>CM041525.1:6220471-6918207 GCA_023091065.1 Dianthus caryophyllus | reverse complement strand
GGTCTTATCCAAGATTCAAAATCCATCCTACATCACTATGTTTCATCTAGCCGCTCATAACTATCTGTATTAGATCGAATTGGACGATATTTGAGTCAAAATTCCAGTTCAGGTGGGTTTTTAAAAATTATATTTCCACAAAAAGATGAAGGTATAAAAGAAATTCATAAATATGAAAGAGATCCAATGAAACATAAGATTGTAAATTCAAATAATATTACATTGTTTTCATGGCTGTTTCGACTGACAGAACGCCCTTACTCTCCCCAACAGAGTAACAAGATATACGGGATCACAAAGATCCCAAAATCCGAAAAATAGAATAAAACATGCATCTTCAAACTAAAAAGAATAGTACAGGTATCAAAGCTTTTATTATGCATTATTTAGCATGAATATTGTACAAAAGTGCCGGCAAGAACTGGTTCACTCGCTTTTAGCGAAAAGTTGACGGTGGTTTCATATTCAGTCAGAGGTTTAACTAGAATATGAAGACCACACTGTCGTGGACTCGGGATTTCTGATTTTGAGCCACACATTCCGATATCCACATCAGATTTCTGATCTCTTGCTCCCTTAGTCTCATGTAAGCGAAGAAAACAGCATAATGGAACTGTCGGTCACAAAACAGATGCAATTTTCCCAATCAGAAAAGAAAATCGAAGAACAGTAAATAGGCAGCAGTCTAACCGATTCACAGTTGCAGATTCGGTCGCTGGTGCAAGAAATTTATTTTGAACAATCAAGAAAAAAGACGAAGAGAAACCTGTTGTTCAAATGACAAGCAGAGTCTTTGACTTCCTCCTCATAGAAGGCCTTGTCTAGCATCTGGCTTTCTCCGAAAGACATCTTGGAGAAGATGGATTGATACGGAGGATACTTTTCCATTCCAGAACGAACCTAAATCGAGGAACAATAAACAATTTTCAGGTAGCCAACTCCAAAAGAAAAATTAGACAAATGGCAGTAAGTTTTGGCTTGCGGAGGAAAGGACAAAAGCAATGTTCGTAAACCAATCTCCCTTTCGATTCTGCAGACAGCGTTCCCACGTCTCACATTTCCTCCCCTCAACCATCCCTCACCCGTCCAACAACATTACCAAGGTTGAAGCGCCAACAAGTTTTGCCCATAGAGATTTAATAGGAGTCGGATGTACGAGTCATACGTATGTATTTCTTTTAAGTCTTACCTGTTCAGCGTGTTAAAAACAGATAACGGTAGGTTTTTTTTTATTTTTTATTTTTGTTTTTAAATTCTGCTTCATAGCACAAGCTAGAAATTCATTATGTGTTACTGAGTTCACTCCATATTTTCTAGCCAAAGAATAGTGAATTTCTCCAGCGGAAATGTCATTGAAGTAAGGTATCCTCTCTTTGAATATGCTACGCCTCTCCTAAGAGAACCCTCTTATGAGGCAACGTGAAGATTGAAGTGTTGAGCTGAATTCCTTATTGTCAACGACCAAACAGAAAGCTAATGTTGAGTAGGCTTCTAAAATCACAAGCCAATACTCTTCCTAACATCCACAACCTTAGCTCATTAACAGTTAACCGTCAACAGAGGTAAGTATCGAAGCCACTACACAAGCTAGCTGCAATGAAGTGCCAAACAAAATCTACTTTTTTTTTGGGTAAAGACGCTCATTAGTCCACTATGAACGTGCTCTCTTCATCTTGTTTTTTCTCAACTCATCCAACACTTTCAGAAAACTTTAGAGTGCTTCAAAAAAATCAGTATAAAAAATACTGAAAAAAAAAAGTTTGAGAAAATTTCAGATGACCCCAGAAAACTTCAAATTGAAGTCAAAGAGAACATACCCCAAATCTAACTTAAAAATGCTGGATGCCCAAAAATTAAAAAACTCATTTAACCAGAAAAGCCTGCCGTACAAGTTATTACTCCGTATTACTTCATTTTATGTTCCATTTTGGGTTGTTCAAATTCTTTAAGTTTTTGTTTTGAGTAAGTTTAATAAAATAGAAAACGATCTTAACAGCTAATCCATCCCTTTGTTAATCCCACCCCAAACCTCTCGCAACCTCCGCCACCCTAGTACAACGAGTCAACGACCCAGCAACCCTCCCAACACAACTCGCCTATACCACTTGCAAACCACCACACTACATCCCCAACCCAACTCCTAGATTTGTATGTACTTTTACCCCAAGATGTAGAGATGGAAACATTGACCATTAAATTTGTGCAGCCAAAAAAGAAATGCGAAAGGAAACCGTACTGCCACCAAATCATGTGTTCAGTCCAAATGAAGAGCAACATAGATTCCTACGGTCATACCTGATCTATATCCTCACATATAGCAAGCTCTTCATGACCATAAGGATACCTATATCAAAACATTTGTTTTAGAACGAAAATTACTTAAAAGAACCAAATTACACATCTTAGTGACACTTACAGCAGACCAAAGTTGGAGTACAGCTTCTTACGATCTTCTCGCGTAAGTTCAGTTCCAATGCTGCACAAGTCAAGTCCCCCAAATTACAACAATAAACAATTATAGCAACAACACTTACAATTAGAGCACGACATCAAAGAGAACCCCAATGGTAATTGTGTACAAATGTAGTCATTACAACATAAACTTTCATTGAAACAGAAACGTGATGTTCTAACCTGTTAATCGTAATATTAACAGCTCTTCTATCTGCCTCAAATGAAAGAAGATCAGACATAATTGCTGCTGTAGCCCCACCAAGTTTCTGTGAAAGATATTCATCAAATACATACAAAATTAAATTTGTAAAGCAGTTTGGGAAACATGGGCATAGAGAAGCATACGAAGTGCGACAGTGTGAGGAGGGAGTGGCAGAGATAATCAAAGAAATGAATATGATATTTACCTGACAAAATCTGTAGAAATCTTCAAGGTATGCTTTATAGAGGGTGTTCCTCATAATCTCAATGTTCATATCATCCAAGTCCTAGCGGGGGATAAACAGGAAAACGGATCAAAATTCACACTAAGAAGGAAATTTCCACTTTGGTGTTACGAGGTCTGAGTATAGGATATTTCGAAGCACGGAAATTTCAACAAATATGATATGAGCTTAGAAAAAGATTCACTATGAAGACCTTGCATACAATGTTACATCCATATATATCGGTGATGTTTATAGGGTAATTGTATATAAAAACAACAATAAAGAACAGTAAAATCACGATTCACGATAGTAAGGTCAAATTTCATTAAAGCCTCATAATTGTTCCACACACATGAAAGATAATGATTTAGATGTTGGATGAGAACTTTGAACTTTATATTTTAGACCAATCAAAGTAGGAGTCAATTAAATGGATTTTGGGTAAACCTAAGGGGACCGAAAATATATCAAAATAATGTCACAATGACTGAATCGTAAGGTCAATCAAATAAAAACAAGTGCATTTTAATAGTAAGGTCAAACACCCCATATGACTGCATTCCATACTCCTCTCACATAATTTTGCTCTTCTAAATATTTGGTACAGAAGCAAATGTAATAAAATAAGACAATCGCAGGAGGGAACATAAACAATTTACAGAGTACATACTGACGCCATAATCAATTTTCCGAATGCTAGTATGCAATTGATGTGAACCACACGAGAACAATCACTGAATAAATTGTGTTATTATCTTTACCTCTGACGTGATACATTCAGAGAAGTACGGAGCCAAGGGAGTGTCAACAAGCACCAATCTATATAGATCTCTCATATTCTGAGCTACTGCCAGTGTAGCAATACTGATGATAAGAAAAGAAAACAATGTTAATTAAAACAAGGTTACGACTTACGAGAAAAGCAATGGCATATGCAGAGTTGCAGACAAATTTGTAAAGAACGAACCTGTCAAACATGCCCAAGGGATGACACTTCTCCAACAATTCTTGAACATCTCTCTGCAAGGTCCCAGTTACAATCAGGACAACATTGTCAATCATATGACCGCAACTGACAAAGCAAAACAAATATGAGACTAAAAATTAAAAGGGCTACGTAGCCTACTATGTTCACTACATATATCAGCATTGCATGCCTGAAGAGCCCAAGTGCACATGAATTAACACAGGAACCAAACAATCATCTATGATTAAATAGGCTTAGGAAGTATTGAGAATGTTCAAATACGATTAATCCACTAATAGTAATATGACCCACCTTTAGTTCACCAGGGAAAAAAAAAGCCATTTATCTGTTTAATTTAGAGAGCAGTAAAATACTCTTATGCTAATTTTTCACCTAGATACACAATGGAAAAAGATGGCGACCTTTGAAAGAACTAATAAATCAAGTTGAAGAATCATGAATCATGATGAGCCATAGTCCTCTATTTGAATATATATTAAATGTGCTGCCATTCAACGATTTCCTACTTTCCTAATTTCCTACAAGTATTTGTTATGCATCCACAAAGAGGAGAGATGAACGGAATTATTTTGATTGTTAAAGTTTGTAGTTGCATATGTAAGAAAGTGTTGGGGAGTAATTTGCCACTTCCTCAAAATACAATTCTTAAGAACATTTGCCAATTTGCAAGCAGTCATCAAAAAAGATTTATGTACAAGAGTCAAGACCCTAATAATAATCTTCTTCTTTGTTTATACAAATTTTTTAAAATAGTGGTGGAAGGCAAAAGGTGAATAGGTACCAAGGCATCAAACCATGCAAAATCATGACAAAATGAAGCAAACGTAAAGCTTCGAACAAACCAGATCTTGAAGAATTGATGTAACCGTAAAATGATTTATCTTTTTTTGATAAAAAGTTTGGAAATTACTTTACGTGATATATTAGAGGAAGGTTGAC
Source organism: Dianthus caryophyllus (assembly GCA_023091065.1). Taxonomy (NCBI): domain Eukaryota; kingdom Viridiplantae; phylum Streptophyta; class Magnoliopsida; order Caryophyllales; family Caryophyllaceae; genus Dianthus; species Dianthus caryophyllus. Next base: position 6,913,398 of record CM041525.1, on the reverse strand, counting down.
AAAGGTTAGGTTGCTTGAAGCGTATATGCTTATACTGGAGTCAACCAGCTTAAGTGTGCATTTCTCCCACAAGGGTAGTTGTGTGCAAAGGGGAGGGTTCTATATTCAAACCAAAGCCATATATTATATATATAATGCACAATCACAACCAATTTATAAGCGAGAATAAACTTCCTATAAGCCCAAACAAAGCACACTAATCTTAATCAAGAAGCAACTAACAAACTTGAACCTTGAATAATTTTTTCTAATAAAAAGACTTAAGGGACCTCAAAGAGTCGGCCCATAAATTTTGGAGGCCACATTCTAATTTGCAAAAATGAGGCCCCCGATTTATTTGGTCGAAACTATGCTGCACAAATTGTTTGAATGTGTTTGATTTTAAAAAATTAACAAAAATAATACCTAGTAGTTTTGAACCTTGCGGCTTGCACTATAGTCTCACATTTTGTCGGGCTTTTAACAAATTAAATTTATTTTTTTCGCCATCACCGAGAACCAGTTAGGCACGCCCATGGGCCGGCCTCGAACTTTTCGGGATGTAATTGTGGGCCACAAGGATCGCCTAAACTATTTCAAAAGCAGACAAAACCACGTGAAGTCCCATTGACTGAGACTCAAAACTATCTCGCTTTGCTTGCTACTCTTAAGACTTGGCCATAAACATAGAAAAATACAAACTCTTCCAAAAAGTAATTTAACAAAATAATTGATCAAAAGAAACAACTAAGGGCAAAGAAATTATGCAATCGAAAAACTGCTTCATCGATTTACTAATACACGCAGTCGTGAATCAAAAATCAATTTTACTCTAGAAAACTTTAAATGTGATCATCATAAGTTCAAATGGTTAAACATCTAAACAGACCACTTCACCCTCTTACTATACTTCCTCCAGAGCAGTGAAATAGTGCATCCTACAATTTGCTCATCAATTTCACCATTAAACGCAGGTCAACATCAAAATCAAATTTCACTCTACGATACCCAAATCGCCAATCAACATCTAATCTACACGCTCAAACGGAACAAATAAACGATCGCCAATGTTATACCGATCAGAAAATGTTGAAATATACTGCAATACTCAAAATTTGAAACTTCATCACTAATTCACAAAATCAGTGATTCATCAAACTTTCAAAATCAATGACGTCAGGAAATACACTTCCAGAAGCCGAAAACTAAATTCGCATTACCTAAATTGCCGATCATTCGCTAATTCACCCGTCTCAAAATTACAGGAACAAATCACGATCTTCAACATCATACCGATCAAAATAACAAGCAAAACTATACTTCAATACGCCAAATTTAAAATTCTCCAAAAAAACCTAAATCGTTTGATCATTCACAACTTTAATCATCAAACATAGAAAATCAAGGACGAAAAGTATAAAAGACAAACGAAGAAATAGTACTGTTTTGAAGATAAGGACCGTAATCAGTAGCAGAAAGGGTGCATCTTGATGTCGTCGAGGTTTTTGCATTGACAGAGATTGCTGTAATCAGCAGTAGTGAGAAGACCAGATCTGTAACCTCCTAACAATGGCTTCCAAATATCCGCCATGGACGTTGAATGTCAGAGCTTCAAATCCGTACATCTTCCTTCGCTAATTACCTGCTGATTGATTTCTTTTGCTGGATCAATTTTTTGTGGAAGGGAGAGAAGGGAGGTGGTCTTCGGTTGGAGTTATTTGATTTGTGGGGGTGGAACCGTGAGACGTAGGATTTTAATACGGATTTTGATTTTATTTAGCTACGGATGCTCAAATATTTATCTTTCTGCCATCAAGAAGGGTACACCCGGCCACGGGCCGGGTCTACAAATTTTCGAGTAGTTTGGGTAACGGTTTGTTGTCGGTAGAGTCGTGGTATAGATCCGGTTAATCAAAAGGTATGAAAATTTTAGAAAAAGTAAAGGCCTAAGCGGCCGAAAGCATGGTTTGTTGCTTGGAAGGGTCGCATAGGGTCACTCAAACTGAGACTCATTGGGAGGGCTGGCAAGGATTGAGCCACGGGTCAGCAACACAGGATCCATTCAAACGACTCCTCAAAGGCTTTCTAAAACGAAGTAAGGGCAGAGAAGATCAATAAAAAAAAAAAAAAAAAAAAAGTAAAAAAAAGATTAAAATCGCTAGAGACATCAATTTAAATTAAGTCAGCTACCTATTCACATGCAAATTATTCACTGGACCATCGAATAATCCCAATTATTAAAAACCATTCCAATAATATACTTTGGGTCAATTTTAACCTCGCTTTAATCGATAAAAAAAAAAAAGAGGTGGAACCTAAGCCAATTTTACTCAAAAATAAGAGTGATGTAAAGTTAGAGCCGGTTTGACCATTTTTTATACGTGTGTTAGAGTCGATTGAAATTTGGCCAATTAAGACATTATCAACTGTTTTATATTAGTTGAGATTATTCGCTGATTAATTCAAATCGAGTTGATGTCCCATAATTATCTCCCCGAAAAAAGGGAGATAAAATATTGCATTATCTCTCTAAACACCACAGCATATATGACCAAAAGGCCCTTATCTAAATTGTTGTTTATTTAGTCAATAATATTTTGAAAAATAGAATTTATTAAATAAAATCGAAAAATCTCAAAACCTATATATAAATGGAATTTTCGCACAACGTAATCTTATTGTCAAATAATAATAGGACATCCAAATTCTTAGACCAAAGATATATAATATGTATAAAAAAGCCAAAAACAAATATATAAATGGGGTGTTTTTAGTAAACCACTGAGAAAATCTTGAGTTTTTTCGAGCAATTCACTTGAAAATATTCCCCTTTATTATTATTTTATTTATTTTCTATCTCTACCTTTTTTTATTTGAATTTTCTAATTAAAATTATTTTTAAACTTTGTAAATTAAAAAAATAATAATGATTTTGAAAACTTATTAATGTTAATGTTGAGAATAAAAATAAAAACTTGACTAATCGATTAATTGTCAAAATATGTAAGGACAAACTTGAAAATATGGTAAAATTTTAGGGTGATGTTCAAAGGATTTTCATAGCTTCATTTAAGATGGGTTTCAAAATGAAAAAATAAAAATAAGTTTGTTCTAAAGTAAAATTTAGGAAAATTACATGAATAAGCCAGCCAACCTATTAAATGATTCCTTCAATTTAATAAACCAACCTTTTGATTAACTCAATAAACCAACCTTCGCACCCCATCTTCCATTTATTAAACTATTATCTCGATTTTAAAGCTTGTCATTTTGGGTATAAACCAAAACTATAACACATACGCTTTCACTCCATTATTAACGTTATAGAGAAACAAATAAAAAATGTAACGCGATCTTCACCCTTAAATAGTCGCTTAAAAATGGGGATAGTCTAATATTAAAAGATAAGTATCAGAAATGCTGGTTTATCGGCAGCTAATCAAACAAGGCCATTATGACAAGATCACTGATAGACTGCTTTATTCATGCGTGAAATTTTCCTAAAATTTATAGCTTAAAACTATTTCATGATAATTTCATTTACAAAACTTACACTTAATTATTGTGAAAATTCACAAATCTGCATTGTGAGATGTCTTACAATATTATTGCAAGACTTCTCTATTTGTATTAAATTATATAAGTTTTTTATAACATTTTTTATTGATAATTTTGGTAGTATAATACCGCAGAATAACTATACCATTTTAATATTGTTTGTATCTCCTTTATGGTTAATCGTGACTAAGTTTTATTGAAAAGTCCCCAATAAATTTATTTCATATTTTTATGCATCATTTTAATCTGTAATTTATGATTTGGATCTCACTTGATAATTTAATGTGAGACCTTCTCACAAGTGATAGTAACCTATGCTCAATTAAAAGATTAGCTTCTGTTAGTTGTTATTGATTACAAAAAAATAAAAATAATTAGCTACGGAGTAATACAAAGACTAACCACTTTTTATTTTTAACAACTTGTTAACTTTCTTTCTTTTTTTTTTTTTTTTTTTTTTTTTTTTTTAATCATTTCATCCGTCATTTATAAGTTCATCCGTCATTTTGTATTAATTAATTAAGAAAAAAGATTAACATTGGTCTTGTTACATTAATTTGGTAATTTAATCCGTCATTTTATATTAATTAATCGCATGCTAATCCATAATGCAAACATGATAAAAAAATACTCCATATTTTTCTTCAACACTAATCTTGTGGAAATGTGACTTACAATAAATTATTGTAAGTCCGCTTTATTTGTACCCGGGACATATGAAGCTTTGTACTTTATTTAAGTGATAATTATGATTAATCGTTAATAAATCTTTAAAGACTCGTTAAATGGATTTAGTAGGCCAAAGTAGATTTGCTTCACGTTTTATGTACCCCCTAAAACTGCCACTTGTCACCTTGGTCTCACATTAATTTAGTGTAAGTTCAACTCCACAAAGATAATCTATTAGTTTTTTCAAAATGTGTACTCAGTAATAAACGTGATTATCATGAACAAAATCTTTACGATTTGCATAACTATGAAAATAAATTCCAATTTATCAAACAAAGAAAATATAATTTACTTGTTGAAAAATATAAACTATGATACATTTCTTAAAAAAAAATAATAATAATATTAGTAATTTATGATGCATAATAAATCTGTATTTATTTCAACGTAAGTAGAAAAAATACATCGAATACATCCTCTCTTAAATGGAATAAATGAGAATTGGAATCACAACATCATAACAATACTATATAAATGTTCCCACTTTAGCCATTTGATTAATAATATGGAGATAATTAATCATGGAAAAATTGATACAAAATCCTAAAAACATTGAATTATCTAACCATTTCCCATTATTTTTGGGTCTTAATCACTGAAGATTTTACAAACAAAAGAAGTAAATCAAACAATCAAACAGAAATACATTGTCCTACAATAAAAGAAATTGTAACTCACATTATCTTCTTTTTATAGAGCCTTGTATTTTTTTTTTGTTATAAAAAAAAAACCCGATGTTATAGTCACTGCCGATTAATTACACCAAATTGTCTAATTATACGATAAATGATCAATAGAGAGCAATTAGTCTATCAGGGGCTAGTGAAGAAATCGAAAATGGGTTCCACTTGTAGGGAACAAATTTTGGAGTTGTAGTTCTCTCGATTGTTCGCTATATGGTCAGTTTTAATTTGTCTTAATTATTCGTCTTTGATAAATAGTGTATCTTCGAGAATAGGCTATAATGTATATTCACGTAGATTGGGCCAGCCTTGTTCAAATTATTTCGACAATCCAAATGACAATACAATACAAGTAGTAGAGCCAGCACCATACAAACGATCACAATTAGTGGGCTGCCGGCGTACGAGAGAAAAGATTTGGAGGGAAAACTGAGGGCAAAATATCGTAAAGAAAATAAAAGAGGAAGTCGAGAAAATGCGAGAGGATGATGAGATTGATAAACTTTTGGATGTGAATATACATGATCTTATCGAAAAGGGTGATCACGACTACATGACCACGTCCCACGACCGGAGATCACGTAGTACAAGAACAACACAAGACTGTTGAAGAAGGTCGTCGTGGATCGGCCAAATGAGGAAGGAACGCATAAAAGGCGAAAGAGGTAACACAAGAAAATGCGCAACATAATTTGGTTCTTGAGGAAAAGAAAAGGAAAGGGAAATCGAAAAGAAGAAAATCTAAAAGTTTTCCAAACACACAACAAGTAGTTTACGATTCTAATCAAGAATCGTCGAAATAAGGCAGTGGAGGCGAATGCAAATTTGTCGCCTCCACCACCGTCAAGCCACCACCACCGGCCACTGCCACCGTCTCCCCCACCACCAGCGCTTAGAAAGTGTGTTCACGGAAAGGGCATTGGATGATCAAAAGTAGTGTACAAATCGGTACATATACATCCAAACTCTCTTCCTAGAAGATTTAACTTGGATTTGCTATAAGAGACTGCAAATCTTTAGATTTGTGCAGATGGACATAAAGTGCCAATATATTCCGGAACTGGGTTTAGGCCCGAATCTTCGAGAACTTCAGATCGAAGTTTTCTCCGATAACGGTGGTTTTGCGACGAATCAATTCTTACTAGAGGTGATTTTCCATAATAGAATGAAACAGATATGGGATTGGTTAACTAACTATGATTCGTCTAAAGCGTCGGGCCACGCTATTTATCATTTACGCGGGACTTGATGTCGCAGCGTCACTCTCGTGGAATACTGGACTCAAAATGTGAGGGATTCAAGAAGTGGTTTCGAGCTCGTGAAGTTCTTTAAAGAGGAAGCCAGAGTGGAAAAGGTGGTGGGGCCGAGACCATTTCTTTCGTGGCAGGTCGAATAACTTGGGATTTTTACTTTGAGGTCGAAACCAAGCGTGGAAAGACCCCGACTGGGGACTAAATTTCTGTACTTACCCGAAATACGAAACATGACGGGTTTGGTAATGTCGAATCATCACCATGGAATAACAATGATTCTCGAATACCTTACCCGACTTATTTTCACCCCTGCAAACGACGAGGAAGTGTTTGATTGGCGATCCAGAATGCGAAAACAGTCACCGGAAAAATCTGTTTTGTTTCGGCTGGTGCACCGCGACCTGACAGACCTGACTCGATCAGAAACCAGTTAATAAAAACAGTGCGAAAGCTCTAAGAAGTGCATGGATGATGATGATACACACTGCAACAATCTGGAAAGAATAAGTGCCATAAACCCGAGGAACTAATGAAAATGTTTCAAAGTGCAGACTTTTTGTCTACAACCACCTGGGTGAATTCGTACACCAGAAGGTCAGACATTCGACTCAATACTAGCAGAGCTGCATACCCGTTTTCTTTTCATCCGGGTTCAGCTTACATCCAATACTTATGGCATTTCCCCGGGAATTAAGCGCTACTCGGTATTCATACTCTCAATGTACGATATCTTAGAGCGGGAATGTGAGCATACAAAGCGTATTGGAGAAAATACCAGCAAACAAAGTCGCGAAATGAGGGAAGAAATAATAAAATTGATTCCGAAAATCGTATACGCTGATCCAAGGTGTAGACTTTGAGAAAGTAAAAGATGCATTTGATGTAACAATAGATGGGGTTTTAGATAGAGTTGATAAGATTAAAGAAGATATGAGAGAGAAGGTAAAGATGATAGTTTTGGGTATGATGTGAAACACAGTCTTGGAAGTTTAGATGGCTTGGAAAATTGGTACAACATGAGTGGGATCCTTACTTTTCTGGGTCATTTGATACCAGAAAATTTCACTACATTTTTAAAATTTTAAGTGTATTTTTTTTTTTTTTTTTGTTTTTTTTTTTTTTGGTAAGAGTTAAAGAGTACAGTTAATTAATCGATTTTACTTTATTCAGCCGATATTGTGCAGGATTGCATGAGTATAGTAGGAACGATCAAACTTTTTTATAAGCGTTGGATTCTAATCCTGCATTTATGGGTAGTTCTATAAAGAGTAAAATCATTGAACACATAGCCACTACACGAGACTTATAATAGAATTAGTCACTGGTCTTTTTTTCTTATAAGAATTTGCATGCTTATAGGAGTTAAAGAACTTTATGTAAGTTGAAATTATAAAAATTGAGCTTATTAAAGCTTCTAACTTACATAGAGTTTAACTATGTTGAAATTAGAACTCTTGGCTTTAAACTTATAAGAGGCTAAAACTCCTATTAGTCTTTAAGAAGAAATATGGTCTTAAGTACAATAAGCCTAATGTGTTACATATACGTGCCATCTCATTCTCATGACTCGGTGGCGGATCTTAAAAAGAGAAAAGAGAAATCGGGGGTTGAACATATGTGTATTCACTCAATTTATTTACACTTGAAATCATTGATATGGTTAATTGGCTTTTAATTAGTAAGATACACCAAAAGAAAAATCAATAAAACTAGCATCTCCAAACGACTTGACGCAACATAAAAGGTAGCCTCACCAGGAATCAAATGTGGATTTTGCTACTTCGATTCAGCCGACAAAACCTCTTGCGTCGTATTTTGTATCACAACATGATTGACTCATCTTTTGCTAAAATTATTTCATTACGGAGAAACAAAACCCTAATTACTAAAATTAAATCAATAAACTTAATCAAAAATTTAATTAATATAATATAATATATTGACTAGCTCCACTCTCCCCTCTTTTCTCTCTAAAAACCTTTAGCAGGCTTTCTCGCTTTTGGGAGCTAATATAATGAGCTTTTTGATGATACATAAGCGCTCAAATCTGTAAAATTCTACAAGGTCTAATGTATTGATATTATTATTAGTATAATTAAAATAAATTTGTTCTCTCATAAGGAGAGTTTTATTCTACCTAATTGGTGGAGTTTGTTCTCTATTTATTAGAGCTTTCTTTTGTGTTTGTGATAGGAATGAGATTAATGCTGGACATGTTACATAAGCGATATTGAGTTTTCATTCTGACTATCAATGATAATCCCAATGAACTCTCTCTACAAAACCATATTGGATCCACAGAAATTCTCATGGAAGGTTGTATCGCCCAAGAGGCGATGTAATACGTATCAGCGGGTGTACTATGTTAAGCCAGGTATGTTTTTCTACTAGAGATCTTTTGTTTAAAGGAGAAGAAATTCGTTTGGATCTTTGTAGTTTTGTTTCAGTTTGATTTTGTTATCATTTGTATACTTGTGATATAATTTATTTTTAATGAAATTAATCTTTCTCTAAAAAAAAAAAAAAAAATTGAGAAATCAATTGTATTATATGCATGGATTTAGATCCATGATTAAATGTTCTAATAAATTAAAAAAGAATTTGACAAACTGTATTTGACAAGTATGAAAAGAAGGGAGAAGAATTTAATTTTAAGGGGCCATGTGTGAAAATATTATGATGAAAAAAAAAGAAATACAACCGATTAACATTTTAGAGATACAATTAAGTACTTTGTATAACGTGAAAATGAGGAGATTGTTTGAACTTCTTTTGCATGTTAGGGTAGACTCTGGCCGCCTGGGGCTGGGCTGCCTGCCCACGAGTGAATAAATTGACCTGTAAGGAAAGGCCCGATGGGTCGGGTCTGCAAAATTCATGGCCGAATATAGCCCGTTGCTTGGACGGGTTCTCGATAGGCCGTGCCAGGCTACAGAAATGTTGGCCCATTGAGCGGGTTTGGCCGAGCCACCCAAACAAATGGCCACCTACCTGAGTTGTTGGTTGAGGGAATTTGGCCCATTCAAAATTTCACATTAGTTAGACAACCCTGAGTACCCGACTAACCCAAAAATGACACAAAACAACTAAAAACACAGTGTAAAAAATATGCTGAAAAACCCTGAGTTGAGCCTAATTTCCCCAAATTACGAAAATCAATTCAATTGAACAGCAAACAAAAACCTTCTGAGAAACTTTACGCATCACAGAATTACTACTGACTTTACTGGGTAATTGCATTCATCTGAAATCACCCTTTAATCTCTCATTTCATCATCAAAGCACATCTCTAAAGTGCTGTTGATTTCTCGCCTTAAATCGCATCACATAAACCCTAGGGTTTATGCAGGGTTTTACAGTGTATCCAGCAGATCAGAGATTAATCTCATCAAACATTTCTGCACCACCAATTCTACTGATGAACCCTCTTCGGAAACTCCTCATTGATCAGAAAAAACCGGAGAAAATGCCGAAGAAACGCCGAAATCTGATCGTGGGTTTGGAGTCAAGAAAAGGAGAAAAAGCCGAAAAAACGCCGAAATCTGATGTGGGTTTGGAGTCGAAAGGAGAAAAAGCCGAAAAAGGCCGAAATCTGATGTGGGTTTGGAGTCAAAAAGGCGAAAAATTTTCAGAGGCAGAGAAGTTCCACTCGAGGTAATCGAAAGAGTCCTGAAAAATTAGGAGGATCTTATATGTAGAGAGATGATGTCGAGTAGAGTGTGGATTTGACACGATTGCAGAATCTCGATCACGTAATTTAGTTCCCAAAATTTGATGATGATCTTGTGCATGAGTGTGTTTGGAAAAGGCCCGAAATTCTGAACATGCTTTTGCAGTTTTTTTAGGTGGGTTGAGAGGTCGTGTTTGTATAAGCATAATCAAGAAACTCATATGAAGATTATTCAGATTTTGGGTCAAGCTTCTAAAGCTTAATCATGCTAGGTGTATTTTGGATGGATATGCTTCGAGAGTAAGAGGCGTTCTGCGTAAGGAACGAGGAGATGTTTGTGGTTTTGATTGATAGTTACGGGAAGAAGCGGCATTGTTCAGGAGTTCTGTTAAAGATTTTTCTTAGGAGATGTAAAGGAGTTGGGTGTTTAGAGTGAGTGTTGATTCTTAAAGTGATACTTTGTTTAAGGTGATTTTGGCGTCGTGGGAGGTATATATGATGGCGAAGAGGTATTATAATAAGATGTTGGAGGAAGGGGATTGCGCCTACACAAACATAACGTTTAATTTGTTTGTTGTGTGGGAGGTTCTTTCTTTGTCGTCATAAGGAGGAAACTGCGGAGTAGGTTTTACTGAGGGATATGAAGAGTCGGGGATTATGCCTGACGTGGTTACGTATAACACGCTGATTAATGGGTTTTTTCTGCTTTGAATAAGATTGAGGAGGCGGAGAAGGTGTTTGTGGAGATGAAGGGTAGGAACATTGCTCCTACCGTCATTAGCTATACTTCACGATGATTAAGGGGTTTATGTTTTGTCGGGGAAGGTAGATGATGCAGTATTTAGGTTGTTCGAAGAGATGAAAGGCTTCGATATTAAGGCTCTAAATGCTGTCACGACACGACACTGTTGCCTGGGCTTTGTGATGCTAAGTGAAGAGCGTCAGAAGCTCTGTAAATGGTGTTGGAGCGAGATGGTGAAGCAGACGTATTTCTCGAAGGATAATTCAGTCTTCATCAAGCCATTAGCTTGCCAATGTAAGTCGGGAGACTTAAAATGCAGCAGCTGATGTTTTCAAAGGGAATATTGATAAGTTTTAAAGATTCCGACTATGAAGCTGGACATTATGGCATATTGATTGGAAAATTTTTGCAAGACTAGAGGCGTAGGATCGAGCTGCTATGCGTAAAATTGTTGGACAAATTGGTTGAAAAAAGAGATAATATTGAGGCCACAAAGTACCTTGGATATGGAACCCTCATCGTATAAGGCCATCATGAACTATCTTTGTAACAATGGGCAGACAGCGAAAGCAGAAATGTTTTTCCGACAATTGATGAAAAAAGGTGTGCTAGATCCTGTTGCTTTCAATTATCTGATTCGTGGGCATTCAAGGAAAGGAACCTGAGGCGGCCTTCGATATCCAGAAGATAATGATCAATAGAAAAGTACTGCCTGACGCTAATTCTTACTCCCTGCTTATTCGTAGTTTCTGAGAAAAGTGAACCCGTGGATGCTAAAGTGGTTTTGGATAGTATGATTGAGAATGGTCACTGCTCCGATTCGACGCTGTTTAGAATGGTGATGGAGGGTCTCTTGAAAGATGAAAGGATTCAAACTGCGAGCCGTGGTGATGAAAACCATGTTGGAGAAGGGAATAAATGATAACATGGATTTAGCGGCACCCATCCTTGAAGCACTATTCATGAGAGGTCATGTCGAGGAGGCTCTTGGAAGAATCGATTTGCTGATGCAGAACGGATGTGATGTCGACACGGATCATCTTTTGTCCGTTTTGAGTGAAAAGTAGAAGACTATAGCTGCTCTTAAACTTCTGGATTTTGCTTTGGAGAGGGATTTCACGTTGGACTTTTCGAGTTACGATAAGGTGTTGGATGCTCTATTGGCTGCTGGCAAGACCCTTAATGCTTACTCGATTTTGTGCAAAATATCAAGTAAAGACGGTACTACTGCTCAGAAGAACATTGAGAGTGTAATCAAGACACTCAATGAAGAGGGAAACACCAAACAAGCTGATATTCTCAGAAGAGTAATGTCGGGTGAGAAAATCATGAGACCTAAAACAGGGAAGCAGCACAAACAAGACGTCGCAGTTTAACTTTATTGCAGGTATGTGTCACTAATTGCTTGCATTATGGTGCCTTTTTGTGTTCATCTTTAACTTCACTAATACGAAGTACGGAGTAATACTCAAGGAATTGTTTTCCCTAGAAGTCATTGCTTGTTACTGGTTTTTTTTTAACTGCTGTCTGATGAGTTATGTCCGTATACATTTCAAACAATTCATTTTTGTACACAAACCTAACGTCTTTTGCAAAGTACTCCATTTCCTTAGTGTATCAACAGCTTACGTTTGCTGTTAATCATAAGAGTTCTATAGTTTCTGCAAATACGTCATCTAAACGAATGTTGTGTACAGACTGTGTACAATGCTTACATACTAGGCAAGAATAATGTAGCTGACTTTTTTTTTTTTTCCTGCCCAATTCAACGTGTTTGTACGGAGTACTTAAATTTAGTTTGGTTATCTATGTAGGATGTCTGAGGAATATGCTCCAGCCAACTTCTGCAATTCTGATGCTAATGTAAGGCGAAACCTGTCGGAAAAGCAAATGAATGGAACAGGTTGGGAGGGAAACCTCTTGCTGATTAACCATCTTTAGGAACCTGTAATCATCTACATGGCCCTCGTCTGTGTTTCTATTTCCCTCATATTTCAGTTTTCTTGGCTCTGTTCAAGTTCTTCTAACAGAGCGTTTTTTTTTTCTTTGAATATCATTTTAGTGGATGTATGCGAAGACCTTTCTGCTTCGCTTGTTTCTAGTTCACTCTCAAGTTCTGATATTTCGTACTTTTTGTGGTTCAGCGTGGAGAGACCAGATTCATTCAGAATTCAGTAGTAACAGCTTATGAGACTTATCTTCGTTACTTTTTACTTATCATGCCTACTGTGGTAACACAATATCTAACCTACTGCTAGTGTTATTGTTAGTTTCAGTGTGCGTCATCTTGAGATTCTGTCTATGTTTTACCCTATAGATGCTATAACAAGATGCTTTCAAGGTGATTACATTTAGCATATCCAAGAGGTAATGGTGGTTGTCACCTTCTTTCATTTCAATGACTAGTCCCTAAATACTTTAAGGAATGCTTAGTTTTTGGTCTTAGACTCATATTTGAGTAATAGCTTGGTGCTTTACACGGAGATTACGATAAATCGATTTAGCATATTGTGCTTACTATAATTGTTGTATATTTACGCCCTTGGGTTTGAGAGCCAGTCCTTTATTTATCACATGTTATCGTTGTTGGATTTTTTTTGGTTAAGAGTTTTGCATTATCATGATCACCTGTATAAGTTGTTAGGTTTGGCATTTGCTGGAACCTTTGAGGTTTTTAGGTTATATATAATGTTGACTTAGATGTGTCTGCTGTTGGCGATATATATCGCTCTGTCTATTTTGAAAAACGGCTTATTAGTACTGAATATTAAGCCCGGTGTCGTCTCTACCATACTGTAAACTTCTGTCGTGATCCCCTGATTTGGTAACAGTTGACGGTCAGAATAACTGTGGGCACATCTGTCACTGAAATTTTGTGTTCTTTTTTCTCTGTTGTCACAGTTTTGGTCCTTGATCCTTCGTATTACTCTTCCAAGTTCATGCCAGAGCTGTTTCAATTGTTTTGCATCTATATCTTCTCTTGTGAATTTGATAGAAGTATAAAGATTATCCATATTAGTGTATGAACATAGTGTTTTTGCGACTTTAAAAGACTTTATGATGGGCTAGAATTTTAGTCATGAAATTAATGTTTAAACTCGAAAGAAACAGATTTGAGATGTTAAAAATCGATTCGGATGAATCACAAGAAACCCAGCTTCATTTGGCTGATACATAGAGTTGAATGCGCTGTACATTCCATACTCGCTTACAGTCCTCATTGTTTGATACTGTGACTTATTAATGTCAGATACGTGAATGCTAACTTGAGCATATGACAGATGAACAGTTTAATGAATTATATAGTCTACAGAGTTAATATTACTAAAGTTGAGTTTTTTTGCTAAATAAATTACAATAGTTTCTTGATGTGGTCTTTGAGATCTGGTGTTGAAGATGTTCTAGATAGAGAAAACGGGAATTGGCGGCGGCAGCACCATGAAGCTGCCTGCTGCCTGGGAATTCATTGTTGACGATGTTGACCGGTTTAAGAAATGTGGTATACATTCCTTGTTGCTCTGGGGCAAGGTAGAAATCGATATTCCGGGACTTTGATTTCCCCATCTCAAGCTTTGCGCCATAGACTCGGCGTTTATTCGACTTGTGTTCATGGCGTTATTGTTACTGCTACCCACCATTGTCGAAATTGCAGCCGCTTACTGCAGATTGAAAACTTGGGTCCTGATGTGAGTACCTTGGTTAACGCCTCTGTCAAGTAATGCTGAGAAGACGTGGAAGAAGTAACACTGTGGTTGATCCCGGCCCATGGATGGATGATTAATCTGTTCTTGTGACGGTTTTCCAAAACTTATTGATCCCGCAGAATTTGTGTTAGAGGTCAGGGAACCATAATTTGGGTAAGCTTGAACTGCTCCAAAGAGTTGGAAATGTAGCTAAGCTTGAAGAAGAGAAGTCGAGACTTCTAGAGTATTTATGTGAAGGAAAGAAGTTAGACGAGAACCGCTTAGTGAATTGTGAAGAGGAATTGGCAGTGAGGTCGAGGGTTATCGTTGGTGGTGTTGGTGAAGAGCAGTTGGGTAAATTAATTTGTCCTGGTTTTGAATTGTTGTACAGAGTGAAGTTTAATCCGTTAAGATTAGCAGTCGTGGGTTGCAGAGGCAGATAAACTAGGGTCTTACGAAGTTGATGAGCCAGACAAGAGAATAGACGCTGCTGCTGACGTTGTTCACGCCATAGCTGTGGCTGCTACTGGAAGTGGGTGGCTATGTGTTCCTTCGTGAAGTTGTTATCAAAATGGACATGTCGCCAGAACATCTTTGCACCTGAAAGATAGATGACGTTGAATGTCAAATCACCTATATCTATTAACATAAATGGGTGTGACGTGATTCCAAATAGCCGATGATTTTGACGTGAATACTTCTGTTAGTTTTACAGCCAGTTTTCGCCATGAAAGTAGACGGTACTCACTTGTTTTCTTACTGGGCACGCAGGTGCTACTGTGCAGCCGATAATAGGCTCGTGGGACATGGATTGCCTTTGCTATTTTCTGCCCATACTTCCTCCATTGACATCCATCATTCATCTGGCGTAATTTTCATCAAGGTCAGAATTATAATCACGATAATCATCGACATATATGATTTCACTCACGTAATGGTAGTTGTTTTTTACTTACTGTTGGGGTCTCGCATCTTGCTCTTACGGAAACCCTTGCCCTCTTTGGGGTATTTGATTGGTCAGACTCTTCTAGTTTTTCACTATTATCCGTCGTCTTCAAAACTTTACTAGGTCTGCAAGCATCCTCTGTTGTATCATCATCGCTCTTTGTGTTTTCAATCTCGTTGCTTCTCTCTGATCTGACATCCAAGTTAGATCGATACAAGGGGTACTCTTAAATTCCAGTCCTAGGGAAAGCCCTTCACTCATTAGCTCCACGGACTTTCTATCTTTGGGGGAAATTCTACTAACATCATCCTTCTTGCGTTTGCTAGCACTTTGAAATCCTAGACTAAGTGAAGTTTCAGGGTCGTGTTCCTTCTTTGTCTCCGTTCTTGGAGATTTATCCTCCGACATTGTGGGACGCTGCTCGTGTTGGAGGATTTCATTGAAGCGTGTTTGTAGAGACCTGTAGTCGTTCTTGATTTGTTCTAGTGTCTTTTTTAGTCTTTCGTTTTCTTCTTTCATGTCACCCATTTCCGCTTCCGTAGATTCGAGGTTGTCCTACACAATTGTCAATAGACGAGATTCCAAAGAACATTAAACATCCATCTATTTCAAAATAAATTGTGTCATCGTAATTTTGCGTGGTTAGTTTTGATTTACTAACTGTAGCTTATGACTGGTCATTTTAACATATATGATGACCATTTTAATTTCAGTTCTTATTTTAATTCGAAACATAGGAAGTTATATTTTACTAAATAATACGAGTAGTAAAAAAGACATTAAAACGGTAATTTTCTTTTTCCTGTTAAAAGGATACCGTGTATATGTCTTATGTGGCATTTGTCGTATACAAAAGGTAAGTAAGAATTGTTGAGAAATGATTCATACAAAAAACGAAAAGTGATGTGAGAAGAAGTGCTTGAATTCAACAATGACATATGTGATGTATAAGTACATGTATTTTTTTTAACCATTTGCTATATAAAAATGAGTAGTAAATTAGTAATATTACTTTTGTTACATTTGACTAAGGCTACTGTACGGTATGTACCTTTCGAAATATAAGTCAAAGGTACACAATTGGTTAAGAAATATTCGTCGTAAACATAAGGTTTTAGACATATATCTCGTCTTTGTAATGACCAGGTTTCAGACATATAATGACCCAGTTGTAATGTGGAAAAGTAAAAAAAAGTATGGTGTACCTGAAATATTTTCCATTTATCGACCCAAAATGTTCTAAAATAAATTGGAGTATTTCATATGGTCTTATATTTAGAAACTTTAGTGATGTAAATAACTACCCTTTGTTTCGGAATATAGTTGCATAAAAAAAACTTATAATAAAGGCGCCGCTCGTCTTATATTAAGGAGTATCAGTTTATGGTGCAGTTCTCTACATAATTCTCGATATCTCTTGCAATATATGAAAATCGAACTATTTGAAATCATATAAAGCAGTTACCTCGTTCTCGAGTCTGAGTTTCTGTTTCGTTGGAGAAGATGTGTTGGAGCTCATGTCCTCGTCTTTGATTATCAACTGAAAATAGTGTTGCCAAATTAATTTATCGCTACTCGCCGTGAATCGCTTTGAACTTGGATCTATGCCCTTTCATTGCATAATGGTACACATGATTGAATTTAGCAACGTGAACAATGTTTTATTCGAGACTATCTAGTCGTGACTGTCGTATACTCGTTAGAAAGGATAAGCGTTCACGTTTTTGTTAGAGTATAAAACCGATCATAGGATTTTAACTACCAGCTTAATATTTTGGTTGACTTAATTTTTTTGACGTAGTATCAGAGCCCCTCTAATCATGAAAGTTACGAGCTCATCAAATCTCATTATCCAAGTTAAAACGGTTCAATTCATTTATTTCGTATGCAACTACACAAAACCGAAGAAAAATGTGAAGAAATCAATTTACCTTCTCTTACGCTACGCCTGTCTTCAAAACTCACGATTTCAACATCCATTTGTTTGGTTTCTGTCGCTAACACCAGAGTTCATTGCTTGGTTTCCATCTTCTCTTCTTCGAAATTCTTGGATAACTAGTCTGTTTTTGTCCTTTAACTCCCAAAACATGTACTTCTTGTCTTATAGAAACACCAAGAATTGACTTGGAATTAAAAAACTATTCTCCATCTCGTCTCATGACGAAAACATCAGCAATTTTATAAGTTAACTAGGCAACGAAAACCTATTTAATTATCCACGACGAGTTCAACTTCAGTATATAATATTCCGACTGTACCAGGATAAATAATACTCGATAGTTTCAAGTGGAGAAAAATAGACTCGAATTAGGTGGATTTTCACTGCTTGTCGCATTATTTTAGTACCGAGAAAATGTCGTATGAATACCGTTCAAGAATCATGAGCAGCATAACTTTGTACTACAGAGTACGAGTAGTTGTTTTTATTATATAATGGGGACTTAAAACTCCAAACAAATTTCATCAATTCCTTCATGCTGAATTAAAATAAGGGAGACTATGCTGTCTACTGTGTTGACCTCTTAGGCTAATTTAGTAGTAACCAATCTTCGATAATCCAAAAACGTCGTTGACTGCCCTTTTGTACAGTTGGCCATGACTGCGCGCAACAGCGAAACCTGTTTAAGGACTTCGTAAAACCGAGTTTATAATATTTAGTACGGAGTATTATTTTAGAAGGCGAACTTGTTGGTACGTAGTAATCTCCGATTCCTTGATAAATTGGTCATGAATCAATGTTGCTGGGGCGAAAACTCGGGATTTACTGTCCACGATACCTCTGTTCTAACCACCAGACTAGAACATGTTCAATTTATAACGAATATTTGCTTCTGATATTCCAAACTAGAAGTCGAGGTGTTCGGAATTTTTTAATGAAGATTCCTGAACTGCGACTTTCGGATCAACTTGGGATTAAATTACAGAACCAAGTCGTTAGATTATCGTAATAAAAAAACTGTATTAATCAAAGAATGCCAGATGATGAGTTTAATAATCTAGTGCACGATCTTAGCATTTTTTGTTAATTATAAGGCTGTTCAAGATTTACTTTTAATTATTTATTGGCGTCATTTACATTAGACTTGGAAGTCTTGCCAAACATGGTTTAAAATATCGACTGCATGCGTCACCAGTACGACCAATTTATCGAGGTTGTTGTAGACGTTTACTGTGACTTTATTTTGATGCTGTATCCCCAAAATCAAACCATGAAGCCAGAGATCAACCGTATTCCAGGGGATCCGAGATAGATTAATTACGTAATTGCTCAATCACCCGCGTTGGTTACTCAAACGCCCACATTTTTTCATTGAGTTTCCAATTAATACCCTTATATGATTTTCTATTATTAATTTTGTTTCTCCTTTTAAATAAAATTAATCAAAGAAATATTAATCAATTTATTCTCAAATATATCAAACAATTTAATTAGGGATTGAGATTTGTCTATTAAACTATTAAATTTCTATTCTTTTATGTTTAATTTCATGTTTTACGCACATCAATTTAATAGTTAAATTATTTTCCCAACTGGGGTTAATGATGGGGCAAAAGGAGACATTAATGGCAGCATGAAATTATTATTTGAAACCATCGCATAAACAACAATTAAGTTTGGATTATAAAATCAGATTTTTTGAATTTAAAAATTGATAATTGAAAATGATGATGAAAAATAACAAGAAGAGACGAATTTATGGGGTAATCATTTGGAGAAGAAAATCAATTGGTTTATGAATAACGAGAGCGATGGTGGTTTTTTCTATGAAGATCCATACTTGTAAAATCATAGGGTAAAGTGAAAAGGACGAAATCGTAAAATTCGCGGGTGTTTGAGTAAAATTCGTGGGTGAAAGAGTAACACCCATTAATTATACTTAGAGTGTCACGGTTGTATGAGCACGATAAATTTATTGTGATGATTACCAATGATGGTGAAAATTTATCTCGGTTATAGTGATTATCATTGATCGAGTTGTAAGCCAACGACAATCTTATTAATTGGTCTAAATTTTTTTCCTAAAAACCCTATTTCGAAAAGATCTTCTGAAACGACTCGGTCTTTGTTAGACATGTCGTGGCAAAAGGAATAATAATCCAAATGATTTAATCTAAGCTCACTTTGGTCAATGGTGATAAATATTATCAACTTGGTAATTTTCTATCGATTTTTCAGTCTCCGATACGAATAATTCTTTGTTTACTGACGACCGATTGATTCAATTTATTATTGATAATTGATATATGAATAATAAGGTTGGTTAATGGTTAATGGCTTAATGCTTCGCATGTAGGAGATGTTCAACAATTGCATGCTGTATAAACAAGCCATACTTAAAACAATTTAATTTGTTCGATCTCACCGAAAGTTTTGACAATATTACACATTGATTCGATAACTCATCCCCACTATTAATGTTGTCACGCTAAAATTGTTGTTACAATTTGTTAAGAACGATAAACGGGCCTGGGCCACGCCCGCAACAAGGAGAATGTCCGCTTCATCAACTGTAGGAGGCCTTTTCAAAACCAATTGGCAATGGGTAGAGTAACTCCTTTAGTTTATAAGGTGGACCTTACATGTGGAAGTCCTTCACACAATTTATAAAATCGTTGTTCTAGTAACATTTTATCAACAAATAGTTACCTTTATTACAAATGGTTCACATTTTTATCGTTTAAATGTTCGATCGCAACAAATAAACCCTAGTTAATCCAAACAAAATGCAAATAGAGTTTTACCACTAGTAAAACTAGGATTAAAAGATCCAATATTAACCTTATAACCATGCCCAAAATAAATGCACCCATGACTAACCAACACACCCCCAGATATAGTTGCCCTTGTCTCATATGACCATAATATGTCCCCTTTCTTAGCATCCATGGCATATATTGGCCCGGTTTTCCCCTCGGTTGATCCGGCAAAAACAACCCCGTTAGCCACCGTCACAGGTCCACTCGACGAGGCGTTACTCGGATTTGATGTGGACCATAAAATACGGCCGCTTTGGCTATCCATGGCTACCCATCCGCCGGAATTGCTTGTTTTGTTAGATGGTTTAAGAATGAATGTTTTACGGTCACTGTTCGCAATGTTTGTGTAGATTCTCTTTTCATCGGTTGCGGATCCCCATATCCCGCCTCCGCCTAACCCACCGGGTCCTGCTTCCTGCAATTCGATGAATGTTGTTAAGTGTTAACTCATCTTTGTGACGAGATAATTTTGGCTAAAATGTGACCAATATAATGTTTATTGAGAGTGTTATTACTGAGTCGAATGCGACTACTTTTAGACGTCTAGACTTTGTTCAATTTTTTTGCAATAGTGGTTCCGATAAACATTACAGACAACAATTAGTCTGTCATATGCATGTTATAATCTCATTTAAGAATATTCGAAAAATTGAATTAGAATGATGTTCTTTGCGATTAATGTTAAGAAGACATACCGTACTCCAAATAATATCGCCATTGTCGCGATCAAGTGCCCAAGTGAACCCGCTTTTTTGGGTTGCAACGGCAACATCTTTCTTACATCCATGAAAATCAATTGTAACCAACATCGGAGCCTCGCCAAAATCTGCATCAGGGTTAGGTCCAGGTGGACAACTTGGGGAACTACTCAAATTATTACAAGCGAAAAACCATACGTCATATCCACCCAATTGTTTGTACCATTGAATTTCGCCGCTTTTTACATTCAATGCCAAAAATGATTCCGAAAGGTTTTCAGGCTCGACACATTTGTCAACATTTATCGGGAAGGTTTGGTTGTTTTCAATTGCTTGGCAATCAAGAACGTGTTGTGGTGCAGAGTAAAGGTTTCCTGTCGCAATGTACACGAGACCTCGTAGGGTGTCGATTGATGGGCTGCTTCCCCATATAGCCGCACCTGCGTACTCACCTCGAATGCCCTTGTTGTCAGGTAACATGTAGGTTTGCCATTGTATCGACCCTGTTCTTGCGTCTAGTTTCACAAAGCTGCCACGAAAAGTGCAACATTCTTCGATGCTAGTTTCTTCTTCTTGCGATGATACTCCAACGTAAAAAGCCCTGCAATTATAAGGCCATGTTGTTTTGGACTTAATTTCAGTTCAGTTCAGTTCAACTCAATTTAGTTGAATTAAAAGCTGATCTTACCCTTTATAGTAAGTACCGGACATGGTAATGAAGCTAGAATTGTGGCTATCCAATCTTGTCATCCAAACAAGTGACCCATCCTTTATCCGTAGACCGATAACATATGAGGGTCCGTAAATCCCAACAATGACGAGTCCAATGTCCGGAGCAATTGTCGGTGTGGCCCTTGCCACCGTAACATTCACATTTACGACAAAGCCAGGGGACGGTATTCGTGTGAGATCTTGTATAAATTGTTTCCAGATTAGCGAACCATTTGAGGCTTTAACAGCATATATATAGCCATCCCAACTAGGGAAGTATAAAACACCGTTATTAATAGCAGGTGTTGCTGTTATATCTCTCTTTGTCTCGAATTTCCAGTTTAATTTTAGGTTTTGTACAGTTTCGGAACTAATTTTGGTCTCTTTTGAAGCGTATCTTCGGTTGTGTAGGTCTCCTCCATGGTTCAACCAATTGTCCTGATTAATTAAGGATTTCATCTAGCTTAGCATGTTATATTAGGTAAGAGTTATGACTTATGAGTAACATTTATGGTATTACAGCAAGATTTAAATGGTGTTCAAAGGCAAACTAATTACAAAAATAGTGTTCAACTGAAATTATTTATAGAAAATGGATTCATGTCATCAATTTGTGATTTTTTTTTTTTAATGTTTGAAAAGTTGAACTAATTACAAAAATAGTGTCAAATTGAAAATATTTATAAAAAATGGATCCATGTCATCACTAGTGATTACCGGAAAGTACAACTTGATCAAGGGGAAAGCATAGCGTTGATATGCCCAGAATCTGATAATTGCCACTTCGAATGATTAATACTAGGTTTTTGCTACCTAGTCAGTGAATTGGGGTTCAGGAGCAAAGCGTCCAAGTGGGGGTTTGGGGGCAACGCTCCAAAAACCTAAAATGATATCTTATTTGGGCCTTACATTCTATTCTATGGTAGAGTTTTGTTTGTAGGATAAGCTCACATTTCTGATTCAGTAGTTCTCCTGAAAGACGGGCCTAACGATAATTAACGTAAGACACAAACAAGAAAAGAAAAAAAAAACTAACTCGTAACTACCTTGTGTGAGAGGACTTACGATAAATTTATCGTTAGGCCCGTCTCACACAAGAAATTGTGTTTCTGATTAGGGATTAAGAGAGTTTTTTTCTCGTAGATATACTCTCTCATATTGACCCTAGAAGTTATGGATATCTTTCTAATAAAAATCTGTAATATGTTCTCTTCAATATAAATAAAACATATCTCCCGTCAACTGGTGGACGTAACTACCACATCGATGATGATTCATGTTAATATGTTTATGCGTTGTTCTTTACGTTTTTTGTCTTTTATCTTTTTTCTATTCTGGTAAACACATAGACACTAAGGAGAAGGTGGAGGTGGCAGCCAAGAAGGCGACGAAGATTAGGAAGGCTATTGCGGTAAAAGTAAAACAATTTATTGGTGGTGGTGGTCGATGAGGAGGTAGATGTAGATAAGGAAGCGTCGGGAGGTGAAGGCGGTTTAATTGGATGAGGTGGTAGTCGCCAAGGACACAATGGTGGAAGTCAGGGAGGCAAACACATAGAGGTGGTGGAGACTAAGATGGTTACGAAGACGGTGGCATGACAAAGTTGAATGAAGGTGGTAACGGAGGCCACAGGGTAAGATCGGCGGTATTAGTGGTCACAGAGGAGAAAGTCGTGGAAGGTAAGAAGGTGGCGGCAGTCAGGGAGTTGATGGTGGTGGACTGATGGTGGTCAAGGAGTTGAAAATTAGTTTTATTTTAAGGTGTGTTTAGATAAAAAAAAAGGGAGCGACGGGAGAGTAAAAGGTCGTACGTATTCCCTTCGTTTGGTTAGCTAATGAGAATGTGGGGATTCAGAGGGGAAGGAAAAATACATCCATCCATTTCTTTTCTCCAAACTAAATTTATATCCTTCCAACAGAGGGAATATTTAATTTTGAAGAAAACCGATCATCCTCCTACGGAGTATTTAGGTATCCAATAAGGAAGAATGCTAAATGAACAACAAGGAGTACATACTTTTTGAATCACCTAACTAAAGACAACTAAATTAACCAAAAATAAGTTGAAGGTAAATTCCTCCTAAAGTCAACCTCGTGAGATATGATGACATATATATGAGGCCTTGACCCACCAAATCTTAATATGTCCTTTTTTTTTTTTTTTTTTTTTTTTTTTTTTTTTTTATTTTATCACCACGCTACTCATTTTTTGTATTCGTATAATAATTTTTCCATATAAAACATTTGTGTCGTATTTATTTTCAAAGCTTAAAATCTACCTAAATTATATTATACGGAGTATTATTCTATTTATTCGACGTAGAAGACTTTTGGATATGACATTTTTCACGAGAGGTTTGAAAATAAAAACAAATACTTTTAAAATGATGGAGTAGTCATTAAGATCCTAAGGAATCCTAATCTTGTACAACGTACACGGTACATCAACATGTTACACAATACAATAGTCAAATTGGACAATCATGCAGTAATATTAGCTAGCATAAGAAGTGGTGAAAACATGGGTTCGTTAAGACTATTTTATTTAAAAAAGATCTTACACGGTTAACATTTATTTTATGTACTTTATATCTAAGATATTCTCACTTATACATAATGTCTAAAAAGCAAACGGAAAAAAAAAAAAAAAAAAAAAATCGTTGGAGGAAGCAATAATTTCTAACTTTTGATAACAAATTATCATATAGAAAACGAACACTAAGACGAATAATATAGGCAATGCCAAAAATGTAATTAAGTTGGTCAAAGTATTATGATTAGATTTGCGAATATACGGAGTACGTACATTAGATAAATTTTCATTAAGGGGGGGGTCAAAAATTTGTTAGAGAGACAGATTAATAATACACTAAGATAATTTCGATAAATTTTTATAAATACTAACTAAAATTTTCAATTTTTCGGAATTTAGGAGGACGACCGACGACCATCCATAGATGCAAGGAAAAATTAAGAATAAAATAGCAAAACTTACAAGGTGAGATTCAACTAAATGCAGAAGAATAGCCCACAAAATTGCTGCATACCACAAGTTGCTTAATCCTTTTGTTCTTCCCATAATTAAGCGTGTTAAATTAAGTTGTTTGCAATTCAATGTTGTGTGCTAAAATTATTATGAAGTGGCTGATGAGTCGTGTTTAGTATAGATTAGTAGTGGCGTTTTAGGCTTAGTTTAGGATGTTTTCATGCGATTTCACGGAGGTTTGTTGACTTGAAATGGATTAGATGTTATCGTGGATTTGTGGCGTTTTGTCGTGTTTCGCCGTTAGCTAAGGTGATCACAAGACACGAGGTAACACGGAAGAAGCTTGGACAAGGAGGAACAGCAGCAGAAAACAGCAGAGCATTAGCCGCGAGCGGGCCGCGAGCCACCCGCGAGCAACCCGCGAGCACCTTGTTCATTGGGCTCTATTTTCCACATTTTGTTTTTGTTGGGCTTTGATAGGTTACTTATACGAAGGGTTTAACCTAGAGGCAGCCTTCATTTCATTTTTCATCCTTGATTACTTTTCATTTTCTTCATTATAATTTTAGTTTTAGTTTTTTTAGATCTAGTTTTAGTTTTAGCTTGAAAATTGGGAAATTGAAGATTGAACTCTCTATCCCTTTTGTAACCGTCGGTATGAATAACTAATCTCTCTTTTCTCGGTTTAAGTAATTGAAACGGTTGGTTTTAATTGTGAGTTTGAAAGTTCTAGTCTTTGTTTTGATTATTGATTATTGCTCGGTTTTGATTTATACTTGCGTGATTGATTTGTGATTGCTAGGTGGCCAACTAGTCGTCTGATTCGTTGCGTAATTGTTAGTTTTGTTAGTTGAAAGGTTTACGTTGATTAACTTAACGCTAGTAACGACTAGGTTTAATTGTTGAACGGTTTACGTTGATTTTTATTCCTAGGAGCGATTTTCATAACATCTAAAGTACAACTGGATTGTATGTCTTTATTTGTTCCTTATCGATTCTCTTGATATTAAAGCTGCTGACTGATTAAATCTTAAACGGTTTACGTTAAGGTTGTCTTTTGGTTAGGGTTAGTTAAGAACGGTTTACGTTTTAATTAGCTAAACATAAGGAGAATTAGAATTGTATGATTCACGATAAGGTAGTCAAAAGTATAAACTAGAACCGGATAACCGTGATCGATTAACTCCAAACCGTGGATTTTATCTTGAACCGAGATCCTTTTTATATCCTTTATCCCTTTCCTTTTTACTCTCTGCTTTTGCTTTAATTTGCTAGTTTATTTGCTTTCGTAATTCATCTCCAAAACCCCCCCTTTTGGTTACTTGTTACTCTGTTACTCTGTTTTGCATTATAACTACGCTTAGCTTGAATTCAGTTAACCTTATTCCCTGTGGTTCGACCCCTTACTTCCGCTTTACTATTTGTTTAGTATTAGGATTTAAGTGTTATAAATTGTTAATTTCTGACATACGACTTAGGACCGTCAAATTTTGGCAAGTGTCGGGAATAGGCGTTAATCGTGTTTCTAGTGCATTGTATATAGTCTTTTGATATTTAGTTTTTAGTTTTTATTTTTGATTTTAAGTTCTTTCAATATAGATTAGATGGCTAGTAAATATTTTCCCCAATACGAGAATGAATTGTTTTATAAATATTTTAATAGGCTCCATGAGTACGTTATTCGTTGTCGTCATCCTTATCAAACTTGGGAGCTTTGTCATGTGATATATAACGGTTTGAATGAGGAAACTGCAGGTCATGTTTATATTATTACTGAAGGGAGATTCATGTATGAGATGAACTATGATGAAAAGTGGGACTTTTTCCTCTATTTGGCTCATGATACGGAACAATGGGAGTTGCATAATTCCTCTCCAAGGAGACCTCAACCGAGACCTAGTGAATCATCTATGTCAACGGAAGAAATGATTAGAGCATTAGCTAGCACCCAGTTGTCCTTTCAAACTACTGTGGCTCAAATCCAACTAGAGACTAAGGCTAGTATCGATAACCTTGAGAGTCGGGCTGCAGAATTAGGGGAAGCTATAGCTAGACTTGAGGCACGAGATGATCATGTGCTTAATTTTGATGAATCTGACTGTGAGTATGAGCTCGAATTTGATACTCCCCCTTCCGTTGAACCTGAGGTTAGTGATTCCCATATGACTTGTGATGTTGATAGCGACGATGGTTTTTGGGATGATGATGATGAGGAGGGTTGTGACTCGAACCTCTGTATTCCCTCTCCCGATTTGAGTGATAATTCGACTCTAGGGGATTCATTTAGTGTGATTTTGGAGGATGAGCGAGAGGGGGAAGTGTTTGAAGAGGAAGAAGAAGAGACTAGGAAAGAGAGCATCGAGTATATTGATATAATGGTGCCCCCGGATGTGGCAATCACTAATCCCTTAGGTGGTTTTGTGGAGATAATACCTAAGGTTCCTTGTCGGTCTTTGTTTTGTTGCCTCATTTCTTCTACACATGATTCTTCCTATGAAGAGTCATTTTGTGAGATAGACCCTACTTTTAGGAGCCCCGAGAAATATGTGGCTTGTGGTTATACTTTGTTTGATCATGCGTGCTCTAACTTGGTATTTATCTGCTATTATCACTTGTACGGTTTGTTCGCTAGCATGTTTGACAGGTTGTTACGAGCGTTGAGTTGTTCCGCTCTTAAGGTGACGCTTGGATAATGAAGTTTGAAAAAGGCGTCGAGCGAACGACGTTAAACAAAAGCGCTATTGGGGAGGCAACCCTTGATTTATCGTTTTATTTCTGCGTTTTAGTTTAGTTTTATTTCGTTAACAGGTGCTTGTGACGGTGTGTTACATGTTTCAGGATAATTGAGCTCAAGAACTAACGACCCGAAGCCCTTGTAGACTTGTCGGACCGTCAAAGACCTTGCTGATACGATGTAGCAGGGCTGCGTTCTGAGCGCGCGCAGCCTTAATTCCACGGTAACACCTGAAGCCAACTAAGGCGAGACACAAACAAACAAAAAAAAAAAAAGAAAAAAAGATGCAAGTAGTGCTGCAACTATAAGGAGTTTTACAGGAGAACGAGGTTCATGTCCTTTCTGAACCTCGTGGTGCGAGACTTCAGGGGTCGTTAAAGGCTCGATTGGTGCAACATGTTTCTTAGGTACAGCGGGAAATGCTCCGCTTCTTGAGACGACAGGTACTCCCAGTTTTAAGACGTTAGCGATCTTAACAGGCGCAGCTACAAGATTGCTCGAGTCTTTAAACAAGCGTCGGCGTGAATAATCTTCAACTGAATCTGGTATGATTAGGATACTATGTAAAAGACCGTTGGCTGAAAAAAAAAAAAAAAAAAAAAAAAAAAACAGCAGAACGTAAATCCGCGGACGGCCCGCGAGAATGCCGCGATCGAGCCGCGGGCAGCAGCAGCCAGTCTATATTCTTTCCTCTTCCTTCTCTTTCATTCATTCACCCCAAACTAAAAAAATAAAAAAAAAAAAGAGAAGGGAAGAGAAGAACGACGGAGCAGCACCACCGCCTTGCTCACCACCACCACCACCTTGACTCACACACCCCCTCCGCCGGAATCACCTTGGACCACCATCATCACCGTGGCCCTCGCCGGAGCTCCGGCAAACCCCTTAGTCAAACCCTAATTTTCTGCAATTTGGGGTTTTGTTCTCACAAACTATTGGGTCGATCTTGAGTTGCAATAAGGTCGATTTTGGTGTTCTAAATGCGTTTCATGTGAGCACATGTCAGTTTACGTCCTCAATTTTGCGTGGTGAGTCGACTTTCACTTGAGTTTGGTACGTTTTCGGTTTACACTCGGTGGTACTGCGTTTTCTTTGCTATTGATCCATAGAGTTGCAGTAATCGGGTCGGGTTCTGACTTCTAAGTGCAGTCCACGAGTTTTTACGCGAGTTTACATCCTCGATTTTGCTTGGTAAGTCAGTTTTCCTTCGGTTTTGGTGTTTGTTTGGCCTACACTCGTGGCTGTTGTGTTTTGCTTGTTATCGGCACCCGTCATCGCCTTTGCCGAGTTGTTGAGTTATTCTTTGAATTTTGCCATCATAATGCTGTCAACTTGGTCCCCAACTCGCTGTTTTTTCTGTTTGATGCTGTTAAAAGGGGCTTTGTTCTACGTTCTTGGTTGAGTTGACTCGTGGGTGGATCATTGCGGGTATGATTGTTAATGTTACAGCAGTTGAGTGATGCGGGGGTGTTTTCGAGTTATCATGACTGAATTCGGTTCACTATACGCTGTATTTTGAGTGCTCTACTGCTGATTTGCCAGTCTCCCTTGCCTCAAGCTCGAACTTTTCTGCAGTTATCGTGCCTATCTGATCCATCGAACAGTTGTCAGTCACTCTGTGACCTCATCTCGGTTATATGCGGGTGTTTCTATTGTTGATTGAGCTTTGAGGGAAGTGTAGGGATGAGTGTTTGGTTTGTCTAAAATCCTATATCATTATACTACTGATGATTGTTCTTATTGAAGTGCTATTCTGATGGAATGTGGTAGAGGTAGGTGATGTTGTCTCTGGTTTATGACACCGTCTTGCTGATGACGGTGACATCAAGTTGAGGGAGTTCATTGTTGTGAGCTCGAGCTTGAGAGTTACGGAGTATGAGCTTTGCCGGATGAAAAGTCGTGAGGGAAAAGATGGTAGTTCTGTGAGTTTCCTCCCGTATTATGTGTCTCAATTCCTCACATTGAGGACAATGTGACATTCAAGTGTGGGGGAGTGAGTCATTGTGATGTGTATATTTTTGCTTTTGTATTATCCTTTTGTTTCAATAAAAAAGAAAAAAAAAAAAAAAAAAAAAAGAACAAAAATACGAATAAAGTGAATCCCGGCTAGGTGAAAACCCGAAAGGGCGCCTAGGCAAAATTGGGATATGTGGCCGAGGGCGGAGTGAAACCGCAAGGGCGGCACTCCGAGTAAAATGAAGAATTGAGATGCGTGCCACGAGCGTAGAAGTGAGGAAATAAGCTAGAGTGAAACCCGCAAGGGCGGGCACTCTAGGCAAAATGAGAGATTTAGGAAAAATGTTCTAATACTTCCAATTTTACCGGCGTGGCGACATAAGAAGGGTGACACAGAAGGACGGAAGGGTAGGTTAGTGGCTACGGTGAGAAGTAATCGCGGTGCACGGAGTAGTAGGCACCTCTCTTGCGATTGGGTTTGACTTATTTCCGGAGTAGAGGTGTTTAGGAGCTCGCTTGTGTGGGTTGTATGTGTGTGTGATAGATGCTTTTTGTCACGAGAGAACGCTAGTAGCACAAGTGAGCGGGCTAGGATGGAGAAATAAGGGGCGTAGTTGGGCTTCTGTCATCATAGTCACGTTTGTCGTTGAGTCGATGGGTATGCATTTCCTAGATTTCGAGGATTTCTGTCATTTTGATGCGAGATTGAGCGAAAATGGCTATTACTCAAGCCATTCGAGGGAGTTAGAGGTTGTAGTTTTTGATTGCGACTTGCTTTGATTTGAATCCACCACGTTTCTTGAGAGCTAGTGTAGGTTTGGAAAATCTCGTTGAGTTTACTCGAGGACGAGCAAAAGCTTAAGCGTGGGGGAGTTTGATGAGTCGTGTTTAGTATAGATTAGTAGTGGCGTTTTAGGCTTAGTTTAGGATGTTTTCATGCGATTTCACGGAGGTTTGTTGACTTGAAATGGATTAGATGTTATCGTGGATTTGTGGCGTTTTGTCGTGTTTCGCCGTTAGCTAAGGTGATCACAAGACACGAGGTAACACGGAAGAAGCTTGGACAAGGAGGAACAGCAGCAGAAAACAGCAGAGCATTAGCGCGGCGGCCGCGAGCCACCAGCGAGCAACCAGCGAGCACCTTGTTCATTGGGCTCTATTTTCCACATTTTGTTTTTGTTGGGCTTTGATAGGTTACTTATACGAAGGGTTTAACCTAGAGGCAGCCTTCATTTCATTTTTCATCCTTGATTACTTTTCATTTTCTTCATTATAATTTTAGTTTTAGTTTTTAGATCTAGTTTTAGTTTTAGCTTGAAAATTGGGAAATTGAAGATTGAACTCTCTATCCCTTTTGTAAATCGGTATGAATAACTAATCTCTCTTTTCTCGGTTTAAGTAATTGAAGCGGTTGGTTTTAATTGTGAGTTTGAAAGTTCTAGTCTTTGTTTTGATTATTGATTATTGCTCGGTTTTGATTTATACTTGCGTGATTGATTTGTGATTGCTAGGTGGCCAAATTAAATGCGATTCGTTGCGTAATTGTTAGTTTTGTTAGTTGAAAGGTTTACGTTGATTAACTTAACGCTAGTAACGACTAGGTTTAATTGTTGAGCGGTTTACGTTGATTTTTATTCCTAGGAGCGATTTTCATAACATCTAAAGTACAACTGGATTGTATGTGCTTATTTGTTCTTTATCGATTCTCTTGATATTAAAGGCTGGCGGTGATTAAATCTTAAGCGGTTTACGTTAAGGTTGTCTTTTAGTTAGGGTTAGTTAAGAGCGGTTTACGTTTTAATTAGCTAAACATAAGGAGAATTAGAATTGTATGATTCACGACAAGGTAGTCAAAAGTATAAACTAGAACCGGATAACCGTGATCGATTAACTCCAAACCGTGGATTTTATCTTGAACCGAGATCCTTTTTATATCCTTTATCCCTTTCCTTTTTACTCTCTGCTTTTGCTTTAATTTGCTAGTTTATTTGCTTTCGTAATTCATCTCCAAAACCCCCCTTTTGGTTACTTGTTACTCTGTTACTCTGTTTTGCATTATAACTACGCTTAGCTTGAATTCAGTTAACCTTATTCCCTGTGGTTCGACCCCTTACTTCCGCTTTACTATTTGTTTAGTATTAGGATTTAAGTGTTATAAATTGTTAATTTGCGGCATACGACTTAGGACCGTCAGTGGCCCATCAATATTTAAAAGGCTTGTTAGTAATGTAAGGTCTAAGCCTTTAAAACAAAAATTGACAAACTGTATCTAAAAAGTGATCACTTTAATGCTTGTAGCTAATAACTATTCACGAAAGTCAACCCTTATTTTAAAATTTCACGATAAGTGTTAAAAGCGGTCATAACTCAGCGTACAAGAAGTCACCTTTGAGATGTAGATTATTTATTGTACGCGTACAACCGTTTTATAGTAAAGTTTCTCATATATCCTTGAACCTCTAATATTATTCATATTATAAGATTGAATGAAAAAAAATCTATTATATAAAGATTGATAAAGAACTTTTCTAATTTATTGATTATCTATTTAGCCATTTTGGGTACGGTATGATTGATTATCTATTTAGGGTTATTCCTTTTATTAATCCAATAAAATATACTCCATACAATATTATCTCTACTGTTTTTTGAAATCAATTCTTAATAAATCGCTTCATTACTCACTTATAAAATTCAAGTTGGAATTCTTGCCGTGTCATTTTCATGTTGAGGCAACATTCATGGACTTCGTATTACTCCCTCTATTTCATTGAATAAGCTTTATAGGCTTTTGTACAAATTTTAATTGTATAAAGTTGTCAGTGAAATAGAGCTTACAATTTTTTAATTTGTGTTATTTTTAATTGTATAAAGTTGCCAATTGAGGCAACATTCATGTCTCTCTAATATATTAGTAGGAATAAAAATGTTATTTTGATTGTATAAAGTTGTTAGTAAAATTGCCGAAAAAAGAAAGTGAGACTAATTGAGTGAAATAAAGGGAGTATTCGTGTGACGAAATCAGCGAAGATGGACGTGATTGGATTTATTACGTTACTAATCCGCTAACCAAGCAATGAGTTTCTCTGCCACCACGCCCCGTTAGTAGATATCGATTAGCTTTTAAACCATTGGCTCCTATCGTGTGCCGACAGCGTTATGATGATTACACAAGAGATTACCAGTTCCGAGTCGTGTTGATTGATCAAACATTCAAACCCTACCTCTGTAATACCCGAGAATTTTGAGATCGTATTAATTTACATTTCTTAGCTTGACTTAGTTAAGTTCAACTATTTTAGTCTTACTTAGCTCATTTGAAGCTCTCTCAACTCTTTTTAGTTCAATTAGCTCACATAATGATAATCACGATTGGCGCGTTGGTTTAATAGATTGTTGGTTTACAGTTTAGAAATCGGTATATGGAAGGATATTAATCTTCGTGTTCGAATCAAGCCTAATGAACTATCAGATCGAAGGCCGTGTTATAATGATAATCACGATTGGCGCTTTGTTTGTAAATTGTAACGGCATCATCTACCTTTACAATAGATCAGATTTTGCTGCATTTAATCCATTTGATGTGGACGAGACGACTGAAAACGCTACAACAATTGATGCTCAATTTCTGCCATCATTACGAGTCAACGGGGTGCTGCAAGAGTCCACAGGGAACTTGTTCATCATATATATGCCTAAAACTGGAGTAATCCAACTCACAAGACGGAGGGATCGAGCATATAAAATCTTTGAATACCTAATTACTCCGTTCCTTCAAAATTTATACAATACGGAGTTATAAACTTTGAACAATCAAAAGTCGTCGCTACAAGTTCCGACATTACAATTTTTTATTTCTTACCATAAAAAAAATTCTGGGTCCGCCCCTGCTTTTTTTAGTGATGATTTATGATACACTTCCCATGAAGTTCGATATAAAATTAACTTCCCATAATTTGCAAATTCAGTGAAAGAAGTTCCTCCATTAACAACCAAACGATTCGTTGGTCTCTAACAGGGATATGATAACTCATAAATATTAACTCATTCGATAGTAGGAAAATCATTTAATTTACAGAAAAATAAACGAGCACAATCTCAAAATCAAAATTTTTTTAGAAAGCCCGAAAAGTTGAAGCCCGAGCATGATGAGGCCCATCAACTAGTTTATATATAGATGCTCAAGCTAGGTTAAGTTATGTTATGTTATGTTGATGTAACAAAACAATCGCACCCAATGACTAAACCTAGTAACACGCAAAACATAAATCACAATGTTGTTAATTCAACGAAGACTATTGAAGATTTGGATGATCATATGCTTACCCAAATATTATTCAAGCTTCCCTTTTGCGCATCAATTCTAGCTTGCACCCCAATAAACAAACGATGGTATTCTTTAATCTCCGACCCTCGATTCGCATCTCAATTCTCTGATCACAAGACGAGAAACGCCACCCTTTTGAAAACCCGTCCTAATAATAGTAATAATAATATCGATGGCAATGGGCCAGAGTGGACACATCTCGTAACGAGGCTCGATTCTGGACGATCATTGTACTGTGTGGGTAACGCTAGCACCAATGAAGTCGTGTTCGAGTCCCCAAAATTCGACTTGGAATTCATGCCGTGTCATTGTATTGTTGAGGCAACATTCATGGACTTGGTATTATGTTTAGATGTCGAAACCAGTAGTGTACGAAGAGATGATTGGATTTATTACGTTACTAACCCGCTAACCAAGCAATGGTTTGCTTTACCGCCATGCCCCGTTGTTAGAAACGAACGTGGCTTTAAACCAACGGCTGCTTTCGTGTGTCGACAGCCTTATGATTACACACGAGATTACCAGTTTCGAGTTGTGTTGATTAGTAAAACCATAGCACATGTAATAAGATTGTCGGTTTACTGTTCAGAAATCGATATGTGGAAGGTAATTTATCTTCGATTTGAACTATTGGTTCAAATGCATCGTGAACATACTGAGAGTGTTCAGCAAGTTGTTTGTAACGGCATCATCTACCTTTATCATAAATCGTGTTTTGCTGCATTTAATCCGTTTGATGTGGACGAGACGACTGAAAAAGCTACAACAATTGATGCTAAAGTCCTGCCATCATTACAAGTCAAGGGGGTTCTGTTAGAGTGTTCAGGGAACTTGTACGTCATTTGTAACCCGGAGAGTGAAGGTCGTGCCGTGTTCTGTTATAATATCTGCAAGACTGTCGCAACGTCACTGAAGGTTTGGAAATTTAACCCGAATCAAGTACCTCTAAAATGGCAGACGACTTTTGAAGGTAAGTGCAGTGGTGATGTGTACAAAGAAGCCAAACGACTAGATTGTTACCTCCCAAACGAAAATAAAGGCGTCAAATTTGTAGGGATGCACCCGAAAGATGACAAATTAATTTATTTGTATATTGAGTTCGACAAGCTACTTGTTTCGTGCGATTTACGATCAAGATCGATAAAGCTTTTAAATAGGAGAAACAGATACACCTTCGGGAGGTCTCGTAGATTTGAGCCTCAATGGTGGCCTACCTCTGTTCCTAGGCCTTATTTCTCTCAACTACTCCACTAGAATCGATCTGGGACCAAACCATGTTTATCCGTAGTTTTTTCTAACTTAGTTTAAACTATTTTCTTCAACTACTAATTTTCTCGTGGTTTAAAGTAAATTTACATATATTTTTATTGCAAAGACGTTAATAAATGATATTTAACCATAATTTTACAACGACTACAATAATGACATAGGTAAGTTAAAAACTATATTAATTCAATGCATTGTAATTATCAAATTAGAATGTTTTATTATTATATTTTAAAGGTAACTTTTGTAAGACGGATATAGGCAGGGTGGGTGGTGCAATGTGCAGGTACAAGTAGAGCGGATGTAAAGCGGGGTCCGGGCGTGGCAGGTGCAGGGCATATGTTTAGTTATATTTATCTTCGCTCCACCCCCATGACGAGGGACCGTTTCCTAATCGCGTATCAGTCTCATTGAGGGTGTCCCACGTATTGTGGTGAGCTTAGTGGCAGTCCACTTTCTTGGGCCTCCACTACATATGGCCCAGCCGAACCGTCGGCTCTGATACCAATTGTTAGGACCGCCCCCGCCATTTTATTAATAGGATATCGTCCGCTTTGGGCCAAGTCCGCACATATTTATTGTTGGAGTATCCCAAAAAGCCTCTTACTAATAAGGTAGGTAGTATTTTATAAAGTAGGTAAAATTCTCCTACTCCACCGAAGTGAGACTTGAATTGTAATACCCAACACAAATCTCATAACTATACCCGATTACCTATTGTACTGTGTGGGTAATGCTAGCACCAACAAAGATGTGTTAAGGACCCCACAATTCAATTTGGAATACTTGCCGTGTCGTTTGGACATCAAGACAACATTCATGGATTTGCTGTTATGAACTTGTTTTTTCGAACTTTTTAGGGCTGAACTGAATCAATCAATCGAATCGAATCGAATCAATTGAATTGAATCGAATCGAATGAAACTCAATTAAAAACTAATTATTATTATTATTATTATTATTATTATTATTATTATTATTATTATTTATAATTTATTATTAATATTGTTATTGTAATGGTTGTTATTATTATTTTTATTATTACTCCCTCCATTCCTTCTTTTTCCTCCCATTTTCCCAAAATAGAAATTCCATCTTTTTCTACCCATTTGTAAACTTTCTATTTTGATCCATTGTTTATTACTTCGTATTATTTTACCCACTTGCATCACCCTTTATAATTTTTTATTAATATTTATTCAACTTTTTCAACCTTCTACAATTTTTTATTAATACTTTTTCCACTCACAATACTTTTTATTAACATTCCTTAATATTTGTTCCAAAATAAAATGAGAGTAAAAAGAGGGAATGGTTGTTGTTGTTGTTGTTGTTGTGAGCTGAACTGAACTGAAAATAAGTTGGAAAGAACAGGTCTTATGTTCGGATAATGAATACATTGGAGGAAGACATGATTGGATTTATTACGTTACTAATCCGCTAACCAAGCAATGGTTTGCTCTGCTGCCATCCCCCTTTTTTAAAATCGGATGGGTTTTGAAACCAGGGGCTGCTTTCGTGTGTCGACACCCTTATGAGATTACACACAAGATTACCAGTTTCGACTTGTGTTGATTAATCAAACACTACTGCAGGTTATTAGATTGTCGGTTTACTGTTCAAAAATCGGTTTGTGGAAGGAATTTTATCTTCGTGTTCGAATCAAGCCTAATGAACTATCAAGAGTATCAGCTCAAACGCCTCGTGATCGTAATGATATAATTCAGTGCGCTGTTTGTAATGTCATCATCTACCTTTACTATAAATCGGTTTTCGCTGCATTTAATCCGTTTGATGTGGACGTGACGACTGAAAACGCTACAACAATTGATGCTCAAGTTCTGCCATCATTACAACTTTACAAGTTAACGAGGATCTGCTAGAATCTTCAGGGAACTTGTACGTCATATATAACCCGAAGAGCGAAGGTGGTCCCATTCCCTACTATACAGTCGGGAATACCATCGAAATGCTGCTGAAGGTATGGAAATTTAACCCAAGTCAAATACCTCTAAGATGGCAGACGACTTTCGAAGGTACGTGCAGTGGCAATGTGTACGCAGAAGTCGAGCGACTAATAAATCGTTACATTTCAAACGAAAACAGTCCACCCGTAAGATGACAAATTTATTTATTGAATTGTATCTTATCTGCGAGAAGCAATTTGTTTCGTGCGATATACGATCACGACTAATAAAGCCTTTGAAAAGTATACCCAGATGCAGCTCATGGACTTTTCAAAGATTTGAGCCTCAATGGTGGCCTACCTTGGTTCCTAGACCTGACTTGTCCCGACTAGCCTCGATTTGTGGATTAGACCATGTTCATCCGTAGTTTTTGCCAACTCAGTTTCAACTATTTTTCCCTCACTGCTAACTGTTGTGGATGCCCGTGTATTTATTAACAGCAACTTGTTGTATGAGACGGTCTTACAATAATAATTTATAAAGTCGTGCATTTTGTAACCGAGAACTAAAATAGCCCGAGTAACAGATAATAACAACAACAACAGCTGTACTACCGAAGCATGCACCGAGTACTCAGCATATAAAAACATTGGAAATTTTTGTATACAACACAACTTACTTTAATAACAAAAGCTAACAAAATAATATATCATTCATAAAATGGCTAAATTTCCTCAGTTAATGATATTTGTTACACTAATTTCTTTAAACTTAATTAGCAGTTTTGCATTAAACCCAGATATTTCTAGCGTTACAAATCACAAACACGAAAAATTTCACAAGAAAGGTGATGAGTCGTATTTAGTATAGGTTAGAAATGGAGTTTTAGGCCTAATTTAGAGCGTTTTCGGGTGATTAAGTGAAGGTTTGTTGATCTAGGATGAATTGGATTAAATCGTTGATGTATGGCATTTTGTCGTGTTTTTGAAGTTAGTCAAGGAAGCCATGACACGAGGAGGCAAGGACGAGGTTTGGACAAGAAGAAGAAGTAGCAGAAAAGAGCAGAACCATTCCCGCGAGCGAGCTGCGAGTGTGCCGCGAGCAGGCCGCGGACAAAGGTTTCGTGGGCTTCCTTTTCATGCTTTATTTTGTTGGGCTTTAAGGAAACAAAGGATGTTACTTAACAAAGAGGAAAACCTGCCTTCATGGCTCCTGATACGTTATCATCTGCTTCACTTTATCATTTATTTAGTTTTTTTAGGTTTTAGATCTATTTTAGTTTTTTTTCATTAAAATAGGGGGATTGAAGATCAAACTTTCCAATTATTTTGTAACCATCGGTATGAGTAACTAATCTCCCTTTTCTCAATTCAAGTGATTGAAACGGTTTGGATTTAATTGTGAGTTTGAAAGTTCATTGCTTTATTCTTGGCTATTGATTATTGCTTTATTATTATTGTTATTTGCGAGATTGATTGTGATTGCTAGGTGTACAACTAGTTTTCTAATTAATCGCGTTATTGTTAGTTTCGTTAATTTAACTGGATTGTGGTTAACGTAACACTAGTAACAACCTAGGTTTAATTATTGTACGGGATTCGTGATAATTATTCTTAGAAGCAATTTTCATAATACCTAAAACACAACTGGATTGTATGTGTTATTTATTCCTTATCGATTCTCTCGTTATTAAAGTTCGCTAATTGATTAAATCTTTAAGCTGGATTGTGAGATTGTCTTTTGGTTAGGGTTAGTTAAAGAGCGGGATACGTTTTAATTAACTAAACATACGAGAATTAGAATTATATGATTCACGATAAGGTAGTCAAGAATATAAGTTTGAACCGGATAACTAAGATCAATTGTGTCTAAACCGCGGATATTAACTTGGATTGAGACCTTTAGTCTATTATATTTCATCCTCAGTTTTACTCTGCGTTTGTTTTGATATTATAGTTTGATTAGTTTTGT
The DNA here is from genome assembly GCA_023091065.1 of Dianthus caryophyllus. Lineage (NCBI taxonomy): Eukaryota > Viridiplantae > Streptophyta > Magnoliopsida > Caryophyllales > Caryophyllaceae > Dianthus > Dianthus caryophyllus. Next base: position 6,874,842 of record CM041525.1, on the reverse strand, counting down.
TTTTTTATATCTTATTGTCCTTCCCTTTTTATTCTCTGCTTCTGTTTGAGTATGATAGGTTTTTAGTTTAGTAAAACAACAAAACCCCCCCTCTGTCACTTTGTTACTTTAGTTTTGCTTGTCATCTGCGCGCTTAGCTTGGTTGCGATTAAGCCTTTTTCCCTGTGGTTCGACCCCTTACTTCCGCTTTACTATTTGTTTAGTATTAGGAATTAAGTGTTATAAATTGTTAATTTGCGGCATACGACTTTGGACCGTCAAATTTTGGCGCCGTTGCCGGGGAATCTAGGCATTTAATTGTTCTCATTGTTTAGTGTAGTTGTATGCATAATACTCGTTCTACTAACCTGAACCTCGAGCCTTTTGACTCAGAGATTGAAAGAACACTTTTCAGGTTTAGGAGGAACGCAGGTGGTCAAGTCGTCGCCGTTCAGGATCCCGAGGTAGACGTTCCTGAATACGCCTCGGACATTTCGGATATTTCAGACGAAAGCGACGAGATGGCCGCTCAAACTATTAAGCAACTTACAGCTCCGGACCTTCGACAACAACCCTTATGCATCACAATCCCGCCTCTTGCGGAAAATGTGAACTTTGAGTTGAAGTCCGGGCTTATTCACTTGTTACCCACATTTCATGGGTTGAGTGGAGAAGATCCGAACAAACATCTATCGGATTTTCACATAAATGCCTTTCGAGTATGAAGCCTTTTCTTTGTGGTGATGGCGATTGAAGCTAAGAGCATTCGTTCTCGAAGGGCGGCGCGAGGATTGGCTCTATTATCTACCTACGGGTAGTATCGACACTTGGCTAAAGATGAAGAAGGCATTCCTTGAAGTATTTCCACCTCTCGAGCATCTCATTGAAGAAGGAAATTTGAATGTTGAGCAACGTGATGGGGAAACGATGTATGAGTACTTCGAGCGGTTCAAGAAGTTGTGTGGTATGTGCCCGTATCATGGGTATGAAGACCAAGACCTCATTATGTACTTCTGTGGAGGGCTCAGTAAAGAAGACGCTCGTATGGTTCATGCAGCGAGTGGAGGTGGGATCACCAATAAGAATCCCACGGATGCAATGGCTCTAATCACAGAGCTTGCTGAGAGCTCACGAGACTTTGACCGGAAGATCCCACGACGAGTGGTTAATGCAGTTGGCTCAAGTAACGCTTTGCTTGAGGAGAAGGTTGATAGCAGCGAATATCGTTAAGGACTTGGTCATAAGCAGGAAGCCGGCGATGGTTTGTGGCATTTGCTCTTCTGCATCACATCCGAGTGAATGTTGTCCGCAAATGCAAGAGGGCGCGGTAGCGGATGTGAATGCTATCGGTTACATGGAGCCGTCTCAACGTAAGTGGGATCCATACTCTAATACTTTCAATCCTGGTTGGAAGGCTAATCCGGCTTTCCGATGGGGTGACAATCAGAATAACCCACACCATGCTCAAGGTCACCAATCCGGTCCACCTCGTGGTCAATACGTGCCCCGTCCGCAGAACCCACCACCTAGCTCACAACCTCCTCCAAGCTCACCAATGTCCACCGATGAGATGATTCGGGCTTTGGTAGCTAATCAAAGCAACTTTCAAGCTAGTGTGGCTCAGAATCAATTGGAGACTAAGAATAGCATTAAGAATTTAGAGACTCAAATTGGTCAAATGGCCACTGCTGTTAGTCGTTTGGAAGCTAGAGACTCGAATGTGTTGCCAAGTCAAACTATACCTCCTAGAGAAAATGTGAGTGCCGTTTCATTGAGGAACGGGAGACAATTAGAGGAGGTTGAGAAGAAAAAGAAGAAGACGATAGTGGATGATGTGGCGGGTAGCGCAGAGCTGGAAATTGAGGCCGAGGAAGATGCGGGTAAGATGAATGAAGATCCATTGCCGGTGTATGAACCGGAAGTTCCTTTTCCCAATGCTCTTAAGTCCACACGGAAGCTCGAGAAGGATAGTGACATCTACGAGACATTTCGTCACTGCGAGGTAAACATTCCACTTTTTAAATTGCTCAAATCGGTACCTAGTTATGCTAAATTTCTGAAGGAGATTTGTACCCTTAAGAGAAAGAAGAGCGAACCTAAGGGTAAGGGGCCTAAGGGCAAAGTGAGTGAGTATGTTTCCGCGTTGTTTCAGAAAAAATTACCCCCTAAATGTAGTGACCCCGGGATGTTCTCTATTCCTTGCGCTATTGGAGACCTTAGGTTTGGAGAGGCCATGCTAGATCTAGGGGCATCCATTAATGTCATCCCCTACTCCGTGTATCAACGCCTTAAGCTTGGCCCTCTTAAGAAAACTGGCGTGGTGGTGCAGTTAGCCGATAGGTCAAGTGTCTATCCTAAAGGGGTAGTGGAGAATGTCATGGTTCATGTGGATAAGTTGGTCTTCCCTGCCGACTTTTATGTTTTAGACATGCAAAGTGAGGTGAACTCTATCCCCGTGTTGTTAGGGAGACCATTCTTGAAGACTGCAGGGACTAAGATTGATGTTTCTAAGGGGTCCCTCACTATGGAGTTTGATGGAGTGGTAGTTCGTTTTGAGATTAATAAACCATCTTCACATTCACCTGCAGTTCGTTCATTGTGCGTTATAGACACGTCTACTAACCGTTCATTATCTAGATGCCGGGAGCCCCCACTTCCGAGCAAGGTGTCTAAAGTTTTGCAGGAACCTCCTACAGAGCGAAGAGTTGTCCTCCTATGGGATCGACGTGAGGATGCGGAGGCATCCAAGGACAAACCTAAAGCTTGGTTTGACAAATTGATCAATCGGAAGGGGTCCGGTAGAAGTGCAATAATTCTCCATGTCAAGTCTTGCGGTCCCTGTACTCGTATTACTACTTGTAAGGTAAGGTAAGGTAAGATTCTATCCTTTTGTCGAGCCAACGACGTTAAACAAAAGCGCTGTCAGGGAGGCAACCCTTGATTTATCGTTTTATTTCTGCATTTTAGTTTAGTTTTTAATTTCGTTAACAGGTGCTCGTGACAGGTTTGTTGCGTGTTTCAGGATAATTGAGCTCAAGAACTAACGACCCGAAGCCCTTGTCGTCTTTTGTGATTTTGTAGTCTTTTGAAAAAAAAAAAAAAAAAAAAAAAAAAGGGCAGAACATAAATCCGCGGGGGATCCGCGAGCGACCCGCTTATACTCCCTCTTTCTTCTTTCTCTTTTCATTCATTCAAACCCAACAAAAATAGAAAAAAAAAAAAAAAAAAAAAAAAAAGAGTGAGAGAGAAGAGTGCAGAAGAGACGACGGAGAACGAAGGAAGCAAACCACCCACCACTCACGACCACCGCTGGCCGTCTCCCTCCACCGATGCTGTTGCTCTCCTCCCCATGCGGATCGACGCCACGAAGAACTATCTGTGCTCTCAATTTGAAAGTCGAAACCCTAATTTCTAATTTGGGGGTTTTTGTGTTTTTATGCTTTTAGTTCGATTTTGGGCTGAATTTGGGTCGAATTTTTGGTTATAATCGGGGTTCTCAAGCCTCTATGATGATCCTTGCATTGGGCTTGCTTGGTGCGTTTTTCTTTCGTTCTTGAAGCAGAAATTCGACTTCAGTGCTGCGTTTTGGTCGATTTTGGGGTTCTAAGTGCATTTCAAGTGAGTACATGTCAGTTTCTTCCCTCATTTGTGCAATGGTGAGTCGTTTTTCATTCGATTTTTTTGGTGCGCTTACTGAACTTGTACTCATTGCTGCATCCTATTTCTTGTCATTCGAAATTTGGGGATTATTTTCCACTCGAGTTGCTGTGAACTTGGTTTCGATTTGTTGAGTATCATGTCTGGTGTGGTTGAACGGATTTTGACTGAATAAAGAGTGTGTAGTGCGTAAGCATTCAGTTTCTGCACCGTGCTTAATATTTTGATCGGCTGCTAGTCTGTGTTGTTGACAAGATGTGGTCGAGCTTTGGGTGAAACTTGCCGTGGAAAATACTGATTGCTGATAGTGACTTAGTGTCATTGGATAATGGAGTTTGATAGTGTTATTGTCGTTGCCACTGCTGCTGTCGCGGCTCAAAGTTGGTACTGAAGTGGGTCGTGTGGGCATTTTATGCGGAGCTGCTGTTATATTGTGACACCACTTTGAATAGCTCGAGTGTTTTCCTGCTGATTTTAGAGACCTTAAGGGTAATTGTGAGTGAAGTGCTTGTCACTTGGCTTGCAAGTATGATTACGTCGCTGATGATTGTTGATGAATGCCTATCTTGATTTTGGTTGATGACACCGTCTTGCTGACGACGATGACTCCGAGTTAAGGAAGCTGTTGCTTCTGTGATTTTTCCCCCATTTTCTGTCCTTCAATTCATCACATTGAGGACAATGTGTCGATTAAGCGTGGGGGAGAGAACTATTATGATGTGTATATTTTTGCTTTTGTATTATTCTTTATGTTTTTAAAAAAAAAAAAAAAAAAAAAAAAAAAAAACCAGAAAAAAATGAAAAAGAAATAAAGTGAATCCCGCTAGGTGAAAACCCGAAAGGGCGCCTAGGCAAAATTGGGACATGTGGCCGAGGGCGGAGTGAAACCGCAAGGGCGGCACTCCGAGTAAAATGAATAATCGAGATGCGAGCCACGAGCGTAGAAGTGAGGTGAATAAAGCTAGAGTGAAACCCGCAAGGGCGGGCACTCTAGGCAAAATGAGAGACTTAGGAAATAAATGTGCTAATACTTCCAATTTTACCGGCGTGGCGACATAAGAAGGGTGGCAAAGAAGGACGGAAGGGTAGGATAGTGGCTACGGTGTGAAGTAATCGCGGTGCACGGAGTAGTAGGCACCTCTCTTGCGATTAGGTTTGACTTATTTCCGGAGTAGAGGCGTTTAGGAGCTTGCTTGTGTGGGTTGTTTGTGTGTGTGACATACGTCTTTTGTCACAGGAGAACGTTAGTAGCACAAGTAAGCCGGGCTAGGATGGAGAAATAAGGGGCGTAGTTGGGTTTCTGTCATCATTGTCACGTTTGTCGTTGAGTCGATGGGTATGCATTTCCTAAATTTCGAGGATTTCTGTCATTTTGATGCGAGATTGAGTGAAAATGGCTACTACTCAAGCCATTCGAGGGAGTTAGAGGTTGGAGTTTTGATGCGACTTGCTTTGATTTGAATCCACCACGTTTCTTGAGAGCTAGTGTAGGTTTGGAATGTATGGCGTTCGTTGAGTTTACTTCTCGAGGACTCAGCTAAAGGGTAAGCGTGGGGGAGTGTGATGAGTCGTATTTAGTATAGGTTAGAAATGGAGTTTTAGGCCTAATTTAGAGCGTTTTCGGGTGATTAAGTGAAGGTTTGTTGATCTAGGATGAATTGGATTAAATCGTTGATGTATGGCATTTTGTCGTGTTTTTGAAGTTAGCCAAGGAAGCCATGACACGAGGAGGCAAGGACGAGGTTTGGACAAGAAGAAGAAGTAGCGAAAAAGCGAGAACCATTCATGGCGAGCGCGAGTGTCTTGCATGGCGCGAGGCAGCGGACAAATGTTTCGTGGGCTTCCTTTTCATGCTTTATTTTGTTGGGCTTTAAGGAAACAAAGGATGTTACTTAACAAAGAGGAAAACCTGCCTTCATGGCTCCTGATACGTTATCATCTGCTTCACTTTATCATTTATTTAGTTTTTTTAGGTTTTAGATCTATTTTAGTTTTTTTTCATTAAAATAGGGGGATTGAAGATCAAACTTTCCAATTATTTTGTAACCATCGGTATGAGTAACTAATCTCCCTTTTCTCAATTCAAGTGATTGAAACGGTTTGGATTTAATTGTGAGTTTGAAAGTTCATTGCTTTATTCTTGGCTATTGATTATTGCATGCTTTATTATTATTGTTATTTGCGAGATTGATTGTGATTGCTAGGTGTACAACTAGTTTTCTAATTAATCGCGTTATTGTTAGTTTCGTTAATTTAACTGGATTGTGGTTAACGTGACACTAGTAACAACCTAGGTTTAATTATTGTACGGGATTCGTGATAATTATTCTTAGAAGCAATTTTCATAATACCTAAAACACAACTGGATTGTATGTGTTATTTATTCCTTATCGATTCTCTCGTTATTAAAGTTCGCTAATTGATTAAATCTTTAACCTGGATTGTGAGATTGTCTTTTGGTTAGGGTTAGTTAAAGAGCGGGATACGCTTTTAATTAACTAAACATACGGAGAATTAGAATTATATGATTCACGATAAGGTAGTCAAGAATATAAGTTTGAACCAGGATAACTAAGATCAATTGTGTCTAAACCGCGGATATTAACTTGGATTGAGACCTTTAGTCTATTATATTTCATCCTCAGTTTTACTCTGCGTTTGTTTTGATATTATAGTTTGATTAGTTTTGTTTTTTTATATCTTATTGTCCTTCCCTTTTTATTCTCTGCTTCTGTTTGAGTATGATAGGTTTTTAGTTTAGTAAAACAACAAAACCCCCTCTGTCACTTTGTTACTTTAGTTTTGCTTGTCATCTCAAGGCGCTTGGTTGCGATTAAGCCTTTTTCCCTGTGGTTCGACCCCTTACTTCCGCTTTACTATTTGTTTAGTATTAGGAATTAAGTGTTATAAATTGTTAATTTGCGGCATACGACTTTGGACCGTCAAAAGGTGAAGAAAATATTGGAGTTTATGAGCTTAAGAAGGGTAATTTCTCTGTTAAGCTCACTAATTTTGGTGCTAGAGTTATCTCCCTCATTCTTCCTGATAAACATGGTAATTTTTCTTCAAATTATTATTGTTCTTTTGTTTTTATTAATTTATTTGTTTATCATTTATTTATTTTGAAGCTATAGGTGTAAAAAAATTGTTGTTATAGATTACTCCATATCTAATTTGGTAGATTAATGAGGTCTAAGAATAATTCTAATATTAACAATGATTTATTAGTGTGTGCTTTAATAAGTTAAATTCGAATAAAATACGATGGTTTTTATTAGCGGTCATTATCAAATTTTATGTTCTTTGTTTGATTACATAGAGTATTTACTTTGTTTGATTCCTTTAGACTTATGCATGTGATTTTAATGTTTATTTTAGATTTTAGATTTTAAATGACATATGATTTTTAATTGATAACATCAAAAGCTTTCTTTTTCGCCAAATACACGTAAAATTTCGGATTCAATTATGGTTGCATGCATTATTAGATTTAACATTTAACATTTATTGTAAATTGTAAGCTGCATGTAATGATGTTTACGTTTGTTAAACAATTACTCGTTTTTACTGAAGATGTCATGGCCTAATGGTCAGGACGGAGGTACCCTGAGTTATAGATCTCATGTTCAGATCTTCTCCCTGTTATAATGGTCTTGTGCCTCATTCTGACCAAAAAAAACAATTGCTCGTATTTTTTTTTATATATAGAAAATACAAGTAAACAATTTGTTTTTTTCTTTTTTGTTTTCTTTATTTGTGTATAGGAAATCTTGGCGATGTGGTTCTGGGATATGAGAAGGTGAAGGAATATGTGGTATGTTTGTCTAGCTAATTGTCTTAATCACCTTACTTCATTCTTTGAAAAAATATGATCATTTTACTTTTGAGAATGTGAGATCTGAGATGCACATGTTTGTCTTTCCACAAGTAACAAGTAACGTTTTGAATTGATTTTTGTTTGGTTCACTTTTGGATAAACAAAACAATTAATTCCTAAGAAATTTAATTTCACCAATAACCAAAGTTAAGGGTGTTAATCATCACTTTTGACCATTTTCACACGTCCCGCATTACACAAGTTTATAAATAAGATTTCCAATCGATTGATTGAAAATTAAACTTTATATGTGACGGGAGAGGCTGAGAGTGTGTTTGAAGGAAGATCCACAGTTACGCTTTGTTTGGATAAGAAAAATTAGAGGAGAGGAAAAAGAAGGATCGGAGTAATACAATAGTTCATTATTTGGATACCAAAATGAGGTTGAAAGGTGGGGAAAATTGATCTATCGAGGCCCAAGATCAATTATATACCCGAACACGCTCCCTCACAAACGGGTGTTGAGATTCAAACTCGTGATCTTTTATCATAAGGCTACGATCACGGTGAACCAACTCAACTAAAAGCAAATCAATCAAAAATCGTTATATTGTAACAAAACATACCCTCTTTTTCCCCTTCCCTTTGCTTATCTCCTTAATGAAAACTTTAGGTCTCACGTCTTCAAGAATTAAAAAAAACTCGAGTTATTTAGAGCTTAATGTTCAACTCCTTCTATTGCCAATCAGTTTTTATAATGGAACTTTTTTAGACTTATAATTTAGAAGTAACTTTCTCATTTGTCGATGGCGCGGCCTGACTCTAGCCAAATTACATATGCCAATGTACTTGAGTTGTTCTTAACATTAACTTTGAGACTTGAGTGGAAAATTCAGAGTTTTATAAGAATGAAAAAACGTGAAAACAAGTTATCAACTGGTGATATGTCGTAATCGCGACAGAATATCATGACTCACGTAATCCTATTATAATACGACGACGTCTCATTAATGTTAATGAACTTATTTGACGCTGACACCATTATCACATGATCTTTAACGATCTTAATTAAATAAGGAGAAGTTGGTGTTAATGTTCAATTATTTGTATAGTTTATTTACTGGGACACAGATCGCATTGCAATATATCTGTCTTTTACTTTGTACTCGAAAATAGTTTAAAATAGCGCGGAGTTATGGGGCGACACAATGTTGTATCGCTACCTCGCTGGATCAGTATATAGGCCTTGTTAGTTGTGGGCCCTTCAATCGTTGATCTTGACTTATAAACTTTAAACGAATCCTGTAAGTAGAGGTGGCCAAGGGCCAAGCTGAGTCTACGCCGAACCTTGATTTACTTGACCAGGAATTGATTGTTGGGAGAACGGGCCGGGCTTATCAAATCTAGGCCCAAGTCATATCCTTTATTACAAATTAATTATAAAATAGAGGTCCGATAGGGCCATGCCACACAAAATAGTCCCGTTACTTCGCCTGGCCACCATTGGTTGGGCTGGCCCGAGCCGACCCATTCAGTTGACCACCTCTACCTATGACTCGTAATCTATATGATCCTTCACATTTGAAGATTATATCATCGTTATCTATATTGATCCAGAACTAAAGCTAACCAATCGGCTTCTTACTATTCTGCCCAAATTTCGGGAGTATAAATATGAGACTACCTACTGTAGTACGAAATGATCTTTTATTTATTGAACTTTGCTTACGAAGTTACAAATAAAAGACCAACTCAACCAAAATTCTTAGGCTGATACTCCGTATCTGATACCAAATAACAAATTCATACATCTTATACGTTACTAAATTCTCTGTTGACTGAAATTATTCATTGTTGCAGAATGATACGACCTCCTTTGGCGCCATTGTAGGGCGTGTTGCTAACCGAATTGCCGGTGCACAATACACGTACAATGGAGTGCATTACAAACTTGTTGCGAACAACGGGAAAAATATGCTTCATGGTAACTTCAGAAACTACCTCAACTTGTTCATTGTATTGATTCTCGTTTTAACAGGCAGTCGTTTGTTGCAACAGGTGGGCCGAAAGGATTCAGTCTCGTTACTTGGAAAGTAGACAAGTATTGCCCTGAAATTAATTCTCCATACGTCACTTTCCGTTACTACAGTATTGACGGAGAGGCAGGTTAGTTTACGAATTCGAGTGTACTTCAACATTGACATCACATGACATTTTTACTCGTCTTTTTTAAGCCATGACACTTTGATGCTATATTAATGTTGAGTTTGTTTATTTTCACAAAACAACTGAGTTGTATGTTTGTAACATACAACTTATCGCAACTGTGCAATGTAGGATTTCCTGGCAATCTCGACACAAGAGTGACCTACAGAATAATCAAGGAGAACGAACTCTCAATTGAAATGTCGGCTTACTCTGTGAACAAGCCAACCCCGGTGAATCTAGCATCTCATACATACTGGAACCTCGGAGGCCATAACAGCGGAAACATTCTGAAACACCAAGTTCAGATCTTCGCGTCTCAAATCACTCCTGTCGATAAAACCCTAATTCCGACGGGCAGTTTCGAGGCAGTAAAGGGTACAGCCTTTGATTTCCTCGAGCCTCACACTGTCGGAAGCAGAATAGACGAAATTGCAGGTGGTTACGACATCAATTACGTGATCGATGCTGTCAAGAAGCCGAGTACTGAATTGAAGCCGGTGGCTGTTGTTACGGAGGAGAAATCAGGCAGAGTGATGAAACTGTGGGCGAACAAGCCTGGTGTTCAGTTTTACACGAGCAACACGCTCTCGAACGTGACTGGTAAGGGGGGATATGTGTACGGACCACATGCCGCTCTTTGTTTGGAGACCCAGGGGTTTCCTGATGCTGTGAATCATCCTAATTTTCCGTCGGTAATGGTCAGTCCCGGGGACACTTACGAGCATTTTATGCTCTTTAAATTTTCGACGACCACGAGTTAACTCGACAATTTCTGTTTCTCAATCATTTTTATGGACCGTCGACATGTTATGTTATGATAGTCTTGATACGGAGTATTAATAAAACGCTGCTTTTGTATGTGACGTGACTGCTGTACACGAGAGCGGCATCAACACCTTGTTAATATGTCGATATATCCCGGGCACATAACTTACCCAAAAATAAGAATTTGTTACACCCGAATGCTTTGGCATCGCCGCTCTATGAGGCGCGAGGAAACTACTTTGTGACTAGAATGTCAATTGGTGACGGTGTCACAATTCACACTCCTTATTTATTTCTCGACACGAGTGAATCCGTTACTTGGGTTCAGTGCGTAGGGTGCGATCCTTGTATTCAATCAAAATTAAAGAATTTCGACTACCAAAAATCTCGTACTTTTAAACTAGTCACCTTAGATGATGATATATGTTCTCCTAAGATTAATTATAAGGGATCTTGTGGTTATAAATCAAACAGCTATTACAATTCGTCAACGAGTGTCGGTTTCATGGGCCGAGACAATTTTCGATTTCATAACAAGCAAACCAGGTACATGCAGGTGTTCAAGGGTTCATAACAAGGAATCGAGAACAACGGTTTTGATTTCATTAATAGTAACAACGAGTCTGCAAATCCGATTACAGGCGTGTTTGGGATCACTCCGGGAATAAATCGCTTATAAATCAACTCGACCACGTTATTAAAGGCCAATTTTCTTACTGTATACCGTCGTGGACAGAAGTCGAATGTACAGGGTCGATTATGTACTTTGGGGATAATGTCAAAATAATCGGCGATGCTACTAATTTAATGAAGTTCAAGTAATTTCAATGGATACCGAAATTAGATATCATTTGTACTTGAATGGTATTAGCGTTGATGGAAAACGTCTATCGATTGACCCATCGATATTTGAATTAGATCCGTTGACACTTACCAAAGGTTTTTTAGTTGATTCGGGTTCACCTTATACGGTCTTAGCAAAAAGTGCATACGACTCGTTTCGTGATGCAATAACTAAATTCTTTATTGAGCGATAGGGATGGAACCCGACACCGTTTAAAGAAGATTTAAAAGTATGCTATTGGAATAATTATCCCGAGGATGAAGAAGGTTTTCCGACGATTATATTTCATTTCATGTTTAAAGAACAAGCGAAAGAGGTCAAAATGGTTTTTAACAAGGACAATATGTTTATGAATTTTGGTGATAAAGGGTTCAGTATGATGATTTTATCGACCGACGATCCTGGTCCGAGTTTATTTGGAGCATTTCAGCAAGCAAATTTCAATATTATGTACGACATTTCGAATAATCTGCTTCGTTTTGTACGCAAAAGGTGTAACCGCGACATAAATTAGATGATTGAATACGGAGTATTTAATAACGCTTTGCAGAAATAAGTGTCGAGTACCAATATTGTCTTAGACTTTTAGCCTAATGGTTAATTGACAATCTCACAAGTTCGAATCCTTATTTCGTGTTGTATAATCCTTGTGGGTGGCTTATATGAGACCCAAAAAAGATAATTAGTGTTTGGTTCTTTTCTTAATTGTATACTCGTAATATATTTACATTTTTACCATGTTGTGATGAAAAAACGGTAATACAATTAACAAAATCACTATGTAATAATTAAATCCATATAAAAATATACAACTTTATTCGAAGATTGGGTGTTTGTTTTCGAAATATTCACGTAAGATGATAAATATAGTAAATGATAACTTATTGACTTATTGGACAGTTATGTTAAAATAATCAAACAGTTATATTTTTTTATTTCTATAATTTTGAGTATGCGGACAATCAAATATGACATTTACGAGTATCATTTTTGTGAATTTTGTTACCATGTTGAAAAACTGCCCAAATTCGATTATTCGTTATTCTATTTCAATCTTTACAGATTCTTATGTGAGTCGGACCTTACAATACATTATTGTAAGTCCGACTCATTTATACTCGATTACATAATTTTTTACTTAAATAAATTTATTTGATGGTTTTGTACCATTTTAACTGCAATTTCTACTTTGATCTCACATTAATTTAATACGAAACTGTCTCACAAGAAACTTACTATTAATTCTTAAACGATAAACCCGTTAATAATATTACCGTTTACTCCGTATTTTATATGGGGTACGTATAACGTTTTACATCCACTACCCGACACAAGAATTTAAATACTCTCATAGCACGTCGCTTGGGACATGTTTCGGCATCGGCCACATAAAATATTTTACAGCCGTACTACTATTTCCATTAGCCGAAGATAAAGGGGATAAAGTAGCTTCATGTATTATTTTAAAATAATTGTATTACACAAATTACTAAGATAATACAACTTGTTTGACCCTAATTAACAACTAATGCTGTACTGTAAAGATTCACGGCTACGGGCTACTCATAATTGCAAAAATGTTGCTTGTATCGAATGTTTGTTTGCTCGTCATAACGTCATTGTTCTTGAAAAAATAATCGACTCAAATTCTGACGATCATAATTATATCCATACTTATATTAACTCGTCTCATATTGTGCTCGATATTTATTCTAACACAGTTAACGTAACCTGACCTGAACTTCAGTTTCGAATTGATTGGTGAGTGTCTAGTTTATTAGTCATAATAGATAGATAGATAGATAGATACTCCCTCTGTCTCAGTCATTTGTTTACAGTTTGACTTTTTTCCTCTCACAAAAAAGTCAAACTGTAAACAATTCACTGAAACGGAGGGAGTAGATAAAACTAATTGAAATGGGTTTAAATCGAAAAGTAAAAGTGGAAAATATCAAAATACTCCGTAATAAAAAGTTGAGATTGTTTCTCTTTAATACTACTTTTTATGAAAAATTTGACAAGACCTTTACAACCGAGAAATAAAAATTCAAACTCAAGACATGTTATTTACGATATTCCCGTCCTGATCACTAAACGCGATTAAATTTGAACTTATAATTTCTTTGGATGAACTAAGTGAAAGAAGTGAAAAACAAGCTACATCAAAGGAAAAAGAAGGTTCAGCCTCGTCTCATAAGTCACACCTTTTATTATGCACCATTCACTCACCCCATAACATTGTTTAACATTATTTACAAAGTCGAATAATTTTGAAATGGTTTAAAACACATAAGCGATAACATATTCAGATCTTATTTGATTCATCTAACTAATACGAATATAACTTTAAGCAATGTATAACTATAGATGGTAACGTTACAAAATGTATTCTAGCGTCATTAATAGTAGTATGGAAAGTGGTCTTAAAAGGAGGAGAAAGTTGGGATAGTCTAGAGTTGAAAAATAACTTTACCATATACTTGTTCCATTCCATTTAATTGTATACGTTTACTTTTTGGACACTATTCTCAAGTGAAAATAATCTTCCATTTAACTTTTAGCATATAAATAAAAAAAAAAAATAGTCATATGCGATCTAGTTTTAAACGTTTTTTCGAGTGCATCATTAACATCAAATTTTTATTATTTTCTGTAATACGAAACTAAAGATATGAACAAAAGAAAACATATATCGATATACGTGCAAAAAGCATACGTATGCAATCTAATGGAAGCAAAAAGATACTCCGTAAAATTTACCAACCTTAACAAAGATTGTATTTTTTTTTTATTTTTTTTTTTGTTAGGAATATAATATAATTGTTGAATAAATCAATGGTGTTTTGATTTAAAAAGTAAAGCTCATAACAAGAATAACAATAATAAAACTCAATTCTTGTGTCATTAATATGGACACCATTGAAAGAGCTCTCTTCAATTGACTGAAGAACTCTCCTTCAATTTTCCTTCTCTACCAACCAATTTATCCACCTTCAATTAATCATCATTTCCCCATAATTATTCATTCTTTCATATCTAATTATACTCCCTTTTATCCTCTCTTTTTTCTTCTTTTTATTTCAATTTATTTCTTTGCCTCCCCCAATTTCATCTAATCTAATCTAATTAAACTTCAATTTAATTCCCTCATTTCATTTCAAATCACCCCAAAAAAAAAACATGGATTATAGCCGTTAGTTACCCATTTTAATTTAATTCAATCCAAATATTATTATTATTATTATTATTATTATTATTATTATTATTATTATTATTATTATTATTCAAATATAGAACCATGATCTGGTTTTTCTGATTATTTTCATATTTTTTGAGGGTTCAATTTTTTTTAATTGTAAGTTGCAATCATTTGTTTTATATATAATCTACATTTAATTTCCCCATTTTTCCCTAATTTATTTATTTGTTTATCGATTTTAGGGTTCTAATAATCAATCCCAAAATCTGGGGAATGTTTTATTTTTCTTATCTGTTCCTCAATCTCAATAAAAATCAAGTTGCTTAATTTGTTTGTCTCCTTCAAAACCCTGTAATTTCCTCTGTTTTCTGTGTTCTGTTTTGTCAAGTGTGTGTATGTGTTTTGTGCATAAAATTTGATCAAAGTTTTCGATATCGAATTCGAGAAATAACAAAATGGGTTGCGCAAGCTCGAAACAATCGAAATGTCGACACTGCAGCAAAGGGTCGAATCCTCCGATGAGTAGGAGGAGTTTTTCAATGAATGTGCATCACCCACCTGAGAAAAAAGGGGATACATACCATGTGGTGGCACTTACGTCGTCGACTTTGGACTCGATTAAGCTAAACCAATCGAAAAACTCGATGTGGGATGAGTCTGAGGACGAGGTTGAGGATGAAAAGACGGTAATTTATGACGCGGGTATTGACAAAAACAAAGAATTTACCATGGGAGTTATTGAGGCCAAAGCTTGGTCTAAGATGATTGATCAAAAGATTACTAGAGTTGTCCCGAAAACGCCTATTAGAACGCCTCCTGGCGAACCTGAGACCATCAATGTTAGGGAATTGATGGAGGGGCTTGAGGATACTAGTCCTTTTAGGGTTGGAGACCATTTACGTAGCTTTTCGTTTCATGTTTCCGCGGATTCATTATCGTCTTTTGTGGATTCTCCCAGGACTGGTGGTGGTGGTGGTGGTGGTTGTGTGGAAAATGGGGAGTTGTTGTCTAAGGCAGTGATCTCGGAATTTGATCCCGAAGTTATTTCTTCGTTTAGGAAGGCACTCGAGGAGTTGTCCCCTTCGAACCCTTTTTACCTTAAGCCTCGAGATGGAACTCGTGGTCAAAACGAGGTTGATGTTAACGAGGAGAATTCGAATGGTGTTCCTTTGGATGAGGTCGCTTGTGAGAGGAAAATGAATGGTTTTTCTCATGTTAATGGATTTATGGAGAGGATTATAACCGAAGAGGAGAAAGAGAATTTGGCTCCTTCCGAAAATTACGTTGCTGAGGAAGATGATGCAGTCGATGATGAGGATGACGAGATTGAAAATGGGTACGAACATTACCCGAGAAAGAGGGTGATTTTGTACTTTACGAGCTTACGAGGGGTGAGGAAAACGTACGAGGATTGTTGTTATGTTAGGCTCATTTTAAAAGGTTTAGGAGTTCGAGTTGATGAAAGAGATGTATCGATGCATTCGGGGTTCAAGGAAGAATTGAAGGAACTACTCGGCGAAGGCTTTAAAGGCGGCTTGCCTAAGGTGTTTGTGGGAGATGACTACATTGGTGGCGTGGAGGAAATACGTCGATTAAATGAAGACGGGAAGCTTGATAAGGTTGTTGAGGGTTGCGAGATGATGGACGACGATAGTGGTAATCTAGTCGAAGTTTGTGAAGCTTGTGGGGACGTACGGTTTCTTCCTTGTGAAACTTGTTCGGGAAGCTGTAAAATTTACTACGAATATGAAGAAGACGATCAAGAATACGAGGAGGATGAGTACGGGTTTCAAAGGTGTCCCGACTGTAACGAGAATGGCCTCGTTAGATGCCCATACTGTTGTTATTAAGCTCGATACACAACGACGGTAAGGAAAACATCATTACCGTCTCTGAAAAGCATTGAAATTTTGAACATTTTTGTGTGATTTAAGTTGTATAGTAGCGAAAATTCGAGGCATCAGAAAGACGACTTTCTGAGAGGATTTCCAACTAGTGATATTAGCAGGACACTCGCAACCCCTAGTCACGTGTTTACGAGGCCTTTCTCGAATGTATACGACATGATCATGTCTATGTACGTTTACCGTTATGTAATGCTTGTGTACATCTTACTCAAAAAACCGAAAACAATTCTCGGACTGTCGGATTTCTGTTTGTCTGATCATCTTCATTCTTGTCAAATTCAAGCCACAGTTAGTTGGCTAAATGTCTGAAACATCAAACAGAATGTAAAAAAATTCAATGCTTCTGTTGACTATAATATACTGATTTCTTGATTATCAAGTGACTTGTGGTGCAAAAAATTTCAATGCTTCTGTTGACTACAATTTGATTTTCATGATTTTAATTTCCATATAGTTCTTTTTATCGACACATTTACTTAATATAGAAATAATTTTTCTATTGATTTTCGTCTTTCTTCTCCTTGTCGCTTGAAATCATAAAAACCGTAACGAAATTATCGTTACCACCTCAATTTCTAATTCCGCTACGGTTAAGACAAGTCAGAGAATCGAATTCTACCCTTCATTTTACTACGGAGTATAAAAATCAAGTCTCTTCCTTTAGAAAAAAATAATTTCATAGCCAACAAAGTTGACTACTTCAGCCTAAAATAAAAAAAATTTAAAAAGTCAATTAAAAATAAAATAAAAAAAAGTTCTCAACTTTATCCCAACCTTCCAATGATCAAATCATGTGTGTTGAACCCTTCACAACCAAAACAATGGTAAAGGACTAAAGGCTATCAATTTTATATAAAAGCCTTTAGTCTGATGAGAAGGCAAATACTTCGTACTTCCTACAATCGTAAAAGGCGTAAGACATTGTTGAATATTTTATTTATTAGATAAGTTTTGTGTGAGATAGTTTCACGTGTGATACCTATTACGGAGTAATTTATTAAAGAAAATATGTACAGCTACGTTAGTAACTATCTAATGTCTCTCAAAAATATTATTGTAAAACCGTCTCATCCAAAAATTTGTATTATGGAGTATTTATTTCGTTACAATGAACATAAAAAAAAAAAAAAAATTATTTTCTTTGTAAAAGAATTAAAGTCAATTTAATCTTTTAAAAATGTCAAAATTAAAAGATTTGTTCAAAAATGAAAAATGTCAAAATGATAGATGAGTTTATAGGAACACTAATTCTTGTGTAAGTCAGGACTTACAATAAATATTTGTAACTGATTTATATAGCTTTTGTACTATTTAAGTGATAATTATGATTAATTGTTACTAAATTTTTTTAGTACCTCTATTAGTGACTTTAGTAGATTTGTTTCATGTTTTTGTACCCCTTTAACTATAATTTGTACCTTGATCTCACATTATCTTAGTGTAAGTTTAGCCTTACAGGAGAATTACTCATAATTAGAGTGACAACCTCATAATAATCTATAATCTATTAAAAGTGTGACACGTCCAATGTACAATAATCATAAAGTGAGTGTCTCAATTTTTAAAGAAATCCTCCTTGTAAGTTGCATGTCTAATTATTTGCAATTACTGGAAGTTGCGGAAGTTGGTGACTACGGCGAAGTACGGTGAGAATGAAATCCGTCAACGCGTTATGAATTAATTGGACACAATTTTGCATGGTTTTTGTTTTATACTGTACGATCTACATGAGACGGTCTTATACTAGATTAATGTGAGATTAATATATATACGAGTAATAATATTAGTAACATGCTTATTAAAAGAATAGTTTAATACCAAATATTATAAATAATCTCAAATAAAATAATTTTACGATAAATTATCATAAAACTGTCTTAAAAATACGAGTAATTGTTTAAACAACAGATTGGTTGTATATTAATTGATCAGCCATTACTTGTTATAAATTCCAACATGGAAGACCATTTGTAATGGATGGATTATTGTGCTGCGGCATTAAGTAGACCATTTCCTGGCACACAAATTGTTGTTTAATTTATGTTTATATCCTTAAAATAATGCATTTGCAAAGGAAATGGGATTTTATTGCCTAGATATCATGACCATGTTTGTTGATTATCATACTAATTTTATGGAGTTATTATTGGTGTATGAACTCTTTAAGGTAAAAATAAAAGAATATTGTTAGATTGATTACGAGATTTATGTCACCTGAACATTTAAATGGTTAATAAAGAATTTTTTTAATTAATGTTATTTAAATTTAAATATATCGCTTAAATTTTAAAACACAGCAGTTATATGAGTACGACAAGTAGATTGTTAGTACTAGATATAATAGCTAGTCTTTTTTTTGAATTTCGGAGTAATATAATTAAACATAATGAACACAAAATATTAATATTAACATTTCAGCGTCACAAATTTTAATTGAGATAGAGAAATCTTTTACATTCTCCGTATATAATGATTGTTTTTTTTTTTTTTTTTTGTTGCATATATGGATCTTGTTTTTAACTAATACAATAATGTTCGATATACTAATAAATCTATTATGAAATCATTTTACGTAAATACTCACTTACGGGAAATACTTGTTTCAACTTTGTTGCGTTGAACAGGTTAATGCAGAAAAAGAGATTATCCCGAGTAGCAACGTAAAATAATTGAAAATGGTTTAAAATAAAGGACTAGCTAGAAAAAGTAGAGTAAGTGCATAAAATTATACTACTCCGTTTAAAAATACTTGCGCCTTAATTTAAGCAAATTGACATATGAACGTGGAATTAAACGATGACTTATGTAATGTTTAAGACCGTAAATGAGAAGCGGAAACGGTCTTGCATGTTATTCTACATTTCTAATTTTCATGCCCTACAACTAGTCTTTTTAGTCAATTTTGGAGGGTACTTACTTTATTATTCTCATTTTTGAATTTCTTTGTATTATTTCACATACATGCTATACAAGTAACGACATACATGTACGTATGTACTATGTTTATGCTGCCAAAAGCTAACCTATACAATATATGGACTAAATTACTTTGTCGATGTATCGAATAAAATTATTTCAGCTAATATCATTGTTACATTTGACCTTAATATGTTATTTTCTCGAAAATTCTGTACAGAAGTAAGTTTGTTATTGTCTGATTTTTTCAGTCATTTGGTTGTAATATTTATAAATGTCGTTCCCCTTTTTTATCTTTCGCTAGTCATACATTAAGACAAGCAAACGAATTCTCATGTGAGACGGTCTTACAATAAATTGTTGTAAGACCACCTCATTCGTATTACATATACTCCGTATTATATACGGAGTAGTTTTTATACCATTTTTAGTGATAATTCTGGTAGTATTATATAGTTTTTATACCGTCTCATGGGAGACTTACATATATAATACCACCGGAAGTTTGGGCTGACCAGTCTTCAAAGAAAGTAATAGAAAAAGTTTCAAAATTACAGTTGGTGAGAGTGAGACAGTGAGACCATTAAAATGGTCAGTGAAATACTAAGACACCAGTTGAACCCCAGGCCTTGACTACTTTCATAGTCGAGTGCTCGTATCCAAGTCCACTCAGTTGTTAAACGGGGGAACGAAGAACAATGTCCACATAGCGGTCAACGACGGTTAACCTTGTGCTTTCATACGGGGTACGTAGCTCGAAGGACACCACTGATGAGTCGTTGACACGCTTAACCTTGTGCAGATCTTATAGTTTTATCGACTAAACACAGTTGTAGTCGAGTGTCGATTCAACCAAACTTGAAATTCACGAGCCAACTCAGCCAATCTCTAATTTACATCTCTATCGCTGATTTGCACTGAGCGATTTGGCGGTTCAAATGTACTATCAGATAACTTTAAATACAAAGTAGGTATCGTTCAAGTACAATGGACTTGAGTTGTTGTCGCCTTCATCTTTGAAGCGTGGACGCCATGATTATTTTCGCTATTATTGAGATACATTTCAGCAACCTAAAACAAAAACTGAACATCAGTGTTAACATCAGTCGCTTTCTCCTCGAATAAAAAAATGAAACTGTCTTCCCACAGGGGAAAGAACATAAAACAGAAACCTGTTCGGCAGTAGTGGCCATTGTCGGAATCTTGTCGGTACGTACACGCATCACAACTGGATTGCGTAAAGAGAGACCCTATGTACAGTAGCAACAAGTCATTAAGACGGAGAATGATCTGTGAGTCGGATTGATCAACTGTCAGATATCATCGCGTAGATCATAATAATGTGAAGCAAGATCTTTAACCTGAAATGATTCGACTAAACCTGCAGCAGCAGAATAAACAGGACTGATGGTCAGTCCCCCGCTTTCACCTCCCACACCTGCACATGTTGGAAATTTTCAAAATATGTGTCAGACACTCTGTCACATGTCAACGAGTCCAAGTAACTACGAAAAAGTAACCGAGAATGTTAAAGTAAATTAAATTCAGATTATGCATTTTTATTATCAAAGAATTTCGATAAAATAGGAAGCGTGGTCATTTCAAAGTGCAAACAAACGCAACAATCAACCAAAATATACAGCACAAATTAAAGGTATGGTACCTCAGAAGGTTCAAACTTCAAACCACATACATCAGGTTGAAGCATTTCGGCGTTATATTTGTAACTAGGCTGCAGAAAAAGAAAACATCGCTGTTAAAAATATTATCCACACGAAGATGTAGGACGGGAATCGTCTCAATTCATTGAAGGATAAAAAACACATGAAAACTAACCATCGGATTTGCTATGACCTTAGACGCAAATCGATCATGGCAGACATCCAGCATTTCATCAGAAAGACCCGTGCCTAACCAGTTAATCAACAAAATTATCCACAGACGATAACAAATATCGATGTGCAGATACAATGCAAAGTTCAAATTTTCGAACACTAATGAATATGGTGCACACCTGCTTTACAAATTGTTTGAAACTCCTCTGTGTCAGGGTCATAGCAAGCAAGAAGAAATTTTCCATAGACACCTAATGTAAGAAAAATAAGAAATACGAAGGAGTATATCATTGTCGATTTGTCGAGACATGAGAAAGTGTATGAACAAAACCAGAAAAATCATAGAACCATAGAGATTTTAGCGACAAGAAATCATATACCCGTGCGTTTGCCAGAGCCGTAAAAAGCACCAACGGGGACGAGAACAAGTGAATCCCACATACTGAAACAGAAGTAAAACGAGTGTAAAAAGTAAAACAAAGAATATTAGAGTAAATCACTTGGGGCAAAAAAACACCTACCTCTCAATAAAATCTTTCTTCAACTTTAGCCAATTGCGTTTTCCGGGTTCATATTTGGAGTTTACACCCAACAGCTTGTACAAATTTCAGAAAAACTTATGCTATTTTATTGTTATGCTTTTATGAAATCTCACATAATATGAGTGATAACCACGACGAGCAAGAGGGTTTACCATTTACTTAACCTTCTTTCCGACTGAAATGTAAAGCAATTTAAGTTCAATGCAAGCCGATGGATATACGTTAAATTTTGGCAGTTATAGAATGCTCAAACCAACACCACTAAACAAAGACTCAAAAGCTTATAGCGCAAAGGAAGACATGATGGGATACTATTGCTCTCGAAGTCGGCTACTAAGGGAGACAGGGAACCCACAAATGTCCCAGATCACGACGACGGTGGGGAAGCACATGGAAAAACTGATGCCATGGACTAAGCGCAAAGGAAGAAATGATGGGATACTATTGCTCACGACTAGTGCTTTGTATGAACTAAGAATAACAGGCTCACAGATTCTACAGCTGAAACCATGGAAAAACAGATTCTACAGCTGAAACCATGGAAAAACTGATTCTACAGGCTCACAGATTCTATAACTGAAACATATTATTCCCTGTCAATCACCTTGTAATTCTATCCTTATTTAACTATGTGTACATTTCCTATATAATGTACTCCGTAAATGACTGCAAGTAATAATAAATTAACTTTAATCCTCAAAACCTCTAGGTTTTATATGGTATCTACGAGTCTAAATCGATCCAAATATCTTCGACCAAAATTACCCACGTTCAAAAGACCTTACTGCAAACGAAAAACCATTATGGCAGATCTTGGCTTCAACACCCCCGTGCTCCCCACGGTTGTCTCTGACACCAAAGCCACCGTGCCCGTAACACCCACCCTCACTCACGTCACGAAACTCACCACTCTTAATTATACCACGTGAAGATTTCAAATCACCAACATTCTTTTCGGCCTTGGCCTCCTCGGTTTTTTGGATAGATCTCATCCTACTCCCTCTGTCACCATCTTGAATGACCAAAAACAAGAAATTTCCAACCCGGCTCATGAATTTTGGCTCAAACACGACAGTCTACTCCTTGCTGCCCTAATGGGTACGATCTTTGCGACCCTACAAAACACCATTGTCACGGCTAAAACCACGATTGAAGCCTGGACCATTCTTGGTGACATATTTGCTAACCCATCTCGACCTCATGTCGAACTACTTAAAACCAAACTTGATTCGATAGTAAAACATCGGATCAAACCATCACGGAGTATATTCACTCTATAAAAGCGTGTGTAGACCAACTCGCCCTCATCGGCAAAATTATTGACCCCGAGGACGTTGTGTCCAAAGTTCTCCGTGGTCTAAACTATGAACTTTACTAACCCGTCATAGACGCTATTCGCGCTCGCGGCACACTAATAAGATTCGCGGCGCTTCATGAAAAATTGCTTCAACAAGAGATTCTCTTGACCCACACCACCACCACGAACCACTTTCAGCCCACGGCTAACCCGGCCTACCGTGGCCACACCCACAACCAGCGTCACCAAACCCAGCAGGCTGCCCACCAGTCCTCTAGACCTCGCCACACCCAAACCCTCGCTGCCACTAACCCACAACCATTTAAGGGTCGTTGCCAATGGTGCCGCAAGACCGGGCACGTCATCGCAAACTGTTTTGCCTTTGGGAAATTTGCCCAGACCTAGTCTTTCCCGAACCCCAATCATCTCGGCCCACCCAAAATCCTCCCCAAGCCCACCTTACTCACCACGGTCCCTCACCACCACCCAACCCCAATTTTCTTATCGACAGTGCCGCCTCCCATCATCTCACCCATGACTTGGATACCCTGGCATTTCACTCACCCTACAATGGTCTCTATGACTTAATCATTGGAGACGATTCGGCCCTTCCTATCACCAATACAGGTTCATTCACGTTACATAATCTAAAATTTAATAACGTCATTCATGCTCCTAAAATTTCGCGTAATATTTTATCATTTTCTAAACTCTGTCGTGACTAGAGATGGCAATGGATCGGGTTCGGGTCGGGTGGAGCCTCACCCGAATCCATCACCCGACTCCACCCACTCCACCCGAATCCATCATCCATCCGATAATCTATCACCCGAATCCAATCCACCCGTCGTCCACGGGTGAATCGGGTGAATCGGGTGGATCCGTGGATGACAACAAATAAAATAAAAAAAAATAAAAATGAATATTTTAATGACTTATTACCGATTTTTCCTAAATTTTTCGATAAGATGATTAGAAAACGATTAATTACATAAACAATTACAACATGAGTTGTTTCAAATTTATTTATTTTTTATAATATGTTGATAATTATTAAAAAAAAATTTGTATTTTTGTTCGGGTGGATGTTGGGTCGGGTGATTAGCGGGTGATGGATTGGATGAAGGTCCACCCGAATCCAACCCGATCCATCATCCGCTTCATCCATCATCCATCTTTCATCCATTTAAGTCGGGTTACAATCCATTTATTTGGATCGGGTGGATTGGATTTTTTCGGGTTCGGGTGAGATTGACATCCCTAGTCGTGACAATAACGCTTGTGTAGTTTTCTCACATGATTCAGTTTTTGTAAAGGAACTTCAAACCGGGACTACAATTCTCCAGGACCGAGCCAACCACGAGATATATGAGTGGACTACTGTCATGCCTGTTTCATTTCCAAGAGCAAAAAGCTCCCTTTTTCTGTATCTTCATTTCAGTCTACTGCTCCCCTTAATCTTATATTTTCTGAACCTATGAACTAATCCAATTTTATCACGCGACCACTATAAATATTATGTGATATTTGTCGATCATTTTAGTAAGTATGTGTGGTTATACCCACTCAAACTTTTTTCAGGTAACATTAAATTCTTATTAATAATTGAAAATACATCGGATGAGAGATGTCCTAAACGATGATGTCACGAAATGGGCGTGGTTCCTTTTATTTTGACAGCAGCGAGAGCCGTAGGTTTTGACGGAGTCCACTCATATCCCGTGGTTGGCTCGGCCCTAGAGAATTGTAGTCCTAGTTCGAATTTGCTTTATAAAAAATGAATCATGTGAGAAAACTACACAAGCGTTATTGTCACGACAGAGTTTAGAAATTGATAAAATATTACGCGAAATTTTAGGAACATGAAGGACGTTATTAAATTTTAGATTATGTAACGTGAATGAACCTGTATTGGTGATAGGAAGGGCCGAACCGTGTCCAATGATTAAGTCATCGAGACCATTGTAGGGTGAGTGAAATGCCAAGGTATCCAAGTCATGGGTGAGATGATGGGAGGCGCCACTGTCGAGAAGAAAATTGGGGTTGGGTGGTGGTGAGGGACCGTGGTGAGCAAGGTGGGCTTGGGGAGGATTTTGGGTGGGCCGAGATGAGTGGGGTTTGGGAAAGACTAGGTCTGGGCAAATTTCCGAAAGGCAAAACAGTTTGCGATGACGAGCCCGGTTTTGCGGCACCATTAGCACCGAACCTTAAATGGTTGTGGGTTAGTGGCAGCGAGGGGTTGGGTGTGGCGAGGTCGGAGGGCGGTGGGCGACTCTTGGGTTTGGTGACGCTGGTTGTGGGTGTGGCCACGGTAGGCCGGGTTAGCCGTGGGCTGAAAGTGGTTCGTGGTGGTGGTGGTGTGGGTCAAGAGAATCTCTTGTTGAAGCAATTTTTCATGAAGCGCCGCGAAGCTTATTGGTGTGTCGCGAGCGCGAATAGCGTCTATGACGGGTTTGTAAAGTTCATAGTCTAGACCACGGAGGACTTTGGACACAACGTCCTCGGGGTCAATAATTTTGCCGATGAGGGCGAGTTGGTCTACACACGCTTTTATAGAGTGAATATACTCCGTGATGGTTTGATCCGATGTTTTACTATCGAATCAAGTTTGGTTTTAAGTAGTTCGACATGAGGTCGAAATGGGTTAGCAAATATGTCACCAAGAATGGTCCAGGCTTCAATCGTGGTTTTAGCCATGACAATGGTGTTTTGTAGGGTCGCAAAGATCGTACCCATTAGGGCAGCAAGGAGTAGACAGTCCTGTTTGAGCCAAAATTCATGAGCCGGGTTGGGAACTTCTTGTTTTTGGTCATTCAAGATGGTGACAGAGGGAATAGGATGAGATCCATCCAAAAAACCGAGGAGGCCAAGGCCGAAAAGAATGTTGGTGATTCGAAATAAATCTCCACGTGGTATAATTAAGAGTGGTGAGTTTCGTGACGTGAGTGAGGGTGGGTGTTACGGGCACGGTGGCCGTGGTGTCAGAGACAACCGTGGGGAGCACGGTGGTGTTGAAGCCAAGATCTGCCATAATGGTTTTTCGTTTACAATAAGGTCTTTTGAACGTGGGTCATTTTGGTCGAAGATATTTGGATCGATTTAGACTCATAGATACCATATAAAACTTAGAGGTTTTGAGGATTAAAGTTAATGTAATTACTTTCAGTCATTTACATTATATAGGAGCAGAGGGGAAGCCACGTAGTAACAAAGGGTAGCACATGTTACCCCTAAATCGACAAAAATATACAAAAATATAGATGTATGTTACCCCAAATTATATACTTATAAGGCAAAAAATCATATGTTATGTTCTAAAAATTATTTTCGCTACCCCGACAAAAAGTTTCTGGCTTCGCCCCTGTATAGGAGATGTACAGATAGTTAAATAAGGATAGAATAACAAGGTGATTGACAGGGAATAATATGTTTCTATATTTACAGAGATTGGATGCTTGATTGGTGGGATTGTATCAATTTGGATTGATTTGCTGATATTTTGTTTGGGTGTGCAGGTATTATGTTAATATTCATTATATCGCTGATTCAACCCATGGCTCCCTTATCAGTTTTAAAGAAAATAAAATTTGATGACGTGGACTCATTAGAGAGAAATAGTTTGAAACCAAAACTATTTCGCTAATTACTTTATTTTAGAGCATTAAAACCAAAAAAAAAAAAAATTCTCTAACCTCTTCCAAAGATGGCGAATTATCTTTCTCGAGAAACACAGCGGCACGGCCAAGTGCCTCCAGAAGTGTCGCCTGAAAGAACCCTATCACGGAAACCTTTCTACAACGAAATAAACGTCAAGTTACTAATAGCATAATAAGTAACTTGAAAGAGGAACTAAGCACGGATGAGTAACACCTTAGATATCTATTTATGAACATCAATATCAATCAACGACGACACATATCATATACGATAAGTAGGTATAAGTTGTCAGTACGAACAGTAAACCTGTGCCATCTCCTGAAAGCTTTGATACACTTGAGACACGGTTAACTGCTTGGGTTCAAATAACGAGACTGTTTTAAATGCGAACTTTGTGCTACCAATCCGAGGTCTCCCAATTTCTGAAACAAACAAACAAATACGATATCACAGATTTCCAGTCCTACTTCCTCCCTTCCGCTGAGCTAACTGCGGAAACAGTACCTTGATCGACAAAAATCAAGTCTAAACTAACAAAGTTGAGTATATCAAAACATGGTTTCAAAGGAATTATTTTATACGAGTATTTTCAATCAAAATTATACGTTAAGGCGTTGATCAATGACGTCTTTGGTGGTACCGTAAGCCTGTTCCATAGCCTTAATAATATTATGTTCACCAATGCCAAGCTGATCAGACCCTCCATCAACAATCGGAGCGATTTTATACGACAACAACCCTAATACAGCACTCAAATCCTCCATCCTAGACGACGACATTGCAATTCTAAGCATATTACACGCGATATTCGTGATCAAACTACGCTTAGGTTCTTCCGACATAAGCTCAAGTGCTAAGCACACAAACACGAACGAAATTCCGTCTCGCGTCGAGCTAAACGCAACAGTTATTAATTATCGAGTTAGGCATGAATGACATTGGCGCCTTTTTTTTAAATTATCAATTTTCGACTACAAAATTTCGACGTCAACATTAACGCCAACACTACCAGTTGTTAACGTCGGTTTAGTCATCGTTGTCGTCAATTGTCTCGAGCGATCATCATCGTTATCGAATTGCGAGTCGAGTTGTCGAGTTCGTTTATTGGGACGGTTTTTGGAGGCTAATGTTTTCGCGCCAATTTTGAGGAGGTCGAACGCATTGTGGTGGTTGTGGTTGTTTTCCGACATAGTGGCAGCGGCTGATGGAGAGCGACGTCACCGGAAAATTGGGGCCGGCGGTGGTCGGCGGTGGCCGGAAGTTGGGGCCGGCGACGAGGAGGTGTGTTGATCGATTTAGGGTTTTTTTTTAATTGACCTAATTTTTTTGTTGATTTTAATAACTCAATTTGTGAAGAGTGATCTAAAATACGGAGTACTAGCTACTGTTTGATGTTTCAAGACTTTCAACCGTTTTTTTTAGGGTTTTTTGTGAGACACTACCTTACATTTAAGTCAATTTATGAGGTACTACCTTACATTTTATTTTTTGTAAAGAACTACCCTACATTTTCAAAATCTTGTGGAACACTACCAAACACCATTTGGCCGTTAAATCTAACCGTTGACCATCATTGAC
Organism: Dianthus caryophyllus; assembly: GCA_023091065.1. Lineage (NCBI taxonomy): Eukaryota > Viridiplantae > Streptophyta > Magnoliopsida > Caryophyllales > Caryophyllaceae > Dianthus > Dianthus caryophyllus. The sequence goes on along the minus strand of CM041525.1, from coordinate 6,846,641 downwards.
TAATGACTCTTCTTCCCCAAACTATTTTCATTCATTTTAACCCCATTTTTCTGGTTTCCCTCTTCAATCTATTCTAATTTTCTCTTTTCATATTCCTCGCTAATTTAATTAACCCACATACAAATACCAAAATCATCATTAAAACCATGATTTTTTTTTTCATCTTCAAGACCTTAGTATGAAGCTTGAAACTAAACTTGTGTTGTGCAATTGACACCAATTTCAGTGTGGGTTAGTATATAGTAAGTTTGCAACCCTTAAATTACCGTATTACACAATTACTAACACAAACATAAACCCTAATGTCATTTTCAAATGTTTTTTCCTCCTAAGTTATCCAACCCATTCTCAAGTTCTTCAAACTTGAAGATTTTGTTAACTTCTTTGTCTTCTTCAACTTCAAAACTGACATTTATGCATATTTGGGAATGGAAGGTCCTTGAAATGAAGAGCCAATTTTGGTGTGGGTTAGTGAGCTTGAAAGGTCAATGACGTTTGGTACGCCATGTAATTCCACATCGACATTTACGAAAAAAGATTACTGAAAAAGAGGAGTGAAGAATAAGGGGACAAATAATTGAGTATTAGAGAGCAACTAATGTAAGCAATTAAGTGAAAACTTAATTAAAAATGGAGGAAAAACTACATTCTAAAGAGTTAGAAGAAGTTGTAGTTAGTCAATGACGGTCAATGGTTAGATTTAACGGCAAAATGGTATTTGGTAGTGTTCCACAAGATTTTAAAAATGTAAGGTAATTCTTCGCAAAAAATAAAATGTAAGGTAGTACCTCACAAGTTGGCTTAAATGTAAGGTAGTGTCTGACAAAAAACCCTTTTTTTATACCAAAATACTCGCTGATGTTAATTTATTACGGAATATTTTTTTTTTTTTTAGTTAAAAGCTTAAAGTGTTAAAATTACGGAATATATGTACTAATAATTATGGATTTTATGTAAATATATATTAGGGAAATTAGAATATTTTGCCTATAAAAATCTTACACTATATTTGTGACTTAGTTCCAAATAAATTACTCCCTCCGTCCCGGTCATTTGTTTACACTTTCCATTTTGGGGCGTACGGGTCATTTGTTTACACTTTCCAAAAATGGCCTTACTTGACCCATGTGGGAGGTGGCCCCAACTCCCTCAACCAATAACATTTGATAATTTTAAGCAAATAGAGCCCCCTTTGTACTTATATTATTATTTTATTAGTTTTTTTTCAACCTCTCTCCTCACATCGATAAATGTGTATAAAGTAAACGTAAACAAATCACCGAAACGGATGGAGTATAAATTTTTATTTACACTATATGTATAAGTTTAATTATTGCTACCAAATTATAGTTTATGGTAATTGTAATTAGAATAAAATTGGCAATATAATTGCTTGAATAATTGGTAGATGAATATTCCAATATACGACTATACGAGTACTACTCTTCTAATCTTCTAATATACTAAGGGCCTGTTCTCCTCATCTTAAGTTTTTCTCTGGTTCAGAAAACTTCAGATAACTTAAGAAAACTTCAGATAACTTCAGATTACTTCAGACAACTTCAGAAAACTTCAGATTACTTCAGAAAACTTCAGATTTCTAATTAAATAAATTAACTAATAATAATACTTAAGTTATATGTAACATTAATGTTATTAATAATAGTAATAATAATATTATTAAAAATAATAATTATAATAATATTGATAATAATTTGAATAAAAATAAGACCAATACAAAATCATTTTATAGCAAATCATAAATAAAAGTTAATTCACATTAAATATTAATATTTTCATAAATATTGATAATATTAATATTTTCATTAAATATTATTATTATTATTATTATTATTATTATTATTATTATTATTATTATTATTATTATTATTATTATTATTATTATTATTATTACTATTATTATTATTATTATTATTATTATTATTATTATTATGCTTGCTAAATTTTTCTAGTAAATAATAATTAAATATTAGTGAAAAAAGCGCATATATATAAAGATTTGAATATTCTTGGTACTACAAATATTGTCCTCAAAGTTTATCGTAAATGAAACAAAAAGTTAAGTTAATAATTCTAAAAGAAGATAAATTTAGGCGAAACTCGATAAAAATAAAATAAATAAAAGTAGCAAATATAATAACAATTACAATTACCATAATAATAATAATAATAATAATAATAATAATAATAATAATAATAATAATAATAATAATAATAATAATAATAATAATTTCATATTATTTCAAAAAACTTCAGAAAACTTCAGATAACTTCAGACAACTTCAGAAAACTTCAAGACAACTTCTGAAAACTTCAGATAACTTCAGAAAACTTCAGAAAACTTAAGATTGGTTCAGAAAAACTTCAGACGAAGAGAACAGGCCCTAATTGTGAAACCACTACTATCATAGAGGTTTATTTTGAATTCGATAATGATTTTCGGATTTATTTTTCCCGCTAAACCTACTGGGCACTACTATAAACCATCAGTTGGGCTTCAACCTACGAAGGAATGCTCCTCTTCAACTTAAGAGGATGGGCCCAAATTATTAAATCAATAGGCCCATATGATTTTTATGAATGAAAAATGAAAAATAGTCCTCACATAATTATATCAGTAATTCTCCTGTAAGGCTGCACTTACACTAAATTAATGTGAGACCAAGGTACAAATTGCATTTAAAGGGGTACAAAAACATAAAATAAATCTATTAAAGTCACTAATAGAGGTACTAAAAAAATTTAGTAACAATTAATCATAATCATCACTTAAATAGTACAAAAACTATGTAATAGGGTACAAATGAAGCAGACTTACAATAATTTATTGTAAGTCTTGACTTACAAAAGAATTAGTGTAATGATATTTTCCTAAATAATATTGTACTCCGATATCATAAAGATTTTGAAATTATCATTCCTAAAATACTAACAATATACAGTAATATTTTCACCTCTACCGTAACATACAGAGTATTTCTTAAACCGTGTTTCATATATAAAAAATTTCATACAAGATGGTGTAAAAAAATAAAAAAATAAAAAAAAAATTTCATACAAGATTGTGAGACCATACTTCTCTTTTATTTTGGTTGTAATAGAATATTGTAATCATAATTAGGTGTCTGTTTGATTGCCACATTAGAAAATTCTCATTAAAGAGTAGAAAAGTGTTTGGTTAACAAATGAAAAGTGAAAATCACAATAAACTTTTTTTTTTTTTATAAATTTATGTGAAAAAATAACGAAAAAATATGATGGACTGAGCCTAAGTACCTATACGGCTATACTCAAACAATCAAATTATAAACAGAGTAGATTAAGCTATACAAACTAGGGCTCATCACCCTCTAGGCGATTAAGATGATGAAACCTCTTATATTATCGAAACCCCAACTCATTGGAGAAAGAATCAAGAGAATCACAACAATCGTAACACGCAATATTCGAAACATAACAAAATTCTTGTTTTCATTTTATCATCTCTCCTAATTATTTAAGTGACCTAATAGTGACTCAAACCTGATTGACCCGAAAATTTTACTTAGCCAACCCAGCCCAATATGACTTGTATTCATCCCGAAATCGACCTGACCGGTATGATGAGCCCGATGTGACCTAAGCACCCATCCAAACTATTCTCATAACCCGATATAACTCGATTCCTGGACGACTCGACCCGACTAAATCGACCTAAACCCAATGACCGATTGGCACATTATATAATCGGTTATTAACTTTTTGTAAAATTACAAATTAAAAAAATGATCGAAAACCAACAACCGATTGAAAAGTCAAATTCAAGTGAACAGAAACCAAAATCGAGTGCAACAAATTACTCCTAATTTGCAAGTAACTGAAGGTTGAACTGACTTTTGATGACAGAAAAAAGGGTAAAATTGATAGTAATAAACAGTAAAAAAGATATGCAGGCAGACCAAAAACATAGGCAAAGTAGAAACAAAACAACTAAAAAAAAGTGTATAATGAGTGGTAAGTGATGAGGGAACATAGAAAAAACTGGAGTGAATGATGTGAATCAAAATTGGTCAAAGACTAGTTGGTGTGGATTATGTCTTAAACTTTGTGGCTCAATTTTCTTCCAAAATCAGCGCATAAAGCCTTCTTGTAGACCGTATGAAAGTCGTGTTGCTCATGTCGGGTGATTCTATGCTCTATCCCATTGCCGACTGTACTGTCTCTACCGTCGTTTTCGTTATTTAATCTAATAATCTGTTACTCGTATTTGTACAAGAATAAGAAATATTATTTTAATCTTTTACTCACATAACTTGAGTGTAGGGCTGGCCATGGGCCGGGCCTGGACCCCACGGGCCGTGCCTGAATTATGAGGCCCGGGCTTGGGGGGCCGGGCTTTTACGGGCAGGGCCTACAAATCTGGGCCCTTGTGCTGCCCTTTGAAGGGCTTTGGCGGGCCAGGCCTTAAGGGCCCTTTATATTTTTTATTTATTTATTTTTTTTGCTTATTTTGGCGGGTCCGTAAGGGCCCGGCCCCAAAAATTGGGCACGGGCCCGCCCCTTAACTTTTGGAGGGCTTTCATGGGCTTCTACGGGCCTGGCCGGGCCAAGAAAAAGCGGCCCACGAGGCAAGCCGGGCCGGGCTGGCCCGCACATTTGGCCAGCTCTACTTGAGTGGCACCGTTAAATTAACTAAATCACTCAGGTATAATCTCGTAGGCTGTAGTTACTCATTTCGGAGTACCAAATTACTCTTGTTTAATGTAAACAAGGTTAAGCAAGCCGATCCTAAAAAAAAAAGTGTAAAAAATGAAAAGATACCTATAGTTTGGCGTAATTTCTTTGATTTGAAATTAGATATCTTCAATTTTTACACAAATTACTCCGTATATAATAAGCTTATCGCATGGTATCCCTCTTTTTCAATAAAAAATACTACGCAGCATTAGTGGTTGACACAGTTATAAAGAGAATAAATAAAAAACGTAATTGCTCAACTGTACCCGAATTTTACTCAGTTGTACCCTTTTTTGTCATAATATTTCCATACCATACCCTTCATTCCTACAATTTTCTCTCTTTTGTATCAAAATGAATTCAACTACCGAGTATTATTCATCCTCAAATTCATTAACAATTAACAAATTCATTGCTAGTTGTTCAACAAATTAAATTGCATATCAAAATATAGGAGTAATAATTATTATACTAACTTTTTTTTTTGTGTTGATTGATTTCTGAAAATTTAAGTTTTTAGTTTTTTAAAACAATTAGGGTTTTGGGTGGTGGTCATGTGGTGGAGGAGAGCGGCAGTAGGCGGCTAGGGGGAGGGGCGGCCGATATAGGGTGATTATGGCGTCCGGATCAGCGTGTGGGGGAGGGTGCTGGCGGCCGGTATCCAGCGACGGTGGACCGGTGGTGGGCCTAGGATTGTTAGACGATTTTGGTTAGTGTGGGTTGGTCGGTGGTGGTTCAAGAGACTGGTCATGGTGGGGGTGTAGGTGGCGTACAATTCCGGCCGCCGGAGTCGGTTTTGGCTGCGCGTCGGTGGTGGATGCGCATAGTTGCAGACTTGCACGTTGTTGGTTAGCTTAGATTTTATTTTTATTTTTAATTAATATTATATTATATTATATACTTCTCTTAATAATCATTATTATTAAGAGAGAGAAGGGAGAAAAGCAAAAAATCAATAAAATGTAATGAGCAAATAACAAGGGTAAAGTCGCTTTAGATGCAAGTGAAGAAAAGCAAGATAAATTGAAAGAACACCCATAAAAAAAGGGGGAAAAAATGGAATGTAAAACCATATTTGAATATACTCTGTCTCAATGAATTGTTTACGGCTTGACTTTTTTATGAGGGCATTTGAGAGAAGTGTAAACAAATGACTGAGACAGAGAGAATATATAAATAGTAATCATCTTAGTCAAAAAATATTTCTAAAATAAACGCAAGCTTAATTACACACATAATTAAAGGCTCTAATGCGTGCCAATCATATTTATTAAGAAGCTTAACTACATGCTAAATATATATAAGCATATTAGAAGTCACCATTACACGCCATTTCTAAGGTACTAATTATTGTAGCATGCATCATTCAGTCGTCAAAGAAGTCTTAAGAACAAAATTAAAGCTCGTTAGATTATTAATTATATATTTATATAATATTTATATGGAGTTCAAGTGTATATATATATGTAACTAAAGAAATAATATATTATATTCTATATATAAGTAATTAATTAATTAAGTAGACTTCTAATGATTCGTGCCTCTTCACTGTTAGCATCCACGGTGGTCAAGAGTTGTGATAAACGATCGCTAAGATCTTCCATCTCTCTTTTCAAATTCCTGATGTAGTTGCATGTTTCTTGTAGCACCTTTGAAGCTGACACCTATCAGAGAATATTAAATTTTCGTTAAAATCGTCTTACAATAAGATCAGGCAACAACACTCAAAACCTCCAAAAAGGTAATAACCGTTCTTTAATTTGTAGATATCGTGAAATAATGATATCATAATAAAAATAACCGTCTCATTTAACAATTCGGTGGCAGGGATTGAAAACGAAAAGAGGTAAGGGAAGTCGTATTTGAAAAGGTACCTTAAAGAGTAATAATAAATGTAGGGTAATTTGTAAGAGGTCATATTCATTGGCTTTGTCCTATAGTTGTTATCATATTACATGAGGTACGACATTGTCGAGGGCCCAAAGTGTTAGAAATTTTTATTGCAATGTTAGTGTCAAGTCACTATTAACCGTGCACTTTCTAGGTAATTTACTTTAACATGGCCACATGTGACCCCTCATTTACTCTTTACTCCTATAACTAATATAACCGACATTTCAGTACCATTCCTCTGCTGAAACTTCCTATGTTACCCACTCAAGTACTACTCCACTACAAGTTTCAGGGTAATATAACGTTGTTTCTAATCGATCAAACGGTTAATATTTGATTAGAATTTTCCGTAAAGGTAAATGACAACAATTTGATTAATCGAATGGAATAATATGTGAAAGGCTGTAATAAAATTCAGAGAGACCGATATAGTAAACGCATTATATAGTAAAGTCATTATATGATCAAAATGGTTCAATATATTCTTTCTGTTAAAGTGTATAAAATCGATCTTGGGCCTCCAACCATCAGCTTAAACTTTTGGATGAGTTGGTTCCTAACATGGTATCAAAACCATATTTCGCACTAGGTATGGCGGGCTTGTAGTTGCGTTCATACTTCAAACGCAAAGGGCATTCGTGTAAGGGTGCGTGTTAGAGTGTATAAAATTAAACTGATCTTGGGCCTCCAACCATCAGCACTTTCATTGTTAAACTTTTGTTTAAATTTATTACTCTATAGTCGTTGCATGTTACCGTACATTTAGTTTTCTGATAAATCCAAAATATTACAGTACGTGTAAAATATTTACGTAATAAAAAAAAAGAAAAAAAAAACCAACAAAAGTTTGAATTGCAACTATTTGTTAATAATAGGTGTTGGATATATGCCTTGAATCTGTTTGTTGCCACTTCGAGTGACTATTGAGGGGGTCTCGCTGCTTGGCCAACGGGCAGGGGTCTCACGCCGATCAATGAAGCCTGGGTCAGGGTGAACGCCTAGTGGGGGCTCTGGGTAACGCCTACCAAACCCAGATCTGCCATCTATTATTGGGCTAGGGTTTTGTCTGGGCCGAATGAAATTAGGTCAAATCTGTATTAGATCTTATTATATAATTAAACTCTCTAAGTCTCACCCTGGTTCATATGCTTATCCTACCGTTCTAAATCTGTAATCTGAAAACTCCTCTCAAATTAATAAAATTCTCTCTCTTTTGCCCTGTGGACGTAGCTAACACAACGTGAGTGAACCACGTAATTCTGTGCGTTCTTTCTTTGTTGTTTCGTTTTTTTCTTTCTTCTTTGCATCTATTATAACAATAGGTACTTCCTAGTATTGAGTATTAATATTTGATATCTACCTTGTTGATTGTGTAAGAAGTGGCATATACTTGTACAATATCTATGTAAGGAGTGGCATATATATACTTACAATAATGTACGCTCAGAATTTTATCTATCTGTTGGTAGATAAATAATTACTCCGTATTTGTTTGATTATGCAAGGACTACTATATATATACTAATACTAATGTACCTTAATTTAAAGGTTTTATCGAGGGCCTTAAGCAATTTTGAATATGAGCCCCACGAACAAACACATGAACAAATATTAGATTTGCGAATATGACGTTGTTCATCAGGAAACGAGTTAGTCCACTTACCAGTTCTCCCATCCTTAGACTAGTTGGATGGAACGTGTTAAGCCTTGTAAGTAGACTCTCTCCAACCATCATAATACTTTGTTTACAAACAAATAAAAGAAAATTTTGAATCTTAGAAATAATTGAAAATTAGTATTGTTGCTTATGTACGATGTTTAATTTGTTACAATAACTATTGCTAATTCATACTTTACTTTAATTTACTAAAACATACTCCTTTTGTTCCAGTTAATTTTTAAAGTTAATTTTATTTCTTTCTTACAAAAAAAAAAAAGAAGTAAACTTTAACGATTCACTGGGACAGAGGAAGTATATATGAAAATCATAAGAAAACTTTAATAATAGCTAACTGTTTTATGCATGTGAGAGAACTTATGTCAAACAATAAACTTTTTATTATATAATTTTTACACACTTTAAAATATATTTGATCAAAGTTATAAAATTATTCCACATTCAAAATGATAAATAAGTGTAACATTATGAAATAAAAATATCCCTAAGGAGATTAACACACTTTTAATTTACGTGGATATAAAAGTGATGAAAAGCTTGTAATTATGTTTTGAATAGACTACTACAAACTTTTTGGTTCTTAATCAAATGTCTATTGTTGAAAAAGTTGACTAGTTTCTTCGTAGTGAGTGATTATTTTAATTTGAGATTATTTTTGAAAGATAAATGTTAGTTGGGATTATATTTGTGATTTTTTTTTTTTAATTTATAGGAGTAATAAAGTGATCTCTTGTGAAACTGTCTCAGAGAGCGAGACTCACTCTTTATCGTAGAAAATCTAAAAAAGAATCATTAGTAACTAGCTATACTTGTAATAGGTCTAACAATAAAAGACCAGTAGTGTTACCGTGCTTTACATATATTCTTTAAAGGACAGTGAAAAAATGGAACTCTATAATTTGTTGTGGAGCTAAGGATTGACAGATGTTAACGATGCAATCGTTTTACACGTAAAATGATCAATATAATTTGTCTTCACCTCATCTAACACTCATAATAAATAAAATATGGAGTAATTTTTTTACGGAGTTGTCGTTTTACATTTAAAATGGTCTTACAATAAACTTATTCATTTTACGGATGACTTGGTCTAATATAGAAAATTTGTCCCCTAAAAAGTATTCCACTTTTAGGTGTAGTATTAAAAATGATGTACGGAGTAGAATACTTCAACTCTATTCTAATCTGAATATTCTAGTTTTATTCTTAACTTTTCGCCATTCCCAATTACAATAATAATCTACAAAGGGTTTAGCATAACTATTTTTTTAAACATGTCCAAAATGGTTAATAAGATATTTAAAATGAAATATAGAAAATAGTATAAATATTTTTATGGTACAAAAGCAAGTTAAAATAACTTTGTATGGAGTGTATTACTCCGTACATAATAGGTTGATTGAATGAGTGACGATTATCTGTCTTATTTTTATGTTTCGACACATTATATCTCATTATGTTACCCTTGATATTTTGGTACGAGTGTAAAGACTTTTGGCTCCAATGCCAAAACACTGACAGAGTAATTCATATATATTTGACTATTTAAGATTAAACTATTAAACAAGTCGACCATATATATTCCACAAAATATAAAATATTGTTGTTTATCATAAAATGATATTGTTAATAAAACTAAAATATTAGATTATCGAAATAGTCATTCCAATGTATGTATATTGTATAATACCGTGAATGCGGTTTGATGATCGGTAGCTAGGAAAAGTAAATTTATATGTTATGTCGTACCACATTAGTACATTACTTAGTAAACATGGTGTACTATTATACGACACATGACTTGTCATTGTTACAATGTTACGTATACATGCATGGGTGTATAAATATAAACAAAAATTATACGGAGTAGAAATATATATATAGAGATAAGATCTTCTGCCCAAGTTTTGGGAAAGTTTGAGTCAGACATATTTGAGATTTAACAAAATTTGAGATTTTAACACAAAATTTAGAGCTGAAAATTCCAGACATTTGAGATTTTAACAATGTTAAAATCTCAAATATTCCTCCTCAAATTCGTTAAAATCTCAAATTTTTGTGTTAAAATCTCAAATGATCTGTGACTCAAACGACTTTCTAATAAGTTGGGCTTAAAAGATCTTATCTCTATATATATATATATATATATATATATATATATATTGCATATAAGCAATAATCTAGGAATATTGAACACAATAATGGAGGAATTAGCTTACCTTATCAGAACGACGATGATGAAGCTCGGGAACAAGTTGTTGTAATTTGGAGACGAGCTGAACGATTTGATCGTCGGAAATTACTCTTGAACTTCCTGATGATGATTGTTGTTGTCTTGACCTTCTGTTCGACATTATTTCTTACCTGAAAAATATTTCTAAGAATTTTAGAAATTAAATAATTAGTCTCATGCAATTTAGATAAAGTGTAGGGATTTTGTAATTTTATGTAAGTCAAGTTAAAACTTTTTAGGGTTAATAAATAAAATGTGATAAGAAGTGAGTTTACAAGTAGAAGATAATTTTAATTTGTTTCAAGTATAAAATAAAAATAATCTAACTTGTAGGAAAATAGCTAATGATAAAAAGAAGAAGAGGAAGAAATAAGTAGCATGAGAGTGATATATATGTGCATATTTATTGTTTAATCTAATTTGTGAGAGGTAAATAAAGGTAAAAAATTTTTTGATATGGACCACCGAAGACGATGTATGTATTAGGTTAGGTCAATGAGTGGTCCGAGTCAAGGTTAGGAAATGTGACATGTGTAAAAAAAAAAAAAAAAAAGAAGAAAGAAAAACCTGAATTTAACAATATTTCTGATTGGATTTGACGTTATTTAACTCGAGTTTGGATAAACTGATGTTGAACTTTGAGTATGACGCAGATTTAATCAAATTCTAGCCACGTCGAAGAAAGCTTAAATGCTTAAAACACGAATGGAGCTTACTTATTTAATTTTCAAATACTTTACTTGTGTGTCATAATTATTTCTGAAATCTTTGTAATTTTGATATTAAATTCTACATTTTAAAAAGTATGTATATTATTTTTCAACAATTTTATATATGTTTTATAGGGGAGTCTTTTGTTTATTATTTTCTCTTAGTTATATTTGAAAAGTAAAGTGACGATAAAATTGAGCTCAATATGATCTCCAATCACTATTTCCAAACCAAGCTCGAGTAATTTATCACACCCATCAACCCTAATTGTCGGTCATAACCATCGATTATACTCATCCACCATAAATCCCAGAGTCAACCATTAACCATCATGTCAATCCACCAATAATCTCATCGGCAGCGGGCAGCCTATCAATTAATAATTAATCTTAAGTACCTTCGATCAACTTCTTCTTTCTTCCTCCTCCAACTTACCGTATTAATTCAAACACACTTCAAACTTAAATTGGCAAGTAAAGTGTCTTACATATGACATTGATGTATTAAATCATCATCCTTCAACTGAAATTGCCGCTTGAGATGAAGCGTCAACATTAACTACAACGAGCTTTGAGCTCAGAGGTTTCGAAACAGTTCCAAGCTCGTGTTAATAGAGCTTTTCAGTGCTAACTTTGACTCCGTCTCTAATTAACTTATATAGTTTATACACCTAATAAGCACAACTAATATAAATGGTTAATTAAGTTACTATGGCCTTGTCATGTCAATATATTTTAACTAGCACATGAATTAGACCTAACCGAAAACGGTATTTAAACGAAAAAAAAAGGCATGTGACATGAACAACGAAATTTAAGAAGAGGAGGCCGTGTTAATATACTTGTTGTTATGTCCACAAGTTGGGGGGTTTATGTTAAAGTGCAATTAAATACATATGTTGGTGAATATGTTTACAAGAGTGGGCCAAAATGTGTTATGAATCAATGGTAGACAATGTCACATGTGATCATTGAAGAATATAGAAAGATTCAAATTATGTTCTTTTAGATTTAAATTTATTAAATTGAATTAAATAGAATTATACTGATATAAATTGAATGACTCTTAATCTAATGTGAATCTCTGAAACAAGTATTCACATACATCACATTCATCTAACGCGGCACCGTCAAAGAAAATGCTAGATAGGCTGCTACGTACAAGAATGGAATATTTCAAAGTATTTACTTCTGAAAGAATTCGAAATAATTATACCACAGTTGAACGTTACTGTCCAATTCATCTGATATAAACGAAACTGAACTGAATATAGATCTGAAAATAAGTTCGAAGGCGGTGGGGGCAAGAGCAATGTTTTTCTCCAATCAACAACTCCGATCCAAATTAAATGAAATGTTTAGACACAAATCAAGGCAAGTAATTGTAAAGAACATGTAGAGTTCACATAACATGAGGGCAAAGATTGGCTACTTTTACCATACATGAAGGAAAGCATTGAGTTTATCTTTCCTAGATTTCAGGACATTTAATTAATTTGATTAGGCAAGAATAATAATGGAGGAAGTTAAGATAAGAGAGTACGAGAGAGTTTGGCATATTAAGTCAAACTATACGTGCTATGCTTTGGATTTGTAGTGATTACTTAGCACTTGCCATGCTCAAACATTGATCATAATAAATGTGTGAACTAACATCTACTCCTTCTATCCAGTTATTTGTTTACGCTTATTTTAATTTATAAAAGTGTAAACAATTCACTGAAATAAGTGGAGTGGTTGCCTAGTTGGATAAAAAACAAAATTAAGTATATCGAGTGTACTATTGTATGGTCGTACATTTACTCAATAAGAAATTTTATTTTCTAAAATCAGTCTTACATGATTTTAATTTTTTGTTTATAATAACAATATACTCTCTGTATAATGTTATTTTTTTCACTAGGTAGTATGTGAAGCAATGTGATACATTAGGCATACATAAATTTTATTTATTTATAAACTCTATACGTATTTATTTCTTAATATAATGGGGTACCTAAGAAGTTTGCATAATTGAAAGTTTTTTCTTTTGTTAGAACACACAAAATAAGAAAAAGTAAAAAGGAAAAAAGAATGAAACAAATTATATAGTCCTTCATCCCCTTCTTTTTTTTTTTCATATGCTTTCAACACGCCGATTAAAAACAATTCTAAAAAAAATCGAAGAATAAAAATAAAGGGATTGTATAATTAAGATAATGGCATTTACACTAAATATAAAGATATAAAAGTAATAAAAAAAACAAATAAAGAAAATCAAAAGCGTAATATAAGTGGATAATTTTAGACAACTGATAATTCCACGGACCTTTTGAACTTAGCCACGGAAATAAGGTTAGAGGGTGGGTCCCATGAACTGCATGATTCTCATAAAATGCCGTGGAAAAATACAAAAGTCCCGTGGAAAATTTGTTACTCTAATTTTAATAACAAAAATTTGTCAAAACAAGGGGTTTCAAAAATAAATAAAAAAAAGTTGGCGTGCCCGTCCCCGCCGGGCCATCTATCATTATTATTAAGATTTAAAAATAAGTATAAAATGTAATTTTTATATATTTTTTCTAGTTTATATATTTACCAATTATGATATAATTTTCTATGATATTAATATGACTTCTAAAATATAAATACTAAGGCCATGTTCTTTTCGGCTTTTATCATATTTAATATGATAATTTTCTATACTTACCTAATACTATTTTTTATTCCCTTAACTTATTTATTAAATCAACAATTATTTGACTTTTTAAAATTTTATGAATTACCATATTTCTTTTGCTCTTTCATTTTTTTTTAATATTTTAAAATATAACTTACTTATGTTTTTTTTCCCTTAACTTGAATATTTAATCCAATATATTTAAGGCAAAAATATGTATTCTTCAATTTTGGTATCCTACAATTTTAAGGATTCCAATTGTAGATTTAGTATTATATTTTAGATTACATATGTTAATTATACTACACCATCTTCTTCTTTTTTCTTTTTTCTTTTTTCTTTTTGTTTTTTTTGTTAATTACATATATTCTCTTTTTTGTTACGTTAAAATGGGGTAATAAAGAAATTGGAATTTTGTCATTTAATCAAACTTTACCCTATCATTATACTAAACATTTTTTTTTCTTAATTAGCAGATGTTCTCATACAAAATTGAGATGAACAATCAAATCAAAACTTAATACTATTAAACTAACTAAAAGATTACGCATTAAGCATTACAAATATTATTATACAACCATATCTAATTACTTCATTTAAAAATAAGATAATCGATAGATATTGTACATCACTTTTACCTTTTATGTTACATATTTTTACCTTTCATGTTACATATTCATTAGTTTTTCTATTGGGTTATAATCAAGTTTGTTCAATAAAAAAACTTCAAATCTTGAACGTAAAATATAAATCTACAACATACAAATTAAGAAAAAAAATCAGCAGTATTTTAATCAAGCTATGTTTAAGTATCAAACATAGTAATTAAGAAATAAAAAAATTCAAATTTTAAACACTCTTATCAAATACACTGTAAAAAATAAATTTAACACAAATTGTAATCATAATTAAAACATACGGAGTAATAAAGTAAAACTATTTAACAAAGTACGTACCTAAAAAGATCTAGCTAGAGTTTTTTATGTATATATATACAAAAAGGGATGAAGATTTATCTAAAAATTAAATAAGGTAATTATGTGTCATATAATTGTTTATTTTGAAAATATTATTTTTCTTCTTAATTAAAAACATCTTCAATTATTTTTTTTTTTTTTTTGAAAGTTCTAATATAGTAAAGATTTCAATTGTAGATTTAGTTTTATATTTTAAGTTACATATGTTAATATTTTTTCATCTAAAATCCTAGCAATAGTAGAATTATAAATAATACTAATATTAATTTTTTAGACCAATTATATTGTGACAAATGTCGACCATAGAGACCATGGTTTCTGCTTTATATATATATATTAGATAGATTGTCAAAACCCAAAACATAAATGAGAATAAAAGAGTGAATTTTCCTTTTAAGGAAAGTGAAAAAAAATAGAGTGAAAATGTAGAATAAAGGGATTAATTTTTTTGAAAATAAGTAATTCTATTGTGAGTCTGTTATGTGCATACAACGACCAATAGTATAACTTAACACATTATTAAATTAATAGTAAACAATTTCATTGGTCGTTGTTAGAGGTGGCAATCTGGTCAGTCGGGTCATATCGGGTCAAAGTGTCCTTGCGGGTTGAGTCGGGTTCGGTTCGGTCGTTATCGGGTCGAGTCATATCGGGTTAAATAGTGTATCGGGTCAGGTCGGGTCATTGTCGGGTCAGCGCGATTTTATCGAATTATTTTATTTTGTATCCACTAAAATAGATATTTCGACCGTTATTTTATTTAATTACTTCATTATTATGTCAAATATATCATTCTAAATAATAATTTGCTTTCAATCTAATCAAAATTAAGCTTAATAATTATCGGGTCGTCAATTTAATCGGGTCGATACCGGGTCGGGTCGTGATCGGATCGGGTTTGGGTCGGGTTCGGGTCACTAATTAGCAGGTCACGTTGGGTTACGGGTCGGATCGGGTCGGTTCTCGTGTCACAATATTTTCGTGTCGGGTTTTGCTCGGGTACGGGTCGGGTCAGACTAGCCAGTTCTAGTCGTTATATGTATACAACGGTTTCATATTAGAGTTTGCCTTTGAAAACAGCCTATATTACTATTGAACCGGTCTTTTCATATAAGCTACAATTTCTCATTGTTGGGCCCAAAACGTATATACATGTTAGAAGTCACATGCCCAAAACCTACATTTTCTAATTTCAGGCCCAAAACCTATAAACGAGTCACAAATCCAAAACCTACGATTTTTTTCTTAGGCCCAAAACCTATATACGAGTACAATATCAAATATCAAAACTAATATCCGTGTCCGATCCAACATCCAAAACTTTCGGGTATAGACACCCAATCCGATTTTTTTATATCGGATATCCTAAATTTAAATCGACTATCGGATATAAAAAGAATTGGATATTTAGATAATTTGTTCAGCCCTATAATGTGACTTGTCTCGAAGGAAATTATTTACTCCTAAGATACGTATATTTTTCGATTTTCAATTTTGTAGCATATTTTTCATTGTATTCCATAAGATTATGATCAAAGTAGACAAACTTTGATCGCTTTTGTTATAACGTAATCAAACTCTGTTGTAGTATATGCTTTCGTTTGACGATTAGAACTGGGCCACAAATTTTTATTTAAGTGCCTCGCTTTTAGTTGAACCAAACCGTATATGACATTTTGACTGTTCAGCGGACCTCACATGATCATTGTCAACCCTACTTTACATGCACAAAGTTCCCTTTCATCATACAAATTCACATGAGTACCGAAGATGTCCTGGCCCAGAGCAGATATATCCTAATCTATATAAGTCTCATATTCGAATCCCCCCGTCGTAACGATATTTGTGGAACTCCTTCTCTGTAAAGTTTGGTCATACATTAACACTATTTCACAAGAAACTTGCACTTTTCATTAACCCAAATTCATATTCATAGTACAAGTTTTTCCTTAGTTGTACCTTCAAGGAAAAAAAAAAAAGGAAAGATAAAAAACCGGACACACCTAGAAATAGCTATCTACAGCAATAATCATCGGTCACTACCACAACCATAGACGAAAAGAATTTGCATAACCGCGGAAGATTAACAAGGCCCAAATGTTATTTCCATCGGTATTGGCAAGAAACATATGATTAACCGACTAAAAACCCTATAATTAGACGATAATTGAACATGATCAAGCATGGTGGAGTTGTAATTGCAAAAGCCGAGAGTAAGCACCCTCAGGCCTACTGAGCAACTCGGAGTGACTACCTTGTTCTACAATCCGCCCATCTTGGACCACACCGATGTTGTCGACACCACGTATTGTGGATAATCGATGCGCGACCAAGACGGTGGTCCGACCTCTCATCAGCCTCTCAAGCGCCTCTTGAAGCACACATTCGGACTCAGCGTCAAGTGCGCTGGTCGCCTCATCCAAAAGAAGAATGGCCGGGTCTTTCAAGACGGCCCGTGCAATGGCGATTCTTTGCTTCTGACCTCCTGAAAGTTGCACGCCTCGTTCACCGACCGAGGTTTTATATCCCTCGGGTAATGCACTTACAAAACCATGCACGTTTGCTGCTCGAGCAGCTTCTATAACCTCGGCCTCAGTTGCGCCTTCTTTTCCATACGCAATGTTGTCAAAGATGCTAGCGGCAAACAAAGCCGGCTCTTGCTGCACCAAACCGATTTTTTGCCTTAAAGCTTTCAAGTTAAATCTTCTGATGTCCTTACCATCAACCATAACTTTACCAGCAGCCGGGTCGTAGAATCTCTCGATAAGTGCAATGACGGAGCTCTTTCCCGACCCACTTGCTCCAACAAGGGCTTGGCTCTGGCCCGCCCGTATTCTAAGGCTGAAATCCTTGAACACAAGGACGTCGGGACGAGTAGGGTACGCAAAGTCAACATGGCGGAATTCAATTTCCCCACGGACCGACTCAACGGGTTCTGCTTCCGGGTCATCAGGATCAATTCGTGTGTGACGGTCTAGGATAGAGAACACAGACCCTACTGCTTCTCCACCCCTTATGATCTCGGGAGCAAGGCTCACGGTTTCCGCAACTGAGTTGGCTGTTATGACTAGGACCACAAAGACTTTGATGACCTTGGAGAATGTCGAGACACCCTTGCTTACGAGATGAGCACCATACCACAGGATAAGGGCTTCAGAACTATACAACGCAAGCTGAGACAGACCAAATAGACCACCTGAGGTCAAACTACGGCGTAGACTGCGTCGTTGTGGGACACGTAGCTCGGAGCAGAATAGAGACAGAATTTTGTCCTGAGCATTGAAGGCTGCTACAGTTCGGATGTTGCTCACCCCCTCCCCTGCGATCATGCTTGTTTTTGCGTGTGCCTTTGCTGTGTCTCCAGCAAAACCTTTTAGTGAAAGTTGCTGCACAAAACCAGTTATTTACATCTCAGTGACAACCTTTTACAAGAACATCATATCATCAAGAATGCAATCGACTATCGACTTCGTAAACAAAAATATGATGGCAGAAACAAATGTCGTTGTCTATGGTGTTCACCTAACTTAAAACTAATAACGCTCAAATTATGTAATCATAACTATTCCAATGTTAGATGCACTTCTAAAAATCTCCTACGAGATGATTTTAGATAACTATATACTCGCTCTAATTTATCTAATTCTTCACATTTTACATTTTGGGATATTAATTAGTAACATTTCTATTTTAGTAAGATCGCCTTAAACAAAAATAATTACTTAAATCAGCGCCCAACTTTTTATAAGCGAAGGGTATTTAAGTAATTTCAATATTATTACCCCGCTTGCATAAAACCAGATCCAAAGCAAAGGATATCGAAGAGAGTATTGTTCAAAAGACTTCCGTGTAACAAAATCTTCACACCAAGTTACGGTAAGACGGTCTAATATTAATAAAATGAACCTACTAGAACCAATATGTTGTGGATATAAAGAAAGAAATGTCAGAAGTTAGTTCAAGATTTAATTACATTGTTTGCCCATTTTTCAAACTATTTAACTTACTCATCAGACTTATGTGGTCAGGCGCATGAGAGCGATGACTGATGAGAGAGGCCTTATAATGTTGGACACGTGAAAATACTGTTAAAATTGACCAATTATTTAGTAGTATTATAATTTATATTATACGGAGTAAATTATAATTATAAATATATAAAAGTAAAAACTATTTTGAAGTAAATAAATGAAAGGTACAAATCAAACAACATTGGTACTTCTGACATAAAAGAACGTTATTTTGTGCAGAGTTTGCTCAGGAAAAAAAGGAGTATGCAAGTGTTGAAAGACACTAAAACACCCAAAAAAAATTACCCCAAAAGTACTAAAACAGTAAAATAAAAAAAATAAAGGTGACAACAGTTTACACCAAAGTAAACTGTGTAGTCTAGTGAGTACCATTATTGAAGGTCTAGGAAAATTCACCATAACATGTGCAAAACAGTTAAAAAAAAAAAAAAAAAAAAGGCATAAAAAAAGAGTGAAAGTATTGAAGAAAGTTGCTTGGATGACTGACTATAGTCACTTCAGCTTTGCTATTTTTTGCCACTATCATTTCACTATACTTTTCCTTTCTTTTATTTTCTTTTATACGGAGTAACTAAATACTCGTCTAATACAGAATACTCCGTAAGTCTTAAATGGACGGAGCGGTAAGTCTGCGCTACATTTCCCCTTCGGGTTTACAGACGTCTACGGGTGGCAACATGAGTCACCCCAGCCCACCTATCGGGACACGTCTCGGCCGGGATGGCACAGTCCTCGCAAGCCAGGGCTGTATTTTTCTAGTAATTTATAACCAACAGGCTTGGTTTAGGCCTAGATTTGGCAAGCTCGACACTGCCCAGCCACCCGAAAGAGCAGGTTCTGAGCCGAGCAAAACTAGACGTACATACGCCCAACATAAAAGCCCGGAAAAATGACAAGAACAAAGAAAAACAAAGTCATGCATATAATTGATAATTGAACAGATTGACTAGAAAACCATGAATTTCAGAAAAAGGAAGATGAGGCACGTGACGAAAGAAAACAGGGTAGAATCCCTTGAAACACTCACAGGAAAGTGGCAGGTTGGTAAAAAGGTTAAAAAAAAAATTATGATATAGGAAGAAAGCAGAAAAACATAACATGAGCATAGTTAACAGTCATGAAATTGGAAGTTGTTGGAACTCAAAATTATGGAATCTTTTCAACTATGCTTCACTATTGCACACACTATTACTCTCATTATGAAAAATGATATCGACCGTCTCTTTTGAACAGTCTCTTTTGGATAGTCTCTTTTGGAGTCTCCCTTTCCCTCTCACATGTGCATATAATATTGAATATAATGAATTATGGGACCATACAATAAAGAATACTTCGTATTATTTAAATTGATTGTGAGAGGAAAAGGTAAAAAGAGAATACCCATAACACCCCCGTTACCCTTTTATACCTATTGAAGTCCAAGACAATTTTTTACGGAGTATTTATTTATTTTCCATTTCTTAGAAATGTTATAAAGTACTCTTTCTTATTCATGAAATTGTTAACATTTTTCTTGTTGGATGATCGCTAAAACATTTTTAAAATGCTACCCTCCCTAACCAAATATTTGATTCAAAAGTAAAGGTTAACAATTCAATTGAATGGAAGGATGGCCTGGGTTGAATCGCAATGACTAAATCTCGACCCAAGTCCAATCTTATGTTTAAAAGAAAAGCTCAAAGGTCCAACCGCAAAAACCTTAACCCATGTTCAATTCTCACTTGGAGAGACCGTGTCGAGCCAGTCACAACGAGACCCCACCAACGGCCAATTAATCCACGCAATTATGACCCAGTTGTTGTCATGACTCGATATTACCCAACCTCAAGCGACCAATCCAAGTAAATCCGACTCGACTGACCCGATAGTCAACTCTACCTCTAACACTACACTATACCATACGAGTAATTAATATTTTAAATGATGAAGACATGATATGAAAATAATAAAAAGAGAAATGAGCAGATTTCAGAAGCAAAGGAAATGAGAAAAAGAGGCACGTGCATGGCAGGTGCGTGGAAAGAGGAGGCACTTTAGTGTTTTGTCGTTTACGACTTTTGCACGAAATGAATACTCACAAGATTCCCAAATACTCGTATGACACTGTCCTATGAGCCCCCCCTCTTTCCAGTTTTCCTGACAATCCTCAACTATTAATTACAACTTGTCTTTGACAATTTCTCCCCCCTCCATATTTATGCTGGGTAAATCTCGCGAAAGACCGTCTTTTACTAACAAAATAAAAGACGAGTTTCTGATATATAATGTGACCACATTAAGATTATTTGCAGTAACTATTGATTGAAACGTGACCATTTTTATATCTTTCAATCGTGGTTATAATGTACTCAATATTAGTTACCAGTAGCCTAAATGTGGTTACTTTTCATATGTTAGAAGATCTGTCTGAAGGTCTTTTTTAAAACTTTTTCATTTATGTTTTTGTTTTATTTATGTTTTAAGTTTTATTTTGGTTCTCTAAATTTTTGTTTAATAATTTCGCAATTATCTTAAAACGGTTATGTCTAAGAAAAAAAACGAAAAAAAAAACTAGGTTAAATGCGGAGCACGAATATTATTCTTATTATCACTTGAAAAATTCCATAATGTATCAAATTATTTGGTTTAATAATAATGTATCAAATTATAACTTTTCAAGACTAGCATTAGTTGGTAATCGATGATGTACAATGTGAAGAATAAATGACAAGGTAAAAAAAAAAAAAAAAAAATTGATGTATTATGTGTTGTGTACATAATTTAAAGAATTTAAAGAATGAAGAGCATACCTGAGCAAAGTTTGCTAGGACAAGAAGTGGGAAGGTTCCTAAGATGAGAAGAGAAACCCTCCATTCGACGATGAAAGCGACGATGAATGATACGAGAAGAGAAGTCATGTTTTGTAGTAAGACCGAGATCCTTTCAGCAATGGCGGATTTTACGTCTGCTGCGTCAGTTGCTAAGCGCGCTGCTAGGAGGCTAGAGTTATGCTCTTCCTCATCGAACCACCCGACTTCATTCCTCATAATTGCTGCGAATTTTCAGTTTTTATTTTAATCATCTTCGATTATACAGACGCCTGAATAAGTTTTCGAACTAAAAAATTTAAAATTGAGATTGATGGATGATACCTGCAAGCATCATCCTCCTAACTCTGGTAGTCAGGTTTTCGCCCATGATGCTGAAAAAGTAATGCTGGATTAGGTAGGCAACAACAGCATACAAGCCAACACCGATGTAAATGAAGACGTATTCCTTAGTCTTCTTCTCCATGGATGCATAATTTGAATAGTAAAACACCTCAATCATATTGCTCATAACGATAGCAAAGGTTGGACCAATGAATCCCGAGAGCACAGACCCCACAGCACCCATGATTGAGTACGGCCATTCAGGGGCATTGAGCTTAAGAAGCCGACAGAAGTACCCTCGTGGTGCGGGATTCTTCTTTTCAGTCTCGGCGTTAGAAATCATCTCAATGCGACCATCAAGACCAGTGCTGTACGAGTAGCTCAAGTTCCGGAGACTTCCAGAACGAAGGCTTAGTGATTTTGTCGAGAGGGAATGGCTTAACCTTGAAGACCGTGTACGGCGGGTTGACGGGGTTGACAAGTCTCGGTTTCCAACCATTTCTTGGAACCTGATCAGCGATGCATATGCACCGGCTTTGGATATTAGCTCTTCGTGGGTCCCAGTCTCAACAACTTGCCCTTGCTGAATTACTGCGATTGTGTCGACGTTTCTGACAGTGGAGAGACGGTGAGCAACAACCACTGTGGTTCTCCCGACCATCAGTCTGTCGAGCGCTTCTTGAACTATGCTCTCAGAGCTTGCATCGAGAGCACTTGTGGCTTCATCCAAGAGAAGGATTTTCGGGTTCTTTAACATTGCTCGAGCAATTGCAATTCTCTGTTTTTGACCTCCAGAGAGCTGAACTCCCCTTTCACCCACCTACATTCACATCAAAACCGACAATTGCAAATGATTACCACATGGTTCATCTCGCAAACCCTTTGTTTGGATACTAATGATTAAGTGCGATTTATGTATATTGTTAAAAACAACGCTTACATGAGTGTTGTATCCCTTCGGAAGCAATGTAATGAAGCTATGGGCATTTGCAGCAGAGGCAGCAGCTTCAACTTCATCCATCGTAGCATCCGGTTTTCCGTGAAGAATGTTCTCGAGGATAGTGGTTGCGAAAAGAGCTGGTTCTTGGTTGACAAGACCTATTTGTCCACGTAACCATTGTAGTTGCAGTGTTTTGATATCCACGTTGTCCAACAACACATACCCTGTAAGAAAACCGTAATTGTTGAGCAAATCTGAACATATACAACGACTTTCCACAAAAAAAAATCAAAAACAGCTGACATACCATCATTAGGATCATAGAACCTCTCTATGAGTGAGACAACAGTGCTCTTCCCTGAGCCACTACCGCCAACGACAGCAACAGTCTTACCCGCAGGAAAGAACATTGAAAAATCTCGGAAGATCATGACATCAGGACGAGAAGGGTAACTAAACGACACATTCTTGAACTCGATATTTCCGTTAACTTCCTCCAAGCACTTCCCGTCTTGCTGATCCTGTACTATGGTGGGCTTCTGTTTGATTATCTCCATGAGCTTGAAGCCAGCCGCTTTTCCCTTACTAAAAGCTCCAAGGTTCGAGAATGACTGCCCAAGGCTCCTGCAATTTTTTCGCGAAAAAATCCGTAATTAACATTAATGGTGAGAAGAATTAGGCTAAGAAATTATAGGACGCGTAAACTTACATGCCACCTACAATAGCCGAGAAAATGGCTGTGAATGCCTTCCCTCCGTCAGTCTGACCGTTCCTTATGAAAACACCAGCATACCAAAATACAAGGGCCCACGACATGCAGGCGATGCCATACGTACACCCAAGTCCGAGACCTTTAGCCATTCCAGCCTTGTAGCCAAGCTTAAGAGTGTTTTGAATGGCATCGGAATAGGAATTAAGCGCCTTGCTCTCACCGACATACGAATATACAGTTCTGACTTGTGCAATGGCCTATGAAAATACGTTCAGTTCCGAGATTGTCAGCATATGAAAATCAACCAGTTTTACCCAAATTTCAAGTCAACTCTTTTATGAGCAATTCTTAACTTTTTGGTAATCGTTTTTTTTCTAATTTAAATTATTGTAAAGCGTATTCTACCAAGCATTTGATTCAATAATGGATGATAAAGTTTTCGATAAGATTCGGCAACGACAGAAGAAACTTCACTAAAAGACATGGACAATTTCAAAAAAGAGGCAGATATAACTTTATGCATCATTGCAATCATGATTCAGAAAGCAAACAACAAAGCCAGCTAATCATCAACATGATGTATGGCAGCATGCCAAGCTCATGAAATTAGGTAATCATCAAGCATGTTCTATATCATGGCATCATATCATCATCATCATCAACGATTCCGTAACTTTCTACTTTTTTTACAGATTTTTTTACTCATGGTTGAGGTGAATGATTATTGCAAAAGCCGAAAAAAGTAGACTAACCTGTTCAGCAATAATACCAGCATTGGCATAAGATTCACGGCTCTTAGACGTCAAGCCAGTGAGTGTATAAGCATAAAGACCTCCAGCAAATGCTATTCCCGGGATAACTGCTACACTGAGCAAGGCTAACCTCCATGCTGATACAAATCCAACCACGAGTCCCGCCAAAAATGTCGAAAGGTAGTGTATGAAATTACCCACCTGCATCGATTTCGTTCACATCCATCAATATTCAACACTTTTCCGCCCAAAAAATCTGACTGTCATACTACACCACTGGCGTCAATATATAAACTGCGAGTAATTGTCTACAACTGGATGTGTGTCCACATTACATCAGTCCAATCAAAATATTTAACGCCAAAATATTGTAAAACCATTCATTGAGGACACTCGACGGTTACACCCATGCCATATATATTTGTTATACTCCATAGATAATGAAAAAAATCTTTGTGGCACAACATTTATTGGCATCAAGCAACTCTCTATACGACAGTCTCACCCATAAAATGAATAACTAGTTACCAAAAGGCAACCAATATAACGCATATGGTGAGTACTGTAACGCTAGAAGTAGTCACATTTTAGTCAATAATGATCACGAGTCTCACGACAAGTAAAGTGGTCACGTTTTCCTGATAAGGAGATTGATGTGTGCGTACAACCGTCTAATTATATGAGTTTGTCGCCATTCTCATTCCAATATGTTTCCCCAAGACAATGTCGATGCCAAGTAACTATACATTCCATTGATAAGGTCAAGTGTGGAATGTTTGATCAAGACGTTTTAACTAAAATTGAAGAGTCGAAGCAACAAAAAGGAAAAGGCGTCATAAAAGCATTTTTTTAGTACTATTGACATTTATGATTCAACATACACAAAATTGGTAGCAAAAAATCAGGCGCCTGATAAGGTAGATTCATAACATGCACTATCATGACCCTATTCAATGAGGGGACCTTTATATTCAGTAGATTTAATTATATCAACTAGTAAGTACTACTCCCTAGCTCAAGTTTTATGACACTTGACGACTTTCAAACTTTGTCGAAAAAGCCCGTCTTCATTATCACCCTTTTCTCGAGCTTTTGAAAAGTAAACCTCACACTAGAGCTTCTATGGAAAACTGTTACTACCTATCTCACGGGACATTGTTACGACGTCCGTCCAATTCACTTTTAAAAGTCACAACTTTAATTGACATCAATGATAATAAAATAGTAACCTATGGTCATAAGCGGCATACTTTAAGACTGCGCAAAAAGTAAATCATTTGTCTATTTACCTTTGTTCAAAATTACCTACACACGCAAAATCTCAGAAAAATATTCATTGGTTTTAGTTCGCTCCGTTTCAATTTTCAATTTTCAAGAGTCATTGTCATTGTAGTCAAAAAGAGGAACACTCGAAAAGCTAAGAACGTGTCGAGTCATAGGGAATACGACAAACGAGAGCAAACGAAGAAGGCGAAAAGGGAGATGAACCAAACCTTCTCACTAATAGCATCTTGGACAAGGAGAGTATCAGTGGAAACACTAAAAACAATGTCACCAGTCCTAGCATCAGTATCAAAGAACCCCACATCTTGCTTTAGCACTGCCTCCAAATATTTCTCCCTCAATGTTCCTGCTTGTCTTTCTCCAGTGTACATCCAGCATGCAATTTCTACACCACCACCATCATCTTACTATTATCCATTCATTATTATCAAGTCTACTCCATAACCAAATTTAAATTTAAAATATACTATATTTAGTACCACATCCATTTGATCACATATAGTTTGATCCGAAACATAAAAATACATATAATACTACGTACAGCACGGTCGTAGGATGATTTTGAAGGTCACGGGTCACAAGGCTCTGATACCATGTGTGAAACCATATCAACCAAAAGTTGCAGCTGATGGTTGAACGGTCAACATCGATTTTAACTCTATAACAAACCAGCCCAACATAAAATTTAGGCTGATGGTTCAAGATGCAATATCGGTTATATACACTAACCTAAATGAGCGCCAATTTTGGTTAATAAATCACTACGATAAATGGATCAAATCGTATATATCTATTAAATAGGAAAGACGATCAATTTAAATTCATTATTATCAAATAAAAAGGGCAAACAAACAAATGACGGGGACAAAGGCGAAGGGCGTATGACAATAATTCCATTGCGGAACAACAGCCCCACACAATGAAATTCAAAGAATTAGAGAACATGAAGAGTTGTGTGATAGAGAGATGTGGTGGGGAAAATCAGGATTATTTACAATTATCAAAAGAATACTAAATAAATTGACATATGAAAATATAATACGACAAGGACACAGTCCACGTACCACGTGCACTAGTTCTTACAATAAACGATCAATAATGGTTTTTTATATGTCAATTTTTGCTTCACAAAAACCTTACTCTCAACTAGTACCACCTAAATATTTGTGTTGGTTAAATTGCATATTACAATATTTTTTTATTCAATTCACATGTATAACCCATGTTCATTTGCAATACTTTGGTATTTGCAATTTCATGAGTCAGGTTTCGTTCAAACGGATCAGGTCACATCGGGTTCTAGTTTAGCAAAAAAGAATGACAAGTCAATTTCATTTGGATTAAAGTTTAGGATTATCAGTTGAGTGTTAGAGTATATAATCAATCTTGGCCCTTCGACCATCAGCTTAAGTTTTTGGTTGAGTTATTAACACAGATAGTATTAATGACTAGAGGCCACGGTTCAACCTCACCACCCCTCACTTCCAAGTTCTGGTGATATAGCACACTGGCGGCGTACAGAATAAGGCCCACGCTTGCCTCAAATTTAATTAAGTCACGGGCCACCTTGCACCGGAATTTTTTCAGAAATAAAGTGGAATAAAACCCGAACCATATATATAACGAGTACCAAATACTCCCTCTAATCATTAAAATTAACATTTATTTTTTCGATTAAATTTTCGAAAAGTGAAACCCTAATGTCAAAACTACTTAAATACTTGTTACGTAATAATGTAAGATTGAAAAAG
Organism: Dianthus caryophyllus; assembly: GCA_023091065.1. Lineage (NCBI taxonomy): Eukaryota > Viridiplantae > Streptophyta > Magnoliopsida > Caryophyllales > Caryophyllaceae > Dianthus > Dianthus caryophyllus. Next base: position 6,819,153 of record CM041525.1, on the reverse strand, counting down.
TAAAAAAAATACGAAGTATGTAACAATTTGTGTGTTATAAATTAAGGGGGTTGTTCATTCACCCGCGAGATTTACTCAAACGCCCGCAAAAATGACAGTTATAGCCCTTTCATTTAACATACCTATCTTAATACTTCAACCCCAATGTAACATTCTGCCATTGTCAAACTATGGGTAAAAAAAACTCTAATTTTTTTGAGAAGATAAACCCTAATAATTGAATTTGAGAAAAATTGAATTGATTAAAAAATAATTAAGATTTACTTGTTTTCATTTTAATTTGGATTATTATTATTATCAAAAATAAAATAATTTGATTTTTCATTGATTTACCTTGTCTATAAAGAGACAACAAGGTGAGAATTGAAAATGATAAAAGGGTAGTTAGTGGAAATTTTAAAGAAAAATGCGGGCATTGGAGTAAAAGACGCGGGTGATTGAGCAACTACGTAAATGGGTGTTGTTCATACCCCGTAAATTATACTCTGTATACTACGTAGTTATCGATTTGAACACGTAAATTATACTAATAGTCTTGTATTAGTTATCAATTTGAACACGGGTTAAGTTGGGTTGGTTATAGAATTCACCACATTTATGAGAAACAAGTGTGATGAAAAGTAAAAGGACATATTTACCCACTTATAGCAATTACTGAAAAGTGACAAAATTATTCACTCAAAACTACTGTAGTAGTGTAGTTACATCACAGTTATTTTCCAAGGTAAACAATTATAGTGTAAAAAAATTGGACATTTTGGTAAAAATAAAGAGAGGGAAAATACAACGGTAACTCAACTTGAGTCAGAAATATATAAAAAAAAAGGGAAGTGATAAGTAAAAAGTACATCAAAAATGGTGAAACAACTCACCTGCGTAGGACGAGGCGCATACAATAAGCCCAAGATAGACAAAGTACAAAGCATACTGCCATTTCACAAAAAAATAAAATATTAAAACAAATTAAATTATTTAAATAAATGGAAATATATATAATCAAAAATCAGAGATCCAAAAAAGGGTACAATTTTAATACTTTCTTCATTTTGATAGATTGTATACGTTTGTTTTATGTACGCACATCAATGTTCGTTTTGTTTCGTTCATATCTTTGATTTTGTATTCTCGAAAATTTATAAATTTTGATATTAATAATGTGCTCGATAAAACAATTAAAACAATATCACACGTAATTGTTTTGTTTTTTATTTTGTATGTTCAAAAAGTGAAACGTATACAATCTATTAAAATGGAGGAAATACCACTTATTCATACTACATGTTAAGAGTAAATGAGATATAAAATGGGACGGATAATTTATCGACTAGAAAACGATGTTATTTTAAATATTCTATAGCATCACTACGGAGTATTAGTCTATTACACTAAATTTTTATGATTTTCTTTTTTTGGGAACTTTTTTACTCCCAAAAAAAAAAAAATTAGCTCACACTTAGCACAACCACTTCACTCATAAAACCAAAAAATGAGTAATTATAACAAGGAAAACAAAAAAGAAATACAATTATGATAAGTAAGAAACTCCACTCATTTTATTTTGCTACATTAATTAATTATCTAAACTATTTCCAAAAGAAAATGCACATATTTTTCAGGACTAATTATTAATTATAAATATTATTATATTATATTTTCTCCGTTCCAGTGATTTGTTTACCGTTTGACTTTTTTGTGAAGGAGATTTGAAAGAAGTGTAAACAAACGACTGAGACAGACGGGGAGAGTAATATAAAAGTAATGTACCTTGGAAACTTCATGAACCATAGTATGAAGATCAGTTTGATTTTGGCCAAAACCATTGACCATTTGACCAAAAAGAAGGAAGAAAACAGGCATTGAAGAGCCATGAATAATTGCTCCTAAAGTCCCAAACCCCATTAACATATAATCATATTTATCCGCAAACGAAAACAACTCATAAAACGGCAACGTTTCCTCTTTATTCTTCTTCTCCGCTGCCTCTACCGCCATTGTTGGTTTCGCTTCGTTATTAACTGTTGTCATTATTATTTTTTTACTTTTTAACTTTAAAAAGTTACCGTTGATGAGGGAGGTTAAACAAGTGTTTATTGTTGTTGTTGTTGTTGTAGTACCATTAATGAGATCTGATGATAAAAGAGAGGAGCATCTTTTTTTTGATTTTTTTTTTTTTTAATTTATTATGGTCAAAGTTTGTGAAGATCTAAATTAAATGCAGTTAAATGTAATTAGCATGTGAAATGTTGAAGAATGTGGTGTTGTTCATAAGGTGACAAAAATAAATGTGTTGGTAAAAAATATAAAAAAAATAAAAATAAAAAAAAAAAGGGGTTGATTTTATCAATGAGGTTCTTGAAGAAGTGGGGAGAGAGTGAGTGGTCAAAGCCAAAGGTGGATGAGAAATTAGTTTGAGAGAAAATGAAGAATTTGAGTGAGAAAGATGCTAAGTAGAGAGAGTGATGTGTGTTGTGAGTTTTGTTATATAGGAGAGGGCTTCTCATTTCACTCTCCCTTTTTTTTTTGGTAGGGCCATTGTAATTTGTCATAAAGTAAGTTTTGAGAATTTTTTAAATTTTGTGTAGAATATACTTCATCCCTTTCAAAAGGTTCTATACGTTTACTTTATGTACGTAAATTAATACTCGTATTCGTTTTGTTTTGTCCATATATTTAGTTTTGTATTCTTAAAAAATTTAAAATTTTGATGTTAATAATATGTTCGACAAGACAATTATAAAAATATCACACTTGACTAATTTTTATTTGTATGTTAAAAGTTATATCGAAAATTCTACACACTTATAAATAGTGTCCAAAAAGTGAAACGTATAAAACCTATTGGAATGGAAGAAGTATACAAGTGAAAATATGTCTGGAGTGATTTTTTGTTTTGTTCGTCTTTTTTAATGTAATATTAATATAAATTTTTTAAATAATTTTTGAAAATGAACTAGAGAAATATTGTTGTAACAAAACGTGCATCGACAATGTGGAAAAATATAGGTGAAAAATAGAGTTGAATAGAGGGAGTATTTGTAAGTAAATGTCATGATCACGTTGTTAATCATTAAAATGACCACTTTAACGTTGGTGATTAATTTTTGAAGTTTTGAAACGGTCACTTTAATCATTAACGTGGGTACCGTACATTAACGCTAACTCGTCTTATTTTGCTTAGAGGTAGTATGTCGCATAGCTAGCGGAAAATTCATGTGGGGTTCAGAAATATTAAAAATTGTTGCTGAAAATAATTGAACGTCTACCAAATTTGTGGAAATCAACCAACAAACCAATGAACCAAGTCTAATAGTACATGGTTTAGTATCTCTTGTAAAAATAATACTCTTTACTTACCATGAAATTTGTGGGGTGACCACTAGGAAGCACCGATACCGATACGGACACCCGATACGGATACGTATCGGACACGCGATACGGCCATCTAAAATTTTACGATACGCGATACGGCAAAATAAAAGTCAAAATAAAAGTCAATATAAATTTGGCTAATTGAAAGACCATAAATTCGTCAAAATGATAAATAACTTGTCTTACAAAGTTAATATAAATTTAGAAAAAGTACAAAGTCTTACAAATATAAAAGACTAAACTAAACATCACCATCAATTTCACCATACGTATCATCATCAAAAATGACCATTTCCATGTCGGGCTCATCAAGGGAAAGGCTAGCCACATCAAGAGAACAAACATCATCAAGGTTATCATGCTTTCTTTTGATTTTTTTGATTTTTTTGATTTTTTTATTGGAGTATTGGTATCGGTGGAGTATCGGTGACGTGTCAAACATCACAGAAGTATCGGAAAACATCCGATACCTCAAGATACGTATCGGGACGTATCGGAGGAGTATCGGGAAGTGTCGGAGGAGTATCGAGTATTCGATACGTATCGGACACGGGTACGACATATTTTAGAAGTATCGGTGCTTCCTAGGGTGACCATACTACTTATAAAATGCTACTTCGTACGTCATTGGTCTACTAGTCGCATGAAATCGTTTTATTCTGAACTTTGCCCTATAATTTACTCCGTATATTTTTATTTGATTCTCTTGACACTTTATTATAATGAGAATTTTCATGTAACATTTATGAAGTACGGAGTATTATTAATTTCATAACTTTTAGATCATAAATATAATTGATTGAAATGGTAAAAAGTTTTAAATTTTCATATTCAATTAGGGGGCGTTTGGTACGCACAAGGGAAAGAGAAAAGGAATCAGAAAGGGAAACAGCGAGAAAAGAATGAGATTACCCTCAATTTAAATAGCTGTTTGGTGCAACCTGAAAAGGGAATGATGTTTTTGTTGATTCCATTTGTAGCTGTTTGGTATTTAAACATAGAATCATTTTTTTAATCTAAAATTATTTTTACTTTTAAAATTACTCATTCAATCTATTTTATAGAAAATTGAATCTTTTAAGTAGACTATTTTAAATGTGAAAAATGACAAATTACAAATATCATCGTAAAATAGGCAAAATTAATAGATATGACAAAATAATTATTTACCAAACTAACAACATCTTTATCATTAAAAAAAAAAAAATCAAGATATAAAAGAACCAAAAATCAAAACAATCCAAAGAAAATCAAGGTCAACACGCACATCTCAACATATGGATTTTTATACATGTAATTTTTATACATGATTTGATATGTATGATGTTTATATGTACAATTCTTACAACAAAAATCGGGAAAAAAAATACATTGGAAAATTGGAAAAGGTGTTTCATCACTAAACACCATCAAAAACGCAAAAAAAATAAATAAAGAAAAAATAAATAAAGAAAAAAATAAAAATAAATTAATAATAAAAAGGATTTATTGTTAATTCTCACCTTTTCTAAACACAACTTTAAAATTTCCCACATTTTCTAACTTTTTTTACAATTTCCCACCTTTTATAAACATTTTCTCAAAATTTCCCACCAAAACCACATTTTCACCATATTAAATCTTTATTTTCACTAATGAAAACATTAAATTCTCGTTTTATTTTTTCATATTTTGGTTTCAGTGCACGATAAATTTCATTAGTAATGAAAATATTTTAAAAAAAAAGTTCTTTAATTTTCACAAAAAATTGAACTTTGGTGGGAATTTTTAAGAAAAATTTTATAAAAGGTGGGAAATTTTAAGAAAAGTTACAAAATGTGGGAAATTTTAAATTGTTGATTATAAAAGGTGAGAAATATCAAATAACCCTAATAAAAATAATACTCTGTAAAAAAAAAAAAAAAAAAAGATCTTAAAACAGTGGGTGGCCGGAAACGTGAAAGGGGTGACCGGAGACGATGATTGCTCGCCGGAGGTAGGGTAGAATCGCCGGAGGTGAGAACTAGTAAGAGGAGGTAAAATGAGGGGGAATGAGAATTAGTAAGAGAAGGGGGAGGGGGGGAGAGAAATTAGAGGTAAAAGAGGGTTATTGAAAAGGGAATTTAGGGAAAGGGAATGACTGAAATTGCAAACAAACAGCCGCAAAGGGAATCACCATTCCTCATTCCTTATCCCTTTCCTGAAACCACTCAACCAAACGCTCTCTTAGAGTTTTGAAATTAAAAGCAATTTTAGCTATAAAGCATAAGAAAATTTGTCATCCTAAATTGTAAATTTTCCATTTTGTTATTTGTGTGATCTTTAAGACTATCATCAGAATGCGCTTAAAATTTAGAAGTGTATCTAAATAATGATGTACTCTTTTCTATTTTCGATAAACAAGCAAATTCTTATAATGGAATTTGATTAAAAATTTAAATTTTTGATATCTAAAAACTGAGTTTTTTTTTTGGTCAAAAACACACTTAATATTTATGTCATTTTGTGAAAACACGCCTAAAGGTTTTTTCCTAAACGCACCTAAAATTTTACTTTTTTTTTGTTGAAAAGGCACCAAACTCGAATTAAAAAAAAAAAACAATTTTCACTCTATTTAAGTATTTAACATCCCTTCTAAATTAACAGCTCATTTCACTTTTGTAAAAACATCCTACATTTAGATGTCATATTCTAATTGAGCCAAATTTAAAGAACAAACTAAGTAAATCAATGTGCAATCTCCGTTAGATTGTAAGTTTGTATGACGGAATTTGAGTTTGATGTCTTCCAAAAAAATAAAAATAATAGTTGTGTATTCACAAAATGACATAGATATTAGGTGTTTTGACAAAAAAAAAAACCTATATACTCTATATCTCATAGTTACCTAAAGTTAATGAAGCAAAACTAACCTAACTCGACCCGATTATGAGATGTAAGCTGACGCAACCTGATAAAACTTTACAGAAAATCGATTTTCGCCGACTTGAGATGTCTCACGACCTGACTCGACCCAAAGGCTGACCCAATCTGAGATGACCCATGGCACAAAAATACATTTTAACATATTTATATATAATATAATAAGTTCAAATCTTCAAATTAAACAAATTAAATATTTAGAACTCTTTTATAATTTTTGAGAGAAAAGGAATTTTGAAAAATTTACAATTTCTAAATTTTTGGAAGAGTTTTCAAAACCTTTTATACAATTTTTTTAAATCACTTTTTTGAATTAAATTTATGGAAGAGTATAATAGACCCTATAAAATGGATGGATAAATTCTTCAAAAATTAAAGGGTAATATAACTTCCTTAAAAAACTTGGATAAGCAGTGCTACAGGTTATACCTATAGTTTTTATACTCGTTTTTTCATTTATACAATTATTAGTTTCAGGCCGGCCCATAAATTTTGGAGGCCCTGTTCTCATTTGTAAAATGGGACCCTAATTTATTCGGTCAAACAATTATATAGAACTATTTGAATTTGTTCAATTTTAAAAAATAAACGAAAATAGCTCTAAGGAGGTTTAAACCTTGGCGACTTCTATAATAGTCACAATCTTTACCCACTAGACCACTAAAATTTCTTGCTATATATATATATATATAGGGACAAGATCTTTTAAGCCCAAGATATGAGAGAAAGTCGTTAAGCCCAAAATTCCAGGTTTGAGATTTTAACCCAAAAATTCGAGATTTTAACCAAAAAAAATGAGATTTTAACAAAAAAAAAAAGATACCAATTTTTCCGGTTGTTGATCTCCACGGTCCATGACCGTCCCACATCCTTTTGAGATTTAATCTCAGCCGTTGATTTTGATGATCCAATGGCTTAGATTACGACTCAATGGCTTTCTCTAAACTTAGGGCTTGAAAGATCTTATCTATATATATATATATATATATATATATATATATATATATATATGTAATTTTAGTTTAATTTTTAACCATTAAGGCATTAACAAAATACTTCGTATTAGTTTTATCAAATAGGTCCTTATTCTTTTAAAGCCCTATTCCGAGAACCTAATAGCACGCTCAATGGGTCGGTCCTCATTAGTTTATTACCCCGTATTATTACAAAAGAAGAACATAGGTAATTAAGAGATTAATTAAATAGTGAAATTAATTAAGTAGTACTATAGTAGGTGAGTTTTAATTATGCCCGATATAGAGTAGTACGTGCATGGTAGAGTGGTAGCTAATATGTCGTAGACCTCGCTTGGCACAATCTTCCTAAGCAGAAAGAATATGAATCAATCATGCAAACAATCTTACTACAATGTGATCTTCACCTTCATAATTTGGGGTCCCCTATAGTCGATTAAATCTTTGGTATCAAGATTTGATATATATATCACCTCATTATAACTAATCGTATGTGAGCTTGTTTAGGATAAAATTATTTGTCTATCGTAAATAATAACTATAGTATCAATCGTAAATATAATATAATTTCAGTCGCTGTTAATATGTTAATAAGTTATTCTTAACTTCAGATTTTAACCGCAAATTAAAGAAGTCTTGGACTTAATTAGGGAATATGGTCGGACCACGGTTGGACAGTATATGCATGTCAAGTCCATTGTCAGCCGGTTGAGTTGGGATTGGATCGTGTCAAGCAAAATTTCAAGTCGGGTCAAATTTAGTTTGGTTCGGGTAATAGCCTTAAAGCTAGACATTGATCATTGATTGGCTAACTAAATTAGGGTCCTTATGTTCATATATCATGTAATCACAAAAAAATAATCATTGAAGGTAGACATACATGCTTAAATAACCATTATTAAAACATGCTGAGTTGATTTTACTTTGCTACTTTAATTTCAATTTTGAGATTTTTTTTTGAGTTTTACCTTTTTAAAATCGATTAAAGGAACCAAGAAGTTTTAGCTGCAAGTAGGGGTGTAAACGAGCCGATCTGAGCTCGAGCTCGGTTGGGCTCGGGCTCGGCTCGAATTGTTGAGTTCGAGCTCGGGCTCGGCTCGAAGCTCGTCGAGCCAAGAATATCGAAGCTCGAGCTCGGCTCGGAAAAAACTCGAGCTCGGCTCGAACTCGGATCGAGCTCGTTTGTCATCGAATTATTTTAACTTACTTATATTTTTAGTCTAATTAAATATACATATTTTAAAAAAACAGATAATATTATAAAATATTAAAAAAACTATATTATATTATATACTTATAAATGCCAAACTAACATATAATTTGAACTAAAATTAACTTCACGATTCAAAAAAATTATACTAAAAAAATGATAAACGAGCTCAAACGAGCTTTCGAGCCGAGCCTTACTGAGCTCGGGTTCGGCTCGTATTGATCCGAGCTCGGCTCGTGCTCGAGCTCGTTTTGACCGAGCTCGAGCCGAGCTTTGACCGAGCCGATTCCGAGGGCTCAACGAGCCAGCTCTGATCATTGACAGCCCTAGCTGCAAGTTTGCAACCACTAGTTTTAGTCATACCCTTTTATCCTTTGGTCGAAACAGGAATATCGAACATTAGATATCAGCTACATTAAATATTTGTTTTCCGTTCTCTAAAAAAGTTAATAATCTTTTATTTATTTATGGTTGTGGGGAATTAATATTACTATATTTTACCTGATAAATACCATTAGTTTGTAAAAATAATTGGTGATTTTATATGAGATGGAAAAAAAAAACAATATAAACAAATTTTTGTACTCTGTATGAAATTAAATAAACTTTCTAAAGCTAGTTAAAAACTTATACATTCTTCTAAACTAAAAAAGTAAAACTTTAAATAAATCAACGAGCATGAAAATAGTAAAATAGGACATGTACATACTGATATACGTCTAATTTCCCGTGATTAAATTACTCACTTTTGGTAAACCTTACACCATCATTGTAATACTAGGCTTAACAACAAATAATAGCCATGTAACCCACATGATCATGCTCAAATTACCAATATTAATTACATAATTATGCACTAAAACATAAAAGTAGTTGAGATTAAGGTCTCTTAGTGGAAGGAAATGGTCACACCTTTCCTTTAACAATTAACAACAACAAAAAAATACTTCCAATTTTTTTCCCTTTTTTTTAGAAACACAAAAGAATAGTTGTTACTAATTTAATAATAAGATAATAAAATAATAATCTTATGATAATTGTCCAGAGAAAAAGTGTGCAAAAAAAATTAAAGAAGACAGATATTTTTTTATAATTGTATGGTTATTATTTATTTATTTACAATATTATTTAAGCTAATTGTTGGAAAAAATGGTTTTATTTACATGTCATATGAAGTGTCATTATATGTTTGTATGAACTTTTGGGAACATTAGATTTCAATTTTGGTTAAAGATTAAGTATTTTTTTTCAATCTTTTCTTTACAGTACTTTGTTCATCAATATATGTGTGTCCATGTGCTTTGTTATAATAATGTAAGTATGTGAGTGTGATTTTTGTATACTTTTGCATTTTTATCTCATATTAACAACAAATCAATCACTCATATATATACATAGAGTGATAGAGCTTTTTATTATTGGTTAAGTATAAAGGTAATTACGACCTTGCTTCACGTTGGGTCCGACCCTAGGGCTAGATTAATATACTTTGGACGGTTTTATACTTTTATCATATAACTCAATGCTTTCGAGAGTCGAGTGTAGGGTTGTTTAAAATATATTTAGATTAAATGTCCTTTGCAAAATTTTATACGGTTCAGCAAATTAAAACACTGCCTTTATACTTTGATTTAGTCATTTCTCATAATTTGTTTTAGCACGAATTTGTGAGTAGAGAGTTTTTTTAATTAGGAAATGATAAGAAAAGTAGAGGTGATCATTTGTGCGGCTCAGCCCAGCCGCCTAAGGAACGAGCCATACCGGGGCCACAATTTCGAGGTCAAGCCCGCTGAAACTTTCATTTTATGTTACAGAGTAATTAATTTATAACCAATGAGTCGCGCTTAGACCTTAATTTTATAAGCTCAACCTGCCGCTCCAGCATAAAGGCATTGATTTTTATTTATTTCTTAATTTTATTTCTTTTTAATAAAATGATATTACTTTATATTTATATTGTGTTTTGTCGAACCCTAACAAAGTCACCAGGTCACTAAAACTCAATACTTGACATTGACTTATTTTTTTGTCATATTTCTAAACCTATTAAAACTCCTTCTTATTCCTCAATCTTTACAAAGATATTACTTCGTATGTCACAATTAAATTATAAACCATATTTAAACACCAAATAGGCAAATATCATCCATTTCTCATGCGCGTTCACTACTACAAACACACAATTTATTAAGGCATACAAAAATGAGTTAGCTTAGGATCCTCAAGAGTTCATAATTATGACAGAAAAAAGACACGACAAATAAATGCTTATTTTTAGCTATTTTATATTATTTTAAATTGTAAATGGCGAGATATTTTTAATCAATTCTAAACGACTCTTATATTATTGTTTATTAGGCCAAATATTCCTAATAAAGTACCCAACTATAAATATATGGAGTAACTAGTATAATACCCGTGCATAAATGCACGGGATGTATAAAAATAAGTTAATAGTTAATTGAAAATTTTGATAATTGAATTAAATATTAAATCAAAATAAGAATACTTTGTAGTAATAATATAAACGCAACCTAAATAAACATGTATTTTCAGACCCAAAATACAACAAACTATATCTACTTGACCGCGTATTTATTTAACATGTAACCCGGTTATATGACTTGTTTGAAACAGTTAAGTATTATGAAAATATTTAAAATTCGACCCGTAATAGTCTTTGAATTAACCCGTTCAATAAGTTTAACAGTGTTAGTTAAAGAGATAGTTGAAACGTTGAAAATTGTAACAAAAAGATAGTTAAAGAGATAAAAAAAAAAATTTACTCTGTTGTACATAAAAGATATTAACCTACATGACATAATTTAAAAAAGAAAATAAAATGAAATAAAATAAAGGAATAAAAAAATAAAAAATAAAAGGGATAAAAATATGTAAAAGTTGGAGGGAAAATTGGAGGGAATTTTGTGTAGAATGGTTTTTGTTATATATAATTAATATAGATTGAATCTTCTCATTTCTTTTGATTATACCGTCACACTATTTCAAACAGAATACTAGTGTAGGACCAATTCGCCAATATTATTGTATGAGTTATATAGTCTACATTTGTATAAAATTTAGGGGTCGTTTGGTTCGATGTAGGAAAAGAAACTTCCCGGAAACTTGAAAATCACGGGAATTAAAAGATCACGGGAAGTGCAGAAAACCGTTTGGTTGCCATGGGGTAAGTAACTTCATGCAAGAAATTTTACTTACCTAGCGGGTCATGGTAAGTGAATTCCTACACAATGGAGGAATTCACTTCTCATGAAAAGTTCCAATTCCCATGAAAAGTTCCAATTCCCATCAAATGGGCAACCAAACAAGTGAGACATTTATCACTTCATGAAAATTTCAACTGCCCATAAATTCAAAAGGCAACCAAACAACCCTTAAATGTAAAATGTACAAGATATAGGTTTATTATTTTTGAACACCATTTTTTATCTTTGTAAAATATTTAAAATAATTTTGAAAAGAGAAGAATATGAGTCATAGCTAACTTCTTTTAATATCAAAAACTCATGGCATATGCTCTGAGAAAAAAATAAACAAACTATCGATAATAGCAAATCGTTAATTAAGACTATTTTAAGGGGTCGTTTGATTGTCAAGGGAAAAACTTCTTCCCATGAATGCAAATCATGGGATATAAAATCTTATATCTAACTTCATGGAAAGAAAGTGTAAAATTATGTTTGATTGTCAATGTGAGAAGTCAATTCCAGGAATTACAAGTTACCTAGAGGGCTCGGTAAGCAACTTCCTACGTAATGTAGGAAGTTAGAGTTTCCGAGAATTTTCACTTCCCCATTTTGAAAATAAAAGAACAACCAAACAACTCCCACTTTCATATAAAATTTTTGAAAAAAAACAAGTACTCCGTAACAATTTTATAATACGGGTCAATATTCGGCCCATTTATTTATTTTACAAAAATATCACTCCATATTCTTGTGAAAATCAATCGGGTCAATATTCCGCCCATTTAATTTTGTGTTGGTCTCCCTTAAAACGGGTTCTGTTTAACTGGGAGAATTGAAATAGGGGAAAAGAAAAAGCTAGTGGGGAGAACAACTTTCTCCCCACATCGCTGTCTTTTGTGAGTATTTGGCCGTTTAACAGTTTAAGGCAGGTTCTGCGTCTTAAACAAGAATTTGTGTTTAATTTTACAAAACTCTCCGTTTACTTCCCATTCATTCATTACTTGTCCAACGATTGTGTCAATTCATAAACCAAATCGAAAAAAAATAATTTTTTTTTTTTTATCATCTTCCAAAGGTATATCAATCCATCAATCAATCATCTTTTTAATTTGATTGCTATTATCGTCCATGCATTTTAAATCTTTCTGAAGTTTTGATTATTGTTGTTATTTTGTTATCTTTTGCACTTGATTTATTGTTGTTGTTGTTATTTTTATTCTTGAGTGTTTGATTTTATAAGACTGTTTTGATTTTTCTCGTTGCTTTGATCGGTCAACGACGTTGTTTTCGATATCGAATCGAACAAATGCTGATGATTAACTCCTTATTAATCGCTTCACTGAAATTCGGACAAATTCGTACTGCTGTTGATTACGCATACAACGGTTTCATTTTAGTCTTTTGCCATTTTGCCAATTTATGGAATTCATGTGACCTTGCACATTGTTTCCGCTGCGTGTGGATAAATAGCTCACACAAGTAGTACACAACACAGCCCGGGACATTTTGGTTGGTTAACAGACTCACTCAGTTGCGCTTCGAGCATGGTTTGTATATCAAGAGACTTGAATTTTGAAGTAAGGGGTAGGTAGGGGAAAGGGTAGGAGATGAATTCCTTGGTTTGGCTAGCGATTCTGGTTGGAGGGAAATTTACGGATTTATTTTCCTCGCAAAATTGAAGTAAGACAGACGTAAGAAAGAAATGAAAGGAAAATGTTAGGCTTAAGCCATTGTTTAACAGCAAATCAAATACGGAGTACAAGTTAGGGTATGATGTCATTGACGGATTATTGGAATGGCTTTTCAATCTTACTGCCTTTTTTTTTTTTTTTTGGTTGGATGTCAAAGTTGGTGGAAACTCAATATAGGGGAAGTACTGTGTATATGAGATTTGCCGTCACTGACATGAGCTTTTGAAGCATCGAGAAATAGAGTAGTTGTATAAATTAAATGTAATGGTACTGTAGTCAGTGTTCATTGAACATTTGTGTCAAATTTTGAATTGGTTGAATCTTTTGTTTATAGTGTAGGTTTTGTGGACGTTGATACATCGGCGGTGTTCACGTTCTCTGGAGGATTAATGAGAAATGGCTGCTGCTCATTGTATAAACTTGAGTGCACGTCTTCGGTACACACCTTCAGATAGTCGTCAGCCGTTATGTTTTCGACCTGCTAAAGTTACGTTAGTGGAAAGATGCAATACAAAGAGAGACTTGGCTGCATTTAGGATCACATGTTTAAAGTCGGATATTGATTTTTCTGATCCTGATTGGAAAGCAAAATATCAAAAGGATTTTGAAGATCGATTTAATTTGCCTCATCTGAAAGACGTTCTTAATGTGAAGCCAAGGCCAACAACGTTTTCGTTGATGAATAGGTGACTTCAGTTTCTGCTCTTCCTGGCTATCAATAGTCACATTCTTGCGTTTTGCATTGGGCTTTTGCTTTTAAACTTAGTTAGAAATTTGTAATATGTGGTTTCCTCTGCTGTGATGTATTTCCCTGGTGCATTTATCCGCATAGTTACTCAGACTCTTCGACACGGTGTTGTGTCTGACACGTGTCGAAGTGTCGTGTCGTGTCAGACATGACACTCGTGTCTGACACGCGACACGGCAGCTAAGTGAAGCGTCGGAGTAACTATGCTTTATCCAACATCCATAGCTTCGTAGTTTTAAATGCAATCACAATTTATGTCTACATTTTTTGGATGTGGCAGGAAGAGAGTAGCCCTGCGAGGAGAGGAAAATTTTGCAGAAGATGATGAAGAACCTCAGGATCGTAAAAATGATTATGTAAATAATGATGATAGAACACTACTAAAGGTAATATATTAGTGTTGTGCTTTCTGGGGAGAATATATATGCTCTTAGTGATTCGCGATTCGTAGGCAAATGTCGTAATCCTGGTACAACGACCTGATGAGAGCATGTGAGGCTTTATAGTAAAAGGCCACTCGTAACTTTGACTTGTTAAAAATCAACCTTGTAGCCATGCTATTTAATATCGGCCTTGAATCCGCATGTGTGTAAGAGGTATCAAGGTTTTGTTGGCTACCACGACTCCATTTTGAGGTGGCATCAACCACATTAATAACGCAAATGAGAAAATTAGGCTGCAATGACGGTTGACATATCTTGGGATTAATTATGGAATCAAGATTTAAATGCTAAGAACGTCAATGGCCTTGTGGTCATATTGCCCTGCATATGTTTTTGTCAATTAAGTTGCATGTTTGTCATTTAACTCATTTTTGCGCTAAGCTAACTATTTTGCTTATTTGAAGGTTATTAAATTTGCTTCGCCTACTTCCGCTGGAGCTGAGTGTATTGACCCAAATTGCTCATGGGTGGAGCAATGGTGAAGTTCATTCATTCTTTTGATATGTTATCTTCCTCATAATCTTTGTTAACCTTGTCTATTTAGTTTATCTTTACTACTTTGAGAATCTTGATCAATATAATTTGAATGAGGACTTATTAGCGATGTTTTTTACTCGGAGTAATTTATTTCTCAGAACTGGGACTTTGGCCATGACAAATTATGGTAAATGATTTTGTACAACTTCAATCATGCTCACCTGTTCTGTTCAAGTTTTTTGAAATCGTATATTTTTGTGCAGTGGTAAACTTACTTTGAAATAGGGGGTCTATGAGTGTTATTATCGACAAATTACTCCTTACTTGATAATTTATGCTCAATGTGATTGAAAAAGTAGAGAAGTAAATTGCATTTTTTTTTCGCCATTAAAGGTACCATCAGGGCCAAAGATGAAGATTACCTGGTGTTAACTAGAATTCCAATGCTATTTGGTTTTATAGTGGCTATGAGCTTAAAAAAACACTAAAAATAAAATAAGAAAACATTAGTGTGACAGTGGATTTATTCATTTTAGCGTTGTATAATATATGTTAAAGCAAAATACATGAGACTATAGGTGACAACCTGAGATGTACATGAACCTAAAGTGGTTTCGACCTGTGAGGCAAATGTCCCTTACAAATCAAAGAGGCTAATTTTCGACAATGGACCTTTGATTTAAAATTGGTGATGAATTTAGTTGTTGCAGCAGGATTCCCTACCTTTGCATCTTGTTATATGGGCCATTACTTAGATTTGCTCTTGTATTTACTTGTTACATTTGGTTTGCATAGGGTACATCGTGCAGGTCCACGCAAAGAGATATACTTTGAGCCAAAGAAGGTAAAAGCAGCGATTGTAACATGTGGAGGGCTCTGTCCTGGTCTTAATGATGTTATACGACAGGTTATTGACTGTTTAATACTCTTGATTTTTTTTTCTTTTATTTTTGCAAGTTCGCAAGAGCTGATTCAATATCAGTTCTTTATTTGGGCAAAATCTACCTATTGAGATTTGAGAGACTGTTGCGTCAATATATATTCTGCACAACCCAATTAAACTCTCTTGTGAACTGTAGAGAAAGTTATAAGGCGGCTACATGATCCCAGTAGTAACTTGTATTCATTGCCTAATAGATAATGAAGGAATTTTTCTCAACTATGGGAAAAAATGGCGTGGAAGAGGTAAATGATAACTTCTTTTTGGATGGGTGGACGACAATAATGTCAAAACGCTGGGAAACGAGACAAGGATTTAGCATGAAATGTAGAGCAACTGGCTTTGTTCACTTTTTATTGCTGGGGAGGTTGGGGGAACAAATACTTAGCAAGGGAGACTTACAGGCAGAGGAGTATTTGAAGATTGTCGTCTATAATCATGGTATTAGTTATTGGTAGTTACGTCAAGGATCTTTAGATGGCAGAGATGGTATATTCACCATGTAGAGGCTTCCTAATATTGATGGTTATTTGGCCAATGTAGAGATTGTAGACTCAAACAACTGATATGTGAGCCCCAAATCCACTATCCATTACAACCCATGCCATACATATCCTAATCAAGGTTAATACAGTCGTATATGTATTGTCAATGCACAAATAAGATTTGATAAATCGTTACGTTGAACACGCCGCCACGTCATAGCACGCCTCTGTGATTCATGAGTGTTGCCACAGTTGCAATCAAATAACCACATTGTTTTTGTGGAAGCGGCAAATAATTGCTATAGGACTTTTTGTAAAACTAGAAGTTTTCGCTGAATAACATGTCAGTGAATATTCCCCTTTATAAATGGTCTCATAGTTGAGAGATAGTAGATAAGTACATTGTTATCTGTAGAAAACCCAAGAGGGAGTAGGGACTGCTGTCTGCTTGAGACTCGTTATCATGTAGGGGGCTTAATTTTGAAAGAAACGCTTGGTCGTTTTGATGCCCCGTACTTAATGGACATAAAAAACTGCTTTGTAATGCTGCAGCTCCGTTGCAATAGAGCGGATACGGAAACACTGTGTAATACATTTGAGCACATTTAAGAAACCTACTACTGCTGAGTGCTGCTGTTACCCATGTGAATATCTTTATCCTGTTCATGTATGCGGCAACTAAGTAACTGACTATCATATAAGAAGGTTATCATTCAGTTCAATGCATTTGAACTATAGGAGCACATTGTTCAAATTGGTAATACCAGAAACTTTTGCCCCAGCCTCTTCCTGTCCCTAAAGCATCGGAGGACAATTTATTTAAGATTGGTTGAATTGAGTATGTTGTGTAAATACGAATGATGGGAATAACCACTTGATGAAATATCTAAAATTACAGGGATGGGTCTGGACTCTAGGAGGCATTAACCTCTAATTTGTTTGTGAACTGATTTTAATATTTTACGCCTTTTATACTAAATATTTCCTAGCAAAGTTTGAAATCACTTGGTACTACACTTAATGTTTAATAGCCATCTGTATTTGGATGTTGATGTATTTTTACCTTGTGTCCCAGATATTTTTCACTCTAGAAAGGTATGGGGTGGAGAAGATATTTGGTGTTAGGTATGGATTCCGTGGATTCTTTGACCCTGATTTACCATTGAAGAAGGTGAGATCTACATCCTTGGAAGTTTTCTGTTATATTTGTCCGAAGTACTTCGTACTTTGTGACATTCATTTAAAGTCATCAACAGCTTACACGAGAGCAAGTTCAAGACATTAACCTTGAAGGTGGAAGTCTTTTGGGAGTATCACGTGGAGGTGCTAGTATGAGTGACATTGTCGATAACATAGAGGTAATTGAACATCATTACATCCCTGATTTCTGCTTCGTTGGAATGATAATTCTGTAAAGTCTATAACACATGCATGGAATGAATATCAAAGGGAATAACCATGATCTGCTCTAAATGTTTTTCTCTTTTAGGCCAAAGAGATTGACATGGTTTTTGTACTCGGTGGCAATGGTACTCATGCTGGAGCCAACGCAATGCATACTGAGGTTAGGTGTTGCTTTGAACTAATGGTCCTCCATTCAGTACATCATCATGCTCGATTTTTAGTTTCGACTTTGCTTAACTGTGTGCGTTTGTTCATAAATGGACCTCCATTGATGATGTCACCATTTACTACATATCATATTAATTTAGTCGTGAAATATCATTATTACCCTTTGACCTAGAGATGCCACTTTACACTTACCTTTCCTTATCTACTCAATTAGTTCTTAATTAAGGACAGCATGGAAAGCTGATTTGTACTTTATTTTATTAAATATAGAGCATGGAGGAAAAATAAAATTGGGCTGGACCAAAAACGAGATTGAACAACTTGGATGGGTTTGAGAGAAAAAGTATACGAGTGGTCGAGTACTATTTTGCTGCAAATAGCAACTTTTCTCCGTATTTTATTATGGATCTTTGCTTATGCAGAATATTTCTGCATCTTACCTTGAGAGTGTTTACATATTGCAGAAACTATCCAATATTAGCAATATAATAAAAGTTATCATAATGATGTACAAGTCCCACTCCTAGTTCAGGAACTTCCTTCAAATAAAACTTTCTAGTTTGCATCATCAAGCTTGCCACAACTTTTGGATGAAAATATCGTCTATCAGTTTCCACCTACTCCAGCCGGGGTGCAAATTTACTTCACCTTTCCCATAAATGTCAGGGGCCAATTATTTGCCAAGTAACCATGCCAAACCTTCAACCAAAAAAAAATTAATGAGAAGGCTTGAATTTTTTTTCATGCTGTATATACTAGGAGTAGTATGTATTCTTTCGTTTAATATTTACTTCATAAGAGTTAGTATTCCCCATGAGAGTTTCAAATCGAAGTTGATTGGATGGACATACAAGGCAAGTAATAAGGTTCCTTTTTTTTTTTTGGACTTAGATAGGAGAGTTATGTGTTCAACATACAAGGTGCTCTAGTTACTTGGAGATATTTTAATGCGTCAAGTGGGACCATAACTATACAGACTGGGTACATGGTTGTGGCAAAAGTAGCAAAGAAAGCGTAAAAGTGGGGTGCTCTAAATGATGTGTATTAAGCAAGAAAGTGTGAATGTAATGATAGGTAAAGTGATTTTCATTTCACATTGAGTCAGGCTCATTACGCTCTTACCAAGCATGTAGATGTTTACTATCATCTGTTAGTCATGTCATAGACGAAGTTCATATTTCACCTATGAAGGTTCCCAACAATGAGAATCTTGTGATAAGAACAGAGCTTACATGTTACACACTTACACTTAGTAAGTTCTATCATTGTTTGGACAAGCTCAATATGGTCTCTAACTAAATCATGTAAGGTAGCATAAGAGAGATGCTGATGGCTTGATCCCATTTACAAGCTACATAGGCAGTATAGTCCTTATAGTGGAAGCGATATGAAAGGCGAAATTTTTTCGTCCAGAAATGGAAAATTTTACATTATAGAGGTGAAGCTTTGTGAGAAAGTATATTATAGTTAGTATAATGTAGCACTTTGCTTTAAGAGACGCATAAGAAAATTAGTATACTTCGAAATAGTATTACAAAAAATATCTGCTTTTACGGAGTATTATATTAGTGAGAGGGTTATTGTTTGCAATCTTGTTCAGTCAATAATTCAGTAAGTTGTTGACTGTATAAATGACTCCTAAGTTCGTAAGTGCATGATAGAGTGTAACAAAGGCTTAGTATTTAAGTAGAAATCAATTTTTTTTCTTTTGACATCCTATAATCCTTCATGCAGTATATTGTTTACGCAATTTCTTGAAGTTAATTTAAATTACAGCATTCAAAGAATTGAACAATACAATCAACATAGGCTGTTCTTCCTGCCCCAAACTTTCATTTTTATGAAGACTCTTGATCTCTTCTTCCATAGGGAACGGTTGTGAATTGTGATAAACTTTGTGCACTTTGATCAGTGTATCTTTGAGTCTTTTTTCTTGGTCTTAGATATGGAATATCTGATCCATGGGAAACGGTTGTGATAAACCTTATTTTTGTGGTTGACATTGTGGACTTCTTTTCTCAGTGGTTAGTGTTCGATCATGCGAGGTCAGTTGAGCAAAAAAAACGTTATGACATGTTCCTCTAGTTTTGAGGAGCTGATCTCAGTTACATTGTCTCTTTAACATTCTCCTTAACTATTATAGTAGTAGGGAAAAAATAGTATTATCGTTTTTAGATGCTAAAGTGGTAAATAAACCTATTAAGTTTGCTTAAACTCTTAGTTATGATGTGTGTGATATGAGATGTTTTACTCAATTTAGTGTATGGTATAAGTTGTGCCATCATTTACCCCCAAACCATAATGGTCGATGATGATTGTCAGTGAAGTAGTCTTGTCTACAATTCAGTAATCTTGTCGAAGGATAGATTTTCTTTCCCCGATCATTAAATATAGCTTTGGGTAGCTTGATCTAGGACCTTTGTTTTTTTTATATTTTTCAAGGCAACTGCTGTTAGTGTAGACGTGATTATAGGGAAATGGTTACGGGACATTGGTCCCCTCATGAGTCTCATGACTGTATATGACTCATTGTTGATCTTCTGCAGTGCCGCAAGAGGAAGTTGAAGGTGTCAATTGTATGTATACCAAAAACAATTGACAACGATATACTTCTAATGGATAAGACATTTGGGTTCGATACGGCTGTGGAAGAAGCACAACGGGCAATTAATTCCTCATATATTGAGGTAAGGAGCTTGCCTGCACAATTTTTTGTCTTCCAATTTTACTAGATTACATATGATTTTACCAAATTAAGCAGAGTTGAAATGGTCACGTAGGCACACAGCGCATACCATGGAATTGGCCTTGTCAAATTGATGGGTCGAAGTAGTGGTTTCATAGCCATGCATGCATCACTCGCAAGTGGTCAAGTCGACGTTTGCCTCATTCCTGAGGTGTGTTTCTGTTGCATGTCTCTCTCCTTTTTTCTTCCTTCTGCTGTTCCTCGGTGATTATTTGACCTACTATCTTCTGATGTTTCGTGGAATTAATGCAGGTGCCTTTTACTTTAGATGGAGCCAACGGCGTTCTCCAGCACTTGGAACATCTTATTCGTACAAAAGGGGCCGCAGTAGTATGTGTTGCGGAAGGAGCAGGACAAGTTAGTTCTCAGACATGGCCTGCCAAGTTTTTCTTAATTTTCCGTTTGTCTAAATCTAGTTGTGGAGTTATGTTTAAATGCTAAAAATCGGCAAAACTTGTTATATAGCCAATTGATGAAATCTGTTCCGATTGAAATTTTCTTTGCTGCGATTTTTTAATTCCTGATTGAGCTGATTCCGGGTTTTCAAATTTTGATTATCTATTCACGTGTAGGAGCTGTTGGCAAAACCAGATCTAAAGGATGCATCTGGAAATGCTATTCTTGGAGATATTGGAGTGCATATCAAACAGCAGGTACCTTTTCATCTTATTTTTCTGACCTTTTTTTAATCCTGTTATTCGTATACAGTTAAGGTAGAACTTTCATGGGTTTTTTATTTTTTCTTCGTTTCACCGGAAATTCGATTAATGAACAACTCAACAGATCAAGCGCTACTTCAACGAGAAAGGTATTCATGCTGATATCAAATACATTGATCCCACATATATGGTCCGGTCAGTTCGTGCAAATGCCTCTGATGCCATATTGTGCACTGTTCTTGGCCAAAACGCTGTAAGTTTATGATAACTTGCTGACTAACTTAATACTCCGTAATATTTTCTTGTCAAAATCAACATCGTTTTGAAGGATATAACTACTATATCACATAATTCACATTGCCTTAGTAGCTATCAAGTCCCACCTATGGCGATGTTATAGAGGATTGAAGATACGCGACTTTACCCCTTGTTAGATGAAATCTGTGATGAAATTTGCACCGAGAAGTGCTTTGATATTTCATGATAGTATAATCGCATACAATTTAGTGAGCTATTGTACTTCACAATTATTGCAACATTACCTTGGTGTCTCGAGTCCTTGTGAACTACCTGGGTAAAAAAGTAATCCAAATTGGAAATCGCGTGTAGAATTATACTCTACAAATAATTACTCCCTCCCAGTTTAAATATTCGTCCCAATTTCTTATATTTGTTCTTCTCGTTTTCTTTTTTTGTCTAAAATTTGTGGTTGTCATGCTTTTTAATCCCACATTTTTCTTCCACTTTTATTTTTCACTACACATTCTCAACTTTTTTTGGAATTTTTACCCAAAAATCAAATGGAGAAAACTCTAAAAGGGAAGGGAGTATACTTCACAATAATAAGTACTCCTTCCCTTTTTTAACCTTTTTCCCCTTGGTTTTTTAATGAATACGGAGTAACTTATGGTGTAAAACAATAATAGTTGAAAAATGTAGGTTTAGATATCATAATAACCACAAATTTTAGACAAAAAAGGGTGAGAAAGAACAAATAAAATTGACATAAATTGAATAACGGGAAGAAATTAAAACTGGAGGGAGTATGATTAGTTTCGAGATCTAAACTGCTTGTCTATCCTATCACAAAAGCAAAGAAATCTTGTATGCTGCGTATGGATTTACTGAACTCATTAAGACATTGTCGAAGGATACTGAAGTGTTAGCTGTCCATTCCAAGCAATGCTAACGCAGGTTTATTACTTCGTCTTCCTTAAGAACTTAGGCGTATGACTGCATTAATGTATCTTCCTCAACCACGACTTAAGTCGGAAACTTGGAGCAAATGCGTGCTTGTTGCTAGTTTAGATATTCAGACTGCACGTGATCATTTTGATTTAAAGAAGAGGCCAAAACTGTGTGCAGGTTCACGGTGCATTTGCAGGGTATAGCGGGATCACAGTCGGAATTTGTAATACTCATAATGTCTACCTCCCCATCACAGAAGTGATCCATTCTCCTCGGACTGTGAACCCGAATAGTAGAATGTGGCACAGGTGTCTCACTTCCACCGGCCAACCCGATTTCTCTCCGTAGAGCATTGGAAATCAAGTTGTAGCAGTGTCATCGAAGTTTCGAGAAATTAATTCAAGTATGTCGATTCTTTCTCCTTTGCTGAGATCATTTTTTCGAGGCAAGGACGATAGCATTTTGAATTGGATCTACCCATTAAAAGACACAAAAAGTGTGATGGTTAAACCTGCAGATAGACCGGTGAGCTTATGAAAGCCAATTTAACTGTCTATGTTAGATCTTATTTTCAAAACTGCACCGCGTCACTTATTTTTACTCCCTGATGCGTAAAAATTGACCACATTTTAGGGTAATTGTGATCACTATCGAGTATATTGTGACCACTATTGAGAGATATAAAAGTGGTTCCATTTTAGTAAATAATAGTTACGATCAACCTTAATGTGGTCAAGTTTTATATATCAAAAACTCGTCGTGAAAGACGTCTTTCACAAGACTTGCTCAAATTTTAGGATGAAGTTAACATTCCCCTATTTTTACTGAGGCTTCTGTAGTGAAGCTTGGAATTGGTGTTTTATTTGTACATACATTGGCGACTTTACATAAATTTTTGGTTTGATAAAATTTGAAACCTTCTTTGGAGTATTTATTATTTTCGTTTTTGTATGGTATATAAATACGGAGTAATTGCTAATTGTTTTCAAGTTTAGTTTAATAAATTTGAGAAATAAAAATTTGTGTTCAGTGATTGTCCCTTGTATTTCCCACGTCAATTTTACGGTTTGAATATGCTAGTTTGTTTTATAAACATTGTCGATTAGTCTTGAGTAGAGCTGTCAAAAAATGACCCGACCCGAAAAACCGCCCGAAACCCGCCCGAAAATAACCCGAAAATGACCCGTTATCATAAACCCGAACCCGAAAGTGACCCGACCCGTAAATAACCCGTAATTTCCGGGTCGGGTCGGGTCGGGTCACGGGTCAACCCGTAAATAACCCGTTATAAAAAAAAACAACGTTTTGTTAAAAAATTGTGGCCCGAAAATAACCCGAAAATTGTTAAAAAATAGAGGAGAAAGTGAGTAATAGAGAGGATGAAAGGGAGAATGAAAAGGGAGAGAAAAGGTAAAACAGAGGAGAATAAGAGGAAGAACGACAGGGGAGAAAAAGGGAGTTTGAGAGGCGGCCGAGCACGGTGGCTGGGTGGTCGGAGGCAGAGGAAGGAGAGAGAGAGGACCACGGTGGCAGGTGGTGGTGGCTGAGCTCGAGCTTTTGAGCTCACCATTAATGGCGGCCGGTGGTGCTGTACGGTGGTGCTGCTGTTGTTGTTCTTGTTTGAGTTGTCGTTGTTGTTCTCGGTTTTGTTGTTGTTGTTTGCTTCTTGTTGTTGTCGTGATGTTTGTTGTTGTTATTGTATTTTTATTTTAATAAATTTTTTTTTAAGGGAAAGAGAGAAGGGAAAGCAGAAGAAGAAGGAGAAAGAAGAAGAAGGAAGAAGGAGGCAGATCTGAAAAAAAATGGGGGAGTTATAAGGTGTGAGAGGTAAGTTTTGACCAAAAAAAAAAAATAAATATCTGGATGGTGTATGTCGACAAAGTGAGGGAGTATAAGTTGGGTCCGTTTGATTTGTTTGTTCCGTTTCATTTACTCTTATTTATAAAATTTAAATAATTTATAAAATATATTATGTTTTAAATTATTTGTTTTAAATTTTAATCCCACTATTCATATTATAAAATTTATAGTTTGAAAATATAAATGTATAAAAGTTGTCAGTTGCAAATTTTATTACGGTCTCGTAAAATTTAAACGGTCTGTTTATTTGAAAGATTATTTATATAAAAATATTTTTATTCAAGCAATAATAATTTTTAAAGTAAACGCAAATTTATTAAGTTTAATAAAAACAATTGAATCAAGGTTTTAGTTTGACAAGTATTTTAAGATTAAAAATATAATACAGATTAATATTGAAAAAAAAATCTCAAAATAGGAATGTTGAAAAAAAATAAATTATACAATTATTTAAAAGGCGTCATTGGGAACTGAAACCCGTTTTGGACCCTAACCCGACCCGAAACCTGGAAAAACCCAATTGCTTCAAACGTACTTTACAAACCCGAAATTGACCCTAACCCGAGCAGAAACTCGTATAAACCCGAATGCATAAACCCGTATTTTACAAACCCGAAATTGACCCGACCCGTATTTTACCCGAACCCGAGATGACCGAACCCGTAACCCGCCCGCCCGACCCGTTTGACAGGTCTAGTCTTGAGTGATAAAATTTTACGAAAGATGTTTTCATAACAAATGTTAAGGCGATATTATCATATTAAATTATAGGTTCTCTATTTAGCTAAATTTGGTGAAAACGATAATCCGGTACCAAAAATGTGGATGCCACTGCCAATGTGGATACAATTTATTTTTATTTTTTCTTTTCTTATCGCAACTTTAGATTTGCAATCGAACTTTAGATTTGTGACGAAAAATTTAATAAAAATTCTTAAATGTACGTTCGAAATTGACTTGAAGTTTAATCTATTAACCTTAAGTATGACCCTTGGACCCAATACTTGCGAGGTTTTTATCGTAATTATTACGGATATAATTAAGCGTAAGTCTTACATAAAACTGTCACACGCATGCGATGAAATTCTTATGATTAAAAAAATATAATTAAATATGTTGTTCAAACAAGATGCGGATTCAATTCGTCTCTCGGTCCCTTTGCACTCACCTCCATACCTCTACTCTATCCAAAACATCCACATTGCATGCTTTCACAAAATCACAATTAGCTTAAACTGTTGTCCTTTTTTTTTTTTTTTTTTTTTTTGATAATAATAATTCATTAGCAAAACATCAAATGACAATTACAACGAATATGTTAAATCGAATAACAAATCTAACGAATATGTTGTCATTTTATTTTAGTAATGATCAACAAGTACTCCTTATCTACAATCACATTTCGATTTCAGTTTATCCTTTGTACATGTATAATACTCCCTCCGTTCCAGTGATTTGTTTACAGTTTGACTTTTTTGTGAGGGGAATTTGAGAGAAGTGTAAACAAATGACTGAAACAGAGGGAGTAGTATTATTTGACGATTAGGCACATTTAGGCTAATGATGACCACTATTGAGTATATTGTGACCACTATTGAGAAGTGTAAAAGTGGTCACTTTTTAGTTAATAATGATTACAACGGTCTTAATATGGTCACCTTTTATGTATCAGAACACTCGTCTTTCACTTGGTTAGTAAAAGACGTTATTTCACAAGACTTATTACTCATCTTATTAATTTAATGACCATTCATGCAATGATGCAAGAATAAAAATGCATTATCCGTTCTATTTCTCTATGTAGAGAAATATATTACTGACCTTGTTGCAGAAATAGTCCGATGTTGTGCTCACGTACTGTCTACATCCGAATTGTAGTACCAGTGGTGCTACTATAGTCCGAACACGTCTCAAGACCAAAGTCCCGTAAAATGGTGGACTTAACTAAGACTCTGAGAGATATGAAAGTTGTAATTGTGTGTGATTTCTAATGATTATCTTAATCACAACACATTATCCTTAGAGGCGTTTGGTATGGTGGTTTCAGGAATGGAAAAGGGAATCAAAAAGTTAGATTTCCTTAGTGGTTATTTGTTTGAAAATTTTTGTCATTTCTTTTCCACTAATTACCTTTTCAATATGTGCTTTTGACTCTTTAATTCTTACCCCCCTC
Organism: Dianthus caryophyllus; assembly: GCA_023091065.1. Taxonomy (NCBI): domain Eukaryota; kingdom Viridiplantae; phylum Streptophyta; class Magnoliopsida; order Caryophyllales; family Caryophyllaceae; genus Dianthus; species Dianthus caryophyllus. The sequence goes on along the minus strand of CM041525.1, from coordinate 6,792,508 downwards.
CCCACCTCTTACTGATTTTAATTCCCCTCTATTCTCCATACTCTCTCACTTCTCCATTTTCTTTTTTTTAAAAAAAAAAAAACCTAAAACATTCTCCCTCTCTGACAGTCACCGTCCTCTCCGGCGACCCCAGTGCACCCTCCTCCACCTCTTTTCACCGTGAATAGGATTTTCTCCATTTTTTTTTTTTAAAAAAAAAATTCCCGGCTACTTCCGCCTCCAACCGCCCCCAGCCGCCATGCCGCAGCATAAGCCCCAAAAGTTCTCACAAGATCTGCCTTTTCTTCTTATTTATTATTATTATTTTTTTAAATTTTATATTTATTACTCCGTATTATTTTGTTATTATAAATGTTTTTAGATATTATATTATAAATTTGAGTGATTATATTGTTAGTATATATGTTATATTATAAATTTGGGTGATTATATTGTTATTATATATGTTATTATATATTATTGGTGCTTATATTATTTAAGATACATTGAGTACGATTTTAAAAGTTAAAAATAAAATAAAAAACTTCAAGTAAAAAACACAGTTTCATTCCTTGTTTCTTACCAACCAGCTGCAAATGGAATTCATAGGATTATCAATCCTATTGCAGATTGTACCATACAGCAACCTAAATTTAGGGTAATCTGATTCTTTTCTCCTTGTTTCATTTTCTGATTCATTTTCCCTTCTTCTACACATACCAAACGCCCCCTTAATATAAACTCACAAAGACCACAATTAATACTCGTAGAATTAACTACATTCCGCTAATTCGCTCTCTTATCTTTAAACTAAAGATGGCTGAGGCAAACGAAAGGGGCGGTGCTTACACTATGCTTCAATAAAACCGGTTCATGGTAAAAAAAAAAAAATAATAAAAATAAAAAAATAAAAAAATAAAAAAACCTTGATTGACAAGTATGAATTTATAATAGTTGTACGAGTACTTATTATGGCTGTTAAATTTTATTATTTTCACTCAGTCACATTATTGAGTTAATACTCACATTAACCGAGGTATCAATTGTATTTTTTTTAATATATCTAACAAGCTTAGTAATGACGTGAGTTGATCTAGTTTATGAGGTCTAAAGATTATTTCTTCTATTGTCAATTGATTTTAGGATGGAAGACATGGAACCATCTATACCTTATGTATGGACTCTCTCATACTCTCGGGTGTGACCCAAGCCCAAAGAATTTAACATGGTATCAGATCCCATCACAATGAACCTGAAACTCTTGTTAAATTGGGCTTTTGTGCAGCTGGAAGAGAGAACAAATTTATTTTCCCCCAGTTTACGTTGTACAGCTGGAAGAGTACCCAATTGCCCCACAATCTGGTTTGAAAGTGGGCTCACATGTGAGGCTGTGTGGGGAAGATGAATCAAGTCCAATATAATTCCCACATACAATCCCAAATTGATTATGAGATGAGAGTTGATCTACTTTGTAAGGCCTGAGGGTTACTCCTTTTATTGCTTAGGATGAAACCTCCTAAACCATATTAGCGGACTCTCTCATACTCTCGGGTGTGACCCATGTCCGTGAAATTTAACATGTTATTTTCATCTTAAGTTGTACTCCATATGTAATCTACAGTTCAGTTTGATTTTTTTTTTTTAAAATTGTCTGAAGTCGCATGCGTGGGAAAAGAAATTGACAATGTATCGACATTGTTTGTTGGTGATCTCATTCGTTATGTTATGACTGGGGATAAACTTGCGAAGTATGTCTTATTCTTAAGTTGTTTGTTGTAAGTTTATGTTATTTATATTATGGAGTATATGAGTACCGTTTTTATAATTTTTAATTAGTGATATTCTTATTGAGACAATATGGGTAGAGTTCGCTCAAATAGGTCTCAAGTCTTTGAAATAGGACGTCTGGTTATGCATATGGTGATTGATTTGATGATGTGTATTTATTTTGTAGTTCAATAACCTGAACTTTTGTACTTCTTAAACATAATTATAAATATCCGTTTACTTAATGACGAATTATGGTTGTCAACCCAAAATAAGTAACGGACAAAGTAGTTATCATTGTTGTTGTTGTTGTTGTTGTTGTTGTTGTTGTTGATTTTATTGTATTGGGCAGGGTGATGAGTCGGTTTTAGTATAGGTTAATAGGATAGTTTTGAGCTCGTTTCGGGAGGTTTAAATGTGATTTTACGATGATTTTGTGCTTTACGAGTGAATTTGGTATTGTGCGAGTTTGAGACGTTATTCGTGTTCGGAAGCGTACTACGACGAGGCTAGAGCAAGTCGGGACTTAGAAGGGACGTGGATGAGTGTTGATTGGAGTGACGAGACCAACACGCGAGCCGAGTTCGCATGCCACTCGCGAGAAATGAAAGGGAGGAGCAGAAAATAGGCAGAAGGAAATTGGCAACTGCGGGGCGTTTGAGAAGCGAGGAGAAGTATCTGTGGAAGAAGCGTGAATTAGTGCCCTGTGGTTTGTGTTGTGATTTTAGGAAAGAATATATTATTTTATTATTATTAGTATACTAAAACCTAGGCTGTCATCATTTGGACGTTTTTTCATTACTAGTTTTAGTTTTCCAAATAATTTCTCAGCATTCATTAGATTACTTTATTAGACTAATTATTCATTAGATTATTGATTAGATTAGTTTTAATTAGGCTTTACTTCTCTAATAATTTTGGGTGATTTTCTCTCAAGACCATGTGTAACTAAATTATTAATTCTTGATACGATCGATTGAGGCGTCGGTAATTAATCCGTGAGATTATTTATTTCTCTACTTTTCTTTGAGTATTATTTAATTCCCTGTTCTTATTATTATTGATTTTAATCTTGATTAGGGTGTACAACTAATTAGGGTTATTATTGATTAATTTTCTAGATTTGATTATTGGCTCAGTTTGCTTTATTAATCTTATCGTAGTAGCAATTGTGGTTGATTTATTGTACTCAGTTTGTCGTGAATTAATCATAAAAGGAATTGAATTTGTGACTCGAGTATTAACTGCGTTGTTAGTATTAGTCATCTTTATTGATTCTCGTGCTAATTCTTCTATAGACTTGAACTTAATTCGCGTGATTTGGGTTAGTCTTAGAAAGGGTAATTTAGGACATCCGTTTTGACCTAATTACTAATTTAAGAGAGAATACGTAGGTTAATATTATTGAAAGATATTAGCTTTCACAATAAAGTGCTCAAGGAAAGTGGTTTAATTGTTTTCTATGATCGGTGATTTTATAGATGCGTGGATATCATATCGTGTCAAGACCTTTCTCATATTTGTTTCAAATCCTTAATTTATTATTGTCATTAGCTAGTTTTCTCATTAGTATTTACTAAACCAAGCTCAATTTTATTCTTTATTCTTGTTTTACTCGTATTATTGCATTCTTTACACTTTACTTTATTACAATTAGCTATTTCTATTCTGTAGGGATCGACCGCACCTCCATTTTACTACTTATTTAGTAATTAGGGATTAAGTGATTATAAATTGTAATTTCTGACATACGACTTTTAGTCAAATTTTGGCGCATGAATTCTTGCAGGGATTTAGGCGTTAATTGTTTTCTTTGTTTAGTGTAGCTGTATGCGTAATACTCGTTCTACTAACCTGGACCTCGAGCCTTTGACCGAGAGATTGAAAAGAACACTGCGAGGTTTTGAAAGAACAAAAGAGGTCAATCGTTGTCGTAGGCGACTCGGACCAAGAGGATTTCGGCTCAGATTCGATATTTACGAGATTATGTGAGAATAATGTGATGGAAGCGATCAATTAAACAACTTCGCGACTCCGGACCTTCAGCAAACCCCTATGCATCCGCATATATCCTCTACCGGTGAGAATGTGAATTTTGAGTTGAAGTCGGGGTTATTCATTCTACCCGTTCCGTGGGTTGAGTGGTGAAGATCCGAACAAACATTTATCGGACTTCCACATCGTTTGTCACGAGTATGGCAAGCAAATTCGAGGGCATTCTGCTCTCACCGAAGGGACGGCTGCGAGGATCGTTTCTCTACCTACGGGTAGCATCGACTTGGTTGAAGATGAAGAAGGCATTTCTTGAAAAGTATTTTCCGCCTCTCGAGCATCTCGATTGAAGAAGGAAATTTCCAATGTCGAACAGCGTGATGGGGAGACTATGCAGTACTTGGAGCGTTTAAGAAGCTTTGTGGTATGTGCCGTATCATGGGTATGAAGACCAAGACCTCCGTCATGTACTTACGTGGAGGGCTAAGTAAAGAGGATGCTCGTGTGGTTCATGCAGTGGAGGTGGGATCACGAATAAAGAGCCTCACTAAGCAATGGCTTTAATCACCGAATTTAGGCGAGAGCTCGAGGACTTTGATGAAAACCTTACAGGCGGGGTTAATGCAATTGGATCGAGTCATGGCATGCTTGAGGAGAAGGTGGATAGCTTGACATCTTTGGTCAAGGACTTGGTCGTAGGTAAGAAATCGGTGATGGCTTGTGGTATTTGCTCTTGAGTCGCACTATAGTGAGAATTGTCCTGAAATGCAAGAGGCGCGTAGCGGATGTGAATGCTATCGGTTACATGGAGCCGATCTCAGCGTAAGTGGGATCCAGGTACTCTAATACTTTCAATCCTAGTTGGAAGGCTAATCCGGCTTTTCGATGGGGTGACAATCAAAATAACCCACAACATGCTCCAAGGTAACCAATCCAGTTCCACCCTAGTGGTCGGTACATGCTTAGATCCCATAGAACCCACCACCTAGTTCACAACCTCCTCCAAGCTCATTAATGTCCCTTGAAGAAATGATTAGTGCTCTCCGTTAGTGTCACTCAAAACCAACAAGAGACTAAAAGTAGCATTCGAAATCTAGAGAATCGAATTGAGTCAAATGGCGGTTCTATTAGTCGGTTGGAGGCAAGAGACTGGAAAGTGCCTAGCCAAAGTGTGCCTCTAAAGAAAATGTGAGTCTTAGTTTCATTGAGGAGCAGGGAGACAATTGGAGGAGATGGAGAAGACAAAAAGAAGAAAGTAGTGGATGACTGGTCAGTGAAGAGATGGATATTGGTAGATGAAGATGAAGGTAAGATGAATGAGGTCCATTGGGGTATATGAGCAGGAAGTTCCTTTTTCAGGACGCTCAAGTCCACCACGGAAGATCGAGAAGGACAAGGGCGTGCGAGACATTAAATCGTGAGGTAAATATTCCACTTTTGAATTTGCTTAAAATTGTACCTCGTTATGCTAAGTTTTGAAAGAGATTTGTACCCTTAAGAGGAAGAAGAGAGTGAACCTAAGGGTAAGGGGGTCTAAGGGTAAGGTGAGTGAATATGTTTGACTTTGTTTGGAAGAGACTACCCCACTAAATGTGGAGACCAGGTATGTTTTCGATTCCTTTGCACCATAGGAGACCTTAGGATTGAAAAGGCCATGTTAGATTTAGGGCGTCGATTAATGTCATTCCTTTTTCCGTCTATGAGACTTTAAAACTTGGACCTTTGAGGGACACTAATGTGGTGATTCAATTGAATGATAGATCTAGTGTCGATCCTAAAGGGGTGGTGGAGAATGTTATGGTGAAAGTAGATAAATTAGTCTTCCTAGGTGATTTCTATGTTTTGGACATGAAAAGTGAGGTAGATGTCATCCCAGTCTGTTGGGTGACCAGTTTTTAAAGGCGCAGGTACTAAGATTGATGTACCTAAAGGATCACTACTATGGAATTTGATGGGACGGTAGTTAAGTTTTTGATTGCTTAATCCTATATACGATTCTAATAATGTTCACTCACTATGTGCTCTTGATGTTACTAACCACCCTCCTAGGTCTTGGGAAAGTTAAATATCCAGAGCAAGCACTGTTTAGTGTGCGGGTTCCTCTGCTAAATCACAGCTTGTGATATTATGGAACCATCGCAAAGATGGAGAGAAAAACCAAGGTAAGGAAACTTGGTATGATAAGTGGTTAATCGGAAGAGTTTGGTTAAAGGCTGTGAAGTAATTCATGTTAAATCAGCCTTGATCATATCCATTCTCTTGGTAAGGTGAGGTAATAATTTCTTTCCCTACTCTAAAAGTCGGGTGATTCATCACTCCGCGAGATGTCGAGCCAACGACGTTAAACAAAGGCGCTTTCGGGAGGCAACCCGCGGTTTGTTGAAAAAAAACAGAAAACACAAAAAAAAAAAAAAAAAAAAAAAAAAAAAACCGAAAAAAGAAAAAAAAAAAAAAAGAGATCATCGGAACATCCTCGAGCTCCGGTTATGGAGTAGGCGTCATAAATGGTGGAAGTAACGGTGAGATCGTTGTGGACGCCTTGTCTATGCGATTGAGTTGACTTGGCTTGAAATGGAGGAGATACTTGACTACTACATGTGCTTGGAGTTTGATTGACTTTTGTCGACACTATATGTGTAGTGCTTTCATGATACTTTCATTCAAGCGTGGGGGAGGAGGTGAGGAGTGTGGATAGAGTATCCCCTTGGTATTGTTGAGTAGTTGATGACTTTGGGAAGTCGTTTGGCGCGATTTTTCTTGGCGAGGTATGTTCGTCCTCCCTTTTTTTCTAGTGTCCTTTGCAACATTGAGGACAATGTTTCATTCAAGCGTGGGGGAGGAGAATTGTTTCGATTGTATTGCATTGTAAAGTGTGCTTTTGTTTATGTTCAAAAATTGAAAAGAAAAAACAGAAAAAAGAAAAATCAAAAATACGAATAAAGTGAATCCATTTAGTGAAAATCCGAAAGGCGCGCTAGAGCAAAATTGGGATATGTGGCCGAGGCGGAGTGAAACCGAGCATGGCGCTCGAGTAAAATGAAGAAGCGAGTTGCGTGCCGAGAGTTAGAGTGAGTGAATAAGCTGAGTGAAACATGAGCGATGCACTTCGGCAAAATGAAGATTTAGGAAAAAAATGTTCTAATACTTCCTATTTTCTGCGCGACATAAGAAGAAGTGAAAAAGAAGGTCGGAAGGGTAGGTTAATGGCTACGGTGTGAAAGTAATGTCGCGGTGCGGAGTTCTGCAGGTGCACCACATCTTGCGATTAGGTTTATTTCGATTTGTGGAGTAAGCGGTTAGAGCTTCGCTTGTATGGGTTGTACGTGTGACATACGCTTTTTACAGCGGAGAACGTTAAACGCTTAGCGGGCTAGGTTGGAGAAATAAGAGGCGTGGCCAGCCTGTCATCATTATCACGTTGCCGTTGGTCGATGGGTATGTGTTTCCTAAATTTCGAGAGTTGTTGTCATGAGAGCGAGAGTGAGTGCGAATGGCTACTACTTGAGCCATTAGAGGGAGTAGGAGTTTGGAGTTGAGAGCACGGCTTATCTTGTCATTGTGTCCCTTGCGTTTCCTTGTGAGCTAGTGTAGGTTCGTTTGGTATGGCGTTCATTGAGTTTACTCGAGGACGAGTAAAAGCTTAAGCGTGGGGGAGTTTGATGAGTCGGTTTTAGTATAGGTTAATAGGATAGTTTTGAGCTCGTTTCGGGAGGTTTAAATGTGATTTTACAATGATTTTGTGCTTTACGAGTGAATTTGGTATTGTGCGAGTTTGAGACGTTATTCGTGTTCGGAAGCGTACTACGACGAGGCTAGAGCAAGTCGGGACTTAGAAGGGACGTGGATGAGTGTTGATTGGAGTGACGAGACCAACCTTGGCCAGGAATTAAGCATGCCGCTCATGAGAAATGAAAGAGGAGGCGAGAAAATAGGCGAGAAGAATTGGCAACTGCAGGCGTTTGTGTGCTTGAGGCGTGGAGAATATCTGCGGAAGAAGCGGCAATTAGTGCCACAATGGTTTGTGTTGTGATTTTAGGAAAGAATATATTATTTTATTATTAGTATACTAAAACCTAAATTTGTCATCATTTGGACGTTTTTTCATTACTAGTTTTAGTTTTCCAAATAATTTCTCAGCATTCATTAGATTACTTTATTAGACTAATTATTCATTAGATTATTGATTAGATTAGTTTTAATTAGGCTTTACTTCTCTAATAATTTTGGGTGATTTTCTCTCAAGACCATGTGTAACTAAATTATTAATTCTTGATACGATCAATTGAGGCGTCGGTAATTAATCCGTGAGATTATTTATTTCTCTACTTTTCTTTGAGTATTATTTAATTCCCTGTTCTTATTAATATTGATTTTAATCTTGATTAGGGTGTACAACTAATTAGGGTTATTATTGATTAATTTTCTAGATTTGATTATTGGCTCAATTTGCTTTATTAATCTTATCGTAGTAGCAATTGTCGTTGATTTATTGTACTCAGTTTGTCGTGAATTAATCATAAAAGGAATTGAATTTGTGACTCGAGTATTAACTGCGTTGTTAGTATTAGTCATTTTTATTGATTCTCGTGCTAATTCTTCTATAGACTTGAACTTAATTCGCGTGATTTGGGTTAGTCTTAGAAAGGGTAATTTAGGACATTCGTTTTGACCTAATTACTGATTTAAGAGAGAATACGTAGGTTAATATTATTAAAAGATATTAGCTTTCACAATAAAGTGCTCAAGGAAAGTGGTTTAATTGTTTTCTATGATCGGTGATTTTATCGTCTGTGGATATCATATCGTGTCAAGACCTTTCTCATATTTGTTTCAAATCCTTAATTTATTATTGTCATTAGCTAGTTTTCTCATTAGTATTTACTAAACCAAACCGCCCCCAAACCTGTTACTGTTACTGTTTTACTCCGTATTATTGCATTCTTTACACTTTACTTTATTACAATTAGCCTATTTCTCTGTGGGATCGACCCTTACCTCCATTTTACTACTTATTTAGTAATTAGAGATTAAGTGATTATAAATTGTAATTTGCGGCATACGACTTTAGCCCGTCACAGGGTGTTTGTGTATTAAACTTGAGATCAGGGAACAATTGTTGATTGTTTGTGTCTTAAGGGAGCATATAAAAATAACATTTGTGATATCACTAATATTAGCTAAAGTTAAACCATAATATTTTGATGTTTCGTTATTATATATCTAAAAACGCGTAGTAACTCTTCACTTAGTTTAACTTTTTAGAATATCGGAAGAATTTGTTTGAACTTGTGATGACAAGAAAAGTGGATCACCATAGTCTTATTCATCCAATGATTATATCCAACATCATCATTAAGAAGTAGCGAATCAAAAACATGCATAGATGAGCCAATGCATGTTCATCAATTAGCCATTATCCTACATGTGCATGTGTGACATATGTCATACATGCACAAATGTGACTCTTGTCATGTATGGTATCGTTCCAAAGTTGATCCTGAATTTACGATAAATTTAGCATTAAGGTGTTGCCGTAATCCCATTGGACTAAACAGGCTGTTTATGGGCACCCAAATATCCTACTAAAATAATTTCATACTTAGTTTATGACTCGACTAAAATTAATGCACGATTGTTAACGAATATCCAATATTTGAAATATGAAAATCAACATTATCAATAACAAATCCTAAATCTTAACACTTAAAAAATTGAATCAAATACCATAATTTCTAATAAATTGGATTGAGGACTAAACTTAAATTAGTTAAATTCGAGTCAAATTTGATTTAGACATACTATATACGTTGTAGAATCTAATCGGAATCTCTTCTTTTCAGTTTAGCCTTAAAGAGTCTCATAAATGCCCCTAAAATCACATTCAATATTATATTTCGACATTTATTTATAATTCCTACTTTTATTAATGTCTTTTAATTTCACTATGGAGGTTAAACTTATAAAAAATTGATCATATATAAGTCAAAAATTCACAAAATATAGTCTCTACATTCAAAACCAAATACATTTATCTTTATCATGTTTGTCGACAAACATTTTGTGACGATAATATTTACAATTACACATCATAGAAAATTATAAAAATTTGATATTAATGTTGTACACTTACAAACACATTAAAAAATAAAGTAAAATACCGCACATGACCATGTTCACTCTTACATATTGCAAGAAATATTGAAAATTTTCTCAATGTATGGATGAATAGCGTAAGTCTAGACCTGGCAAAACAACTTGGCCCAAAAGATCCGGCTCGAATAACGAGACCCAAACCCGATATGACACTTGACCTCAAAACCCAAACTTAACTCGAATGTTTATTGTGGCAAATAGATTATTATCTACGAATAACTCGATATTAGGTGACTCGAAAATAACCTGGCCCCAACAGGCCCGACCTGAATTACACCTGAAGACAGGAAGACCTGACCCAAACTGGCTTGATCCGAACCCAACTCAATTGACCACTTTGCCAGGTCTAAGTGTAGCTATACAAAATAGCTCATTTTGTCTTGAATTGAAGGAGTAATCATACAATTTTCGTACATTTTAATATATCAGGTAAAACACTTAATATAGACTAACATTTAAGTTCATAATAATAACGTATAAACGACAACAAAGCAGTCAAACTCAATTTTAAAGATTAAAAAGAAATATTAAGATAGTACAATAAACACATAACACTAACCCTCATATGAAACGTTTATACTAATTTAGTCAGTTAAATTACCTTAATATGAATATTCCCTTTTTATTGTAATGTGTTTGTCGATCTTACAAGAAACCTACCTAACCGGTACCGAGTAAAACATAGAAAAATAATTATTTAAATTTATTAGAACAATAAAACGAAAAACGTTGGAGTTAATCAACAATTGTTATCATATCACCTCTCCTCACACACATACTCTCAGTCTTTCACTCAACACTTACACACAGCACTACAAATTTCAAACCTCCCAACATTTCTCTTTCTTCTTCATTCTACACTTTCTCTCTCTAAAAACAAAAAAATAAAATAAAATTACACAAACCGCCATTGATGCACCTCTCTACTTCTTTCAATTCTAAGGTAAAAAGCTTTCATCATATGTAAATCTCTGCAATTATAATGAACTTTAGTAGTATCAACTTCTTGTTGTTGTTGTTGTTCGTTGAAAATTACTCCGAAGCTTCATGTTCACGCGTTTGTTTTTTGATCTTTATCAACTGCAAAACTTTTGTTTCCAGAAATGTCGATTTTTTTCGCCTTTTTGTTGCGATCTTACGTTGACGATTTTCGTATGCAGAAAATGGAAGTTCAACAGCGTGTAACAAACTACGAAGATTCGCAGCGTTTCAAATCACTTAATGATGATAACTTCTTGCCTTCTTCTTTACATTACTCTTCCGTACATCCTCTGTTTTTTTTTTGTTTTTTTTACCTTTTTTATTTCCTGAAAATCTGCGGTAAATTATTTTTCTGTTTCTGGAAATTTATGCCTTATTTTTTGTGGCAGAAAATTGATGAAACTCAGCTGCTCAACTCGTTGTCGGAAAACGTTTATCGTTCTCCTCCTCCGGTGAGATTTTTCACTCGTTATATAATCGTCATTGTTTGTTTTTCGTTTTTCATCTCTGTCGAAGTTTTAGGTTTTTGTTAACGCAGATAGTTTTGCTTCAAATCATGTAAAAAAAGGCGATTTTTTTCGAATATTTTGCTGTTTTTTGCAGAAAATGAAGTTGAATAAGCATAGGATTGAAGATTCACTGTCGAAACAAAGTTATTCTTCACCGCTATTCAATCGAACAGTAAATTCTTCTGTAATTCCTCTGTTTGAAACTCATATCTCTGTTTCATCTTCGTTCTCACTTAGTTTACGCTTTAAATCGCATAAATTAGGGTTTTTTTTTTCTGTCAAAATCAGCATTAATCTGCTTTTTAAAATTGTTTCTCTAATCAATTTTGTTTTTATTCTAACAATTAATTTAACAATCTAAACATTTATCTTCAAAATATTCGCCGTAAAATAGCTGAAATTTCCTCTGTTAGTCACACATTATTCACTCATGTTTCAGCGTTGCATTTAAGTTTTAGTCTTTCAAAAAGTACAAAAAAAAAAAAAAAAAAAAACAAGAGTAAATGTCATAAATCATCCTCATTTATTTCCAGAAAATCAATCATAGATTTACATAAACATTTAATGTGATACTTCTGGTGTAAAAATTCCTGTGATTCTGTGAATTAATTCGTTTTGAACTGATTTTTTTTTTCTCTCATAACAGAGCAATTCATCATCTTCATCTTCGTCGTCATCATCATCTTCAACAGAAACAAGCACAAAAACACCACTAAAGTCACTAATCAGAGCAATATCCAGAGACAACAAAGCCTCACTAATCACACAGCAAGCCTCACTAAACACCACATTCGACCGCGCAACAGCGTCGCGCCTTCTGCACGTCAGCTGCGAGTTCAACTCGTGGAACTGCGCAGCGGCGCTGCTGAACGGCGAAGTGTGCGGAGTCGTACCGCTGGTAAACGAGGTGGAGGCGAGTACAGGACACGCGCCGCTGCACACTGCGGCGGAGTACCACTCCACTCGCTGCATTGAGCTGCTTTTAAGGAAAAGAGCACGCACTGATCTCAAAACTAGAAAAGCTTCTGCTAATAATAATAATAATAATAATAATAATAAAAATAATAATAATGATAAAAATGGTGGTGGTGGTGGTGGTAGAGGTGGTGGAGGAAGTGGTCTGCTACCTTTGGAGTTGTCTCTGCGTAGCGTCAGGTATGTGTACATATGTGAGTCCAAATTTAATTAATTGTGTAGTAGCCAAATGTGTACTTTCTTTTTTTTTGTTTGTTTGTTTATTTATTTGTTTTATTTAATGCATTATCATCATCAACTTTTAAATTGGGGGTTTTTTTTTTTTTTTTGTGTGTGTGTGTGTATATTGTTATCTCACATGGGAGGAATGTTGTTGCTTCATTTAGTTTAGGGATTTGATTTTGATTGAATAACAAGTGTGCGTGTGCTTAATTGAATGATTCTCTTTACGTCATAATTAAATTGTTAATTTGCTATGTTGAATAGTAGGGAACAGTAGTTCTCCTGAAAGACGGGCCTAACGATAATTAACGTAAGACACAAGCAAGAAAAGAAAAAAAAAACTAATCAGACTCGTGTATGACTACGATAAATTTATCGTTGTACCTGCCTCACACAAAGAAATCACAAGAGGAAAAGGAGTGATTTTTTTAAGGCAAAACGTACATTATTTGTTATTGGACATGTTTTAACGAAAAAAGCAATCGACTTTATTTTACTCTATCTGTTCTAGTAAATTGTTAAAGGAAGAAATACTTTTTATTAATAATACAGAAAAATTAATTTTTTTTATTGGCTAGGAGTAATTTAATCTTTTACACTATGCAGTTAAGAATTTATAATAATAAAATTGTTTGAATATAAAAATGTTCTTTTGGTTAAATAATAATGCCACATGTCTACCTTGTTTTTGTTTTGTTTGTTTATTTACTCCGTATTTGTTTTATCTGTTTTAGTTATGCATTGTCATCACTTTTAATTTTAAAATTGGTTATATTGTTGTCACATGGGAATGTTGTTGCTTCATTTTGTCAGTAGGGCATGGGGTTGTGATTGATTAATCAATATTAAGTGTGCGTGTGCTTAATAGAATATTGCTTAATAATGATAAATTTAGGTAGGAAAAAAACAGTGATTTTTTTATATAGAATTGCACTTTTACTATTAACAATAATACATAGTAAAATTTGTGTTATCCTTTCTTAATTATGTACGATTGACATTTTTATAATATGGAAATTCCAAATGTTTCGAGTTAGACGTCTAACAATGGAGTAACCCTCATGGTATAAGACGATTTCTTATGGGACGAAATCAGTTAATATGGACACTACCTTCACCCACAAAGCTAAATAAATTAAGTCACATACTGCCTTCAAATGTCGTCAGATCAAATTCTTGAGGGCGCTTTACTAACGAAATGCTTGTTCGACTCAGTGCCTTCATGAACCATCCTTCCGAAGCATATATCCCCTCGAGTGGCGGTTTGTGGAATATTCGTCTGTCACCTTCCTCGTAAACGTAGACTTTAAGCATCTGCTCCATCAACTCATAGCTCCTGCAATATTACTCCATGCTTAAAAACTCAAAAAAAAAAAAAAAAAAAAAAATAAAAAAATAAAAACGTTGCATTTCTACTTCACCACACTCAACCATTTGCATTTCTACTTTACCACACTCAACCAGTAAAATCAACACAAAAAACTCAATTCAACAAACCCATCAAAACAAAATTTGAATGTTCAATTACAAAACTAAGAAATTAAATAACTAAAATTAAATGAATATTAATAATCTTCTCGAAAAACAATTAAAACAAGATCTCATTTATTATTTTTATTTCATATATTAGACGATATATCGAAGATTCTCCTCACTTTTGAATAGTGTACAAAAAGCAAATGTATAGAATTGAATGGAATGGAGGAAGTAGAATGTTTGTAGAGCATACATGACTTTTTATGGAGGAAAAAGTCAAATAAAAATACAAACAATAAAAAAAATGAGAAAAGGATGGACAAAATGGAAGTTGCCATATCAGGAAAAAGTGTGTATAATGGAGTAGGTTAGTTCTGCAATCATCTGATTCTCTGTTTTGTGTCTTCTCTTTTGCGCTGTGTATGGCCGTGTTCTAGGGACTGTGGCAGTGGTGAGTAGGTCATTTCTTTTGCCTATTTTATTTTTTATTTTTAAAAAATAAAATAAAATAATAATAATACGTGAACTCTATTTGTACGTAGTAATTTCAATAATACATGGAGTAGTTATATGTATAGGAGTACTTTTTATACGAGTTACAGTGCACTAGTGGTAAGTAAGTTTAAAATTGAGCTTTTTGTCGATGTTGTAGGTAGATCAAATCGGTAATATTGGATGATACTCCGTAATATATAAAGCTTAATTATGAATTAATAGGCTAAAATATTATTAAAATCATATATACAAAATAATAGACGAATATGTTACACTTATTTATCTAACTTTCTTTTAGATGATTTTTTTTTTACCTAATATTTTGTACTATACTAAAATTTAAATAAAAGGCCACACTTAAAAATTTAAACATGCTTGTAATGATCGTAATTATCACAAGTATTTTAAACGTGAAATTAAGAAACAAATAATAAACTATTTATTAAATTTAGTTAATTTAATAAACTAACTTCATAGGTATTATGTATAGAGTTTAGTGTGAACATCTTCACTTCACAAGACACCTAAAAATATACTTTGCGATACCTTTTAGAGCAAATTTGGTAAAGACTCGCAAATTAATTCTAAATTAAAAATCGACAATAAATAAAAGTATATTAAATAATATAAAATTATCATGTAATTGATGTCCAAAACCGTCTGTTACATTCATTCCATGGTCACGAGGTTCTTAGTCTTTTGGTATGGTCCTTGGTCACATTAAATGCAGATAATACACCCGTTAATTGCATGAAATAAAAATTCCACTACTTTTTTTAATTGAAATAAAAAAAGAAAAAAAGAGGGAGAGAAAATGAAGAAAAGCTTTTTGGTGTTGTAAAAATCAGCTTTGGTGTAGTGTAATTTAGGAAAAATCTCTGGGAATGTAGACACTGTACTATATATATTGTGCATGGTACGTGAGGGTAGTGCGCTGATACAGTTTGTTTGTCATGTCATGGAATTTTATTTCAAGGATGGACATCAAGTGGGGACCACATCAACCTCTGGATGATTTGCTACTCATCCTCAGTGAAAAGGTATCCTTGTCTTAATTAGCCCTTGTCTTTTTCTTTCGTACCCCTGTTTTCTTTTTTATTTTTTTCCCCTCTGTTTCATTTCATTTTGTGCTGGTTGTACACTTGTACTGTCTCTGCATTTTCTAAAGTTGTTTTTATTTCTGCCCGTTTAACTCTATAAGACCACCAATTACTCCGTATTATTTAGCTTGATGAAAAATTATTAAAAATATTACTGTATTGTACAATTAAGGGTAATTTTATTTGTTCATTTCTAATATTTGTAAAACCATCAATCAATGTTACTATTAATTTTGAATAATTCTACCTTTTATGTGTCATTTGGAAATTGTAGCCATATTACATACGAAGTATATGGTAACGACATATTCAATAAAGTTATAATAATCGTAACAATGGTCACGTTGTTCAATGTGAACTATCATTTTGGGTACAATGGTCGACTACTTGACTAGTAGAATTTGTATTTAGTTTATATCGAATAATAATAGTAACAAACTAACAATGGTAACAACAAATGTTCACCATGAAGTGTGGGTAAGAAATACGAGTAATTATCGTAACAATGGTAACAACAAATGTTCACTATGAAGTGGGGGAAAGAAATACGAGTTATAATTCTTTAATTTGCTGTCATTATACTGGATGAAATCTTGTGTAATTGTGATAGTTAACTTTTACGTATGCAACATAAACATATATATGTACTCTGAAAGTGTCCACGTTTAACTTGTCTTGGTCAAACTTTTAAATTTTTGACAGTAAACATTTACTTTCAGATATAAGGAGGAAGTACTGTGGATCATGGTTTGTACGTACTCCGTATTACTGTAATCACTATTGATTTGATGTATGTATGGCAGGATTTGGGGGCTATAAGCATATTGTCTGAAAAGACAACAGAGACAGCAGAGGTGGCCTACACCATTGCCATGGAAGGGCGGGTGCGTGCACTGGCGGCATTGCTTATGGTTGCAGCTGATAAGGTGACAGGATCGGTCTTCATGGTTCGTAACCACTCTGAGTTGGTTGCTGAGAAGACGACAGTATACAACAGCGTGATCAAGGAGGCTGTATCTATTTTCAGCTTGAGTCGTGAAAAACAGAAAGGAACGGAAGAGGAAATTGATCACGGCACCTATCATGGTGTAGGAGCGAAGGAGAGGAGGATGCTCCTCCTTCGAGAAATAGAGCTGCTTCACTTTTTTGGGGCTTCTCGTAAAAGTATTGGTCAAATGAGCAAGAAAGCTATCTCTCCACTTATGATGGCTTCCCAGGTACTGTATATTGATAAAAGCTGACTTTACCGCGTGAAACGCATCATTGCTAATATCACTAATACTCAGTATATCATTAATTTCCGGACATGATGCAAATTTAATTATTTTCTGCTGCGTTAATTGCATTTTGGTGCTGTAAAATCAGATTAGTAATGTCAACTATGATCTCACATGGGCTGTATTTCTTTTCCTCGTTTTTTTACTCTTTAAAAGGCTGGAGATGAAGAAGTGATGAGACTACTTTTGAAAATGAATATCGATGTAAATGAAGTCGATGCTGAAGGTAACTCTGCACTACACTGGTGCCTTAAAGCATCAAGAGTGTTGAATCCTGAGAAGATCAGGTATGTACTTAGGCATTCGGAAACATCTCGTCATTTACAGAATTCATTTACTAAAGTGTCGAAATTTGGGTGCTGTCTAGAATCTTGCAACTCCTCCTTAAGCATGGTGCTAGAGTGAGGCAGAAAGATAAATGGGGACTAACAGCGGTTCATTTAGCCGCTGGAAGCGGAAATATAGAAGCACTAGAGGTACCTTCGAGTTTTTTGTTAATCTGACATTCCAGCTGAGATACTGTGTAATTTTTTTTGATGAATTGTTTATGCTGTGGTTGTTATTGCAGATCCTGCTATCGCGAGATCCAGACAGTGTCAATATAACATCAGAGCTGAAAGAAACTGCTTTGTTTCTTGCAGCGAAGAATGACCTAGTAGAGACGGCCCAACTCCTTTTGCGATTTGGAGCAAGCACGGAAATTCATAATTTACGGTTGGAAAATAGATTGAAGTTTTGACATTTATATCTTGTTTGCCAATTTAGCCTGTGCTTTATTTTAATACTCCGTGATACAACACCTTAAAGTTTCCCTTAATTCTAACATTTATATAATCTAATCGTATTTTTTCCTTCTTTTGCTTATGTCAGTCGAGAAAGACCTATAGAATTGGCCAAATCACAGCAAATGCGCGCTGCTTTGAACCGTACTAGTGTCGTCATTAGTAAGTTTGGCCTTTATAACTTGGCTTGAATTTCCTAGTTTGTGAAAAGGCCAAAAAGTTACGGACTTTCTAATTACATCATAATTCTGCCGTAATTCAGCCAACAAGGATTCAAAGCAAAAATACATGGTACAGAACGGTGAGGTGGTTTGGACCGGCGAAGTACTGCTTAAAGAAACATGCTCTTCATCTGAGAGGTAAACAGGTTTAATTCAAGAATCTCGCTGACGTGCTTATTTCACGCCAATTTTTCTTACAATAAGTCTTCTTTCTCGCGATTGCAGTGTCAACTCAAGTTCAGAAGGTGATATATGCAAATACTTCTTATCAGCAACAGGATGCGCCAGAGGGTCTAGCTGCTTTTACAAGCACGGTGAAGAGGAGCTCTCTAATAAAAAGACGAGAAGCAGGGTTGCTCGTTCTCTAGCTCTTCAGGGGTTCAAGAGAAAGATTTTCGTGGGAGGATTGCCAGTAACTATAGACTCAGGTCAGAACCCTTTTATTCCCCAAACCCTGTTTGAATACAATGTTTGTAGCGAAGCATGATACATGTTTTCTATCAAAGCTTTCCCATGTTGCATGGCTTTTAATTTACTTTGTAGAACGGAAAACATTTCCGAAATTTCAAGCAACCACTTAGGCTAATAAAATGTAGTTAGACTTGCTTTTTCAGAAGCACAGATCTTTTTGTACCAGGCTTCTTATTTATTGTGTTGGTTGTAATGTGGAGCAGAATCGTTGACTAGCATCATGGAGGATAAATTTGGACCTGTGGTAGAAGCCAAGGTTTTGGAGATGGAAATTGATGGCCAAACACTTTCCCGTGGGTTTGGCTTTGTTACATTCAAGGATGAAAAGTCCGTTGCTTCTGCGTTGGAGGCCCATTATACTGAAATATGGGGAAAGAAAGTTGAGATGAAAACTGCAGTCCCAAAGTGTTTATTAACCGTTGATGGCTCTGAAGATGAATCACCTAGAAAGGAATTTGACAAGGAGACGGTGAAAGAGGCAGCTCAACAAAAAACCAGGCAACTCTCTGGTGAAGAATTACGCCGAAATGACATGAGTTCCCCTAACAGCAACAAAAATGAGCAGACATCTTGGGCAAACCGAGTAGCTACCAGCAACAAAAACGAGCAGACATCTTGGGCTAACCGAGTAGCTAAACCCCATCCAGAGGAATCGGTCGATGACCGTAGCGCCTGCAAGGGGTCGTCTACTGTTCGAGACACACCGAAATGGTTGAAAGTTCTCAGAAAATGGCTTCCCAATTTCTTGAAGAAGATGGCAAGGAATGCAAAAGGAGAGTATTATTCCTTGTCTTCTCTCAAAACTGATTTCAAAGCAATCTTTGGCCTTGATCTTGACCATAACTCTCTCGGCTACCCTAAGCTCAGTGACTTTGTCAAGTCTAATCCGGGATTATGTACGATAAAGGTTATCAACACTGGTGGTGTAGCAGCAAATCACATGATTCTCTTACCGCCAAAGGCTTCCCGCCCTCCACCACTTGTCATATCAAAGGCCGAATTTCCGTCTCTCCGTGCTAGAACGCCAGTTCACGAACACGTTGACTCTCCCAAAATAGAATCTGACAAAGATATTCTTTCCAGCAGCAGTTCTGAGACAAGTCCTGATGCTGCAGTTGCTACCACAGTTGTCGGAGACACAGTTGAAAATGTAAAGATGTGTTCAACCGATACGTTACCTGTGACAAACCCGAGGTTCCTGCAGTTTTTGGCACCAGACCCTATTTTCCTTGCTCGAACATGGCGTGGGGGATTCAAGGCACTTGACGAGCAATTCAGGCCAAAGCATTTAGTCCTCGAGCACCTTGCTCAACAGAAGAAGGAAGTATTCTTCCTTAGAAGCATCCAATTCTACAATGTAAGATAATAAAAAAATTGAAAACCTTTTTCGAGTTTCTCACTGTTAAGTATTCTTACATTGTTTTGGCAATATTGAATGTAGGATTATGTAACCAGTGTCAGTCGAGGCATTTGCTTTGGTTGCGGAGACAACAGATTGGTGTGGGCCAATTACCCCTGCCAACATTTGGTGTGGTGCAGTGACTGCAAGTTGAAAGCCATGAGGGTCGCTGAAGTCGGTACTCTGAGTCACAAATGTGTCGTGTGCGATCATGTGGTGAGCAAAATCGATTTGAGTTCATGGGCTAAATTGCAGTTTCAGAGCTGTGACAACATGGAATTCCCGTCGATTCACACTGCTTACCTGAGAAGGTCAGAATATATCTCCTTTTCTCCTGAATCTGCATCAATTTTTTTTTATTCTTAGAAAGATATTTTCTCGCCTATCTGCGCAAACATGTTTATAGTTGAGGTGACTGGATAGCTTAAGAATCCCGTCTCAAAACTGAACTTTTGTTCTCCCTTCTTGCAGCCAAAAGCTTCGAGCTTGAAGAGGGTATCTGATTTACAGAGCTCGGAACCTACAACTCATGCGCAAAGTCAAGTATGAAGAATTGCACTGCGCAGTGCACATTCGAGGAGAAGTACTTATTTTTTTTTTCTGGTTTTCCTGTAT
Source organism: Dianthus caryophyllus (assembly GCA_023091065.1). Taxonomy (NCBI): domain Eukaryota; kingdom Viridiplantae; phylum Streptophyta; class Magnoliopsida; order Caryophyllales; family Caryophyllaceae; genus Dianthus; species Dianthus caryophyllus. Next base: position 6,772,094 of record CM041525.1, on the reverse strand, counting down.
AGTTGTTCACTGCTTCTCTTACCTTTTGGTCAGTAAAAACTTAAACGCGCATACTCTCTACCTCTCTTTGTTCGCGGAGGAAAGAAGAGGAATTGATGTACGCCTACTTTTGCGGAGACATTTTAGTCACTAGGTTGTAGGTCCCTTGCCGCTGATAAAAGTTCGAGTTTTTAGTCACATAACTCCCTTTTGCTGCTACCATAAATTCTATCGAGTCGATCCCAACTAGGTTACTGAACCAAACTGAAAAGTGAATCCTGTTAACTTTGATTTGAACTTAGTGCACTGACGATTAAAACGTCAATGATGACAAATAATAAATCCATTTGCAAAATAGAGGAATTCGCGGTGTTTTGTTGTGTTCTTCTAACACCTCCGAGGAATACATTCGACATCCATATTAGACAATTAGAACCATCAACAGTGAATACCATGTAAGTTCAAATTTAACATTGGTTATCTGAATAATACAACTGGTATGGTATAACTATAACTAGTTTCAAAGCCGAAATAAAGACGACTTGTTTTTCATTTGAACCTGAAATAATTGAACTTGTAATCCGTTTCATTGACCTTTTTAACAAATTTATTTGGACAACATGACCTGCAAGATTTTTTTAGACCGTATGATTGCGAGAAGTGAACAATATTAGACCGTATTAGCTAACCACCTAACCCCATTCCATTTCATTCGATCTCTAATTCCATTTTAAAATCATTCAACCAAACGTTTAAATTAGTTAGCTTCACTAATAAAAACAACTTTTGCTATAGAAATATTGTTTCGATGAAGGTTTATAGGTAACGTGCAAATTATTATGGGTCTGTGTATCTTCTTGATTTTAGGTTTATAGATTACGAGCCTGTCACCCTGATTAAAAAAAAAAAAAAAAAAAAGGCGATTCATGTGACGCACAACTCCGATAATACTAACGGCTGCGGGTTTCCACGTCACCAAATAAAAAAATAAAATAATACTCCGTATTGTAATACTCGTATGAAAATAAGTGTAGAATTATCATAAAACTATAGGAGCAGTTGATTAGCCCAAAGCAGTGGTGGAGCAAAGAAATACAATCAACAAATGAAAGCTGTGGTATTGTTATCAGCCTGTTCTCCCATCACCACAACAACCACCGCAAACTCCACCACCTCCGCGGTGGTTCCGAAGTCTTTCCGCCGCCGTGAGCTCTTCTTCGACGGCGTCTCCTCCGCTCATTCTCTCTCCTCTCCCTCTCCTTCTCCTCCTCCTCCTACCTTACCGCCTCTTTGGTATTTCTCCCTCCTTTTTTTTACCGTTAATTTACTGTGTTCTTTTTCCTCAAATTTAAAGGTAAACAGATGAGTCAAATCGATAAAATTAGAAATTCTAATGTTAGTATTGTGTAATTTCTGTATTCAATTTCATTATTGACGACATTTGTTGATGAAATCTTGTACAAAAATTGCAATTGTATTTAGAGAATGTGTTTCGTAAGTTGAGTTTGTATTCTTTGGAATTTTGCACTAATATTAAAGGTAGTTGAGTAACTTTGTGTTGGGTAATTCTGTGAGTAGAAAAAGTGGGAGGTAAATTAAGTTATGCGAGGGTGTTATATGTGAAGAAATGGTTCCCTAAATCAAACAAAATAAATTTTTTTTTTGATAAGACGGTTTTACGATGATAATGGTTATTTGTGAACAAAATGTGGGCGTTATTATGATTACTATAACCACTATTGAGTAATTTTGTGAGACGATTAGGAAGTAACCAAATGCTTGCCCATATGAGACCGTCTCATATGTGCAATGACGTATTTGTAACTAAAATGTGACTGCTTTAATGCATAAATATTTTAGCGCTTAAAGTGACCGCTTTTCGAGGTCTTAAATAGTCACCTTAAGCGTTAAGGCAGACACATTTTAGTTACAAGTACGCCATTTCACACGTGAGATGGTCATACTTACTCTTAGGGGTTTAAAGTGGTAAAAAATGATTCAATAATGATGTTCACATTTTAGGTTGAAACACCCTTCATAAGCATGTAACCGACAAAGTGTGAGTTTGTAGTTTATCTTTGATACCTTTAAATTGCTGTTTGTCTACTGTCATGTTGACCCTTCCAATTATTCATGCCAAATTTGGAGGGAGTATTTCGTAGGAGGAAGTTTACTGCAAGACTATTTTTTTATTCTTTATTTTTAATTGTAAGAGGTTTTCAAGGGAGAGTTGTGATTATTTAGACTTTTGTGGATGATTTAAGTTGAATTTCTAGCAGGAGAGATGATCATATTCGTGAAAGTTTAATCAAAGATGCAACTAGCACCAACTTTGCTTCCACTAGCAGGCGCGGATTTCTTCGGTGTTTTGGAGTTCTTGCTTATTATTTTTCTTCATCCTATTCACAAGGTTTGAGCTTTGTTTCACTTTTTAATCGATTATTTTGTATATTTGTTTTGGTGGTTAAGATTTGAGTTCTGCTCAATATGAGAAACAAATGTATTTTTTCAAAAGGAGGGACGATAAACAAATGAAGGAGGGTAAACAGTGCTGTTTAATGTGAGAAATTATAAAAGCAAATATTTATAATAAAGAAAATTCAACTTGTTGTGAATTGCCAAATGAAAACAAAACAGTGAAGATCGTTTTTCTGTTTTGAGTGTCGCATTCAGAGGTATTAATTTGTGGGTTGTTGAGTCACTTTTTTTGTTCATTTACTTGTTGTGATGTGAGCTATAAACTGTTTGCTTTGTGCTCTTGTTTTTAAGCATATTCTAGAAACTATGTAGCAATTCATCACTGGGTATTATTCTATTTTTTAACTTCTTAGGCCTTATATTTGAATATGATTTACAGCATATGCATTAGGGGATCCATCTATGACTGTTGAACAAGCAACACCACCAGTTTTTCCTTCAGGGCCCCTTTTACCTTCCGAGGTTTGTTTTGCGTGTGACCAAAACCTATGTCCTGGTTTGTTTGTCTGTTAGGTTGTAACTTCTACACTCATTCTAGTGATTGTGGCTGTTGCGTGTGACCAACAACAATGTCGTGGTTTGTTTGTCTGTTAGGTTGTAACTTTTACACTCATTCTGGCAGGTGAATTGATATCTGTGTGCTTGGCAGGAAAGGGTCGTTCGGCTGTTTGAGAAGAACACATTTTCCGTGGTCAACATATTTGATGTGACATTGCGTCCCCAACTTAATGTTACAGGTGTAGTTGAGGTAATTTCTTTCTCGTCGAACGAGGATAAGCTTTTTAGCCTTTTCACGATTAAAATCAGTGATGATTGAAGTTAATTATTTATAATTCGTTGTATGGTTTGTCACCTTCGTCATGCTTTGTCTCTGCAGTAGATAATATGGTTGTGCTGATATCGCTGTGTTATGACAGATTCCTGAAGGAAATGGTTCTGGGGTAGTTTGGGATGCACAAGGCCACATTGTCACTAACTATCACGGTATGCTTTATGGATCTCTAACTTTCTTTCTGAAGACATAAACATGTCCGCTAGAAAAGTAGTGGTTGGTGCAGAGTTAGTACTAATGCCTAAGCTTTACGAATTCCCTTGCTTTGAAAATCAAGTTAATTTATTCTTTACAGCTGTGGGTATTATAATTGTGATTCTCTCTGACCATCTTCTAAACTGTGACATAAAAAAGTTGGGTAAATCCATTTCGTTGCATCATTTTTTAGGCCTTTGTTGATCATTGTTCGCCCTTCTTGCTATAAGCCATTGTCTCTTGTATGTTTATCACTTCCGCTAAATACATCTATCCACTTCTAGAACATTTGGTCTATCCGACATACGTAGGAGATATTAATGGATTTACGTCGACCTGTTAGCTGACTACTAATCTTATATGGGGACAAAAAAAATGGAACAAAGGTAGTAGTGTGAAAAGAATTGTAGGATTATCTTTTGTATAGTTGAGACCCATAGCCTAAGGTTGTGACTTTTTCTACTCGATCACTCTTGACAATTGGTATCCAAAAGAGAGTTTTGTCACTGATGAAGTGACAGTCATTACTTCATTGTTCTTATCTTATTTGCATATTTCTGTAATTATCATTTGGTTATACGTTTTCACATGATTTATCGATCTTTGATTCTTTTCTATTGCATTCAAACATATTTACCCTTGGAAAGAATGGTATCTACTTACCATCTGTCGAATACTGGTGTAAGTATCTAGGGAAGTAAACCTAAAGGTTAATGCTAAAAACACTTTCATGGAACTGATTTTCAGTAATTGGTAACTCACTTTCAAGAAATCCTAGTCCTGGGCAAGTTGTTGCACGCATTACCATCTTAGCTTCAGATGGGTAAGAAACTTTAAATGCTGTACTCCAATCTCTTTTGAATTGTGATCGATAATATCCTTTTTTGATAATATTTTTAATATTAATTTTGCAGAGTCCAAAAGAGCTTCGAGGGTATATTAGTTGGGGCTGATCGTGCAAAGGATCTTGCCGTGTTAAAGGTTTATCATCTTTTTCACTTCGATTTTGTTCTAATGACTTTTTCGATTTTGACATCAAGTGGTTGTTACTTTGTTGGCGAAGTCAACTTTTGACCCAGTTTCCATATTAGATTATTGCGAAATGATAGGTGTCTTTTTATCTTTTGTAGAAGAGTTCATTGATCTTTTTGTTGTACCCTTTGTTACTTGAAGCAAAGCCTTCATTCCTATAGGCAGATGTATCATACAGAGTTAAGGACACCTACTGAATACTGATGAACATGGACATATTTTTTAAGTCCACTTGACATTTTCTGTGTGTGCAAGTAGATTATCAGTTCTCCCTCTTAGTCACCATTACTCAAAACTCAACCGCTCGTGCTCAGTGGGACTGTGGGAGCATACAGATCATCGGTTTTTTTTTTTTTTTTATACTGGCTTATTGACAGCGTTAAATTGTGTTTTCCGTCAAATTTTGCTCCCAATGCTTTTATTGACAGCGTTAAATTGTGTTTTCCGTCAAATTTTGCTGATAGAATCGTGTTCTTGCACACTTGTTCTGAACCCTTCGATTTTAGTGGCTGTGAAATGTTTCGGTAAATTAAATTTTAAAGTTAGACATCTCCTTAATGTTGAAACATAACAGTTATTTTACAGGTCGAAGCTGCTGAAGACTTGTTGAAACCTATTACAGTGGGACCATCTTCATTCCTTAGGGTTGGTCAACAGTGTTTAGCGATTGGGAATCCTTTCGGTTTTGATCACACTCTTACCGTTGGTGTTATTAGTGGATTGAATCGTGATATTTTTAGTCAGACTGGAGTTACCATAGGTGGAGGTATCCAAACAGACGCTGCTATTAACCCTGGAAATAGGTTTGACTTCTGACTTCTCTCACCGATATTTTTATACTCCGTATTTTATTGGTAGTCGGTCTTAACATTCTTTTTTCTGAGTAAAACAAGGAAATTTATTTATGTCAAATGGATTTCCGCTTGGTTAATACGGCGTAACAACCTGCTGAAAATATATAACTAGAATAGTCTATGTTTCAAAAGGTGAAGGTTACCTAACACCACTGCATTACACCCCCGCTTTACATGACTAAAAAAAAATAAAGCCGAAACACAACGAGAAAAGAAAAAATTGTCTTCCACAACCAAACCCAGCTGGGTTCTATCGCAACATACTACAAGGATCATTGATTCGGAATCCTTGAATTCAATTCTTAGATTTGGAATGTTGTATTTCTATTCCATATTCAGTTTCATGAGGATGTTTGGTAATTATTGGAATTGGAATTGGATTTGACAACTGTGAACTAGACCCTTAGTAACTTCACATATGAGTCTCACATTGATCCTGGAGAAGAGAGTTGGTCACTTTATAAAGTCTACGGGTTACTCCTCTCCCGTTGCCAATTGGTTTTGGGATGGAACCCTCTGGGCCGTATAAAGTGGGCTTTCTCTCCTCCATTTGTGGGTGTTGCCCGGGCCCATCTATGGTTTCACAACAACTCTTTAAAAATATTTCTTAACTTTTTCATTTTCAGTAGAAAGTGTGCAAAGATAAAAACAAAAAGTGATTTTAAAGTACTACAATATGGTCGGAATTTAAAACGTACCATATTTTGAACTAGCATAGAGTTTGGGAGCAATTGAGACAATTCCAATTCTAAATCCTAATGTTTTGCAACCACCGGAATTGACTGAATTTCGGAATTCAATGAGGCAATCCGTGATCAGTTGAGCAAAACCCGAACATACCTGTGTAGTGAATAGAGGAGATTCCTCAAAGTGCCGTTAATTCTGAAGTGTCCACATCACTCAGATGAGGGACTGAACCTCGGACAGCTCCCGAATTCCTATTCTAGCTAGGAGCCAATTCAACCGAGCCATAAAGGAGCCTAAGGATAACAAGGCGACCCATCTAATCTTCTTGAATAGTTTCACACTCGACCACCGCATGAATAGATCAGTAGAGGTTTCTGTTCTCAACTACATCAAAATAATAAGAAATGTGTCTCTGAAATAACGTCCTTGACGGGAAGCGTAATAGTACAAGCTCACCACACAAAATGTCGCAATTTTGGTGGTGCATTCATCCCCCAAACAAATTGCCACATGTCACAATCGTCAAGGAGGTTCTTTCCCACTCACAGCCTACTTGGACACCCTATATGCAACTAGTGGCCTGAACACATTATAGGAGCCATTTTTCTTGAAGCACCTGCCACCTTATATCCTCTGGAAGATGCACACTGTTGTAACTATATAGGACAACCGTCACATCCTCCTCCACCAGGTTACTCCCTAAGGCTAGATACTAAATAATTCTGACATCCCAGTGTAGAATGTTTGCACTTCACCGAAAAATTTATTGCCGCTGCCTTTTCTTTTTCCTCCTTGTCAGACTGCTTTTCTGAGACTGTTCTGTTTCTGATATTTATGTTACAGTAATCTCGTACTATTTGTTAACTATAACCTAATGAGCTGCTTTATCATGTTTTTATGATACAGTGGAGGACCGCTTCTGGATGCTAAGGGTAATCTAATTGGCATAAATACAGCCATATTTACTCAAACAGGTAAGATTTTGGGCTTTATATTATGGATGCACATTAGAGTTTTTGCTTTGTTGGAATTGACCCATCATGAAATTTCATCAACGGTATGCTGACCAGAAATTGACAAAATCATAGATTATTTTGACAAATTTAAAACTCTTTCGGCTTGTTCTTGATAGTTGATACTTGATATAAATATATGCAATCTTAGTAACAATTAAACTGATGGTCAAAATTTCCCTCAATTTGGAGAACTACCACTGCGCTCCATCGTCCTATCCCCATTGAAGAAATTATGAGAGGTAATGGCCCAATTATATTGGTTTGATTCCCCAAAAATTGGGTAAAACACGTAAGATTGACCTGACCTAGGTTGGGTTTGTTGTGCATTGCTATTTGTCACTCACTGATAGGTGGGTAATTATGAAAATGGTAAAGGTGGGGTGGTGAATTAGGTAGAAAAAATGGAGAACTATGAAATTTTTATGGGAGGATTTAAAGTCATGACCTTAAATTAAGGAGGTCATGACCCTATTAGAAAAATCTATAATGGGGATAATCTCATACTTAATTGCATTGATGATATCTAACAATGTATCAGGTTTATAAGTAAATCATTCTGTACAAGTTACTTAATAGAGGCAGTTTCAGACGTAGCCATAAAATGATAAAACCGTCAAGGTAACCTGGACTCTAGGAGATTAAAACAGGCGTCATCTTTCTGTTATGCTCTGAGCATTTCTGTTGAATCATGTTGGTGGATGAGTAGCCAAACCATGTTACTCGAATGTTGAATGTTGGAATAGTAGGTTTGTAATCACCTTAGGTTTGTTGTTTCTATAATCTGATTATCTTGGTGCTGTGAGGACTGATAAAAGGGTGTCTTTTTACCGTCAAATAAGTTACAACTTTCGTGTTCACATTACTTTTAGCACGACACTGCTTTTTGTAGCTGACTATTCATGCTCTCAGTACTTTATCTCCACTTCACCTGTTGTTTTTGTATGTTTGTATGTTACGCACAAGCCTTTAATAGTTCCCTTCTTACCGCCTCACCAAATAGCAAAAGAGTGGGCTTTTTATTGTTTTGTTTTTCACCTCTCTACACTGGAAGTTTAGTAACTCGTAAGATGTTTGTAGGTTGGTTTTAAATCCAAATTATTACAATTTATGATGTATAAGAAATTTCGCGCAGGCACTTCGGCTGGTGTGGGGTTTGCCATTCCTTCGTCAACTGTACTCAAGATAGTACCTCAGTTAATTCAGTTTGGCAAGGTAATGTTCTATGGCTGATCATGTTTCAGCATCGGAGAGTAGGAGCAGTTGGAATGTAAAGAACATAACTTGTTTGTTACCATGTGTGTCACTTTTGCCATGACACTGGTCGGTGTGGAAATTACGAGTCAACTCGAAACATTTCAGTTTAATACCTCTACATTATGTATCAAGTTAATTTAATGAACCATAAATTTCTACTTGACATCAGTATTCTTCAGTTTTGAACAATTATCTTTGTATTGCCACAGTTTTCTTGTTATGGCTGTATAAAATGTATTTAATAAGGAGTACATGATCGGTCTCCTGATTTCATTAGTATAGTGGAGCTTTATGTATTAAGCAACAGAGCGTCTACAATTTGTTAAGCAAATGTTGTATTTATATACTAAACGCCTACATGACTGCGTCTGTCACTCGATCAAACACAATTAGGAAATTAATGAACCAAGAGAGAGATGTTTTTAAAACTCCGTAGTTTGTTTCTTATACAGTTCTGGTAGACTGTGTAAAGATAAAACTAAAACAGTTTTTTACCATGGTAATATGCAATAATTTTTGTTTGTACCTGGTAGAGTTCTTGTAATGTACTTGTACTTTGTTTTAGGGATTGCTAACATTGTCTGAATTTCAACGTAGGTTGTTCGAGCTGGCTTGAATGTAGATTTAGCTCCAGACCTGATAGCTAGTCAACTTAATGTTCGGAACGGAGCTCTTGTGCTACAGGTATGCACGTTTTTGAATTAGTAACGAAGTGATTATTTTGCATAGAAGAATTGTCACACTCAGGCTGTATTGCAATGAAAGGAAAATATTTCAAAAGCCCTTCTATTTACGCTTTGTCAATTTTCTCGGATGTAATTCATGGTCGAGAGTGTGCGTGACTATCTTGGTGGCTTGGTGCTTAAAATGATTGTGAAACGGTCATGTTATGACTGTTGTAGATTATTTCTTTTGTTGAGTCAAAAATACATCACACACAACCGGTGACGTGTATGGTTTTAAAACTTGTGAGACTTTCTCTGGCGATGAGGGCCCCATGCGATATGCTACGTGCACATAGGGTACACCATTTTTGGAGTTTTGGCAAACAAATATTTTGCAATTTCTTCGTGTTAAAAAGGGCTAAACATAAGACAAGGGATATTTGGGTAAAGGGAATGTCAAAATATAAGAACTAGAAGTAAAAAAAGATTGAATTTGCATACTATTGCAGGTTGCTCTCAGCGTTTTATGCATATGTTACACTTAACGTGACCCTACGCATTCCGGCTAGCGCCTCACTTGGACTGATACAAAAGCACCCAAGCCGCACTTTTCAAACTAAGACGAAGTGTTTTAAGTACATATGTACATTATGCTACAGAGTATACGTAGTACTTTTTTCTACTGTGCTACTTTGTTTGTTGCTACACGAGCACTTAAACCGGAAAACATTAAAAAGAGGCCTACCGTGTTGATATTAGGAAAAAAAATGTGTTTTTTTCTACAATCTGTTGGGATGCTACTTGGGACCTTTTTTTTATTTTTTATGGGCAAGATCATGATATAAGTATTTGTGTAGGTTCCGATGAATAGTTTAGCTGCCAAGGCAGGACTACGTCCCACCACAAGGGGTTTTGCTGGGAATATTGTTCTCGGAGATATTGTTACCGAAGTGGATAACAAACCGGTAAGCTTTCTGAAAATCTTTTTCACTAATGTGACTAAGTTTGTCGTTTGTTTCTCGAAGAAGGAGCTCTTTATGTTCCTTAAATATGTTTGTCGAAGTTATATAGACATCTAAAACCACACTAAGGCATAAAGCTAACAAACTCATAAAGAGTTGCTAATAAACGTAGAGATATAAAAATCGGCACCGAGGATTTAATGCTCCTAAATGTAGTCCAACTTAAAGTTGTAACATACACCACTCTTCGACAATGATATCTCCTTCAACGTATTGTATTCTCTTTAGAAATGTCTTTCCGTATCAACCTTTTACAAATCATCATTTGCTACATCCATTATTTAGCTCCAAAGTATTCAACAGCACTCTTCTTAGAATCTTAGGCATCATGCCTTATAAGTAAAAAGATAATCCGTATTATTCCATGTCTAGTAAACATTTGATTCAGGTTTTGGCTCAGTGGCTTTGATGGTAACAATAATGTGGGTTTTCCTTTGGCGTCAAATACACCATTGGCTAAAGAATGATATATATGATGGAAACACGGATTTACCCAATCATTAGAAAGGGTCGAGTTGCAGACTTGCAGTGCGTGAATACTATGCAAGTATAGCAACAGTGCTATTGACTGAGGGTGTTTGGGTATTGATAGGAGGGAAGACGAGGGTGGGAGGATAAAACGAAGGAAACGTTAGGAGATCAAGAAAACGGGGTTTTGTTGTTCTATTTTCAAATCTTGTATACTCCATACGTTGGAGCGATTCTGTTTGGACAAAGGTTGGAATGAAATGGTGTCCACGATTCCCCTCAACCCGACGTATTAGCTACGAGTATTTCTTAAAAAGGAATATCGTCCACTTTATCCTCTCCCCTCCACTTCCCTCTAATGGTTTCATCCGAACTAATGGTAAATGTCTCTGTTAATGAAAATTTGATCGGATTTCTTGTGTTTAAGTCACCAAATTATTTCCACATGTTCCTGAAGTCGGAATTTTGAAGAAGTAGAGTAATCTAACATAGGGGCATCATCTAATTGGACAGGTGAAAAGCAATGCTGAGTTGGTGAAGGTGCTCGATGAGTACAGTGTTGGAGATGAAGTTGTGTTGAAGATCATAAGAGGTAGCGAACGCTTAGAAATCCCAATAAAATTGGAGGAAATTAGTTCCTGATATGGAATAGACAAAACTTTGTGTGTTGTTTTCGCTGGTTTTCGTTCTTTAATAGTTTCCCCTCGTCGTGTGGACTACAACTCACTGCGGAATATGTGACTGCTTCTAAATAGGGTTGTGCCATCTTATACACGAGTATATAGTAATACCGTCTTATATCGAGTAATAGGCTATAGCCCGAAAAAAGTTTGGGGCCTTCACCCAATTCGACTGTTTCTAATTCGTGATGGTGGAATTTAGTGAGAGCTTTGACATGCACTTTTGTATTCGATTGCAATGTCCAAGGTTGTAAAGTTGAAATGTCGATTCAGACGTAAAAATTCGTACATTTTGTAAGATTTAGAAACTCATAAATATGTAATTCTACAATCTTTTGGAAGAATGAATCGGAAACGGAAGACCTGATAATTTTTCATTTTATAAAATTCTTTAATTTTAATGGTAACCAAACAACCACTAAGACATAGTTGTGAGAACTGTAACTTGAATTAACTTAATATATTGGTGGTTGTAGACTTGTAGTGAAAGGGTAAGTCAAAAAAAAAAAAAAAAAAAAAAAACGGTCTTTCACTTGTAAAAGTAAAACATCGCCTTTATTTTATTCTCTAACTACTAACATATTGCGTCTTTGTTTATTGTCGATTTTTTTTTATTTTACAAGTGAAAGACCGTTTTACGGGACTTGCTTGTAGTGAAAACAATGTGGATTGGGTTAACATAGAGGTTAACAAAAGAAGCTTAGGTTTGAAGTCATTGACTGGGGTGGGGTAGTACACGAGTTGGTTTAAATCAAAGGTCAATGAAATTAGTAAGACAAAATATGGGCAATTTACGAGGTGTCTTTAACTTTTTAAGATGTTAAGAACTTGTTCTTTCGGACTTTTTAGAGCTGAACTGAACTGAATCGAGTTGAACTGAACTGAATTGAAATAAGCTACAATGAACTGAAGTGAAGTGAATCGAGGTGAACTGAACTGAATTGAATGGGGTTGAACTGAATTGAAATGAAATTCAATTAAATAATATAGTTGTCTTTGAATGAATGAATCGAATGACCCAATCGAAGTAGTGGCGAATCAACTAAGCCCAATCGAATGGAGCTGATCTAAACTGAACTGAACTGAAACAAGCTGAAAATAACGGGTCCTAAAACTCACTAATCATACTAAATTGTAAAACGATTCTATTTATTTATCTAAATGGAAAAAAGAGTTCACTTTGAAATTTATAAATATTATAATGTATAATTAAGAATTTTTTTTACTACAATGTTAAATACTCATTTATATATATGAGGTCCATTTGAAATCACATTAGAAGGGAGGGGTACATTTAACAAATTTTTACTACGCGTTTTTTCAGTTGAGTAAACTGCATATAAGAGGTCAAAAGTGCGAACTGATACATGTGCACAATGATGCTCCTCAAAATAGCCTCGTTTAAATTTGATAATTAACGCATAACGTAAATTGTAATATCATAATAAAATAACATGCCTACATTACGCGGAAACGGAATAGAACGACCACTTCATAAATTCAATAACATTTTATTTTAAAGGAATAATTATCAATTACAGCCACATAAAAAGTCGAATTTTGAAATTACAGCCACTTAAAAACTTTTTAATACGGAGTATTTTACAACCATAACCGGAGCTCCGTTTAGAATTTACAGCCAAAACGGAGCTCAAACATACTTAAATGAATTAAAATTTCAGAAATTCAAACTTGAAGCCCAAATTTTATGTAAAGAGACGAAAATGTCCCTCCCTCTAATATTACATCAACCTAGTGGATAAATTTGCTTATAAAAGGTTATTTTCAATCTCAAATCAATAATTAGGGTTTCTCTCTTCCAAAAATTTTCAATTTCTCTTAAAATTTCAGCAACCATGTCAGATCGTAGCTGTGAATATGCTTACAAAGAGGTGAAAAAATGCTACTGTGGTCACTCTATTGTTGTAAGAAAGTCAACTGAAAACACATACAAAAACCCCCAAAATTTGTCAATTCTGGAAAAAAAAATTAGGGTTCTATTCATTTCAGACCATATGCAAGTCGAAAATCAACAAAAAATTAGGGTTTTAGGGAAATCAAAAGCCAAATGCGTCTTGACGAAAACATAGATAAGAAAACGTCACATTTTTTTGTTGGAGATGCTAATTAAACTTCAATGATCAACGACAATGAAGTAACAATGCTTTTATGGAGTTTTATTTTGTATTTTTGATGTTCCAAAAACTAAAGCTTTGTCAGGAGAATAGAACGTAGACTGTAAAGTAAGGTTTAAATGAAAGAGAAGAATTAACAATGAAGAGATGAAAAAGAAAGATGAGCAAAAAGAGAAAGCCACAATGAAATATATATATATATAAAAAAAAATGAACACCTTAATTAAAAAAAGAGAAGAGGGAAGTCAAATGGTCAGTGAATGCCACTTAAATGAAGAAAAGCAGTCGATTAAATCTTATTATTAATAGGAAAATGAAGTTGGATATAAAAAAACGAATTTAGTGGCTGTAAAATATTAAAAAAATTTAAATTGGCTGTAATTGATAAATTCGACTTTTTATGTCGCTGTAATTGACAATTATTCCTTTAATTAACCCTATTTTAAAATAAGGGGAAAATAGAAATTTTTATATGCTCTTATAAGATGTTTGAACTATATCTAGGGATGTCATTGGGGCGGGGCGGGGGCGGGGGAAGCATCTCCACCACCGCATCCACCAACAAAAACCCACCTCCACCTCCGCCCCATCACCCATGGCGGGTGACAACTTGTCCTCCACCACCCGCCTGACGGGGAATTTTTTAGACCCACCAACGCCCCACCAACCGCCCCAGACCCGCCCCACCCGCCCATGAAATCGAATTATCGCTACGTAAATTTTAATTTTTTTTACCGAAAATTTTCTAATTACGACATAGCTGCATAAACACATTTCAAATAACCAATCAAAGTATTGTGAGTGCCAAATAAAAATACATACGACACACATTTAAAGTTTATGAATTAAATAAATAAAAATCAATCAAAAATTTCTACACTAAATATAAACAAAAAAAATGTTGTATACTTCATTCATATTTGAAAATATAAAGGAAAGAAAAAGTTAAAAGTAAAAGTCTTCTCTAATTTATATTTCTATGAGTATGATTATATGAATTAGGTGGGTATAGACGGGGCGGGTAAAGGCGGGGTGGATATAGGCGGGGCGGGGGCGGGGCAGTGTTTCGATGAAATCCACCACCGCTCCACGACCCGCGGCGGGGATCACTTTTAAGATCCACCACCGTTCCACGACCCACTAAAGAGTCTCCTACCTCCACCCTAACTGAGGCGGGTGCGGGACGGGATCCGCATTGACCCGCCCCACTGACATCCCTAGCTATATCCTTACTACTTCGAAATAGTTTCAAAAAAACTACGGAGTATATCCTTTACTATGAGTATATTACTCTCACATAGAGCCATAGAGGTGGCCAATTGAGTGTGCTGGCCCGACCCAACCTTCCCAATGAACCATAATTTGGTCGGCACGACCCAGCCTGCCCAAATAATGAGCCGTGCTCGGCCACAATTTCGAGGCCAAGCCGGCGGGACCTCTTTTCTAACACATTATAATTTGTAACCAACGGCACAAACTCAAGTCTTAATTTGGCAAACCCGATCCAACTTGGCTTAGACTCACCACTTCAAAGACCCAATTACAAGCCTGACAATTAAAATGCGACACATAATAGATCCGCCTACATCTAACTTATGAACATTTCTACTCTCACATATGAGCAATAATCACTAAGCCACTTTACATCCACTAAAAAATTCCACATTACATCTTTCTAACATCACTCACTTGGTTTGGTTTTAGTGTTCCTCTAACTCTAATTTCATTTTGCATTAGTTTTATGACTTATGTTTGTCAACTTTGAAGCAGACATTTTTTGCAAGCTTAAGCAACTATGGAGTACTTTGCAAATTGCACCACACATATTATTTTGCAATTGATTTTTATATACAAATCGCTTGGATCTTGGTAAAAGAAAAGATAGAACTACGGACCTATTCTTTCCAGCTTATTTTCAAGATATTCGATTCGATTCATTCCACTTGATTCGATTCATTCCATTCCATTCGATTCATTCGATTCGATTCGATTCATTCATTCGATTCGATTCGATTCGATTCGATTCGATTCTGCCATGACTATGTTATAAATTGAACTTCATTCGATTCGATTCGATTCACTTATTTCATTTGATTCGATTCGATTCGATTCATTCATTTGATTCGATTCGATTCAATTCTAAAGTCCGAAAGAACATGTCCTAAATTTATTGCCATGACTTGTGTCTTATTGTATTTTCCTCAAGTTTCTTTTCCCTATTTTTATTTTTATATATTTCGAGTTATAATTTCGTTAATTTTAAATTTTTTAATGTGGTTACTATTCAGTATTTTGATTTTTGGCATGAGTTATATAGAATATCCGTTGTTCAAGTTATTCATCGTGTTAGAAGCTTTTAAAATAATTCATACTTATTTCGTCATCGTAAAGTGTCTACATGCCATAAAAAAGTATGCACCACCCAAAAAATTTACTTATAACTTTGTTTATACTACTATTTGAATATATAAAATCAAGACCAAATCTCATTATTCACATATTTACCTACTTTTTTTTTTAATTACCTAGCGTAATTTAAAAAAATAAATTTGGGTTTTTCCCAACTGTACCCCTGTACTATTGGGTTTTTCCAACTGTACCCCTGCGTATATCGTATTCCCAACTGTACCCCTGAGTTTCCTTAATTACTCCCAACCATAACTAATTATGCTTAAGCCGTCAATTATCACCGTTAAATGCCAATTAGGATGCGTAATTTGCCTACGTGGAGCGCTAATTTGCCTACGTGAAATGATTAGTTGTAAATTAGAAGTTGAGTCAATTTATTAACCGTCATTTCTTTCTTTTGATTCAATTTTTTTAAAACCCTTTGAAACCTTTTCACTTTCCTTATACATTCTCTATCTCCTTCCTTTTCTTTATTAAACTTTTGCGGTTCATCGTCGTTGCAACATCTTCATCGTTGAACTTTGCGATCCTTCCTTCCTCTCGTTCAATTTCAAGTATGATTAGGTATGATTTTGGGTAAATTAAAAGCTCAGTGCAGTTGGGAGTTTTAAAGAAACTTAGAATACAGTTAGGAATACGATATACGCGAATGCAGGTTAGGAAAACCCGATAATAAGTGCAGGCCTAGGGATGGCAACGGGCCGGGTTCGGGCCGGGTCCGAGTGGACACGGATCCGGACCCGCATTAATATTCTTAGACCCAGATCAGGCCGGATCCGCCGGTCCAAAAATCGAGATCCAGATCCAGGACTTCATGGGTCTACGGATCCGGTCAGGATCTGGTCCTACATATTTTATTATTTTTTTTTTTACAAAACTAATTTTTTTTAATGAATACGACAAAAAAAAACGAAAATAAATAAGTGTTACATAATACAAATCCAACATAGTTTCCATACTCCACAACCTACAAGTCTATAATGTTAAAAACACAACTTCACAAATTACAAAAGTTAAATTATTCCGATTTTCAAATAAATGAATTTCATCCTTGAATCCTCAAGAACTCGAAGAACAATTGAATAGCAGAGAAGAAGAGTAGCAGCAGTGAGTAGTTACTCACGATTCACTTTATCACAGGATTCACAGCAATTTTTTTTTATTTTTTTTGGACTACAAAGAGTGAGGCGTAAGTGTGAGGGTTTCATTCTTTTACTTTTTTTTTTTTTTTTTTTTCTTTTTTAACGGGTCCACGGGTCGGGTTCGGGTCCAATATTTAAGACCCGGACCCGACCCGGATCCGTATATAGAATATCCATATCCGATCCGGATTCAACGGGTCCAAAAAATTAAGACCCAATTCAGGTCGGGTTTGGCGGGTCCGGGCCGGGTCCCGACCCGTTGCCATCCCTAGGTACAGGCGTACAGCTGGAAAAAACCCAATAAATTTCTTTAACAATCATTAAATGATTCTCATTTTTTAAACACGAGATTATATAATTTGTTTCATTTTTATGTCTTACGTATATATTTCACTATTTTAATCTTCGAAACCTCTATGAAACTTTATGTTCATAAATCATAGCTTAGCTTATTGTCTTATTGATGTCATTGTGTATCACTAGTCAAAAACAGTCAACTTAATTAGTTGTTGAACTGCTCTACATTCAAATTGCTTCCTCAAAATCTGAATTACTAAGTAAACAATTTGTATTAAATATTTATATTCATATATTCAACAATTTAATTTGTACTTGCATAATTTGGGACATTTCAATATTGAAACATCTAATAAATTTGAGAGCTAATAAAAACAGTCTCAATCTTTGTTGTTGAAAACATTTCTCCACAAGAAGGGCCTTAAATATAGGAAATTTATAGTTTACTCAAAATCGACTAAAAATCGACTAAAAAAATTAAATCATATTTACTATATTTAAAACAAATATTTTTCGGTACGTCTATATTTAAAATATCCAGTCTAAGAATTATACTGCCTTTGTTAGTCAATTGTTATTTACGTTTAGAATCTCTTTTGCATAAAAGAACGACAATAGTTGGACCATCTTATTTTAAATCACGGATCCAATAAAAGAGAAAACCAAATAGCCTCAAATTTTAAAGATAAAACTCAAGTTAATCAAAAACAACATGAGTTATTTCTAATTTTAAAGAGCATCCAATGACCCAAATGAACCAAAACACAAATTTTTAGGTTTAATTGTTGAAATTTAGAAGTGGTGGGTGTTTTTCCAGGTTTTCAAGTGGTACCAAAATCATTAAAAAATATGAATGAAGTCAATAATGTTTTAGTAAAAAAATATTAATATTAATATTAATTATTAATATAATGGAGTATTTAAATTAACAAATAATAACTATCAAGGTAAACAGTTGCATAGGGGAAGGTAAATGAAGCAAGAATAGAAGCTTTCTAAGGAATGGAATAGAAATTTTGGATCAAGGGCCTTAATTACTCTTTTTTGCTAATTGAAAATTATTATATCACTTCTATCAAAGTTTTTATTAATCTTCAAATAATCTTCACTCACTCACTTGCATTTTGTATTTAAAAAATAATCTTCATTCACTCTACACTTACTTCCCTCCATTAATTTAATTGCATGTATATGTTCGATTTGGGTTTATACGTTTTTTTTTCCTATGAGAAATATTTTGATCAAGCGTACGTATACATAATACAATTAATGAAACTGAGGAAGTATTAACTATAGATACTAGTACTCCGTAAATTACTTATCTCACACAATTTCTTTAAGAGACTATTGTTACGTACACAAATTAAATCGACTTAATAACATACGTAACGTATGAAATGAAAAAAAGAAAAACCCTATCTTACCTCACAAACAATGAATAAACGACCATATTGAATGTAAATTGAGGAATTAAAGGTCGATGTTAGTTGAATATGGTTCGTACATTGCAAGTATTACTACTAAATTCGATCCAAAACGTGTGTATTAATCCTTAAAACCTGGAGCATTAGATGTGGATAAAAGGTTATTCCGTACTATCTAAATTTAACCTGATGCTGTCATTTTGACTTATTTTTTCTTCGAATTTCATCAAAAGAATTTAAAATAACTATGAATATTTTCCCTGTTTCGATCCCTTGTTTACTATGTCACCCCTATCGATTTTATTAATTCAAACATAGGGAATATTTAAGTATTTAATATAAACCAAAGTACTAAGATTTCAGTGACAATCAACCCTAAAAAGCGGCTAATACTTCGCATTCAGAGCCTCTTGAAGCAATAATAATATCAATAATAATTATGAAATTTTTTTGATCAAAGTGTAAACTCACTCACTAATATGTTTAGCATTTCTAAGAAACTTTGCTTCATTACGTTATCTTTGTACTAATTTCTACTTATGTACTTGTTTAGTTGTTTTACCACTTTCATAAACTACTATTTTAGTCACAAAACAAAACCCTTTATACACTGAACAAATCACTTGCATTTTTCTCTCATTTTGTTTTGTTTGTCAAAACACTTTTTATTAAGGAAGATATATATAATAATATGGAGGAGAAAAATGAGGTAAACAATAATAATAGTAATAGTAATAGTAATAGTAATAATAATAAGGTTGATGAAGTAATATTACCAGGGTTTAGATTTCATCCAACAGATGAAGAACTAGTTGGTTTTTACCTAAGGAGGAAAATACTTCAACAAAGTTTACCTATTGAACTTATTAAGCAAGTTGATATCTATAAATATGATCCTTGGGATCTTCCTAGTAAGTACTTTTAACCTCACTTTTTTAATTACTACTTTCATATTATATACTAATTAGGGTTTTTATTTGACAGAAACAATAATAATACATGGTTTTGTAATAAAACAGTACCTTTATCGAGTTATTATTACACTCGTTTCATCCCAGTAAAAAGTCAAAATGAGTCTATAAGAGACTGAAATGGCGGGATTACAAGTTGATAACATTTTTCATTTGCAATAGAGACAAAGTCACACCATGTATAAATCGTGAAGTACTCTTATAACCGTTAGACGTCGATACATAGGTAATGTATACGGAGTACATTAGAAAACCGTGACACTAACAAATAGACGGAAGCCTTAATATTTCTTTGTGTTATATCCGTTTCCCTTGTTTTCTATTCAGTAAAAAGTCAAAGTGAGGCTAACAGACTGAAATAGAGTCGTTATTACAAACTAGTTAAAAGAAGCATGTATTTTCAACAAGTTGATAACATACATGTTTTGTTATGCAAGCAGAGTTAGCATCAACAGGTGAGAAAGAATGGTATTTCTACTGTCCAAGAGACAGGAAATACAGGAACAGCGCGAGGCCGAACAGAGTGACTTGCGCCGGATTTTGGAAGGCCACTGGAACCGACAGACCGATATACTCCTCCGAGGCTGCAAAATGCATAGGTTTGAAGAAATCCCTTGTCTTCTACCGAGGTCGAGCTGCTAAAGGCATCAAAACTGACTGGATGATGCATGAGTTTCGCTTACCCTCTCTTTCTGATTCTTCTGGCCCTCCCAAGAAGCTCTTTGATAAAACCCTTCCCGCTAACGTAAGCCCTCTTTTTCTTCGCACATAGTTACTTTTAGAGAGTATAAAGTCGATTTTGGGCAATCCAACCATCAGTTTAAACTGCATGGTATTAGAGCGTTTGTTACCAGAGGTCACGAGTTCGAATCTCACCACCCATTACTTGCAGGATTCATGGGCGATCTGTAGAATCTTCAAGAAAACGAACTCGATGGCACAAAGGGCTTTATCGCACTCATGGATCTCCCCGCTACCAGAGATTCATCCAATATCAGACATGTTCAGCAATGTTCCGAATCACACTGCTGCTCATCACATCAGTCCAGAGAACATCTCCTGCACAACCGATCACTTACACGGGACTCCCTCGACAGAAAGTTTCAATCACGTCATCTCGAGAGCAGACCTTCCTACAAACCTGATGTTTCCTACAGCTGATATGATCGCAGTCCCACGATCTACCCCCGAAGTCTCCTCCATGTTACTGAACCTTTCCCCTGCTTTCACCAACGATGCTGCTAAACCTACAGATGTCCTAGGCTTTGGCGTGTCGCAGCACCAATTTAACGGGTTTCCTGTCGCAGATGATCAGTTCTATTTCAGGAAGATCCAAAACCAGATATGGAACAACAGCACAAGGTCAATCGGGTTCCCGACTACTTTGTCATCTTGGGACTCATCAGTACCGTGTCCTAGCGAGCTGTCGACGAGCATTTCGTCTAACAAATGTTATCTGTAGGGTAGTTATCTTTATTTTTAGATCTTTTAATTATGTTAAATTTGTAGAAGAAGTTAAAGTAGTAGTAGTTCTTAGTATTAATGCAGCTTAATTATGTTCTAGGAACTTCAAACACTAAAAATAGGTGAAGTTTAATTCTCTAATGTAGAAGTAGTTAGTTTCATTTCCCAATTTTCTAATGTATACCTCACCATTACTGTGGAATTGAGGAGGGAAATCTGTAGTTCTGTAACCTAATATGTTATGCCAGTTTTTAGATTACTAATTTGATTTGGAATTTTGTTAGGCCTTTTAGGCCCATATCCATATTTGTAGCCCATAAGTGTACTAATATATTGATGAGTGTAATGCAAAACATCAGAATAACAAACACATCATTATTCACTCAATGATAACGTGTGACTTTTAGCATGGTATCGAGCCTAAAACCAAAATAAACCCTTCTTCTTCCTCTCTTCATTCCCATGTCCGATCAAAATCAACAGTCACAATCGGGTTCGGCGAAACTCGACCCTTCTTCTCCGTACTATATCGGGTCCCACGATGGTCCCGGTGCGGTGATGTCTCACGTCTCTCTTCGTCACGATAACTATGATGATTGGTCACAATCAATGCGTATGTCCCTGAAATCCCGTCGCAAATTCGGGTTCGTTGATGGTACGATAAAGAAGCCGACTGATCCGTCTCTTCTTGAACACTGGGAAGTGGTCAATTGTACGATCGTGCAGTGGATGCGGAACACGATCTCGCCGCCTCTGCTTCCCACCATCTCTTTGCGAGAATCTGGCGGCTTTGTGGGTGAATTGGCTTCCGTTTAGTGTCATTGTGGTCACGAAAATTTATAATCTTAAAGTTCAGTTGGTTAATTGTAAACAGCCCCCTGGTATGGATGTGACGACTTATCTTGGTCGTCTGAAACCCCTCTGGGACGCGCTTATTTCCCTCGAGCCGCCGCTTGCGTGTAAGTGCAGTAAGTGTGAGTGCAACATAGAGGAAGCAGCCTTAAAACGTATTGACAATGAAAGATTACACCAATTTTTCATGGGTCTCGATCCCGACTTATTTCGTAGCGTCCGTTCAAATCAATTACAACTTGATCCCCTTCCTACGGTTGATAAAGCTTACCACGCCGTCTTGCAAGAAGAGAGTTTGCAAGCCCCTGCTCCACGCTCCGAGGTGTCAGACGTGGTGGCCTTTGCTACGTCTACCCCTCGGCGACCATTTCTGTTTACCGTCCTTTTGCTCTTTTTGTGATACAGTGGTCATGATGTCCGTGAATCGTTATATTAAACAACAAAATTTCCGGAGTGGTGGGGCGATAGGCCGAGAACCTTGGCTGACCTACGTCGTCGTGCACGTGATCGGTCCCGCCCCCACCGTGGCTTGCCGTCTCTGCGCCTGTTGGCCGCTTTGTACACGCACTCGCCGCGGTGGAACTCGCCAGTAGCTACTGCCCACGTCTCTGCTGCCCCCGTGAGGCCTGCTGTGGGTTCTCACATGGGGTCCGCTCACGCTAATGTCGTAACTTCTGGCGTGACTACTAATTCCGTGCTCACAACCGATCGTCTAAGTGGTATGTTTCATTGGATACTAGACACCGGGGCTTCTAATCACGTCACTGGTCACTTATCGTGTTTGGTAAATCAAACCGTTATCTCTGCTCGTCCGGTTGGCCTACCCAACGGCCAACAGGTTGAGTCGACAATCATGGGGATGGTGTATATTAATGATCATATCACTCTTACTCATGTTCTTTTTGTGCCGAGTTTAACGTGTAATTTAATTTCTGTTTCGCAACTTACTTCGAGTATTGCGTGCACTTTTGAATTCACGGCCACTACTTGTCTTATTCAGGACCCTTCGCGGACGACGATTGGGACTGGTGAGCTGCGGGATGGACTTTATTGGATTTGTGCGGGTGCTCGACCCTCGGTGGTGAATCATGTGGCCCCTAGTTCGTGTTCTCTTGATATTTGGCATCAACGGTTGGGTCATCCGTCGAATAAAGTGGTCAAATTTTTGCCTTTTGTGAATACTTCCAGTTTTAATAAAACCGCGGTTTGTGATGCATGCCATTTTGCCAAACAACATCGTAGTAGTTTTCATTTAAGTGAGACTCGCGCCTCGTCTATTTTTGAAATGATACACTGTGATTTGTGGGGTCCTTATCGTATTCCTTCGTCATGTGGAGCGAAATATTTTTTGACTATTGTTGATGATTTTTCTCGCTCTGTTTGGGTTTATCTGCTGTTTGATAAAACAGAGGTTACAGACATGTTTATGCATTTCCTTTCTATGGTTGCGACTCAATTTTCTGCCTCTGTTAAAACAGTCCGCAGTGATAATGGGAACGAATTCAATTGTATGGCAGGCTACTTTTTCCGACCGGCATTCATTTCCAGACGTCTTGCGTCGGCACCCCTCAACAAAACGGTCGTGTTGAGCGCAAGCATCGTCATATTTTAAACGTCGCGCGCGCCCTTTTGTTTCAGGCCAATCTGCCTCGTTCTTTTTGGGGTGAGAGCATCCTCACAGCTGTTTTTCTCATTAATCGTACTCCATCTGTGTTGCTTGGTAATAAGTCCCCTTATGAATGTTTGTACGGCGTTCCGCCTAATTATACGAATCTGCGTGTTTTTGGGTGCCTCTGTTTTGCTCATAACCAACGCACGAACGGTGATAAATTTGAGAAACGGGGTCGCAAGTGTATTTTCGTTGGGTATCCACATAACAAGAAGGGATGGAAGCTCTTTGATCTCGAGACCAAGCTGTTTTTTGTTTCCCGCGATGTCATTTTTTACGAAAGTCATTTTCCTTCTGCTTCCATTTCCGCTGACCCACCTACTCTGCCCCGGTCTTCCTCTGTTATTTCCTTGGATGAACCATTTAATGGTGCTCCTGATCCCGATATGGCGGTCCCCGAGGACGTCTGTTTGCCTGCTGATCCCGCTGTGGCGGTCTCCGAAGGTGCGCCTATGACTCTTGGCCCTGCTACTGAGGCTACTACGGGTGGTCTTGGTCGTGGTCTTCGTCGTAAATTCCCTAATTCACGTCTACGAGGCTATGTTATCGACACTGCACCAAGTCCATCTTCGCCACCCAGCTCACCCAGTTCACCCTCGTCCCCGACAGGTACGCCTTACTCTCTTGCCAATTATGTTTCTTGTCATTCTTTCTCTCCGCGCCATCGTGAGTTTTTGGCAGCTATCACCGCGGGGGTAGAGCCACCTTCCTTTCGTGAGGCCATCCGCGATGAAGGGTGGTGTCAGGCCATGCGGGACGAAATTGACGCGCTTGAGCGTAATGAGACTTGGGAGCTGACTACTTTGCCTCCGGGTGAAAAGGCACTTGGATGCCGCTGGGTTTACAAAATTAAATATAACTCTGATGGCTCTGTTGAACGTCTTAAAGCACGCCTTGTTGTTTTTGGTAATCACCAAGTGGCTGGCTTGGATTATGATGAGACCTTCGCTCCAGTCGTCAAAATGGTCACTATCCGTGCTTTTCTCATTATTCTTCTTTGTCAAAAGCGGGAGCGCACTAACCGGATGTTCATAATGCCTTCTTACACGGTGACTTGGATGAGGAGGTTTATATGCGCCTTCCGCCCGGGTTCAGTCGTGGCAAAGAAGGTCAGGTTTGTCGTTTGAAGAAGTCTTTGTACGGTCTTCGCCAGGCTCCCCGCTGTTGGTTTTCCAAGCTTGCCTCCGCACTTCGTGACTATGGTTTCCAGCAGTCGTATTCTGATTATTCTTTATTTGCTTACTCTAAGGACGAGGCCCGTCTCTTTGTCCTTGTCTACGTCGACGATCTTGTGATCGCAGGTAATGATTCGTCCGTTATTGCCCGTTTTAAATCATATTTGAGTGACTGTTTTCATATGAAGGATTTGGGCACTCTTAAATATTTTTTGGGGATTGAGGTCGCGCGTCATGCTTCCGGCATTTATCTTAGTCAACGAAAGTATGCCCTCGATATTATTTCGGAAGCCGGTCTTCTCGGGGCCAAACCAGCCGACACGCCGCTTGATCAGCATCACCGTCTCGGCCTTGCTACAGGGCCGCTCTTGGATGACCCGGAACCCTATCGTCGTCTCGTTGGACGGTTGGTTTATCTCATTACTAAATCTGATTTGTCGTCTGTTGTACGTTACATCTCGATTTTTGCATCAGTAGCGCCAGATCATATGGCCGCCGCCGTGTTGTGCGTTATCTCAAGGGTAGCCCTGGTCAGGGTATTCTTCTACGGTCTGACAGTACTTTTGATATTTCTGGATGGTGTGATTCCGACTGGGCGGGATGTCCTGTCACACGACGTTCCGTTACTGGCTGGTTTGTTCTCCTTGGGGGCTCTCCCATTTCTTGGAAAACCAAGAAGCAGCAAACCGTCTCCCGTTCTTCTGCTGAGGCTGAGTACAGGTCCATGGCTGCTGTTCTCTGCGAATTAAAATGGCTCCAGGGGCTGCTTCGTACTTTGGGTGTTTCTGTTTCGCTGCCAATGAAGGTGTTCTGTGACAGTCAATCTGCGCTGCACCTTGCGCGTAATCCAGTCTTCCACGAGCGCACGAAGCACATTGAGATTGACTGTCATTTTATTCGCGACGCTATTGTGGAGGGTCTCATTTCTACGGCTCATGTTTCTTCTCGTGAGCAACTTGCAGACATCTTTACGAAGGCCTTAGGCGCCCCTCTTTTTAAGTCGATCGTTCGCAAGCTGGGCATTCTGGATTTGCATGCTCCAGCTTGAGGGGGGGTGTTAGGCCTTTTAGGCCCATATCCATATTTGTAGCCCATAAGTGTACTAATATATTGATGAGTGTAATGCAAAACATCAGAATAACAAACACATCATTATTCACTCAATGATAACGTGTGACTTTTAGCAAATTTGAATATCGTTTACTTGATGTGATTCAGCGGCGAGAATACAGCTACTCTGACTGTCGCGTCCTAATCTCATATTTTCGTATTCTAAAAGCGCTTAGGGATTCATCGACAGACGACAAAAACAACTTCGGCGAATTTCTATATTGAAATTTATAAATCAATTTAGGGATTCATGATCACCTTGTCCAATTTGATTACATGCAATCGGTTTGCTGGGCAACCAATGTTGTGTACCACTACAACAAATTAAAGCTCGGGCCACTGAAAATAGAGAAAGCTAGTAGTCGCCAAATTTAAAACAAGACTGAAATTAAAAATTGGTTGGCAAGCGTAGTCGCCTATTGTAATTTCCGGCGACCGAAATCAGTCGCTAAATATTGGTGACCGATAAAACATTCTCCACATACTGACAGATGGCGACCAATAATTAGTCGCTAAAAAAGACAGTTATACTTCGGTTGCCAACTATCTGCCAGGCAGAAATGATTTTGTTTTTGGAATATAAAATGTATTTGTCTAGGTTCATTGGAATTCTTAGGATTAATGTTGTGTTTATTATAGGGTTATTTCATATGAATAATCCAAACTAAGAGCATGCTTATTAATGGAGACTTTTTCTCTCCATGGTGGGACCTAAAATTCAAGTTAATTTAGACACCATCATATTCTCTCCATTCCAAAAAACATTCATATCAATGAATAAATTTTTCTCTCCATTAGTAAACCCACATATAATTAAAGTTATAATAAAATGTATTTAGGCCCATTTTCCTTACTCCCTCCGTCCCGATCATTTGTTTACACTTTCTATTTTAGGGTGTACGAGTCATTTGTTTACATTTCTATAAATGGTCGTGGGTCCATACTACTTTAACCAATTACATCTATTAGTTTCTATAAAGTGGACCCTTTATTGTACTTTTCTTATTATTTTATTGGTTTTTTCTTTTATCTCTCTCATCACATTAATAAACGTGTATAAAGTAAACGTAAACAAATCACCGAAACGGAGGGAGTATTAAAAATATAATAAGAAATAAAAAAAAATAATAATAATTAGGCCAATTTTTTGCATGGAGATCTCCACATTTGTGGAGAAAAACCTTTTTCTCCATTCTAATGGAGACTTTCTCCATAGATGTACAATTTTTTGGAGAGATTTAGCTCTCCATTCAACTCATGGAGAGAGTAATATTCATTGATATGGATGCTCTAAGAGGTCTCTTCTCATTTTAATCCATACTAACGTTTAACTAAAAATAATCTCAACTATTATATAATTTAACCTACACTGATCTTTTGAAAGGGCTACCTTCATAGCCGGTATTCCTAGCTTTGGTACTCCTCTTGTCATTAAACACAAAAAAAAAAAAAAAAAAAAAAAATTAAAACAGGAAGCATCCATTATTCCATCCCATTATCTCTAAAGTTGCACCATTTTCACAAAGAACTCAACACATTTGCAAAATTCAAAATTTAAAATCCAAAATCAAAGCATTCATGAAAGCATAAAACCCACTAAAAATCAATTTGGGGATTAGGGTACAAAATTTGGGTCCTGCGTGATGGTGACAGTGGATCAATGACTGGAAACGGCGGCGCCGGCGGGTGGTGGTCGTGGTGGCAGGTGACAGCGGCTGATGACTGCGAGATGGTGATGCTCAGTGGGAAGGAAGGCGTTAGAAGACCATCAGTGGAGGGTGATCGCGATGGAGATGAGGAATGAAGAATTCATGATGGAGGCGGTGGACGTGGTGGTCGGTGACAGAAGCGACGGTGAACAAAGTTGGTGGGCTATAGTGGTGCACGGAGGCTAGCGTGCGTTGAGTGGTGGCTGTATGTGGAGAGTTGCTGAGGACGGCCAAAAGCGTTAGTGTCGAGGAAGAGTTGTGTGGTGGTGGCGGTTATACGCGGGGGTTGTCATGGTGGTGATGGTGAAGAGGAAATAGAAGGAGATGAGAGCAAATGACATGGGATGGTATAAAGAAGAAAGCTGAAAAAAAAAAAAAAAATGAAAGCAAGTTAAAAATGGAGGTAGTAGAAGAAAGAAGATGAAGAAAGCGGGGCCCACAATGATTTTACCTGTAGTTAACTTGTTGTAGCAGGTCATTTTTGAGCTGAGTTTGTTACAAGATAAATGATATAATAGTTGGGATTATTCTTAGTTAAACGTTAGTATGGATTAAAATGAGAAGAGACCCCTTAGTTTGGATTATTCATATGAAATAACACTTTATTATATGTCGTTTCGTATTCCCGTACTAGCTATTCTCATATACTCCTTTATATAAACTTGATTCTAGTATGAATAAGACAACCAAACATTTCTCGTCTTCAATATGTTCATTATCGATTCACATATTTCTAATAGATACCAACAACAACATTTTAACCTGAAATCAGATATCATACAATAGATTCAAGGTTAAATGTCATACAAGTTCCAGTAAGCCGTTCACGACATAGAATAAGTTCAAATACACGTTCTAAAAACAAGTTCATGAGTCACACACGCATTAGAAGTCAAGCCTACATCTGAAAGTCAATAGACGCTCCACTACAGCCACCGAGCCCACCGCCAAAGGGGTCTCTAGGGTTAGGATTCTAGGGAGGAATGCCGGGATTACACCCTTGAAAGTAGGTCTGCATCCGCTGCATTTGTTCCTTAAGCATCTTTAGCTCCTCGTCTTAAGCTGAAATGCGACCTTGAGTGGCAATGCGATCTTCTAGTTGGTTGACAATTCCAGGCATGTAACTGGTTTTGGTCATTGACGATTGATTGCGCCCTATATCAGTGTGTATATATAGGACCAAGTGATTTTACTGGATTCAAGGACGTACTCGCGTAAATTCAATACACTGTAGTGAATTTTCGTGTCAAATAACTTTGGGTGTATCAGTCAATAGTTCTCTGATTCGAAAATTCTAAATTTCTGGTTGAAAAATGAAATATGCAAATGAATAAGACAATATAAACAACACAAATTCTTGTTTGAGACCAAAAAAACCCGTTTCAAGCTAGAAACGGGTCGGGTCAGACCCGTTTTCCCTTTTTTTTTTTTTTGAAAATTTTTTTAAGACCAAATTTTTGTTTTTTTTTTAATCTTTTATCGAAAATCGTTTTTATAGGGTAATTAAAAATGGTAACAAAGTAGACAAAAATGGTAACATATTATATTATATTGGTAACATATTATGAGACCTCAGTTTTCATGGGTTTGTTTTCCTTAAAAGATAATGTTGTCCTTTTCTACAAACAGGTAACCATTTAGTATAATAATGTTACCATGTTAGGTTTCAGTGTTTGTATTTCTTAAAAGATAATGTTGTCCTTTTATATATACATGTCACCCTTTACTACAACAATGTCACCATCTCATTTTTCAGTTTCAATGGGTTTGTTTTCCTTGAAAGAAAATGTTGCCCTTTTATACAAACATGTCACCCTTTAGAAAAACAATGTTACCATTTTATTTCTCAGCTATTCCATGGGTTTGTTTTACTTGAAAGAAAATGTTACCCATTTATGCAAACAAGTCACCATTTACAACAATAATGTTACCATCAGATCACAAATAATGTTACCATCAGATTTACAACAATAATGTTACCATTTACAACAAAAATGTTACCGTCTTTCTTCTTCCCCCAAATCCCAGCAAAAAAAAAAAAAAAAAAAAACGAATACAACAACAATGGCGACATCACAAATCCCCAACAGGTCACCCTTCTTCTTCCCCCAAATCCCCCCAAATCCACCATTAAAATGGGTTTAAAAAATAGAAAAACGGATTTAAAAAAAACAAATAAAAGAGAAAAACAAGAGAAAAAAAACAAATACAACAAACAAGAAATCCAAAGTTTAGATCTTTTACCCAGAAAAATTCATCAAATGACAAAAAATCAACAAACAAGAAAAAAGTAATAAAATATAATCATAAATGTACAAAAGTAATAAAACTAAAGATGTCGTTGTCGAGCTCATCGTCTTCGTTTTTCTTGTACTCCTTACCTCCATTTTTTTGCTTGTTATTGTTGTTGTTTTCTGGGTTTGAAATGGAAGAGAGAGAGGGAGAGAGAGAGGGAGAGAGAGAGAGAGGGAAAAAAAAATGAAATGGGAGAGATGGTTAGGCGGCAGGAGAGGTGAGGAGCTCTATTTTATACAACCCTAAGATCCGACCCGTTTCTTGTGTGAAACGGGTTTACCCGTTTCACACAAGACTAATTGTATAAACAATTGCTTCATATTTTTTCTCTCATATCATGTTTCTCTGGACTGTGTTAAAACTTAAAAGTAAAAATAATCACTAAACGGAATTCGTGAGGACATACATAAATAGGTACGGAGTACTACGTAGCAATTATCTCGAGGGAAACAAAAAATAAAATTCCTCAGCATTGAATAATTATGAGCATTGAGTGTGGTACTAATAAATTTTGTTTGATCATTTCACGCATGAAACGATTTTATTTTAAAATTTACCTTATCATATTGTATATATAGTACTCCGTACTTTGTATCATTTGTTAACTTATATACCAAGGATGTCTTGCCCTGCCCTAGTGGCTAAGATTGAGGTACGCGTGACGATAGGTCACAGGCTCGAATCCCCCTCCCTCGTTGTATTGCCCTCGTGGCTCGTTAACTTACCATAATACTACTGTTTACTCAAATTCATTAGTAAGAAGAATTAGGCCGTGTGCTTTGAGATTAGTTTGTTTAACTAATTTGAAATGAATTTATATGAATTAAATGAAACTTAATTAATTCGTTGTGTATTTGTGAACCAAATATAATGGATTATAATTCCGTTCGAAAGAACATGAGCTTATGATTATGGTACTCAAATGGTAGTGATCAGTGTATGAAATCTTTCATACTGTATTCATTAAAAACTACGGAGTAACATTTAATGAACTTTTTAACATGTGGTGTATAAAAGATTATTTACACTTAGTGTAACTGTAACTTTTTCGTGAACTACGTACTACTTCTTTATCGCGTTTTGGAAAATATAGCTAGGTAATTAAGTTTCCAAATAAAAAGGAGGTATATTGAATCATAAATCATTTACAATATCTATAAGTTGACATTGAGCAACAAACTTTAAATATAGTCACAAAGTTGCAGCAACATGAAGTCCTTATAAATGCAAGTAGACCCATGCATTCTTATTTGATTGTGAGCTCTGACTTATGTACACATTTTTGCTTGAAATAAATTTAATAATAATAATAATAATAATAATATGAGCTTTAAATGCACGGTAGATGAATACCTCCTTAATTTTACTACTCATAGCACCCTTAAAAGTAATACCCACATTATTCATGAACCATAAAAAAAAGGTTCAAAATTCTTTTTTAAAAAAAGTCTTCCATGCATGAGAACTTGCTATGATCACACAATTACATTTCCGACAATCGTTACTTATACCGTGGCGGTAGATCATCTGTGAAACTGTCTCACATTGTAAAAGTTACAATTTTGTAATTATTAAAGAAAAACAACCCTAAACTACTCAATAACTAACTATCTTCCACGCATGAGAACTTGCTACAATCACACAATTACATTTCCGACATTCATTACTTTATACCGTGGTAGATCATCTGTGAAATTGTCTCACATTGTGAAATACTGAAAGCTACTATTCTGTAATTATTAAAGAAAAACAACCCTAAACTACTCAATAGCTATCTTTAAATGAGACGTTTCATAATTACATTATTATTGTGAGACTGTTTAACCAAAAAAATTGAGTACTTAACACTCCGTACGTTTTTATTTACTTAGATGGTTAAAAATTGATTTGATTCATTCAACTTTACAGTATATAAACATTAAGGGTGACCATAAATGCAATTTTCATTCATTGCTACGCGGTTTTGTGAAGGTCATCACAAAAGTAGTACGGTTAATTTACTACTAGTACTACTCATCATTCAAAATTATTTATTAGTGCCAATAATAATTTATTAATTTCAAGTCTTAAATGCATTAAATTTACTTTAGTTATATCACAAACACTTGTCCATGTGTTTGACTTTAGTGTTGTAAATTTATACGGCCTATTTAATTTTATTGAATATATTGTTAATTTACTTACATTACACAAAAAGTTTACTTTGCATTTGTCGTTTGAATGGTAATGAATTTGTTGGATTAGCGGCTGTGGTTGACTTGGTGGCAGTGATTTTAAACCTATTATTAATGCACAATTAGATGAAGCAGAACTTGTAGAACGGTCAAATATTAAGACAAAGGAAAAGTGGGGAAGAAAGATGTTCTTCCCCACTTGTCCTTTGTCTTTTTGCTTAATATTTGACCCGTTTCTCACAAGAAACGGGTTACCCGTTTCACACAAAACTTACACTTATTAATGTATCGGTTATATGAGTTTTTGATAATGAATGTTTATTGGAGTTTGGGTGTCAATGTGTCATGTCCTAATTTTGCATGCGAGCTTCTTTTGTCTCCTTTGGTAAAAACTCGTTAGAGTTGTTAAGAGTGCCCTATTCGTTATTTACTTGTCATCTTCTTTATTTTTTCGTCATCTGTATGATAGTAAATTACAGCATGAAACCGAGTGTTGTATCCCCTTATTTGTGGTGAATCATCATCTATGTTAGTGTCGCAGTATCTATGCCTCCATTTTGTGTTAGTTACACCTAAGGTGGCGTTTAGGAACTCAAATTTAATTTCAAAATTTGGATTTAAAATTAGACATATGAAATTTAGGTCTTTGAAATCAAATCATTAATTATGTAAGTTGCGATTTGGAAATGACACCCTTGAGGGTATCATTTGAGGCAAACTAGTTTTATGAAGGGATGAATTTGGGTTGGATTTGACTCAAATCCAAATCCAAATCCAAATTTTTTAAGTTACCAAACACCTAATTTAACTCAAATCCAAGCTTTGAAATGAAATGACGATTCCCAAACACACCATAAGATATGTTTCTTGAGGTGGTTGTGGCTACATGATTGGTCGAGGGACGTGATTTGTTCCCTCCTTTGTGCTCACGGAATGTCCTTGGCTTTTTTTACTACTGTCTATACAAATCAATCACCAAGTTGTAGGAGATACCCGATCCTAAATGAACTTTTCCGGAATGACCAATGGCCAAAACTCGAAACGACATGCTAATAATAGATTCATAATTACTTTAATTCGAAATGATACGATCCAACCTAAAGGGCCGAGCAAACACAAATTGACTTGACCCATACTCAACATGAATAATCCATTTTGAGGTCTAGTTTTGGCAGAAAACACTAATCATTTAATGAATTACTTTTATCGTAAGTTATACTTCCTCCATTCCAATAGGTTCTACACATATTCTTTTTTCGAAAATTCCAATCAATTCTATACGTTTCTATTTTGGTCTATACTTTATCAAATAAAAAGACTAAATTACCCTCACTTTATTAACATCCATCCACTCACCTTAAACAAGTGGAAGGGCATTTTAGTCATTGTATATCTCACCCCACATGTTTTTGTCCCACCTAAAATTTTGTGCAAAAAGCAAATGTATATTACCTATTGAAATGGAGGAAGTATTTGTGAAGATGGGTGTACTAAAAGTCATTTAAATAACTTGTTATTTATTTATAAGAAAATCTGTGATTGTTAACAACTATTCCTCACAAAGTCACAAGTCATTTTGATTGTCCTTTTTACTTTCTTATCGGGGGAGATGATCCTCTCCATTTTACGAAAAGAAATGGACATCCATTTCTTATTGATGGTTAGGATCGAATCTTGGAAAATCTAAGGGTTATAATAATTTGGTAAAAAATAATGTTTTAATGGAGGAGAGAAAATTGAGAGGATTCAAATTGTATTTGGGGTCAACCCTTTTTTTTTTTTTTTGTGTGTCTAAGATGTAGTCGCCGTTCTTTTAAATCTTATAACTTTTTCACTTTTAATTTCCACCACACATTCGTACCTTCTTAATCTATATAAGTGTTCACCAAATACGGAGTATAATAGTATGAAGTCTTTTGGGGAGGAGTCTAAGTGTAAATCTGTGTGGGCTTGGCCTAAAGCGGACAATATTGTACTATTATGGACCTTAGATACCGATGCAGCAGAAGCTCAACACCAGCACTTCCGTTATACGACCGCTGTGTTTTAGGATTTCTGAAATGGCGGACTCGGTCCAGGGTATATTGGATGCAGAGGAGTTTGATACCTACCCGTTAAGAGGAGGGCTACCATAATAGTATGAGGCCCCGATGCAGCAAATGCCCAACATAATTCGTTAGCGCTTCCGTTATAACATATTGGATGACAATCACTTGAGAAATAAAAAACAGTGTCATAAAGAAAATTAATTAAAGCAAATATTTGCAAAATTTCTACAAATATAAAAGCGATTGTTTTGTTGTTCATCCTTATAATGAGTAAAATCAAATTTTCAGTTTTGACATTACTCGTATGATGAGAATTTTATCACACAACTATTGGTGGGTTTGGCCTCTTCATATTATGAAAATGTTAAGAATGGTATTTCAGATCATATGGAAAATTATCAAAAATGGTAGTGTTAGTTGTTCATATGATATACTAGTATCAAATTATCAATTGATGTTAGATGTGCTATCAAAACTATGTTAAGATCAACAACAATCATCTTTTTCAAAATAGTACCAGATTAACGAACATTTCACAAAAAATCCTATACACGACTACATAAGAAACAGTAATATAATAGAGAATCTGAGAATATGTACATACTCCCTCCATTCATATCCACATAGCTATTATGCTTTTAGCCCATGTTTTAAGAAAAAATTAAAATAATAATAAAAGGACAAAAAAGATAGAGTTGATTGGGTGGGTTTAAAAATTGGTTTAAAAATTGATTTAAAAATTGGTTTTGAGTGAGGAATAAAGTGGGCCATATAGGATGAAAATAGAAAGTTGTAGTGTGGATTTGAATGGATATAAAAGGTATAGTAGTAGTGTGGATATGAATGGAGGGAGTACGTAAAAGTGTCATATTCTAATACTAGTGATCTTAATTTTTAAGAAAATGTATTTTTCTTGCTTATGGCAAATTTTAAGATGAAACGTTGTTTCACACCTAAAACGGCCAATATAATTTGAGAGCAGCTCATCTAAATACCCATAATAAATAAGATGTTGAGAATTTTATTTGTCATTTCACATTTGAGATGGTCGTACAATAGACCTACTCAAATTCTCTTCAAAAACATATTTTCTTTAAATATGAAACTTTGTTCCTCTACATTGCTAACAATCACGAAAATAATTTATATCATCTAATAATACTTCAATTCAACCTAAGAGCAAAAGCAATGGAGGTTTTTAGTTCTTGGATTTGTCAATAAAATTTTAAATATTAAGTTCTTCCCATTGTGTGTCTTCTTGGGTTTGTCAAAATAAAAAATAAGTTCTTATTTTAGAACCAAGTTTTTGTTATTTCCAAAATATTTAAATTAATTTGATAGGGTTGAAGAGTAGTAGTGGGTCCCAATTAAAAACAAAGTTAAAGTTTTACCATTGCAGTAAAAAGTTCTTAAATTTTGAAATTGTTGAAAAATAATTGAAAATAGAAAGAACTTTATATAAAGTTCTCCCATTGTGCTTGCTCTAAGATTACTATGAGAAAATGATTTTTATTAATTTTTATTAATTTTTTTAGCAAAATATTTTATCGTAAAACATTTAAATTTTAAAACACTTAACTTATAAGGTAGCTATTTTATAATCAATAAAATCCTTTCTTCTATGGAGTATTAGACTAAAAAAAAAGTTTAGCTATTTTTCAAATAAGTAAACCACTTAGGTTATTTTCATTATCTTAAATTAAATTATTTGAGCAAGTCTTGCAACAGACGGTTTTTTTTTCCAGTGTTAATTAGACAAATGTCACTAACTACTCAAAAATAGTCACGATACACCTACATATAGGTTGTTGGGGGGTCGAATATCCGACTACGCTCACGAGTATAAAACAATAAATATTA
This sequence comes from Dianthus caryophyllus, assembly GCA_023091065.1. Classification (NCBI taxonomy): domain Eukaryota; kingdom Viridiplantae; phylum Streptophyta; class Magnoliopsida; order Caryophyllales; family Caryophyllaceae; genus Dianthus; species Dianthus caryophyllus. Next base: position 6,736,198 of record CM041525.1, on the reverse strand, counting down.
GAATATTAGGATATCGCGCCCCAAGATACTAATACATTTAAAAAGCGCCCAAGGGCCTAAAAAGTTCTATAACACTTCCCTCATGGCAAGTGAAGTGATCTATTCTGACCGACCTCAAAACCCTATTCTCTCTATTCTCTCACTATTATACTCATATTTACATACATACATCGATATACTGAATCGACTAAGGTTTGGAGGCTCTCCCCTGGGCAAACCCTGCCCGAGGGTTGTTTTGTAGGTCCATCCATGGAGAGCCGACCGGCCCAGCGACTACTACGCCATCCGAAGGCCCCAAGTTTAAACCCTAATAATTACACGAATATCATCATAGCTTACGTATCTACTCGCGATTTATCAAACAATCATGGTCATGGAAGAATAACTTCACCACGAAACCCGTAGAAAAGCCAATCCCCAAGATTCTCTAGCAAATTTCACCGTGTTTAAGGTGATTCCTTCTAATCTACTTAAACTAATACACAATGCCGTGTACGCGGTGTACCTAGTGCAAAGACACCTTGTTTGAGGAGATTTCTTCTAGGAAATTCCCATTCCATGATTCATTATTTTATTTTGAAACACAAACCCAAGCAATGCATCATCGTTCATTTTTCTAATAAAATATTATCAAGTAGTAAAGAGGGTTTGATTTTTCTAGTGTGAGTAAGGGAAAAAGACAAAAAGCAATAAGAAACCATGTGGAATTTATCACTTCTACCTAAAAAATTCTAGCTGCCGACCCACCCAAGGAAATATTATTTTGTATTATTAGAAAAGGAAAAGTAAGATGTAAAAGCTTGCAAAAAGAAGTCGGAAAGCCGTGAATACAGAGTAAGAGAGGCAGACTTCAAGAAGGAAAACAACCCACAAAAAAGACAAAAGTCACAAGGAGAGAAGAGACAAATAGGGCCATGAGGCCGTGTACCATGTGAAGGTATCAAGAAAAGTACCCACAAGATGCAACAAAGAATAACGGCAGGAGAAAGGGCGGCCACCGTAGGCCTCGGCCTGTCCGCCGTTAATAAAATGAGAAGGGATAAATGAGAATAAAAGAAGACAAGGAACTAAGTCCAGAAGGCTGTAAGAGTGCACGCCAAAGAAAGCAAGAAAGGACAAAACAAAATAAGTGGCAAGAAGCAAAAGTAGATTGAAGAAGCAATTGATGAATCATCAAAAGAAAGCAAGTGCATAGCTTGGAACCGGCTGTAAAGTTTGGAGAAAAGGAAAAAGGAGCATCTATTTAATATAATAATAATAATATAATAATAACACAAGTGGGGCAAATAGTCTAAAAAGTGTCAGGAAAAGTACGAAGAAAAATAAGAAGGCATAGTGCAACTCCATATTAATAATAATAATTATTATAATGGTACAAAAGGACAAAGAAAGAGAAAAAGGTGAAAAAGCAGAGAAGCAGCACACCACCGCAGCTGACCATCTCAACGGCACACACGACTTCCGCCACCAAAACAAAAAAAAAAAAAAAAAACGCCGCCGGCCGTTTAGGTGTTCTAATTCTCCACTTTTGAGCAGCCATGATTAGCCACACTCAATGGCCGTGGTCACGATTCGCCGTCCAGTCAAGGGGAGCCACGGTCACCGCCGCCGGCCGTGAGACAACTCTCTAGCTCTACGACCGCCAGAAAAGCTTCAGTTCGACAATAGAGCAGTCCACGGTCACCACCTCCATACAGCCGTGAGGTCGTCACCTGCGACAGCCATCTGTACGGCCGACCAAATGACTGGCCACCTCTTGCACGACCTCTGGCTACCACCACCTGTGCGGCCTCCGCGTCCACCACTTGACGGCTACGCTTACCGGCCACCATGACCACGGTCTCCATGTTAGCGGCCATTCATAAGCGGCAAGCGGCCACCACGGGCCATCTTGTCTCAGCTGTGGACCCTCAGCCTCGGCCACTGTCTGGAAACGCCACCGACACCCGGCTAGCGGCCACCGCGGGCCAGCAACTCTCGATCGGCCATTCCTGGCCGGCCACGGGCCTTCGGATCGTCCGACCACCTTCAGACGGCCACCTCATCTCACCCGGCCACTTTTCAGGCGGCCACATCACGGCCATTGAAACCTTGTCCCGGATAACGAGTGCAGCCCCCCGGCCAAGTACTCACAACCATGTACTCACGGCCGGCCACCGCTGCCTCGCTTTGAACGGCCGCCGCTGCCTCTGCTTGTACGGCTTATTGTGTACGGCCTCTAAGGCCACCTCCTGAACGGCCACTGCTCGTACGGCCGCCGGCCCCCACCTGCACAGCCTTTAGCCGCGGACCCGTATAGGTTCGGCTTCGGTCAGACTATATGACCCACAGGATCGCACGGTCCGACATGGACGGCCACCTCAGCCTGACCGCCAACATGATACGAAAAAGATAAGATTACTTACGTCACTGTATTACTGTACTACCTTATGAATTTTGGGGAATAAAAGCTCACAGCCTAAATTGGTTATTTTCTTTAAATGAATTTTGGGCTAGGAATAGAGTAATATAAATTGCTCATATCCAAAGCGAGATTGTAGATTTTTTGTATGGCCATGTATATACAATTAACGCACTAACACAATCAAGAGCTTATTGATCCTTATCAATTTTGGTATTACACTTTTTTCAGGAGTATGGAGAAACATGGATGACAAACGGCAAAAATATGCCCGCAAACGATCGCCCATTCTATACCATCCACTCTCCACAAAACTCCACCAAGAAAGGCTAATGGAAAGCCATTTTTATTTACAAAAGCAAATGAGCTACAAAAAGCCGAAAAGATAAGAGTAAGATTATGCCCATCTCTTGTTTAGATTTGGCCACACAAGAGACGGTCAGGGCAAGGGGCGAGGGGGACTACCCCGAGAGCCCGAATAATCGATGATCGATTCAAAATACGTAATTTTAAAAATTTTGTACTAACACCATTTGCGAGCTGGGGCAAAACGCCTCTAAATACCAAACCGTAAATTGGTAAGACCACTCACGCCGGCCACTTGGTGGTTCTGACCGTAGGAATCCCCACGACAAAATGTTAAGCGCAGATAAGTCATGCTTACACCAAATGTCAAGGCTGATAAGTCTGCTTCTGGCGGCCATAGTGCCCAGGCAGCCCCAAATTCAGAAGATGTTACAGATAAGTCATGCTTACCAAAATGTCAAAATGTCAAGGCGGCATAGTCCGCTTCTCAAGGCCATAGTGCCCAGACAGCCTGGGCCCAAAGCATTTTATATGATAAGCCTGCATTACAGCCCAAATCCAGAATGTCAAGGCTGGTATGAGTCCGCTCATACATAGTGCCCAGACAGCCCCACTCCAAAGATGTTAAGGCAGATAGTCATGACACCAAATTCAAACATATAGAGATGTCACATATAGTGCTGGGACAAATTTCACCCAAAGATTTTATACCGGTATAAGCATGCCTCACCCAAAATGTCACCAGAGGTCCGCTCATATAGTGCCAGACAAATTTCAAATTCCCAAGATGTTAAGGCTATAAGTCCTGCTTGTACCACCCAAAATGTCAATACCTGAGATAGTCCGTCATAAGGCTCAGATGAAATACTCTGGCCCAAAGATAAAGTAAGTCCAGATACCTGCAAATTAAAATGTCAAAGATGAGTTCCGCTCATGCTATATAGGCCAGATAAATTTCAATTCCCAAGATTTTATATCGGGATAAGCCATGATAAATGCTCTACCTAAAATGTCATATCAGACAGTGTCCGTCATGCCATAGTGCCTGCAGATACCCACCAAAGATTTTATACCAGATAAGCTCGCTTATTTCCTCACCTAAAATGTCAAGGCCAAGATAGTCATGGCCATAGTGGCCAGACAGCCCAAGATGTTATATGTATAAGTCCATAACACTTCACCCAAAATGTCAAGGTCAGAGCATTCCGTTTCATATAAGTGTCAGATAAAGCAAATTCAAAGATGTTAAGGTCGGGTATAAGTCCGCTGATGACCTCAAATTCAAAATGTCAAGGTCGGCATAAGTCCGTCACGCCATAGTGCCCAGACACTTCACCCAAAGATTTTAAGGTCGTATAACTGCTTACCTCAAATTCCCAAAATGATAAGGTCACAGAAGTCTACCGCGCCATACAGGCAGTGTAACCCAAATAAAAGCAAAGGCTAGATAAGACCACCTCCGGCGCCTCTAATCACGGTGTTACTTTTTACATGAAAAGGTCGGATAAGACCGCTCACTGGTGGCACCACACAAAGTCCCACTCCATGAACCTGGGCAAGAAGACGGAAAAGTTAGGAAGATCAGCTCAGACAAAGCAAGACTAACTAAGATAAGAAAGTTAGCTAAGACCATCAGACAAAGGCACCAACCATAAAACTAAAAGTTAATAATAAGACCGTCATGCCACAAAGGCGCAAACCACTAACTAGAAAAAGAAAGCCTGCAAGACCACTTGGCCATAGTGCACAAAAGGGCACCAGCTACATGCACACACCTGAAAAGTCGAATAAGACCACCTACTGGTCAGATGGCACAGTAGCGCCAACCATAAAATGGAAAAGATCACGTAAGACCGTCACTATAATCTGGCCGACACCGATTTTGAAGGCTTTGGCCACACGCTCGACAAATACCATGCCAAACATGGAATACCTCACCTCATCGTCAGACAGATCCTCGCTTACTGGCCAAAGGAAACCTAGCCGATGCCTAAATAAAGAAACCAAGCGTAACTGCTGACCACGCCGCTGGGCCCGTAACATTTCTCACGCTTATAACTATCCGACAGGGTACGGGCACGCCGCCACCACTTACTATAAAGAGTTACAAAAGAGGGAAAATTTCCGGCGATTAATGAACGATAGTACACTGGCAAGAAATAGCAAGAACACTTGTGCAAACTTTATCGTGATCACTCAAATCTCTACCGCGCGATTTTCTCCGTCTGGCCGCTTAGCTTTAGATTTCGCTGACGCTGCGTTCGTCACCGCGGCCGCGTCGCTGACATCTCAACTGGCGCACTTTCTAGCCGCTGATTTTCTCCGTCTGCGCGCTAGCTTTAGATTTCTGACGCTGGTTTCGCCACTCAGCGGCCGCGCCGACGCCCTCGTCTGCGTGCCGCTAGCCTATATTTCGCGTGCCAACGCACACCAAGTTTATAAAGCGCCTTTACACGGATTCCTTCTACTGGATCTTATTCGCACATCGCCCACTCGTTAATCTGCTGTGATTCCATTCGACATCGGCTTTACACCTAACACGCCAGATTTATATGCGAGTCCTGGTGGGGCATTTGTCAGTCGAATATCCGACTACGCTACGAGTATAAAACAATAAATATTGTAATATTGTAAGATATCACGCCAAGAGCCTAATACATGTAAAAGCGCCCAAGGGCCTAAAAGTCTATAAACACTTTGCCGAGCAAGGTAAGGGATCTATTCGGACTGACTCTCAAAAACCCTATTCTCTCTATTCTCTCACTATTATACTCATATTTACATACATACACTGATATACTGAATCTACTCTGCGCTGGAGGTTCTCCCTCGGGGCAAACCTGGCCCGAGGGTTGTTTTGTAGGTCCATCCATGGAGCAAGTTTTCGACCTGCCTAGCGACTACTACGCCATCCCAAGGCCCCAAGTTTAAACCCTAATAATTACACTAAATATCATCATAGCTGGTCAGATCTACTCTCGCGTATTTACACTCAAACAGTGAAAAACCGTCTTTTTTAAGACAAAGTGAAATAATTTAACGGTACTCAAAAAACCATCCTACGCATAACATGACGGTAAATTCCACATATTAATTAGTAATGGCCTTTACACCACTAAATGTAGTACACGAAACTATTCAGCAAAGAAGCCATAAATGGAGAGAACCTTTAGTAATTGCTTTGGCTGACTATTTGAGCTTCTCTTTGCCACCACCTTAATTACTTTTCTCTTCATGAGCTTTTATTTCTTGTGTCTAGACATAACACTTAATGCATTTTTGCACCACTTTCTTTTGGAGCGTGCATGTTCTTTCTTCGAACAATTTTACTGTAAGACGGTTGTATGCGCACGTAAAACTTATCAATTATCGTGTTTACATAATAATGGTTAGAACACACGTTTTCTTTTTATTTTTACGTACACTTTTAAAATGAGACCGATGTATACTTACAATAATGGCCAATAGAATTACTCAACACCTCATTTAATGATGTCCACAAAAGATGTGTTCGAGTAATTCTATCTTGTCTTATACATATACTTCAGTCTTGCACAATATAAATACTCGATCGCGTTTTTTTTTTTGTTCTGAGAGGAAGCATAAAGTTAAGATCTACTACTCAGAATACATCTGTTATGATCACTATACCAAAACATGTTCGCTAAAAACAAATTAAACGTTAAAATGATCAATTTCTTACCGCAAACAACATGTCATACACATACGACGATATTATTTTAGCATTTATGATTTTTCTTATCCTCGTTTTAGTCCCATCACTGCACCTTTCAATATTTTTTTTTTACGCTTCTTATAATAGGTCACAATTTTCCCCAATCACATACCTTTGTTATAAACACTTAAATAACACCTCCTCAAACTTCCTATTTTTCTACTTGTGTGTACTTTTAGCTCAGTTTTTTCTAAGTCCTTTTCTTTTACAACTCTTTCACAAAATAAACTTTTTTATTTTTATCTTTTTTTATTTTTCTCTGCCATAATAATAAATAAATTTATATACGAATAATAACTATTTTTTATTTCGAAATGGGACGACCACCGTGTTGCGACAAAGAAGGGGTGAAGAAAGGACCTTGGACTCCAGAAGAAGACATTTTATTAGTGTCTTATATTCAAGAACACGGTCCTGGTAATTGGAGAGCGGTTCCAACTAATACGGGTTAGTATTTAGTAAATACTGTTACAATATAAAATCGATTTTAAACCTTTAACCAACAGTTTATTATTTGAGTTGAAATGAATTCTGACAAAAACAACTTTTTTTTTGTATTTTTTCTTTGGTTAAAGTTATCATTATGTTTTGTTTTAATTTATGTAAGTCATTTCAGTGATATGCAATACTAGAAGTAATACACTGCCCTAGTACTACGTACAGTAGTACGTAGGTATTTTTAATTAATTTTGTCTATAGTTTTGTTTATACAAGTGTTTTAATTTCTTATAAACTTGTTTATACAAGTATTACTTTAAGCTAATTGTCAACCTAGGGTAATATTTTAACTGATTGTTATGTACAAGTATTTTATAAGATTTGTCTATATAATTAATTGTTGCATGACATATAAATTAATGAATTAATCATCTTAAATTAATAAATCACATATAGATCTGATGAAAAATATTAATTTTTTTTATTTTTCATTTAACGTTTTGATAACAGGGTTACTTAGATGCAGCAAGAGTTGTCGATTAAGATGGACAAATTATTTAAGACCCGGAATAAAACGAGGTAATTTTTCGGAGCAAGAGGAGAAGATGATCATCCACCTTCAAGCCCTTCTTGGCAATAGGTCATTTTTCTAATTTCTCATATTTTAGTACTTTGTTCCAGTGATTTATTTACAATTTGACTTTTTTGTGAGAGGGATTTGAGAGAAGTGTAAACAAATGACTGAAACAGAAACAAAAGGAGTACGGAGTATTATTTTTATATATTTTTTTTGCAATTTTTTTCACTTAACTTATGATTTTTTTTTCTCTTGTGCATTTTTTTTTTTAGTTAGTTAATACAGCTCTTAGGTAACTCCACTTTGTAATTACAGCACTACAATTTTCCAAAAAATTAAAATTAATGCATGGTAGTATAACCCCAGGTAGTCACATTATTAATTAAAAAAAATATATTATTTAATTTAATTAGCTATGATGAAATTAATTCAATAATGTCGGTAGCAAACGTTATTGAAAAGTGATTGATCGATCTAATAATAATAATTTCATATGAACATGAAAAAATTAATTAGATCTAGAAATATGGGTGTATAACATATGAAGTTGCCCACTATACTTAATTTTTTTATAGGGCATATGAAAATTAGAAAGTGATATATGATGGTATATGAAACTATATTATATATGTAGGGTCAAAATTAAATTCTGTGAGACTGTATGTTTTGAAAATGAATGAATATTGCAACTCATTTTTGTCCCTATATAATAACTCCTTTTTTTTTTTTTTTAATGGAATTATCTTTATCTTTTTTTTTTTCTTTTTTTAGAATGATTGAATATGGCTTAATTATTAAAAATCTTTTGATTTAGTTGTTAAAATAAAGGTATTTACTGTTTATTGTAGGTTTGAATTTTCCTCCATTATTGTACTGGCCTTACGACTACTCCTTCTTGGCAAAAAGGGAAAAGATTATTCCCTTTGTTATTCAGTCGTAATTTAAGTAGTTATTCAACAAATTAAATAATTAGGACTCTCTAAATTTGTTTTTTTGTGGCGTAAACTTATACGGAGTATAAAATTTGAGCTTAAGAATATAAAAAATACCAAAATTTGATATGAGTACACGAAATTAAATAATTTAAAATTAACATTCTAAAGTTTTCACAAAATATTAACACTAGAAATTTTCTAAAAAAAAAAATCGTAGATGCTTATAAAATACGTTAAAATTAATCCTTTGTTGCAGGTCGTAGGAAAAAAAAATTAAAATTCGTTTAGGAGATACTAATATACGGAGTATTGTTTATTAATCCGTACTCCGTACAATTTACTTGACATTCTTATATTTTGAATTGGTCGTTTAATTAGGTAGATATTTTGTTTCATTGTACGGAGTAGTTAATTTTACGACGTAGCTAAGTAATGGCAAAATATCATTATAGTTAGACCTTGCCTTACAATTTTACATATGAAATTCTAATTCTTGAATTGTTAGTTTTCCGTATATTTTTTTTTTTTTACTACGTGTCGTCGTGTTGATTTATAGTAATTATAAACTAATACGGAGTACAAAAATAAAATTGGGTATTATGAATTATGATGCAGATGGGCTGCAATTGCATCGTACCTTCCACAACGAACAGATAACGACATTAAAAACTACTGGAACACACATCTGAAAAAGAAACTGAGAAAAAATCAGTCACATAATCATCAAAATCCGACTTCAGAATGCTTATCATCTTCGACAACATCGTTTGAAAACCATAGCTCAAGTAGTCGAGGTCAATGGGAAAGGCGGCTTCAGACCGACATTCACACGGCCAAACAAGCCTTAACCGATGCTCTCTCCTCGATCAACCAAAACTCCGACTCAAACATTGTCCCCGAGTTACTCACCGGATCATTATCATCAAAACCAACAACAACAACAACAACAACAACATCGTCAATGTCGTATGCTTCGAGTGCAGAGAACATCGCTCGACTGCTCCAAGGATGGACAGGCAAAACCCCTAAGAAGGAGCAGTCGAGCTCGATTTCAGAAAATGATCAGGCAAACTCTAGGGAGCAAAACCCGAAAACATTCGACAACTATCACTTTGCTGCTGCTGATGAGCTTAAAAATGATCAGCAGGGATTTCGATCGATGTTTGGAAAAGTCGAGTGTATAGAGTCCCCGTACTCAGACGACCTTAGCAACAACAGCTTCCTTGAGCAGGAAAACAAGCCGGCGTTGAACAATAACGCATTAGGACGAGGAACGACATTGTCGATACTTGAAAAATGGTTGTTCGATGACTGCTCGATTCATCACTGTGGGTCTCATGCCCAAGATGAAGACCTTTCTGACATGCCTTTGCAAGAAAATGCTGATTTCCTGTGACATTATTATTTTTTTATGATCAAAGGGAATTTCTCTTATGGAAGCTAGCTAGCTTATTAATTACTCGATCGTACTTAGTATTTGTTTCCGACAAATTCTTGTATAAGATGGTCTAACTGTGATACGATCTCACATACTTTGATATATATGTGAGGCTTTTTCGCAGTAAGACCATCTTATGTGAGACGTCGTTGATTTATTATTTGTTGTACTCCATTAGAGATTAATCATGTAGTCCAAAAATAAGAAACTTGTACTTGTACTGTATTTCATTTGTTCTTTTAGGCAGATAATATTCAAAGAATTTGAATCCATGTTTCTTATCAATCCACTCTTATGTGCCCTAAACTTTATCAATCTCTCAATTAAATTTACTAAATTGTCCCTACATAGTGGCTACATACCTCTAAACCTAAACTAAACTTTAACTAAATTCAAACTTACTAATAATAGCCAACTAAATTACTAAATATATAGTGAATCAATTACGGAGTAGACACTACTTGATTTTTTAAAAAATTTAACATATATTATCACTAGAGGTGGGCGGTGGCCATCCGTGCGGGCCGGCCCGGGCCTCCTTGAGGGCCAATTTTTTTTGGCCAGGCCCGGCCCTTGGAAGCCCTCCAAAAGTTAAGGGTCGGGCCCGGACCCAATTTTTTAGGCCCGGCCCTTAAGGGCCCGCCAAAAGAAGCCAAAAAAAAGAAAAAAATTATAAAGGACCCTTAAGCTAAGGCCCGGCCCTTCAAAGCCCTTCAAAGGGCCGCACAAGGGCCCAGTTTTAGAAGCCCGGCTAGCAAAAGCCCTCGCCCTAGCTCGGCCTGCTCAGAGCCAGTGCACTACCACTGTGCCCTTGGTCACCAGAATTATCACAAGTATGTCGCTTATTTACACAAAATAATCTTTAAATAGAAATTATCCTATAATAATCATATCGTAAGTGACTAAGTAATTTGTAGACTAGTAAGGACATGTTCTTTCTGGCTTATTTTCGATTTCATATTCGATTCACTTATTCGATTGATTCGATTCGGCTCACTTGATTCGCTTCGATTTAGTTCAACTTTATTCAATTCAGCACAACTATATTATTTAATTGAACTTCATTCATTTCGATTCGATTCACTGATTCATTTCGATTCGATTTATTCGATTCGATTCGATTCGATTCATTTAAAAATCCGAAAGAACAGGCTCTAAATAAGGGTACACATGAGTTTAGCTCACTCGCAAGTCGCAACAAGATAGATGTGATTGGCTGGATGATATACCGATCCAAGTCTCTTCTTCTGCATCCGATGATTTTCATCTCATATCGATTTGGGTCCAGGTTTAAGTTAGACTTTATCGACTCAGGTCAGATCGCCATCGTTAAATCAAGTCGAATCAGTTTCACAATCATTATAAATTCAAGTACTATCAAAATAAATTTGCTCGGTCACTCAGGTCGAGTCAAGCCCTTCCGACTGACCGGCTCCACTTGTAACCAAACTTGTCCGACCCGTTTGAGATACTTAATTTTAATCCCCTCGGTGAACCCGTGAAAATCATACTTCCATTTTTTGAAAAAACAAAAAAACTCTTGTCATCAACTACTAAATCAAAAAAATCATCTCCACACTCTCTTTCTCTCTCCTCAACCAACGAACACCATCGACATAATCTAGAGAGAGAAAGAGGGGGTTTTCGTTTTCCCTGGGTTTTTCAATTAGGGTTTCCTTCACTCTGATTTCAATCAATTAATCAATTTCTCTGATTCAAATCCCTATTTTCCGATGGACTTCTCCGCTGCATCACAGCATTTCGATATTTTTGAAATTTATCGCCTTTATTGCGGTATTTCTGCATTCTCTCTCTCTCTTCTTTGTGGTGATTTGCCTTATGTTTTTCATGTTTGATTCATGTATGTTCTCGATTATTGTCTCCTTTCTTTCTTTTTTTGTGAATTTTTCTTGGTGATCTTGTTAGTGTAGTACTTGGAAGCTTGGGATTTTCATCATTTTTTTTTTAATGCTTGAATTGTTATTGGAATTTTTTTATTTTGATTTACGGTGCGTGATATGTTTCGTTGAGCAGAGTAGAGAATTGTTGAATTGCTGTGTAGTGATTGTGGAATTTCAATTGCTTTCAGTCGTAGTGATCTCTTGGCAATTTCTCATCGTATAAACGTTTCATGATTCATTCGACAGTAACGTGTGCCAGGAGTCTCGTGAATATGGTTGCCAAGTGAATTTGTAGTCGTATGAGGGAGTCAGTAGGCAAATGAGAATTCTAAAAGTGTTGAGAGTGTAGAGGATGGAGGCATAGGCAAACTCGTGTGTCGATTTATTTCCATGTTAGTTTAATCCCCCCCGTTTCATATATGCACATATTGGTTTTAAGGTGCATATTGTATCTTTGTGAAAATTACTCATGTATGCCGACCTATGACATTCTATTGATATGGTATTGTATTAGATGATTCAGAGTAGTTAATTAAGTAGAAATTCGAGAGTTTGAGCCTTGAGACATGGTTATGAAGACGGTAATGAGTAAGTTTATATTCTCATGAAAACCACAATGAACATTTCATCTTCAATATTGAATCATGTGGGCGACATACACTCATACACTTAAAGATTCAGTAGGGTATTGGAAAATTGGAAAACACTAGACATATCGGCCTTACATTTCGAGAAACTTGTCAAGATATCACAACTCTTTTAACACCTTTCAAATCAACCATATGTTAATAGAAATTACGACATGGACTTTTGGAAAGGAAATAGTCACGCTACGGTAACAAATGGAAATCTCAAATGGCATATGTCATGTCAGATGCATGTTCAGAAACTCGCTCGATGCATATAATCTTTGTCGGGATGCCAACATCCATATTAAATACTCCCTCCATCCCAAAATAAGTATCACCTTTCTATTTTGGGAGGATTTAAGGAGTGTTAATGAAAATTGAAAACTTTTAGCAATTCTTTGTTGAAACTTACTATAATTAGAAAGGGGACACTTATTTTGGGAAAACTTTAATGGAAAGAGGACACTTATTTTGGGATGAAGGGAGTATAGTGTATTAGTTTCTAGTTGTTGGTGACACAATTAGACTTTTTTTTAATTCACATTATAATAGTCTGCAACTAGAACCTTAGAATATGGTTTGTACCAAACATCTTGGGTGATCCTCTTTCACTCGTCATTTTTTGAGAGGATGCACACATCTTATTTTTCCTTTTCCCTGGATCAAAAGATTATCATTTGGCTGTGGAACATGATAGACTAAAGCTAAATTGCTAACTATGTTATGAAGTAGCTCAATGTAATTTTCAATACATCTTTCGAAAATGTTTCCTTGTGCTTATAAAAAAGTAGCAGGATCACCTAAATTTGACATTTCCTTGCTTTAGGAGGCGACCTTTGTGACAAAACATAAGTAATGTGTTCATTGTTCATGATGTGGCCATGTTCTGTCTAAAGATGATCTAGGTTGAGCTTTGTCAGTTTTTATAACAATCCCCATATAAAAGCTTTGTTGTCGAATAATTCCTAAAAGAAAGCCCTTTTACTTGTCCCTCCTCTCCAGCCCTAGACACAGTTTATGTAAAAACTATGCAAGGTCTGAATTATCGTTAAATCATTATGCAGATATCAGATCGGGAAAGGGTTATTGCTGCAGGGAAGGAGAAAGTTTGTACATTGATGATTCGCAAAATGTCAAATTCTCAAGAGAAGCAATGACAAAACTTTCAGAGATTGTGAACTCTAGTGTCCATATGAGGTGAGCTCTTGTGTAACCATCAGCGATTAAGCCAACATTTAGTGATTTCATTTTGGTTTATGCAGATAAATAAAGATCCATCAGTCCGTTGGCCATTATTAATAAATACACTTTTTGAATGTTTGACAGTTTTTGATTCCCATTACTTCCACATGGTTTGCATCAGTCTATTGCTGAATATATTACTTCTAGTAGGCGATCCATTGCATTTTTATTTCTGTTTTTCTTCATTTTTTTTTATGCTTGCCATTATTAATAAATACACTTTTTGAATGTTTGACAGTTTTGATTCCCATTACTTCCACATGGTTTGCATCAGTCTATTGCTGAATATATTACTTCTAGTAGGCGATCCATTGCATTTTTATTTCTGTTTTTCTTCATTTTTTTTTATGCTTTTGTCCCCCTGCTGATTAGATCCTAGGTTTTGCTCATAGTTTGCCCTATTATTTTCAGAGGAATGATTGCTAACATGTATCATAAGTCATCATGGGTTTTACCATTTTTTTAATCACGATGATTATATTGACAACTTGTGCTAGTTGCCTTTGGTAAACTCATGATATATTTTCTGATTGTGGGCTGGTTTATTTTTATGTTTTTTTCTTTCTCAAAGACAGTCTTATGGTATTGGATTCTGATATATGTACAGTCGACCTAACAATTGTGAGTTGTGACTTACTGTGGCTTGCTGCATGTAGGCTTTACTCAAATTACAGTCAATTTTTAACATCATATTGCTTTTCGCTTCACTTTGCAGGGTTTCAGTTTTGGATGAACTACAGCAGCTCATGGCTTGTCATGGGTTCCAAAATACTATGGTACGCTGTCTGTTATGCCTCAGTTCAAGGAGAAAAAGACCTGATCCTAATTTGTTTTGGAATAGTTTATATGGTTGGTCGATAGTGTATTCATCACAATGGAACATGACCTCAATTCTCCTATGCAGGGGGACTTTTCAGAATTTTCTAAATTCTACGATTTTGTGTTTTTCATATGTCGAGAAAATAATCAGAAGAATATCAGTGAGTATAATTTCTTTCGTGCTATTATAGTGAGTTTATGTTTATAACATATCAGAAAAGTTTTATCATCTTTCTTGTATTGAGAGTCAAACCTCTTAGTAACAGTTGAGTTTGCATTTTTTGGTACCATATTTAGCTGTAAGCAGGGCAATTGCTGCATGGAAGTTAGCTCTTGCTGGAAGGTTTCGGCTGCTTAATCAGTGGTGTGACTTTGTTGAGGTAAAGAGACAGTGCTTTGACAATGTTGTACGACTTTTTAAGTATCTGAGCCTCTGAGGTCTAAAGGCATGCTGACATTGTCTTATTCACATGGCTATTAATCTATGATGTTTTGTTCTCTTCTAAGTGCTGCTTCATGGTCTTCTGGAAGTGAGTCTGTCGGTACGCACTTCTGTTATTTGTTATTATTTTTTGATCGCCTGTCAGTTTGGTGGATTGGGTACTTGTAAAGTTTAAGGTGTCATGCTTCCATGTCCATTTTGTTTTGGTATCAAAAAGGTAGAACACACCATTTAATATTTCCCTCGTGCAAATACCCTCTCATGTAAGTAGGATATATCATGTATTGTTTTCTTTTGGGCGAATCACTAATACTCCTCCAGTAAGGTGCATGTCGCCGTGTGTTTATTTTGGCATCTTAACTATGCTTTCTTTTCTGTTTTATTACTTGAAGAAGTTTCTTGGTCTACCTTTTGTTCACATCACAGGGCAACTTGATTTGAGTATATGCATGGTTTAAACTATGCCCTTTTTTTTTTTTTTTTTTTGGCATCTGAACTAGTTTTCATTTTTGGTTTTATTACTTAAAAAAGATATTTTTTGGTCTGTCTTTTTGTTCACAAACAGGCAGGTTGATTTAAGTGTTTGCATGGTTTGCATTATGGCCTTGCTCTGTTTGTGAAGTGCTTGAAAATTTTGATTCATTGTTAGAAGTTATTGAAAATGCTACTAACAGTGACACATAAACTAAGTTAAACATGAATGATCGGTTTACCTGACCGTAATTCAATGTCTGAACTGGATTGAAAAGTAGTTAATGCTCAGTATTATCATTAACCGTAAAATCTGCACTCTATAACTGATGTACGTAGTTGTTATTTATGAATTAAACACAGTCAAACCAAATTGCTTAATTGATATATTAAATTGAATAAGCCAAAAAGGCAGACAGACCTTGTTTTGGCTCTCTCTCGTTCACTGCCCATCTGTCTCACGAGCTTAACAGAGTCTTACTTATGACCTGCTTAACGCTTATGCTATGTTGGCTGAAGGCAAGGGTAACCATGTATTGGCTCCAATCTTTGATAATTGTGTGGCTTTCTACCAATTGTTTGTAAGGGCTTGACAAAAATAGTTAATGTTCTTAATGGATATTAAATTCAGGAGAACCATCGATACAACATATCAGAAGATACTTGGCGTCAAGTTTTGGCTTTTAGTCGCTGCGTACACGAAGATCTTGAAGGGTATGACCGTGAAGGTACTGATTTGTTTATTGCTTTAGTTTTCCAGAGCTTTCTGTCTATGGTTTTTAGGGCGTGTTTGGGATGAAACGAATATGGATGTGGTTCTGTCAGTGCAGTTTTCTAGCTGGAAATGAGAAATGTTTTTTCTCTTCCTATCCAAAGCTGGTTGTGAGTTGTCGTTGAAAATGTTCTGTTTTTTTTTCTTTTTTTTTTTTTTTTTTTTTTTTTTACAAAAGCAATGTTTTTCGTCTTGCTATCCAAAGCTGCTTGTTATTGAAAATGTTTTTTTACACATGGTTTTATTGTCTTTCACAGCCCCTTATGTTGCTTGCCATTTGAGTCTGTCTGATGATTGTTTATTAGCTTATTGGTTAAAGGCTTTAAATATTGAGTTGCGAGCTCTCAGATAGAATATTAGGAACCAAAGGAGGGGATGGAGATAACAGGGTGGTAGAGTGGAGCGAATAGGGATAGAGAAAATAGATGTACAATGGCAATGTCTTCAGTTGCCGCTTCTCCCCATGTCTCTCCAGCAACCCAGAGGATTAAAAACCTGAAGCTTTTGATTAGTGTTGACGTGTTGTGGATTCACCAATACTATATAATTAATTTCCGTAAAAACTACTCCGTATTGTACTTTTGGCATTCCTTTGTATTATTCCCGTAAATTTTTATGTTTGGAATGTTCCGCTGTCACTCTGCCAATAGTCTGGTAGTCTTATGAACGACTAATGATACTCTGGTGTTTCTTGACGAAAAAGCTTTAAGGTTTCTGTGTCCTCTCTTAGTTTAGTCAGATGTGATCCTGAAACCTTTCATGGTGTGTCCTTGAATGTTAACTACCCCTTGTAACTACTTTAGTAGTAAAATTTACAGATTTAATAAGGCCGAAACATTTCGACGAATGCTCAATTTATGGAGTTTGTGCCTTGTATGTTAACTTTGCGTCAACACACCGCTATCTTGGTATATTGACTGGCAGGGTTGTGGTGATATTGATGCCTAAGGGTTGAAACTCTTAAGATATACTCCGTTACATGTTTTATGGCTGTGGGTAATGTTGTCCCGGTGGATTGCTCAATTTAGTATGCTACTAATCTCAAATTTTGTATTACTTTTTATTGTTGGATTTAATTGACAGGTGCTTGGCCTACATTAATTGATGACTTTGTTGAGCATATGTACAGGTACGAAGTTTATTTTTTGTATGATATATTTTTTTATACTCCGTATATCTTTATATTATTCTCTTTCTTGTACAATTCTTGAGCTGCTCAAAAAATTTATACTAACTGCTCAAAAAATTCTTGCCCTTGCGATATGAGCACTTCATATATGTCTGTCTGGCTTTACAATTTTACATATCGTAAGTGCAATCTAGACTAGGGGCTTGTCACATCCAAGGGTTCAAACAAATGGGAAAAACATGAAGACAATGCCTCATAAACAAAACAGACCAGTAGGAAAGATGTTACTTGCATAGGTTCCTTGAAAGTTTATCAATTAACATTTAATATTTTGATTAACTAGTTTCGGATTGCAAAATAGTTTCATAATGTTTTTTCTGCATAAAATTAAATTTTGTGAATATTTTCCTCGTATTTGGATTTTTTTTGCCCTCATTTTTTGTTGATATATACTGGGTCTGACTTGACCCTCTTCTGTCGCGTAGAATAACGGGATCTAACGACTGCAGTAGCCACCACCTCACTTGTCATTGCGGTGATCTTGATCGTGAATCCTATGTGTTTGAAGAGCCTCTTCCAGGTAACTCTGGTTATTTTTACTTGCTTAAAACATCTGCTGTGCAGCTTCTTCTACACATGGATTTCTATTACAGCGACCATAATGCATTTACCATTTCTTTTACATCCTACAAGTTGGTAATGAAACGTAAAACATATACTTCATTTTTATGGATATCCTCGTATGATAGTGGATTTTGGTTTTACAATGCCGAATTTGTATTTTTCTCTCTCTTTTCAAATTGCTAATACAATAATTATTGGGACGAACAAAATATGAATTTTTTTGCTTTGGATCTTTGCCTATGTCGGAAATTTAGCTGAATTTGGGATCGGTTGACCAGTAAAGGTAATGGGGCCAATAATTTGGTATGCACTCCTTCCTCTCATTGGATAGATACGTTGTCATACAACGACGACGACAACAATCAAGTTGTAGACACTACCCCGAGGTGTAAAGGTGTCACACCACTTTTGGGCTACGACCTAGCAACCCTTGCATACTTTTCACTGCACCCGGGCTTAGGAAGTGTAGCGCATCGCTGTACAGGAAATGCCCGTACGACTCTTAAATTTTGATTCATGTCCATTGAACTTGAAGTTTAACAGTGGGCCCCACAAATCTACCGTAACTCTCTTCTATCCAGGTTTAAGACCGCCAATGAATGTCGCAAAGACACTCAGGCTGAGTTTGTCCTCTCTTCAGATATTGACAATAAATTAGGGATGTACTCCCACGCTTAACAAATGAATCGTGCCTCGAAAGGCCGTATTAAATGCATAAACTGATGAGACAGCTTGGAGTATTATTTTTGAGGACCTAATGTAGATGGTAATGTTTATGTAGCTTATGTCTTTGTGTTCTGACGTTGTTGCAGGATTGAAAGAAGTACCCGGGTTGAAGAGGAAATATCGCGATGATCACGAACGAAATTGTCTAGCGATTGGTGATTCTTTACCTTCAGATGTGCTAAACCACATTGTCAACTTTAAAAGAAAAAAGCAACAAGAGCGGCTTAATAATTCACCATTAAGTGGTGCAAGCCAGGATTTGCCGACCGTAAATCTCAACAGTCAATTACATTCGTCGAAATCTCCGTGTGCTGTTGAAGGGTGTCTGTCCAAGGGCTTCTCCGGACTCTTCTCGTCACCTCGAGTACAAAATTAGGAGGAAATGCAGAATTAGGGTGTAGTTATGGTATAGGAAGTTAGTGTCAGAGTTTCCTGTCATTTGATCGACACTACTGCGTGAGTGTTGCTGGGTATACGTCTTCCAAATGAACCACGGAGTATTTCTTGGTTAATAGCTTGATTTGTGCTGTTTGTTTCAATGATTTGGCAATATGAAAAAATGACTGATTTTGCGGTGAATCAGCCGCCCGGTGTTCTGGTACTCGAGATTCGTGAACATGTTTATGTAATTTTACGGCTATTGTTAGATCTATCAAACGAGTTGAACAGATGGTTTACGGTTCAAATATCAGTCAAATGGATACTAAGTATGGGTGGAGAATGGATTGGGTGTATCGTGTTTGAGTAATCCGCCGGTGATCATATATGATTTGTACGATCGTGCGTTTTAAATTTCTCATTCCAATGAATTGCAAACGTTTCATTTTTGGACACTATTTACAAGTGTGTAGAATTTTTGATATAACTTTTGACATACAAAATAAAAAGGGTTTTTCTACGGTGTACCCTCCAACTTTTTTGTTTTCTATCGATACCCTGCTTTTTCGCTGTCCTCAAACTTCATTATCCATTTTCAACCGTGACCTAAAGTTACTTAACCGTTAATTAAACACTAACACCGTTACATTAAGCTCTCATTTCTCCCTCTTTTTAATATTTCCTTCTAAATTTATGAATTTCAAATATTCATGATTATTTTACGATAAAGTAAATCAATAAAGTTTATGACTTTTAACAACAATTTTTTTAAAAAAAATTATATACTAAAGAAAAAAAAATAAATAAGGATGAAAAATAGTGGAAAATTAGAAAAAAGAAGGGGATATTTCATAATTTTGAAGGGAATACATAAAAAATAGAAAAAATAGGAGTTTATTCTAACGGTGTTAGTATTTAGTTAACAGTTTAGTGACTTTAGGTCATCTTACAAATGAGTAATGAAGTTCAAGGGTACACGGTATAAGGAAAAAAAAATAGGGGTACACGATAGAAAATCAAAAACTTGGAGGGTACACCGTAGAAAAACCCAAATAAAAAATAGTTATGTGTGTTCTTGTTTTAAATTTTAATTGTCTTATCGATCACATTATTAAAATCAAATTTTTAAAACTTTTGAAAATACGTAACTAAAGATATGAACAAAACAAAATGAATATCGATGTACGCGCATAAAACAAATGTATAGAATTCATTGAACGGAAGAAGTACAATATTGTATAACTACGTTACTATTTTTATGATTTTCATAATACTTTCATTGACATTCTGAAGGTATGTTTGATCGAACATATGTTGTACACAACCTTGACAATTTAACCATTTTGTCTAACCGTAAATAACTCATTTATAGTCATTTTCATAGTTTATACTACATTCAGTCTTATTTATGGTATTTATATAGTTTTTATACTATATTCAATTATAATTGTGATAATATATCACCATTTGTATGATTTTAATTGTAACAACTAACAACATTTATTATTAACTTTGTCAATGACTTTAGTAAATCTATTTTATGTATTTGCACCCTATCACACACCGCCTCACGGAAAACCTACTATTCGTATCGTATTTTACATATATAAAAAGAAAAAAAAATATAGAAAATCCAGATTATAAACCGACATTGATACACCGACCCAATCAAAAACCCAAGCCCAAACCCAAACCCAAACCCAAACCCAAACCTTAACCTTGCCGTATAGCTCACTTAGTAGCTTCATCACAAATTCACAAGTTGATATTTCAACAGAAAAATAAACAAACAAAAATTCAATCAATCAATCAAAACCTAGAAATCAAAATTTCCGCCGTTTTTCTTCAATTCTTCCTTGCTTCTTCTGCTAAATCTTCAAGGTAAATCTTCTTCTACTTCACTTCATCTTCATCAATCAAAATCCCCCCCTTTTTTTTATTATTATCTTAAATTTTAATTGACTTTCTTTTAATATCGATAAAATTAGGGTTTTCAATCGATGGCTGGTCATAGAAACAATCACAGCAAACGATCACGCTCATCAGATCGATTCGATAATGGCGGACATAAGCGAAGAATTCCAGGCGAAGATTCGCACGCCATTGGAAACGACGATACCGTTTACCGCTACCTTTGTCCTGCGCAAAAAATCGGTAGTATTATCGGTCGAGGTGGAGATATTGTCAAACAATTACGACTCGATACGAAGTCGAAGATTAGAATTGGTGAGTCGGTTCCAGGGTGTGATGAACGGGTTGTTACGATTTATAGTACGAGCGAAAAATCGAATAGTTTTGATGAGATGAATTCTCAGGTGTGTCCTGCGATGGATGCGCTTTTTAGGATTCATGAGAGGGTTATTGCTGAGGAGTTGTCGTCGTCTGGTGTTGAAGATTTGCCCGAAGGTGTGCAGATTGTTACTGCGCGGTTTCTTGTCCCTGGTGATCAAATTGGGTGTATTATTGGTAAAGGTGGGGCCATTGTTCAGAGTATTCGGAGTGAAACCGGTGCTCAGATTCGTATTTTGAAAGATGATCATTTGCCTGCTTGCGCTCTTAGCGCTGATGAACTTTTGCAGGTGACGTTTCTGTTGCGATGATACTGGTGTGCTGTTTGTTATCGTAGATGTTTCGGTTTGCTGTGTTTTTTGTTGTGCTTTTGAAGCGTTTTGGTGTTGGTCTTTTGTAGGTGACTTTTCTGTTGTTACTGGTGTGCTGTGTATATCGTGGATGTTTTGGTTTGCTGCGATTTTGTTGTGCTTTTGTAGCGTTTTGGCGGATTAATACATAGCAGAGTAACGGATTTCTTGGAATTTATGTGCCATTTACTGTTTTCAGTGCATAAAGGTGTATCCTTTACATGCAATTTTGCTACTTACTACACCATTTTGGGCTGTGTCAACACTATTCTTGAATGAGAGCGTTTTACAATAAATTGTTACAAGAGCCCCTGATTTGTGGTCATTTATATGACCTTTTTCTGATGATAATGGGGATCGTGTATTATCGTAACTATTTTCATAGTTGGTGTATCCATTTTATTGATGATTAGTCTCAATTTTTTCTAGTAATTGTGTTTTGCGTTTTCGTACCCCTTGAATTCTAAAATGTAAAGTTGGACTCTTTTACTGTGAGATCATATGTATATATCGATTTTGTTAAATGGTGACTTAATGAAAGACTTTATCGCCATACTACTTTCCTTTTCTTCTTTTCTTTCCTCCTAAAAGTCGGTGCATAAAACAAATGTGTATAATTCACACTGGAAAACAAGTATGCATTTTGTTTGCCTCTTCTCACCCTTATTTGCTTCATTCTTGTTATATATGGAGTATTTTCTTACCTATGATTGTATTACTTATTGCCATCTTGTATTAGATGACTAAATCACTTATGAATTTGCTATTGTTGGCTATAGATATCAGGAGAAGCGCCAATTGTGAGGAAGGCACTCTATCAGATTGCATCTCGTCTTCATGACAATCCTTCACGTACTCAACATTTACTTGCTTCTGCTGTACCCACGGGGTTGTATTCTTCACCTGGTTCAATCATGGGTGGACATGGAAATGCTCCGATTTTTGCTCCAATTATGAGTCCGTATGGAGGAGGGTATAAAAGCGAGAGGTCAGAATGGTCACGACCTTCTTACTCATCAAGGGAAAATTCGTCTGCAAAGGAGTTTTCTGTTCGCTTTGTTTGTCCCATTGCAAATATCGGTGGTGTAATCGGTAAAGGCGGTGCAATTATCAACCAAATTCGGCAAGAGACCAACGCAAATATTAAAGTTGATAGTTCATCTGCTGTTGGAGATGATTGCCTGATTGTCATCTCATCAAGGGAGGTAACTGACTAACTATTTTGTTCTGTCAAAATGCTCTTAGATAATTATGATTTTGTGGACGCCCATTTGAATTTGTTCGATTGAAGCAGTATTTTGAGGACCGAGTCTCTCCAACAATTGAAGCAGCGAGGCGATTACAACCCAGGTGTAGTGAAAAAATTGAGAGGGATTCTGGATTAGTTTCATTCACAACTCGGATCCTTGTGCACTCATCACGCATTGGCTGTCTGATTGGAAAAGGCGGTTCTATTATTAGTGAGATGCGGAATATGACTAAAGCCAATATTCGCATACTCTCGAAGGATGATCTTCCGAAGGTTGCAGCTGATGATGATGAATTGGTTCAGGTATTTTATATTGCTAACCTTAGCCATTTGCTTTTGTTCTTTATACGCTTTTCCTGTCGAAGATCGTTGTGTGTATTTATTTATAACAATCTTGCTTCAATATTGTTGCCTGATGTTTTAGATCTCTGGCGACCTGGACGTAACTGAGACTGCTCTCATATATATAACATCAAGACTGAGAGCAAATCTCTTCGAAAAAGAAGGGCAAGTGATTCTTCCAGCTCTTCCATATGCCCCTCTTTCACCAGAAGTTGATCGTATGCCATATGAAGGTAGAGAGAGTAGAAGGCATGAGCGTGACCTCCCTTACTCTGGTGGAGGATATGGTGCTAGTGACTTACCACCGCCTGAACCATATGGTCGCTATGGTGAATTACAGGTATTGGACCTGATGCGTCAAAATTGTCTTTTTTTTTTCTTTTTCTTTCTTTACGGTTTGATTTTCATTAGATGAGTATGTTGGTAGCGATGCTGCTATCTTTGACCCAGTTGTGATGTTTCGTTGAAGCATGTATTTTTGTATTGTTTTAGATTTGGCCCATTTTCATTGTTTGGCTCATTATGTCGAATCACCTCATTCTAGATCTGCCAAGTTTGGATTTGTAAATGCCTCTTTTCGTTTTACAGTTTAAAATCAAGTAGGAAATTCTGCGTAATTGCTTCACCCTTACTAGATTTTGTTTGCGTAATTACTTGATTTTCATTGTTTGGCTCATTAAGTCGAATCACCTCATTCTAGATCTGCCAAGTTTGGATTTCTAAATGCCTCTTTTCGTTTTACAGTTTAAAATCAAGTAGGAAATTCTGCGTAATTGCTTCACCCTTCCTAGATTTTGCTTGGTCAAATGAATTTCACAAATAGTTGGGTGAATTTTATATTTCTAAATTACTGATGCTAATGTTTATTACATCTTTTTTTTACTTTCAGAGTGGTGGAGGTGGTCATAGTTATGGCGTATATGGAGGTTACTCTTCAGGACGCTCTGGTACTTCGGGGTAAGTTGCTTACTCTTGTGACCTTATTTCCGTAAAACTTTCATTTTTGGTGGAATTGTTGCTATTGGCTGTTGTCTACTTACCTATGGCCTAGTGCCCTGTAGAAAGCAGCATTACGAGGTAATACCCAGTGCAATGGAATAAGATCTAATGAAGCTAATCCATAGCTTTGTTGGTTTAGCACCCCACCGAATTTAAAAATCTGATGAATGAAGAATTCACTAATTTTAGCTGGGCATATGTATGATGGGTGTAAAATTTCTGTGGTCTAAAGTTTTTACAAACGCAGTTGGTGTGTGTATCGTTTGATTTGAATTTCTTGTCAGGTATTCTGGAAGGTTATCTGGCCCAAGTTCACGACGGAAGCCATATATGAGATGAGACCTTGTCAGGTAACTGTATCGTGTTGTTTTGCAATATCCAACGTTACTCTAATGAGTGCTACATAATCTCGAACAAAGTTTCTGAAATCTAGGCTAAACCAATGTAGTGAGTTATGATACTCACATTTTTCATGTCTCTATCCCAATTCCCATAAAAACAGCCGAGACTTCGAAGCCCCGAGAAGCCTGATACCTGTCTCTTTTGCCGAAGCCTCCAGCCTTAACCAGAAGATCAGAGATCAAATGGATTTGACAAAACTATGCCCAACCTTGACGCTTTTATCCAGGAGACCAAAATTTCCGGAGAACTACAATATGAACCTTTGCCATGTCCACGATACCAAATACCAAGCTGTTTCCATTTCTGTTCCTTGGAACCTTTGTAGCTACCTGGCCTTAGTTTACTGACCTTGTTTCGGTCAAATGTTTTTTCACAATTTCAGCTAGCTTTGCCACTGTAACATAAGTTTGAAGTTCATTTTATTAACTGTCATCTTTGACACATAAACTTAGTACCGTCCGTTTCCCCTTGAACTACTTTAGGACCTTGATACCTAAATCAAAATTTCGAGGCGTATTCTGTTGTTATCTCTAAAGCCTGCTTTTTCACTGCTATTGGTAATCTAGCTGATGAAAAATCGTTCTTTTACCCTCATTGTTCTTTTGTCATATGCTGCATACCTCTAGAGTGAAAATAGTCTGCTCTTCATTGTTTGATGAAAGACAATTTTAAAGCTCTTCTGAAGAACAGATAGGACTACTCTTGATCTTATAGAAGGAAATTCAGGATAAACATTTCATACGTTCTCGGTTCTCCAACCTTATTGTGAAGATAGTAAGTTGATTGATTTGGAAAATTGAGGGTGAATGCATTTCATTATATCCTGATATAGTATAGTGTTTTAGCCAAGCATATATACCTGAAATGATTTCATGGGCCACCTAAGGAATTTTTCACCGTTTAACATTATGATATTACATGTATATCTAATTAGATCCCTACCATTTGTGAATACCCTGGCTCCAACTTAGGTCCAAGAATGTCACCTACGGTGCTACCAGGCTGCGTGCATAGCCCATGAACCAACACAAGCTCTTTCTAGCGCACTTTGGCCTCAATCGTGCACATCAATGTTCTGACGTTCTTCTCGTTATTATAAGGAAAGAAAACTATGTTGTTCCTTTGGGTGAGTGAGGAAATGAATCTAAATGCCCACGCCCAACTCCAAGATATAGGCTCCGACAACTTGAGTTGACAGTAATGTTAGGTCAATATTGGTAGTACAAAGCAACAATCCTAGCCTACAGATAGAAATAGTAACACAAAACTTATCACCTTCAATAGTCAAGACGGCAAATATTGATTTTTTTTCCCCGTTATTACTCCTTACCTGCGGACAATGGTCTCAACCATTAACACACTTTTTAGGCCACAAGATTTGGATCCTGTTAATAACAGTTAACCTAAGGCTTTGAGGTTTTTTTTTTTTCCCCAATTTACTATCGTAACGTCAGAGGCGTGTCTTGACTTTGTGACACAACTAAATTTCATTTATGTGTCTTGGGAAATAGTTTATCCTCCAGAGCCCTATGAGTGTCACTTCACTTTTTTTGTAATCGCAGTTGCAAGTTAGTCAGCCATACATGCAACTCTTCATTTGGAAATCCAATAAGTCAGAGATTGCTTTCTTTTTCTTATTTAGCGTTAAACTTGCTACAGCCACGTCTATCGAGTTTGGCTGCCGTGCGTTATTGCATCGATTATAAAAAATATTCTTAGGCCTAAGCCTTGCAAGTTGCAACTATGCCTTGTTTAATGTTGTCAACTGAGTGTAAAATAAGCTTGATTGTCAGTTTAGTCAAACTGTGTACATTGTACAAATTGTGCTTGATGCGGAGGCACTAAATGTTTCATGATCTTTAAATACGAGATTCAGTCGTCTGTTTCAGCTGAGACCTTTGGACTCGCCAGCCAACTAGGCTGAGTTGAGTTTGTCGTCATCATAAATTGTTACTTTACCCATTTAGGAGCTGTAAAAATGGGATGAAGGGAGTATGTCTCTAGAACGTGCGATGTCGTACTTTTCTCAATGCCTTAGTTATATTGCTACCTTCTTGCTTCTTGGCAGTTTCTATGAATCGTAATGCTATAACTTTGAAGACAACAACTTTTAGCAGCCTCGTATTGCAATCATTAATTGAACTTTTTGTGCCCTTAGGCTTTAAGATCTTATATGTAGGCCTTTTAAATTATCTTTGATGTTTAGTATTGTGTCGTTTCAGCGATTGCGTGTTTGGAAAATTCCTTTTTGATTTTCCAACATAATATCTGATATTTCTGTTATTGTACCATAATCGCTTGGTAACATGTGAATTACTCATTCGCCGTCAGAACTGAGAGCCAATAGTGAACCCTATGCTGGTTTGTAGTTGAATGGTTGTTCACTGGTTTTGTTGGTGCTGTAAATCCTGTGATTCCACTGTCGGGAAGCACATGTTGCTGTAGAAAAGTAGGTCGTGTTAAGGTACAGGTTTTGCTTTTGGTTTACATTTGCTCTGACTTCTAATTGTTGTAGTACTTCATGTGCTTGCATTTTACAATCTGCATCGACTCATTTCCGTTCTATAATGTACATTACTGGCGTGCTCGTATGTACGTTTCTTTTATGTGCTGGGTATTAGAAAATCTGCTACATCTTTAAGCTGACATAGATTTTTAAGGCATGGAGCGGTATTACCTTGGCTTGATTGCGCTTTAGCAGCGCGTGGCCTGAAATTTGCAGTGGAGTTGCAGGAAGTCAGGAACGCCTTCTGGCCAACTTAATTTGATCCTGTCAATGGTCGAATACAGAAGCGGTGTCTAGTTTTACTTGCTGAGGAAAAATATTAGGTATGTTGCCGACAAAATTATGCTGTGTTGTAGTGTGTACCTTTGATTTAGCTTGTTGGCCGTTTATTCGCCAATTGGTAAGTTGATAGGTGTTTTCTTTTGTAAAATGTATTTTCGTGATGTAGAAATAAAAACACAATGACATTTAACGGTCCTAAACGTCCTATTTTTTTTATTTTTTTTAATTTTTTTCCCCTTCTGTGCTTTTAGAAAGTTATGAGATCTGGATTTTAAGGAGTGATAGAATTGTCTAATTTCTTGTGTGACGGTTTGATTGAAGAAAAATTCTCAGGTATACCGAATGAACTTTGAAATGAGAAGGACTAGGGCGTAGCAATTGTTTTGTTAAACTTTGTTCTTCACTAGTTGGATTGTCGATTCTTCGAACGGTAGGTAGACAGACCCAACAAACAAGTCAATGGAATTTGGTGCAGGCCGAGTTAGTCAACTTTGGTTCAATTTTTGTCGATGTTTTAGTTCGAATTACATTGGGTTGGGTTATTTAATATTTGGACGGTTTTATGTGGCTTTTTATCAATTAATATAAGCATAATATGTGCTTGAAGTTAAACTAAAGACATTATACACTTCTAAAAAAAAGGACAATTATACGTTGGTTAGAATGGATTGGATAGGGTTTGTTCAGACTTCAAATTTAGTTTTATTGTCCTTTTGCTTATTTTGTCTTACAATTTTAACTCTTTAAGCTAGGGAACATTTTGGTTCAAATAGTTTTTTTTATAATAATGTAACTGTAGATATTGTCGTTGCAAAATGTAACTCGACACGTGGACTATTGCATCATATTGTGAATGGTGTATATTGTGAATGGAGTTGAAGGCAGGAAACACTACAAATTTCAAACCACGGACAAACAATGTAAATCACTACAAATTTCACACCATGGACAAACAATCTCAAGCCATAATGCACCATTAACCCTTGGCTGCTACCTCACTAACCCTTTGTTGGCATATGGTTGATTCTTGCATCTTCGGCCTCCCTCACCATTGCCTCCTTACACCAACTCCTCACATTTCTAATTCCTCAACCCAGAACCCCATCGTCCATTGCCATAAGAGTTGCAAAAATTGACCCACACCACCACCATTGGGTGTGCCAACGAGGTCAACGAAGGGATTGCCGACAAGGTAGACTAGGCGTAAGATTTGGTGGTGGTGTGTGCCTGTGGGGTGGTAGTCATGTGGGTTGAGGGTGTAGTGAGTTAAGGGTGAAGCTTGTGAGGGATGGCAATGGAGATAGAAAAATTTGAGGGCATGGGAGGGTAGGGAGTGGAGAAAGGGTATGAAAATATTAGGGTTAATTGATGAATATAATCTCTTTTATAACACTTTTTTTTTTCAAAATAACCCCTTATATGTTTATTTTATAACATAACTCCTTTTTAAAACATATTTGCTTCAAAATCACCCCTAAAGTCGAATTTTGTTACTTAAAAAATGAATATTCACACTCATAAATAGACTTTTTCTCAAAAGGTTTCGACATATTTTAGTTATTCATGGTTGTATCTAGAAGGGGGTGCAGCTTAAAATGTATTTGGTTGCCATTTTTAAGTAACAAAATTTAACTTTGGGGGTGATTTTAAAGCAAAAATGTCTTAAAAGGGGGTTATGTTATAAAATAACACAATCACTATTTCCCGCCCCTTTTTTTTACTATTTATCGCCCCTTTTTACCATTTTGCGGTCCCCCTTATTTGTAACTCCCTATTAATTAATAGTATAAAGGGGGCGAGAAATAGTATAAAGGGGGCGATAAATAGTAACTCCCAATAACGTACGTGCAAGGAGGTTATTTTGAAAAAAAATGTTATAAAAATGAATTATGTTCAATTAACCCAAAATATTAATGTAACAAACAACAACAAAGGGAATTGAAGATTAAAATTATATTTTCCTTTCTTTTTAAGAAACCAAACGAAAACGCCCCTAATTTTCTCTTTCGCTCTCAAGTTCATCAATCGATCGCCTCCACCATCGGCCACAACTTTATGTAACTATTACGGAGTACAACAGAGTTCCCCTTTCCCTTTTTGCCGTTGCATTCAACCCCCAACTGCCACCTCAAAAACCCTAAATATTAATATAAGTAAAAAAAAAAACTTGAATATTACTCTGTACTTTTTTGATATGCAAATTTGAACCCAAATAATTCGAGAAAAATTTGATCACTTGTGAACGGTTTGTGATTAAATTTAATTTGTTTTTGAAGAGATTATGCATTCTATTATGAAAAAAAATTAAAGTATAAGGTTGGAAGGGAAAACTTCATGGTCAAGGACTCAAGGATCAAACAATTACATTAAATTATGATTATTTTATCAAAGTAAACAAATTTTCAAGATGATGACGTGGCCTTTTTTTCCCCAAAAAAACGTATACGAAATGTATGATTAAATTAAAATTTCTTTAGTAATAATAGTAAAAATAAAAAAAAATAAAAAAAAAAAAAGATAATGAGATGAAAATAGTAAATTATTAACTTACCTGCATGGAAGAAATCGTTGGTATCACCAAAGTTCTAGCATGAGACAAGGAGGCTGATTTATAGCTAAGAACGACTTGCCGACTTACCGACTGATTTACTTACTTATCACACCAACAAAATTATTATTATTTTATTAAATTATAATTATTTTATTAGCCTTTTCTTTTTTATTATTATTATTAAAGTAAATACGACCGAAAAACAAAAGAAACATGCTAAAATTACTGCAGTGTAAGTTATATAGCTTTCGGCAAGTCATCCTTGGCTACAATTCATAACCTCTTTCCCACATGCAAGATCCATTGATGAAAGCTTCAGTCAATTATCCGACGAATAACTGATGTCGGTAAAATTCACTCAACTTTAGACAACTTAAGATGATGAAAAAATAGGCCTAAAACAATGGACTATCTGACAACGTAAAATTTGATAATATGGAATAGTTAATTAAGAAAAATGAGAGGTCTTGCAGTAAATATTATTGTGAAATGTCTCGGAATTTATGTTTTAAAAATTGTGCTAAAATGATATATTGACAAAAGTATCCAATTTTTTTGGGTTGGGGGAATTGAAGAGGAAAGAAAACACTATAAATAAATGCAGCAAGTAGTGAAAAAATGGCGTGAAAATGAGAGAGTTGAGCATAGGTTTAAATAGGCGTTAAAATGCATGCATGGGTGATGGGTTCTAATGAAACAGTACGTGTGGGGAGTAAATGATGCATCATACTTCCTCTACAATCCACCCTCTTTTTTTTTTTATTATTATTATTATAATTTATTATTAATTTTTTTTTTCAAATGCTCACGTAAAACCGTCTCACGCGTTCAACGAGATATTTGCAACTAAAATATGTCTACCTTAAGGTTTAAAGTGACTATTTTAACGTTTAAAGTGACCATTTTATGGGGCTTTAAAGTGCTCACATTATTTAGCGTAAAAGTGGTTACTTTAAGCACTAAAATAATCACGTTTTACTCATATAAGTACTCCGTCGCATGCTTGAAACGGTTTAATGCAAGATTTACTCTTTCTTTTTTACCTATTTTGAAGTCGAGGTTTAAAAAGTGGAACTGAATGAGTGCATCATACTCCCTCTGTCAAGATTATTATTTTTTCTTTAATGAATCATTCATTTGTTTATATTTATTTTAAGATTTTTTTTTCGTTTCTTCTAATTTATTAATTTGCTCTCATTTTATTCTCGCTCACTTTTACAATAATTTGATTAACATGAGAATTTTAGAGGTATTTGTGTCTTTTAATGAATTTTCTTGGTATATATGTTAAATAAAAAGGTAAACAAATTATTGAAACGAAAGATTTAATTATGAGTATAATTTTAGTACAATCAAAACATAACAGTCAATCATATCCTAAAGGAAAACAAATAAAATTATCATATATGTTCACCTTGTGTTTTGAGTCATGAGATTTAATTTGAATTGTACTCCCTCCATTCTTTCCAATTAGCCCCATATACCTTTTTCGGAAATTTTTTCCAATTAGTCCCATTTCCCTTTTTAGTAATAATTTCTCTAACATACCCCACTTTTTCTCACACATACCTACTTTTTCCCACTCACATCCAATTTTTTATAATTAAACTATTCTACTTTTTCTTCCATCTACCCCACTTTTTTCACTTTTTCTTAAAAATGGTGAAAAAAGGAAGGGGGCTAAATGGAAAGAAGGGAGGGAGTATTATTATACTCTCTTTGTTTCTCCATATTACCCTCATTTACCTTTTAAAAGTTAAAGTTTTGTAACTTTAACCTTACATATATAAAATTTATATCGAATTGTTGTTCGATACTAAGATATTTATAATGTTTATTAAATTTAGCTTTCTGAAAAAAAAAATATTTTCAACCAAAAAAAACTGTGAGCTCGCATACGAAGTAATAATCTCCACATTCACATGTCTCCATAAAATAACCTCACATTTTTATACTACTTGTTACTCCCTTCTTTCAAGTCTAAACACTACAGTTGCTTTATTACATTTGTCGAAGCGAATGTCGGAACGCAAAATATCTATAATTTCACACGAGAAAAAAATTTAAAAAATTGGATATTGATATTATACCCATACAGCAAATAAAATAAGATCACACATGACTATATTTTCACCTATAGATTGACGGGAATTTCAAAGATTCCCGATGTAGATGAATAGTGTCAAAAAGTTAAATGTAGTGTTTGGTCTTGAAGGGAGAGAGACTACTTCGAAAACAATTTGCACATATCAATACGGAGTACGTATTTTTGTACTTATACTGTCTTATAATGTACACCCTATGTGCCACAGTGTTAGTCCCGTTTTGACTTTACGCGGTCTCCAACGCGCCTCTTCAACCATATTTTTCATCGCTTATATGTAAATTTTTTTCATTGAAAACAATATATTATGAAAGATAATTTAATAACGAATGTAAATATCTTATTATCGTATAACAATTTTGTGTAGATTTTATGTTATAGACGGTCAAAGTTACGAAACTTTGATTTTAAAAAAGGTAAACGGGACTAACATTGTGGAACGGAGGGAGGGAGTAGCACATTTTCCATCTTTGTTTACTTTTTTACAATTATTTAAATTGTACTTTTCAGTTTTCACAGTGTTACACCATGAGTTGAAAGGTTTAACCAAGGGAATAAGGGAAGAATTATTATTAAAAGTAAAGAAGAGTAAAAACATCATCGTATAAAAGATGTGACTTTGCATGAGTTGTCAACACGTACTATTGAGATGGAGATGGAGATGGAGATGGTCTTACTATTATGTCTACATTGATCTATCACCATCACCACCCCATTACTTTAGAGAACTCTTCATACTTTTGTACGCTTTGTTTCGTAAGTCATGCTTCTAACTCAATTATGTGCTTTGGAACTTGCCAAATCATGAGCTCTATTTTGTTTGTCCTTACTCGGGTCGGATCAGACTTGACAGCTCTAATTTTATTCGTACTTAGACTAGAAGGAAATTTTTCCCGGTGTATCTCTGAATTTTGGCAGATTTTTCAAGATACTTTTAATTTGAACATCCCTGAAGTTTAATTTTAGTTCTCATCATGTCCTTATTGTTGTTGCCGTTTTGACGGGGTTGATTTAATTAATTACTGCGTTTAAAATTTGAAATAATAACTATACATTGCCCATGGCACCCCTTAGTTTTGGCTAATTTGCCATAGTTTTGAGTTTTTAACACTTTGCTCGTGTTAATTAATGCATTTGTAATTATTTAATCGTGTACAAACAACAGGTCAACAACTTTTAAGCGAAGTTAAATAAAAAAGCGAGCTATAAAGAGTATTAATAAATGAAATTACCCACAAAACTCTTGTATCGAAATTCGTACTCCGTAACTACATACTTTTGAAAAGTAATGATAGGACTGTTCGATTTTTTTTTTTTTTTTTTTGAGAAATAATAATTTATTAACAAAACAAACCATTACAACAAATAAGTTATTAAATTGAAGACAAATCTTACGATAATCAAATCACAAATTTCTCTTATAGAATGGAAGATCTCGAACCCTTGCTATTTTGACAATTCAGATTAACCTCGTATCGTTATCTTCATATAACTTTTGAGGGAATCCTTTTATTCGAATGAATGCAATAGAAACCACCTTCCTTTGTTGATTGTTGACAATTAACGTGTATCCATTAACTATCATCGAACGATACAAGGTTAATCTAAATAGCCTTTAACTAAGAATAGAAAAACATCCCAATATCAAAGATTAATCAAGTGTTGGGGCTTACTATCAATGAATCTCGATGGTAGCCCGAATTGTTGAAGGCAAAATTAAAGTTTGATTTATTGGGGGAAGAGAAGAGGGAAGAGGCTACGATTTTTTTTTGGGTTTTTCTACGGTGTACCCTCCAACTTTTTTGTTTTCTATCGTACGTGTACCCCTATTTTTTTCGCTTACACGGTGTACCCCTAAACTTCATTACTCATTCTCAACCGTGACCTAAAGTTACTTAACCGTTAATTAAATACTAACACCGTTACATTAAGCTTTTATTTCTCCCACTTTTTAATATTTCCTTCTAAATTTATGAATATTCCCTCCCGTTTTTTCTTCTATTTTATATTTTTTGTGACTTCATCACTTTTCTTCATTTTTTTTTTCTTTTAGGCTAACACTAAAAATGAAAAAAAGAGGGGGATGTTTCACAATTTTGAAGAGGTAGTATAAAAAAAAGGGGGAAATAAGAGCTTATTCTAACGGTGTTAATGTTTAATTAACAGTTTAATGACTTTAGGTCACAGTATAGAATGAGTAATGAAATTTAGGGGTACACGGTGTAAGTGAAAAAAAAAAGAGGGATACACGAGAGAAAATCAAAAAGTTAGAGGGTACACTGTAGAAAAACCCTTTTTTTTTTTTTTTATGTTCAATAATATGGTATACATACTACTAGGGGTGTTCATTAACGGTTCGGTGCACCGAACCGTTAATTTTTACGGTTCGTGTACGGTTCGGTTCGGGAAAAATCCGAACCTAAACCGAACCATTAAGAACGGTTACTATACGGTTCGGTTCACCTTTTTAATCTGCTTGATTTATGCGGTTCACCGCGAACCGTTAGTTTACTCTGTCAAATTAAAAAAAAATGTAAGTTAATTATTAATTACGACGTACTTTAACAACATACTAACGGTCCAAAATAAAAACGACAAATTACAAATGTCACATCTAATATAGTACCATTATTAACTAAATAATACTCCGTAGTAAATAGAAAATTTATAAATGTTTTAACTCAAAAATGCGTATTGAACAAAAACAAAGCAATAAACATGTTAAAATTAAAGCTAGAGGGGTGCATATGAGATTTTATTTTACGAGGATGAGGCTTTTGAGTGCTAGAAAAATACGGTAGAATAAATAATTGATATTTGAAATTTGATGAAAGTTGTAAAGTTAAACTTTATGTTTTAATTTGTATATATAAGTATAATTTATTTATATTTTTGCTCTTAACGGTTCGGTTCGGTTAACCGTTAACTCAAAATGCCGAACCTAAACCGAACCGTAAACCGTTAATTTTAACGGTTCGGTGCGCCGAACCATTATTTCTTAACGGTTCGGTTCACCGAACCTATAAAACGTACGGTTCTCGGTTTTTTCAGTTCGGTTTATCGGTTCGGTTTTTTTTGCACACCCCTACTGATACTACGGAGTATGAAGTTGATATTGCTCCAAAACTCTTCGGTTTTTAGGTAAATGGACATTTGTAAGAAAATCATAGTTTACTCGTAAATTAATTTTTTTTTTTTTTTAATTTCTACCTAATATAAGGCACTTTTTCAAAACTTCCACCTATTATAATTGTTTACAAAACTCCCATCTTTTATGACTATTGCATTTTTCGATTCCTACCAAGATCGTTTTTCGGCTCCTGCTGCTAGTATTTTTAATTTTAATTTAAAACTTTCAAATAAGTATTCCATCTGTTCCAGTCATTTGTTTACACTTCCCTCAAATCCCCCTCACAAAAAAGTTAAACTGTAAACAAATCACTGGAACGGATGGAGGAAATCATGTTATTCCTATTTTACCCTTTACCCACATTATTAAGTTTTAACCCTTTATTTAATTTCGTTCTTCCTACTTGTTACTCCCTCCTATCCATGTGATTGTTGCCATGGGTCCACTTTTTGTGAGGAAAAAAAGTAGGTCCATGCAAACAATCAGGGGCGGACCCACATAGTAGCAAGGGGTGGCAGTTGCTACCCCAAACATAAAAAAATCGGTTTAAAAGATAGATTTTTGCTACCCCAAATACCGATGAATAATTGATAATATAATGTTATTATGTATAATGAACAATAAATACTTTTATTTGCTACCCTAAACATTAATTTCTGGGTCCGCCCCTGCAAACAATTGGATGAATAATAGTTGTTACGAATCCCCCATATTTACTTTTTATTTAATTTTGATTTTCACCTAGAAATTTTTTAATGAATTATGTCATGGTGATTGGTGTGTGTCCAAATCTTCCTCGTGTGTGTTTACAAGTCACTTATGTATGGTAAACATGGATTTGATTTCACAATTTCGGCATGTTTGATTCGTGGTTAATTGATTTACATTTTTCTAACCCTATTTCGTAATTTAGGTGAAAATTTGGGTCTTTCATATGAATGTTTAATTGTTGTAGCACTGATGATTATGGGCTACAATTCTTGAGTTAATCGACTTTTCGGGGAGCCGAGCTCAACCCTAGATTAATTGGGGAAGAATTGGGGAAGAACAAAGGAGAATACAAAAGACTGAAAAATGAGTTTCTGTTATTGATTGAATTCTTTTACAATGAAAGTTGTGTATTTATACTACCTATGACCATTGACAATTAACAAACAACATACTCCTTTCTACTACAACATACTTTCCCCCTTGAAAATTGACTTGCCCTCAAGTCAATGACTCAACCTTATGACGTATGAACATAGACCTAATAAGCGCAGTACATTAGCGTCTACTGGGTTTCAAGCATCTCGTAAAAATGCCAAACAGATACCAGAATGCTTCTTGTAAGCGTCCACCACGGCAACAAAAACTGATAAAGATTCCCAAAATTATCTCGTTTGGAATGAAATTTAACTTCTCTAGTTCCCACAAGAACAAATCAGCTCTACCAATACCAAAGTGACTGCACAACAGATGTATCGCCCTATTAACGGCCATGATACTAGGAGCGCATTTTATCTTCAAAAAGAATTTCGGAGCTTCTTCGAAATCCCTCTTCTCACAATACACATTTGCCACCTTGATTGAATTCACCCTACTTGGTTTCCATCCAGTAGTGACAGTTTTCTGGTTTCTGTTGTCTTCCCACCTGAACAAAGAAAAACTGACCAAACTCTCCAATTGCGTAGTTTCATCAGCCCCAAATTCAACCTGTACCGCTTCAGCATCAACATTAACCGCACATTCAACTTTACGCTCCTCTATTTAAAAACCAAAAACAAACCGATAACACGATGATGAGATCGATACAACGATCTCTAATTCACCAGCTCTCACATAACCCTTTACTAACCCAATGTAAATATCATCACGAGCAAGAAGAATTCCCCGCTTTTCGGCCACAGAAAGCAACAACTCAGCCTCCCTAATCATCCCCGTATCAACAACAATTGACGCCATAAGCTCGACAGACTTGGGCAAATGCTCAAACTCCT
Source organism: Dianthus caryophyllus (assembly GCA_023091065.1). Classification (NCBI taxonomy): domain Eukaryota; kingdom Viridiplantae; phylum Streptophyta; class Magnoliopsida; order Caryophyllales; family Caryophyllaceae; genus Dianthus; species Dianthus caryophyllus. Next base: position 6,699,051 of record CM041525.1, on the reverse strand, counting down.
CAAAAATACCGTCGAATCTCCAAAATATTTCCCACAACCACTCAATACTCTCATCATCACCTGAACTATCTCCCTCATCCTGCTCCACAGCTTTCTCCAGTAATTGCTTGTGAGCAACAAGGTCATCAAGAGGGGGTTTTTCCTCAAGCACATCGAGTATCTTCGACAACTTATACCAAACAAACTTCCCGTGCAACCCAAGCTTCCATTTCAAAATGTGCACAAAGTTCAAGGCGGTTAACAAGGTCCTACAACATCCCTCGTAAGAAACCCGTGGTTTGTCAGGACCACTCCAGTTGTCCATCTCAGTCAATACAGAATTGGCAGGCTTCACAGACTCAACAAATTTCCACGCTTTGACAGGCTCGTAAAATTCTTGAGGCATGTCGTATGTTTTACCATGCTCGTAAATGTTCTTTTCTGGACTGTGGACGACTGTGCCATCGTTAAAGCAAATGGGAAAAGCAGCGAACAAAGTTGGTTCCTGCTTACCGTCCTCAAAACATAGTTGTGATACTAACTTTGGGCATTCTGTCACCTCGACATCGAAGAACGACAACTTCTCTAAGGATTTGTGTAGATGATTCTCGGAATTAGTACCATCAAAAACAGAAAAATCGAGTGTTTGAACATACCCAAAGGATTGAGGAGGATGATTCTCTGAACTCGGATTACTGTTCTAATTAGGCAGAGAATTAGGAGCAATCTGCAAACATTCTGGATTTGTTCCCCCATAATCGTCTTCTTGAGGATTCTCTGAATTTGAATTCAAAGCTGAATTGTGTAAAACATTAAACGATTTCTTCAGAAGTTCTTGAATATTTTGCATCATCATCACCATTTGAGAGGATTGACCTACCAATTTCTGGGTTTGAATCAATTGCTCAGTCATTTGAGACTGCAAATTCTTGAGTTTATCCTCCATTATTGGGTTTGATCGAAAATTTCCAAAATTGGGGATGAAATTAGAGTTTCTGTGAATTTGTAAGTCGAAAATTTGGGGTTTTTTTCTGGAATATTCAAAAATTTTAGGGTTTATGATGAAATTGAATGGAATCGATGAAGTGAAATCCAATTGGTGCAGCGAGAGATGAAATTGCAGAATCTCCAGGATCGATAAGGTGATACCAATGTTGTAGCACTGATGATTATGGGCTACAATTCTTGAGTTAATCGACTTTTCGGGGAGCCGAGCTCAACCCTAGATTAATTGGGGAAGAATTGGGGAAGAACAAAGGAGAATACAAAAGACTGAAAATGAGTTTCTGTTATTGATTGAAGTTTCTTTTACAATGAAAGTTGTGTATTTATACTACCTATGACCATTGACAATTAACAAACAACATACTCCTTTCTACTACAACATTAATCCAAATTTGTTGCCAATACATGTGAAGTGAGTTTTTTGTAGGTTATTATTCTAGTGAATGTTTAACTGTATGGAATTAGGGTTAGGGAGCAAAGTTTTTTTTAGTATTCAATTCAATGTGGTAAATGAGATTTTAATCATCTAAATCAAGCACTTATCATGATAGGATGAAGTTGAAAAACTAGTGAGGAAAGCATGGCGATGGTGACAGACGAGATGACGAAGATGTTAAGATACAAACTCAAGTTCTATATCGGAAAAGGAAAGATGAAAGTTCATCTATATAAGTGTCTATCAAATATAATATGAGGCCTTTTGGAAAGGAGTCCAAGAGTAAATTCGTGAGGGTTTGGCCCAAATAAAGCGGACAATATCATACTCCGTAACAATCCCTCCTATCCATCCATTTCTTTGCATCACTTTTTGCACGGTTTTTAAGAAACGTGCACATGGTAGTGTAAAATGAGAAAAAAAAAAACGATGATAAAGTAGCCTTTGAAAGGTTAAATGTTATCCAAATAAGGAAATGCAAACAAATGAATGAATGTTCCGAAAATGGAAAGTGCAAACAAATGGATGGATAGGATGGAGTATTATATATGGACCGTAGACACCTATGCAGCAGAGGGCAGAGGCCCAACAACAGTCGTCAGCGCTTCCATTATAACAGAATAAAATAGAGAGAAAGTACGTAGAATATGACGGAACTACCTTTTGATTAATTGTACTAATTGAATTTAAGTTGATTTGATGGGTTACTCAATAATAATAAATTGTAGAAGGATGAGGAAGATGATGACGACGAAGATGCATTTGGTAATATAGGGTTTTGATTTGGGTGAGTGAAGTAGAGCACTTTTTTGAAGGAAGAAAGTCATTGAAATGTTTAATTTCTAAAGGTATGGGCATTTCAGTCATCTTGATGCGTTTTTCATTGGAACTAGTTATGTGACTCGTGAAATTCACGAGATGTTTTAAAATCCTGTTTATACTCAAATTTGTAATGTGGTGTTGTTCATGTATATCATAACTAAGAACACAAATATTGGTAAAAATCCATCAATTTTTGTTAATGTTATTAAAAAAAGTCTGAACCCCTAATCAAATGAACTATAAACTATATAGTAGTATTCGTCGACAAAATCGGATAATTTTTGCAACAAATTCCCTTTAGTGACCTATAGATTTTTTTTTTTCCCGAGTGACCCTTGGAATACATTAACACGATGCGACAATTATGGGAATGTCTATCTTTGCAAGAATAATTTAAGCTAAAACACAAATCTAAGCACACTTGCTGAGGGACTGGCAAACATCGATCCATATTACATTTTAGGATTTACATATAATATTGTTCCTTATATTTTTTAAACGGAAAAATTCATTTTTTTTTTTTAAAGTCATATGACATGCACAATAAACGTTAGAAATCAACGTACACAAATCTAAACGAATAAAACAAAGTAAGCACTCAATAAAACAAAAAATATACTGCAATACTTGATATTGACCTCTTTTACACACCCACTATTTAATCATTGATTTTTGGAAGGAACTACAGGCTCACTCGTGGTAGTAATTTTTCCTTCCACGAGTGAGCCTATAGTTTTTCCACAAATGACCTAAATATTTGAATATATAAGTTATATTTAGTTAATACGGAGTATATATACTTTATGTAATGAATATGTTATTAAGTATGTGTTTATGTCAATTTGTTTTCGTTATAGATTATGTGAATTTTTTTCAAATTTATGAATATAATTGTTTATATTTTGAATATTTAGCTAAGTTTATTAACACGCCTATAACGATTTATATCTAGTGATGAAATTTTTAAAATTAAAATGAATTTTAAAAGTATATCATCAGTGATCTCTATTTAAAGAGCATGTTAAATTATAAACAATAATCTAATCTATCTAATTTTTTGTTTTACAAAAATATACGAGTAACTAAAATCGTTTAAAAGAAAAAATTTAAAAGTGAAAATTGGGAAATCAAAGAGCCATTAAAATTCTATTTTTTGATGAGGTGTCATCATGAGAATGCTTTGTTTTGAGTATTTTAGATGAGAGTAGTCAAAGTGTTAGTCAATGATTGTGTTTTAATATGTATTAGATTAGATTAGATGATAGTGTTTTTAAAACGTAATAATCGTAAGAGGTGGGAGTTTTGTAAAAAAAATTATAATAGATGGAATTTTTGAAACGATATCTTATATTAGGTAGGAGTGAGTTATCAAAAAAAAAAAAACCCCCTAAATTAAATACAATCAATTGAAACCCCTAAAGGCCCTAATAACCTTAAACTACCACTATTTCAAATCAATTTTCAATAATATAGAATATTAACTGAATAACGTGTGATAGGTTACAATCTAATGTTGTTCAAGGCCTTTTTTGGTAGAATAGTGTATAAAACTATCAATCATAAATTTCTTGAAATTTACGTTATATACTGCGGTTATCATTCTTGAGTTTCATGTACTTTAGTTGAGATATAATAAAAACATCATCTTTATAGATTCATGTTAAGATCAGAGTTACATTTATATACGCTATTATATTAGAATCATGTCACGTATAATTTTATCATAGTCTCTTTCATCCCTAAAAGATAATCACCCTTATCTACAAAGACCATACTCCGTACTACTATTAATTATTTGAAAAAAAAAAAAAAAAAAAAAAAAAAAAACCTGAGTTTAACAAAAGTAAAAGCAAAAACATTGATAGGATAAAGTTGAAAAACTAGGTGCACAAATTCTCATATAAAACGGGTAACCCGTCTTAAGTTTAAGACGGGTCAAATAGTTAAGATAAGACAAAAGTAAAAAGTGTAGGAAAAAGTAGAGTGTTTTGTCTGATATGTGCAAGTGGATGAGTACTTGACCCGTTTTAAGCTTACGACGGATAACCCGTCTTAAGAGAGACTTATTGAGTGAGGAAAGCATAGCGATGGTGACAGACGAGATGACGAAGATGTTAGGGTACAAACTCAAGTCCCACATCGGGAAAGGAAAGATAAAAGATCATCTATATAAGTGTCCATTAAATATAATATGTGGCCTTTTGGAAAGGAGTACAAGAGTAATTTCGTGAGGACTTGGCCTAAAGCGGACAATATCATACTCCCTCTGTCCTAGTCAATTGTTAACGTTTGCTTGTTTTATTTTACAATTCACCGGGACGGAGGAAGTATTATTATGGACCGTAGTCACCGACGCAGCAGAGGCCCAACAACAGTCGTCAGCGCTTCCGTTATAACAGAAGAAAATAGAGAGAAAGTAGAATATGACGAAACTACCTTTTGATTAATTGTACTAATTGAATTTAAGTTGATTTGATGGGTTACTCAATAATACTTTAACAAATTGTAAAAAGATGAGAATGATGGATGGGAAAGATGATGACGATGAAGATACATTTGGTAATATAGGGTTTTGATTTGGGTGAGTGAAGTAGAGTAGTTTTGGAGAAGGAAGAAAGTCAATGAAATGTTTAATTTCTAAAGGTAAGGGCATTTCAGTCATCTCAGTGCGTTTTTCATTGGAACATTGGAATGATAGTGTTTTCAAAACGTAATAATTGTAAGAGGTGAGAGTTTTGTAAAAAAAATTATAATAGATGGAATTTTTGAAAAGATATCTTATACTCCCTCCATTCATATCCACACTACACATTTGCTTTTTCACACTTGCCAACGCGCATTTTGCGCGTTAAATATCTTTAGCTACGTTTATTCAAAAAATGTAAAAATTAGATTTTAATTACGTACTCATAAAGACGAATCAAACAAGATCATTCATGAATATATCTACACTTATGTATCGAGAGATAATTGAAAGTGAACGCTTAAGAGTGAATAGTGTACAAAATAGAAATCTACCATGTGGATTTGAATGGAGGGAGTATTAGGTAGGAGTGAGTTATAAAAAAAAACCCTAAATTAAATACAATCAATTGAAACCCCTAATAACCTTAACTACTACTATTTCAGATCAATTTTCAATAATATAGAATATTAACTGAATAACGTGTGATAGGTTACAATCATAATGTTGTTCAAGGTCTTTTTTTGGTAGAATAGTGTATCAAACTATCAATCATAAATTTCTTGAAATTTACGTTATATACTGCGGTTATCACGCACACAGATTTAATAAAACAGCTAAGTTTGAAAGAAAACATATCATTCTTGAGTTTCATGTACTTTAGTTGTGATATAATAAAAACATCATCTTTATAGATTCATGTTAAGATCAGAGTCAGAGTTACATTTATATACGCTATTTTATTAGAATTACGTCACGTATAATTTTATCATAGTCTCTTTCATCCCTAAATGATAATCACCCTTATCTACAAAGATCATAGTACTATTTTTTTTTTTTTTGAGTAAATGGTTGATTCGTTTTTTTTTTTTTTCTTGTGCTAAAGTAAAAGTAAAAATATTATAAATAAAGGCAATAATAGTAAAAATCCATGCATCACAATTCTTGTAGAGCTCCCTTCTCTTATTCAAAACTGGTAACCAATTTTTTTCAATCAATTTATTTTTATTTTTTTACAATAATCTATAATATGAGATCAAATTTAATAATAAACACAGTAAAATAATTTTCTTTTCAAAAATTTTTTCGATAAATTCGAAACAGACACCGGTCACACCGCGACACGTACAACTACTGCTTGTAATGGTGCTAATGATTGGTTCGTATAGTTTTCCAAATAGGCAGATTGATGAAAAATACAAATTCCAAAGCACATCCAATCCAATCCAAATTGTTTGCAAAAAAGAAAAAACTCATGGGTTGGTTGCCTAACATGCTTAGAATGTAACTGTCAAATTGACCTTTTGATAGTGAAATCCCACAAAAGTTAACGCTGTTTTGTCACTAAACTAACTGTTTACTGCCTATAACTAATCTACGAATCATCCAACTGACTTTCAATTTTCAAATGATAATTTTTTAATGATTTTAAGGGTCCCTATTTTACGATTGTATAAAACCATTTAAAGCACATGAGCATTAATCAAATGAAAAACATAAGGTTGTAAACAATCCACTTCATACAAGTTTTGTTATTCTAGTCTATACGAGTGATAAATTCTCGACTGTGAGACCTATTGCATATAGTTGTACTCCTTTCATATTATTCTTAATAATTAAGGAGTTTTCGGTGTGAAACGGTCTCATAAGAAACAATAAGGGTCCAATATACGCGAAGATTAAAAAGAAAAAAAAAATATTGAGAGCCTAGTTTGCAGAAATATTAATTCTCGACTCCAATTCTTAATCAATTTAGGGCAATAATTCATATACAAGTATACTATGAATTCTAAAAATTAAAGTTACATTGCATCTTTACAAGACAATTAACGTTACTGTTATAAGTTATAACCTTTTATACTGTACTAAATTAGGCTACATTATACATACAATTACTTTATTTCATGTTAAATTATACACCTTTACTAATTAAAAGTTCCATAAATTATCATTCAAATCGCTTGAGACATGTTCTTGGGTCACTTTTACCTTAGGAGTTGAGTCCTTTTCTTGAACGAGGTACTTAATGATGGATTGATCTTGTTCGAAATACGAATCCACATACCCAAAATTCACCATTTCTTCGTATGTCATAATCTCGAGAAACGAGGGTTCCATATCGCATTGTTGGCTCCCGATCAGAGGAGTGTCGGAGAAGCAGGTCACATGAGACGGGTTGGCATCGGTGTTGATTGTTGCCTCATTGTTAATTGGTGAGGAAGACTCCGCCAGCGAAGGCAAGTGCGATTGGTGTTGCACCTCCTCGTGACTCGATGATTCAGGGTCGTCAATTGATTTCTTCAACCCTAAACCCTTGTCGAATACTCGAGATATCACCCATTCACTCTGTTGTTCAGTAAAAACAAAAAAAATTAAAGATATTTTCTCGATTTAAACCAATCAACCTCATTTAATATATCGAGATTAACATTTTTATTTTTTAATTAGACAATATAAACCGTAACGCTTATATAACTTGATCATGAAATTGTATCATATAGCTACAAGAATATACCTTGAATTTCAATCTATTCAAACAAATCAGCATCATTTAATATCTCGAATAAATTTCCAATTATTTCAATCAATCGACCCATTTAATATATCCATTTTAACATTTTCATTCTCAACTATTAAATTACATTTTCTACATTAGCATAACTTGATTACGAAATTACTACTCCTTTATACTAAATGAAAATGTACACATTTACCTTGACTCCTACTTCCTTTTACTATCTGAAAATGTCCACAATCTGATAGAAATACGAAGTACGGAGTACCTTTTATAAAATGATCATTTTATCGTAAAATACATTATATTGATACTGAAAAACACGATCAAAGTACCTCGAAATAAAATTACGATATAAGAATTTCATTATACCTTGGAATTAAGAATGTGGGTGAGCTTAGCTAAAGGGCCATCAATTCTAAATTCATGCATGACCCAATTAGTTTTTTCACCCTTTGGAGCTCTTCCAGTGTAAAACACAAGTGTTTTCTTCCTACCAACTAGTAATTTCTCACGGTAAATTTCCTTGTCTTTTCCGGTAGCCTTCCAGTAACCCGCTTCGGTTGCTCGGTTTGTTCTTAAACCTGTTGGATATTTTCGGTCCCTTACGCAGAAGAAATACCATTCTTTTTCTCCCATTTTCGCCATCTCTGTATAACATCACAAATAAATGATCAAAATTCAAACCCTACAAAAAAATTACTCCTAGTAAAAAAAAATAATACTCCTATGTAAAATGAATTACTTACTTGGTAAATCCCACGGTTCAACCTTGTTAAAATCTGCTTCACCAATTGCTACCGCATTGAAATTTTCGTCGTGAAACTTCTGGCTGAGGTAATGAGTTATGAGCTCTTCGTCCGTAGGGTGGAACCGAAAACCTGGTGGTAATTCAATTTGTTCGTCTTCCATATCGAGAATGGTTCAAAGGCGACAGAAAATTGAGGCAATATATATATAGTAGTAGTAGTATAAATTTGGGTGACTAGGGAAATTCAGAGGAAATGATGAAAACGAGTAAATATATATGAGAATTTAGAGAAATGTTCAATGAATTTTGGTAATTTAATAATATTATGAAGGAAATAAAATTAATAAAAAAAATAAAATAATAGAGGATTAAAGGGTTTAATAATATGTATGTGAAGAGAGAATTCAAAGGTGTTAAGGAAGAAGTATAAAATTAGCTGAAGAGCAAAGCCTCTTAAATAATGGTTTTTTTTTTTTTTGGGAGAAGTATGAAACGTGGTATGTAACGCAAACATCTTCTCCCTTAAGTTTTTAGTAGATTGGTTCAACTCTTTTAGCACTTATACTTCTTTATTTCAAACTTTTCTCCCCTTAATTTGACTTTAATCACTTTAATCGGAGAGTTATACCGTGTATAAAGTATTATCAACTAAAACATGATTATTTTTATGTCAATAAATAGTGGTAGCTTATAATTTGATGACTATATATGTAGTCATGCTTTATGTATAAAAGTTTTATTTTACTTTCGTAGTGAAAGACGATTTTTTTAAGATTTTGATTTGTACTATACTAGTCATGTAGTCAACCTTGCTCGTTTATTACACTGTTGTCTTAAGAGAAAAATATATCGTGAATTAACCTTCTTATATACAAAGTAGATTAAGATTATTCGAATTGAATACTTTTGAGTTTTCATACATATTTGACTCCACCCTTTAAATTACATGTCATTTAGTTAATTAGATTGATATGTCAATTAAATTTACAAATTTTACTCATCCCCCATTAGCCATTGTAATGGCCTAATGCCTCATTTCAAACCAAAAAAAAATATATGGTTACTTTGCTTTGTATGATTAACTGTTATGATTTATTATTCTTTCTTGATTCAACCTTTACGTATAAATTTTAATATATCATACTTTTGGGTCGAGTTAGTAAATAAATATAACTTTTAATAACATACGAGGTTTAGCTCATCACGCATAATTGACATGTTCTTCAAATACTTTGTTGGTTTTTTTTTTACAAGGTAAGGAAACTTTTTTCGATTATCGACGCTAGGATCAACCTATTTCATCCTCTCAGATGAAGTTAAGAGGTAGCCATGGCTTTCAAACCACTTGAAAAAACTGGACGTGTCCAAACTTTGCCATAAAGTCGACAATTTTATTTGTCTCGCGAAAATAATAATTGATTTCTATCGAATGGAAATATTCAATTTCAAACTTTTATGTCTAAACTAATACTCGTATTTGAAATTTCCCAAGACACTTGATTGCCAAGTTTCTCGAATAGCGTTTATAACACAAAGATTATCATCTTCTATAATGAGTTTCAAAACTCCTAATAATTCTGTGTAACAACATTTAATAAATACAGATCCTATAACGATACTCAACATGTCAATAATACACAGAATAATGATAACTACGACAAATAATTTTGCTTTAATGTTAAATACTATATTGAGCATGTTTATCGTGAATTTTGTTATACAGTATTTGTATATTACACGCTTGAATTAAAGACTATTTCGAGAAACCTACCAAAGTACATTGATTTTTGTTGAAGAAAAAAAATATTAGTGAATTTCTAAATTTTTAATAATATATGATGACATTTAATGTATTTAAAGGAAATTATTTGGACAACCGATAATATTTTGTAGCACATAGATAATCATCCAAATAAGAGAATACTCAAAAGAAAGCCATTTCGAGTTAAGGAAAAAAAAAAAAAGTCTTTTTCTTTGTGCGTGTAGCACATAGATAATCATAGCACATTAATAAAGTAGACAGAGAAAAAACCCTAAAAAAGGGGGAAAAAAAAAGTTCCTTTTAAAAATTCGATGCTACCATTGACATTCATTCGTCGAGGTAAGCCCTAAAACTTAATTAGTTTTTGATTTTATATGTTTTTTTTGTTTTTTTTGTCTTAATAAAAGTCTCTCTTTTGTTGAGAGTTTTTAATTTCTCTTTATAGTCAGTACTTTTTTATGCGGTATTTTTGTTTTGTTATTTATCAATATAATGTTTCTTTAATAAATGATTGTTCAATGGTATTTACCCAGGATTTTACGGGTGGGGGGCACATTTTTGAATTTTTGTTGTACGATATTTAAAGATGATGATTTTTTTTTTGAAAGACTATATTGAATATTAGATGTACTTTTATTATCATGTGAAGTATTGATTGTATAAGGAGTGCAAATAAATCGGAAAATTTACACAAAAGGATTACACAAAATACAGAATACCTTATGAGATGCCGTAAAATCAAGTAAATATTTTTTGCAGGAGTAGACTATTGAATTGTCTATGTAAAAAAATTAAATTCACCTTGAAATCTTATACGGAGTATTATTTAGAGTACATTTTTATGGTTAAAATTTTAACTAAATTCCCAAATGACAAAGAAAATTAACAAATTGTGAGTGTAAAACACAATTGCGGAGTATACTATACTATGTGTTTTGGGTAAATATTGTCAAAGTAATCAAATTAAATGATCTCCGTCCGATTTTTTTTTTCCATAAATTCGTGTTAAAGGCTTAAAAAGACAAACAAATAACAACTTGCCACTACTGGGTGTAGTTTTATCATTATTTATTAATCTTTATGTCTCTAATACTTCATATATAGGTAACGATAAGATCTATATAAATATTAAAAAATATAATTTGATGAATATATGAAAAAATATTATGATACAAAATATATTTAAATGCTTAGTTTGAAAATAAGTTTAATTTTATTCTTTTGGTAAAATGTTGATAAATTAATTGATTGAGATTTAATTTCTTGTAGATTATGTAAATAGCTTAAGAAAAAAAAATATAAAAAAAAAAAATAAAAAAAAATAAATAAGGGAGCCGCTAGGTATTGATCCCTAGACCTCTCACAACAACATTCAAGACTAAACCAACTGAGCTACTTCTTCTTTTTGTATATTCTCTGTTGCTTTTAATACTTATTTGTTTGTTTCTAAAATGGGTAGGGGGGCACGGGCCCCCCTTGGCCCCCCCCCTAGGCCCGCCCCTGGATATACGGAGTATGAAATTAGCCAAAAAAAAGTAGAATGAGCAATTTTTATACAAAAGTAGACTTATGTACTCCATATAAAAATAATTTTGTGACCGTGTGATTAGTTTAATGGTTATATGAACATCGGCACCCACCTTTTTACTAAAATGATAAGGAGTAGTACAATTTCTTATAACCATATTTGTATGTGCGTCTCAATAAGTCAATAACTAATTAACCACATGTCACAATAAAAAAAAAATATTTTTGTGTTTTCTTTTTTTATTTGGCGTAATAGAAAGCGCACAGTGTCATTGTTCGGGTTTCTTCTACCGGACCTAATGAGCATCATCGTCTAGCACTCGACAAAGATACAAGCAACTCAAGGGTTAAAGTTTATTGAGCTATTGCCCAATGCCCACTAAAAAAAAGGGTGAAATTTATATATGAAACAAGATTAACGGCTAATTTTACTGTTTATTCAAATTTGATTACGGTTGAAACTAACTTTATAAGCTTAATGATACAACTGAAAATACGCCAAATCTAGTTAGAACTCTAAAAAGTGAAAAGTAAAAAGGGTATATATGAATGAAAAAAAAAAAAACAAAAAAAAAATCGAAGTTACAAAAATAAGAAGGAATCGGGAATCGGTCATCGGTCATCGGTGATGGGTCATCGATGATAGAGAGTAGAAACCTCTCTTACGAAGGTTGTTGACGAAATGGTCGTCCAAATTTCATGGACTCATCTCCGTACATCTTTGATTACCTACAGAACCACGGTTTGTTCATCACTTTCCCTTTTTAATTCTCACATTCATACTCATCATTCCACTTTTCTCCCTTCTTTCTTCCTTATTTCTGCATCAATTTCAACTCTTTCTTACAAATTAAGCTCTACCCACTTCAATTCTACGTCTGTTAATCTGTCTCATGTTGGAAAGATTGGAACTTTGAATCAGAAAGATGATGCTTTTTGTGTTTTTAGTGGTTTTATGAGTAAATTGTTGATGAGAATTTCTCATTTGTCCCCTGAAATTCCCCGCAAATACTTGAATGTGTGTGCTTGGAAGCCTTTAAATGTGTGTCAGCTTTTGCTGGATTTCGAGTTGGGTTGTCGAAAATCAGGGTTTGATGCTGAGAGTGTTGAGTGTTTGTGGGAAATGTTTTGGAGGGTCGATGGTATTTTCGGAGGTTTCGAGCATTTGCCCAAGTCTTTCGAGGTGATGGGGTCGATGCTTATTGATGTTGGGATGTTTAGGGAGGTTGAGTTGTTGCTTTCTGTGGCGGAAAAGCGGGGGATTCTTCTTGCTTGTGATGAGATTTACAGTGGCTTAATTGAGGGTTATGTGAGTGCTGGTGAATTAGAACATGCTGTATCGATATATTATAAGGTAAGGGGGCGGCGCTTGTTGCTCTCATCATCGTGTTATCGCTTTCTTTTTGGTTTTTTAATAGTGGAGCGTAAGGTTGAGTGTGCAGTTACTGTTTATGAGGAAGCGGTAGAGGCAGGTTTTGAATTTGGGGATGGTGAAACTAGGAATTTGGAGACTTTGATCGGTTTTCTTTGTTCGGGTGGGAAGACAACAGAAGCCAGAAAACTTCTTAGAAAGGTTGTCGCTACTGGATGGAAACCAAGTAGGGTGATCTTAAGCGAGGTTGCAAATGTGTATATTGAGAAGAGGGATTTCGAAGATGTTCTGAATTTCTTTTCGGAAATGAAATGTGCACCTGATATCGTGGTCGGTAATAGGGCAATACATCTGTTGTGCAGTCACTTTGGTATCGGTAGAGCTGATTTGTTCTTGTGGGAACTCGAGAAGTTAGGTTTCTCTCCAAACGAGATAACTTTGGGAATCTTTATTAGTTTTTGTTGTCGTGATGGAAGATTACGAGACGCTTTTTGGTATCTGTCTGACATTTTTACGAGAGGCTTGAAACCCAGTAGGCGCTCCTATAACGCACTTATTAGCTCGATATTCATAGCGGGCATGGCGGAGCATGCTCAAGAAATTTATAATGATATGATCGATAATGGCGTAATACCTGATATGGCTACGTATAGAGCTCTTTTAGCAGGGTATTGTGAAGCCAGACATTTCAATAAAGTGAAACTTTTGGTTAATGAAATGACAAATTATGGTCTAATTAATCTCTCTCCATTAGATGATCCGATGAGTAAAGCGTTTTGTATTTTGGGTCTTGATCCATTGACAGTGAAGGTGAAAAGGGACAACGATTTGAAAAATTTTAGAGTTGAGTTTGTTGATGATTTGGGGAACGGTCTCTACCTTGACACAAACTTAGACGTCTTTGAAAAAACGATATCTAGCGTTCTTGAGGAATCATTAGTTCCAGACTTAAACTTGCTGATGCTGAGGCTATGTGATGATCAAAATGCAAAAGAGGCCGTGCGAATGATGGATGAGATGGCAGAGTGGGGTCAGGAATTATCGCCTACTGTTTTCTCAGCGTTCGTAAGATTGCTGTCTAATTCAAATCTCCTGGGTCAAGTTGTAATCAGGATGTTTAGACGATATGGAAGATCAGAAACAGTTGAAAATCTCCTCGATCAAATTTTCAAGAAGAGAAATTTGCCCGAAACTTCCTCTTATGATCGTGTAGTTCAAAGTTTTTGCAACTATAATAACTTAATTTGCGCTACACAGTTCCTGACTGATATGTTACATAAGAAAATTAAACCAAGCTTAGATACATGGGACTCGATAATTGAGTTGTTCTGCATACAAAGACATGCTGCAGATGCAGAAGGGCTTCTGACTTCGATGGTCAATGTTGGTCAAACTCCTACAAAGAGAATGTATTTATCCGTCATTGAGAGATATCGCATAGAAAACAACATGACGAAGGCATCGGAGTTATTGCACAGAATGCGGCAACATGGTTATGAACCTGATTTTACGACACAATGGTCAGTCATTAGCAGCTTCAGCACCTCTGGTGACCGTCAAGGTAGTCATCAGGGATTCCTTTCAAGGCTGTTGGGTGGCGGCTGATTTTTTCGCAGAAGGTGGTCCTGAAGCATAAAGTGGGTAAATTTATTCATCGTCTTCTTTTCTTATTTTTTACTCTATCTATTCACCTCTTATTGCACCATTCAAAATATGGGTAGTCTTCTAGGCGGTACTTTGGTTGTGTTTTACTCTATGTATGCATAAAAAAAATTCGTTAAATTTATGATTAAGTGAAATGTTTTTTGTTAAAAAATTCAAATATTATTTACAAATTTCGTTTTTTTATATGTACATTATTTTTTAACAAATTAAAACATCTTGTTCATGAGTTCGAGATCCATCAGTGTCATTTGAGGCATTTTTTAGTTTAACTTAAAGCAAAAATTTAACTAAAAAAAGCGTAGCACTCTCCTATACTATAGATCTCAGAGTGAAGTACTTGCCTTCCAAACTCCTATAGTGAGTCTAGGATAATGAATTACGGAGTAACATGTATCGTGAATTTCCAAAATAATGTGGGGGCAAGTGCAGCTGTGTGCACGCACCCTGGTCTGCCGCTACTTGGGATATATAACAATACTCCGTGTAAGTTAGTTATATTCTGTGTCTCTTTTTTACTTCTTTTGTATCTCTTGGTATTATCTTTCTTTCTTTAAAATTTGAAGCATACAAATCAATTTGAGAGGCATTTGCTGCTATCTGCAGCAAGTACGCCTTTACTCGATTTTACATCTTTACTCTTTGAATGTTGAATTTTGAGGTTTTATTATACAGCTCTTCTAAGGTGATTACGAATTTTGTGTCGGTGACTGGCACAATGCTTAGAGAGTTAGAGTGCTTGCCAACTGTTGAGGCTGCGACTTTCATTAATGTTTCAGAAATGTATCAGGATTCCGAAAATATGGATGCGCCTCTTATGTACCTGCACAAAGCTTTGAAGAATAATGACAGTCTTCTTGGCGAGGAGCATGTTCAAAGTTTCATCTGTTATCATACTCTTGCTGTTGCTTGTAATGATTTCAGTGCCTAAAACTTATTCATCAGGTGTGCTATTTTCTTACGGAAAATCTTATTATCCATGAGACGTTTGAGATATTATTGTTCTCCTGTAGATTCTTTCGCAGATGACTGCTATGCTAATTTCGAGCTTTTTTTGGTTCTACTGCATGAAATGGAAACCTATGAAAGACTAGTGAAACAACTTGGCGATGAAGAGTGAAGGACTCATGACTCCCACAACAGGATGAAAGATCACGACAAAAGCCGCAAATTCTTGATGCAGCTACTGCTCATGAAGAAGCAGTTGATTTTTTGGAGGTAAATTGATACGAGAATACGAGATGTTTCGTTTGTGTAAAGGAAAGGAAAAGAGAAATGATGCTTCCTGTACTGTTTCTTAAGAGTTACGAGTTACGACCCCTAACCAAACACACCTTACTTTTATGTTTTTATTATGCAGGTGTAATTGTGACTGATTCTTTGTGATTGCCATCTTTTCTGCATTGTGCGATTATCGTTGCTGAAAGGACGTCCTGCTGCTGACGGTACCTTTACGAGAAAATCAGTCATAAATTTCGCAATCAGGTTCTAATGTTTCTGCGTTCGAGTGCTTATCCAATGAAAACGGTATCATAAAAGAGGAAAGCTGCAGCAAATGAGGCATAGAACACATATTGTCCAACCAGGTAGTCCGTCTTCTAAACGCTACAGAGTATTAATTCCAAGATTTCGTCGAAAACTCGTGCAGAAGTAGATAAGCATATAACTGATGTACACTAGAGAAGGGAACATTCGAAGTACACACAGAGTACGGTCTGCGAATACACTTATACAACGGGCGAACAATATAAAAGAGAAGATGATCCATATAAAAACATGATTATTAATAGTCCTCCTCACTTACACAATGAAAGAAATGCATGATTAAATAGCCACATTTTGTTGTAATTTTGGAAAACAACACAATTAATTAATGAAAGAAGTAAATTTATTTCAATCATTGATTTTAGGAGAAGGTGCAGGATTGTTAAACTTAGGAATGAGATTAACATGAGCATCATTTGCATGTGCATTACTGTCGTCTTCGTAGTCCATCATTTTTATCATTAGATGTCTTCCTCCTCTTATTGAACCTTCCTGAAAAACACAAATACCGAAATTATTACGGAGTACTCCCTATTATTTCATGTATCGATTTTTCTAACATGCATCTGTCGTAATGACACATATTAGTCAAATTAGTGTGTCGATTGAAAAAGAATTGACCATGAGCTATTATTATTATTGGTAGTCGTCTTTATACTAAACATAATCAACTTTTAGTTTTACCAAGAGTCGTGTTTTTCTCTATACGAAATTCTCTTTAACTACATTCATTTTCGTTTTTTATTTTTGTTCCCCATTAGTTAGCCATTTTGTTAGGCAAAAAAGCTATACTCCCTTGGTCCCTGTGAATCAGTCTTCATTTTCGGGTGTACAAGTCATTTGTTTACATTTTTATAATTGTACAGAGTACTACTCCGTACATTGTTTAGGCAATGTGGAAGCGTACAGTTGGTCTTCTTTAAAAGCAAGTTGACCTTCTTTGTATTTATAATATTACACTGTATTTATTCAATAGAGTACATACTACATAGTATGTTTTTTTCAGGCTAATAAATAATTACATATGCCTATAACTTAAAAAATGGAAAATGCAATAGGCATAGGTAAATTTTTAGAATGACAAACGAGAGTGGATTCTCTATCCCACTTTATGTACTACACATCAACATGTCAACAATTAATACTCCATAATTAACTAACTCATATACTCCCTCCAATTCAATAGGTTCTTAACGTTTGACCAAAATTTCCCTCACAAAATTGGTCAAACGTTAAGAACCCGTTGAATCGGAGGGAGTACATCTTAAAAGTTATAGTGAGACACAAGGTGAGACATAAATGTGGGACATATAATTATCACTCGTAAGAGTCATAACGAACACACTCCATGTAAAAGTCAAATTTGTGGAATATCAAGACCTACAAGTGTTGAGCTTGAGCATAATTTTTAATGAAACAATCAATAATATGGCAAAAATTAAAGATGAAATAATCTGGTTTGTTAGATTATTTTTATATGAAAAATATAATAATCATTAAATTTGTTTGCTTATTTATTTACCGACGTATTTACCTGTTCAATAAATGAATTCGGCAATAGATAGCTTGAACTTTTCACCAACTTCCTTCCAAAACCTACAAATTATTTCAATATAAACACGAGGCAACTATACACGTAAATTTTATGCAATAGTCTCACAATATTACCATAATACTAGTGTAACGCTGAAATGCATAACATAATACAGAAGATCTTATATTTTATATGGGAGATCTTACGATAAAATTATCGTAAAAACAATTTATCTTAAAGTTAATAAGAGCAAACCTGATGTGGAGCAAAGACACAAAAGTGTAAATACAAGAAGAAGAGCTCGGAAATAAAATCGGCCCATAATTTATTTATTTTTAGATGCGAAGTATTAAGTTTGCATGAGACAAATTTATAATGAGTTTGACCTTGGTAAAATATATGATTATAATACGATTCATTAAATTAAGGTGTAACTAGCTAGGAAGCTGCATCATCACTTTTCCGCAAACTTCTCTTTAGTTTCAGATCCAATGAAAGTATTTGGAATTTATTTATAGTAATATTGCATCGCGTTTAGTGTTTCCATGAGATCACTACTAACTCTATAATAATACTCGTACTCAGTTTTTGCTTTTTTCTACATTTTCAATGATATTTTGATATTTCGTATATTCATATGCAATTTAGACGGTCTCGTAGTATTGGACGATTTTGTAAACAGTCTACACAGTACGGGTAACGGGCTTAACCTAGCTTAACCCAGCTCATTCTTTACATTGCATTGTTGTACAATATAGTCATTCTCATTCTACTAAATAACATACGACATTCTCTCATGTGTATTCTTAACATGATATCGAACCTCTAAAAATCCTAATCTTCTCAAACAAAAAAAAAAAAAACACTTACTTTTTCTTTCAATCACAGTATACGGTGGCAGGCTGGCAGCCATGGCCGAGACCCTTGATCCCCGCAAAATTGAACCTACTTCCCTCTATTTCCTTGGATCCAATGATGGCCTGGGGGACAGTGTCTCCCAGCCATGTCGTGCTTCACCATGATAATTACGATCATTGGAAAAAAAATTATGCGTATGTCCTTAAAATCCCGCCGCACACACGTACTCAGATGTCGTCACACACTCGATCATTTCCTCTGATTGTAATACGATGTATATAGTTAATAATGGTTCGATGTATCTAATGTGGCCCGACTTAATAAAGGCCCGTAGCAATGTATTATATATATCCTTGATATCGATTAATGAAAGACGAACCATTCCATTCAATAAAGTTAACATGGTATCGAGCCACTTATTTGTTTTATCTCCCAACTAAGGAAAACCCAAAAGTCCCCTTCTTTTTTCTTCCTCTTTCTTCGGCTGTTTCCATGGCAGAAGAACAGCCCAAGCAACCTCCTCAAATCGACCCATCCTCCCCCTATTATCTAAATTCATATGATGGTCCCGGCGCTAAAATTTGCCACGTCACTCTCCGTCGAGACAATTTCGATCAATGGCAGCAGTCGATGAAGACGTCCTTAAAATCTCGCCGGAAATTCGGTTTTGTGAACGGTACGATTACTAAGCCCACTGACCCGTTTTATCTCGAACATTGGGAAGTGGTTCACTGTGCCGTCGTACAATGGATTCGTAACACAATCGATCCTTCGCTTCTCGCCGCCGTTTCGTATGTCGAGAACGCCGCTACTCTGTGGAACGAACTCGAGGCCCAGTTTGGTGTCGTTGATGGCACTCGTATTCATAACTTGAAATATCAGATCCACTCTTGTAAGCAAATAAAAGGTATGGATGTCACCTCTTTTTTCGGCAAATTAAAATCGTTTTGGGATGCCCTTGTTAAGCTTGAACCGCCTCTCGCCTGTAAATGTGGCAAATGCGAGTGCGATATTGAGGGGCAGGCTCTTACACGTCTCGATAATGAGCGTTTACACCAGTTTTTTATGGGCCTTGATTCCACCTTATATGGCTCTATTCGGTCTCAACAACTTCAACTCACCCCTTTGCCTTCTCTTCAACGGGCTTATCAAGCCACTTTACAAGCCGAACAATTACACACGCCCCCCTCTGACGTGTCCGAGGTTGTCGCGTTCGCCACACCCCCGACCCATTCTCTTGATTGGCGTGCTTTACGCAATAAAGAGCGTGGGGAGCGTCGCCAACTTTACTGTTCTTATTGCGATACTCGCGGCCATGATGTTGTCTCGTGTTTTATTAAAACCCAAAAGTTTCCTGATTGGTGGGGAAATCGGCCTCGTACCTTGGCTGAAGTGAAACGTGGCGCGAGTCCACTTGGTTCCGTAGAGCTCTTTGCCTCCTCAGGGGTCGGTGTTTCCTCGGCCCCCCCTGCTCTTCTTTGCGGCTCTGTTTTCTCTTTGGGCGAGAAGCTGCTTTGCTCTCTTCTGCGACGGTCGTGAACTTCCCGCCAATTCTCTCTTTGTTGTGCAAAGCTAACACGGTCACCACTGGGGCCTCTACTTTCTCCGTCATTCCTCCCGATCGTTTGAGTGGTATGTGCTATTGGATACTCGACACCGGGGCCTCTAATCACGTCACCGGCACTCTTACTCTGTTGACTGATCAAACTCCTATTGCACCTCGTCCTGTTGGCCTTCCCAATGGACAACAGGTCGAGTCGACAATTATGGGGACGGTCCATCTTAATGATTTTATTACATTGCGTGATGTTTTATACATTCCAAGTTTAACTTGCAATTTATTATCTGTCGCTCAACTTACCTCCACTTGTGGTTTTGTTTTTGAGTTTACTAACAATCTTTGTCGCATTCAGGACCGTTTTACGAGGATGACGATTGGCACCGGTGAGCTGCGTGACGGCCTTTACTGGTTTTGTGCGGGTGTTGGGCTCACAGTAGTGAATAAAGTGGGTGATTCGGGCTCCTTCGATCTTTGGCATCGTCGTCTAGGTCATCCATCCACTGGCGTAATAAAGAATCTGCCTTTTATTCGTAATTTACGTCCTCATACAGACTCGGTTTGTGATGTCTGTCATTTTGCCAAACAACATCGTCACAGTTTTCTTTTGAATAATAAACGTGCTTCTGATCTTTTCGAGTTGATTCATTGTGATTTGTGGGGACCGTATCGTGTTGCTTCGTCATGTGGTGCTCATTATTTTTTGTCCATCGTGGATGATTATTCGCGTTGCGTTTGGGTCTACTTATTGCTCTCTAAAATGGAGGTCACTGATATGTTCCTGAATTTTTTATCGATGGTTGCCACACAATTTTCAAAATCCGTTAAAATCGTACGCAGTGATAATGGCACCGAATTTAATTGCATGGCGGGCTATTTTCTGAAGCACGGAATCCTCTTTCAAACCTCTTGTGTGGGCACACCTCAACAAAATGGACGGGTCGAGCGCAAACACCGACACATTTTGGATGTTGCTCGCGCACTTCTTTTTCAGGCTCACTTACCTAAGTCTTTTTGGGGGGAATGTGTTTTAGCTGCTGCGTATCTGATCAATCGTACACCGTCGGCTCTCCTTGATCACAAAACACCTTACGAATGCTTGTTTGGTGTTTCTCCGTCCTACGTCAATTTACGCGTGTTTGGTTGTCTTTGCTTTGCACACAATCAAAACACAGGTGGAGATAAATTTGCGAAACGCGGGAGAAAATGCGTTTTTCTTGG
The DNA here is from genome assembly GCA_023091065.1 of Dianthus caryophyllus. Classification (NCBI taxonomy): domain Eukaryota; kingdom Viridiplantae; phylum Streptophyta; class Magnoliopsida; order Caryophyllales; family Caryophyllaceae; genus Dianthus; species Dianthus caryophyllus. Next base: position 6,677,821 of record CM041525.1, on the reverse strand, counting down.
CTATCCACATAATAAAAAGGGGTGGAAATTATATGATCTTGAAACGAAAAGCTTTTTCGTTTCACGGGATGTTGTGTTCCATGAAACAGTTTTCCCGTTTGCCTCATCTGCGCCTGCTTCTCCCCACTTTTTCTCCGCTTTGTTCGGATGAACCGTTTAATGGTTCTGCTACTCGTTCAACGTCAACCCCTGAATCTACCCCAACTGCTCCTGACCATCCTCCTGGAGTTTCCACTACAGGGGCGACTGCTTCTGCTCCCTCCGTCTCCGCTTCTGTTGAGCCTGCGGCTGAAGGTGGGTCTACTACCTCTGTTACATCTAGCGACAATCTTGGTCGTGGTCAGCGGCGCAAATTTCCGAATTCTCGTTTGAGTGGCTATATTGTCAACACCGCACAAAACCCATCGTCAGCCAACTCACCGTGTCCATCCACGTCATCCTCAGGTACACCCTATCCTTTAGCAAATTATGTTGACTGTCACTCTTTTTCCGAACGCCATCGTCTATTTCTTGCAGCTATAACCTCTGGCGTTGAGCCACCTTCCTTTAAAGCTGCCATTCAAGATGATGGGTGGCGCACCGCTATGAGCGCTGAAATCGCTGCTCTCGAACGCAATGACACGTGGGAATTGACTGATCTTCCTTCTGGCAAGAAAGCTCTTGGATGCCGTTGGGTGTATAAAATCAAATACAACTCTGACGGTTCGGTTGAGCGTCTTAAAGCACGCCTCGTCGTCTTTGGCAACCATCAAGTAGAGGGCCTTGATTACGGCGAAACCTTTGCTCCTGTGGTTAAAATGGTCACCATACGCACCTTCCTTGCCGTTGCCGCTGTACAAAAATGGGAGTTGCACCAAATGGATGTCCATAATGCATTTCTTCATGGCGACTTACACGAGGAAGTTTACATGCGACTTCCTCCCGGTTTTAGTCGCGGCAAAGAAGGAAAAGTTTGTCGTTTAAAAAAGTCTTTATATGGGCTGGCCAAGCTCCTCGTTGTTGGTTTGCTAAGTTGGCCCTTTGCTCAAGGCGTGATTATGGTTTCCGCCAGTCCTATTCCGATTACTCCTTATTTTCTTTTTCGCAGGGCACTATCCGCCTGTTCGTTCTTATTTATGTTGACGACCTTGTCGTTGCTGGTAATGACAACTCCGCACTTAGCGATTTCAAATCTTATTTGAGTCGTTGTTTTCACATGAAAGATTTGGGTCCTCTTAAATATTTTCTGGCCGAGGTCGCCCAGACTCAAGGCATTTACCTCAGCCAACGGAAGTACGCTCTAGATATTATTTCTGAAACGGGTTTATTGGGCGCAAAGCCTGCGGTGACCCCGATTGAACAGCACCACCAACTCGCATTAGCCACTGGTGACATCCTTCCTGACGTGGAATCATATCGTCGTCTTGTTGGCCGTCTCGTTTATCTTGCCGTTACTCGTCCCGATTTATCTTACGCCATTCATATCCTTTCTCAGTTCCTTCATCAGCCGCGGCAAGCTCATATGGACGCTGCTCTACGTGTGGTCCGCTATCTCAAAGGTGCCCCGGGTCAGGGTATTCTCCTTCGTTCTGACAGCGACCTGCGTGTCTCGGGTTGGTGTGATTCTGATTGGGCCAGTTGCCCCCTGTCTCGTCGCTCCATCACCGGATGGTTTGTTCTTCTCGGCGGTTCCCCTATTTCTTGGAAAACTAAAAAACAGCCCACAGTCGCTCGTTCTTCGGCTGAAGCTGAATACCGCTCTATGGCCGCTGTAGTTTGTGAATTGAAATGGCTACGTGGACTTCTTACAAGCTTGGATGTTCCACCTCCTTTACCTATGACACTTTATTGTGACAGTCAATCCGCCTTATATCTTGCACAGAATCCCGTGTTTCATGAGCGCACAAAGCATGTTGAAATTGACTGTCATTTTGTTCGTGATGCTGTCCTAGAAGGCCTTATTTCTCCGTCTCATGTTAGCACTCGTGAACAGTTGGCCGATATCTTCACCAAGGCCTTAGGCACCCTGCAGTTTCAGTACCTACTTCGCAAGCTGGGCCTTCTTGATCTCCATGCTCCAGCTTGAGGGGGGGTAATACGATGTATATAGTTAATAATGGTTCGATGTATCTAATGTGGCCCGACTTAATAAAGGCCCGTAGCAATGTATTATATATATCCTTGATATCGATTAATGAAAGACGAACCATTCCATTCAATAAAGTTAACAGATTGGTTGAATACAAGGAATGTGTTATTAGATTATTGATGTGAGGGTCTCAAATCATGTTATAGGCACTTTGTCATCCCTCATTGATCTCATCAAATTGCTGCTGGATGGGCCCGTTGACCTTCCTAATGGCTAGCAGGTCGACTCGACAATTCTGGGCACCGTACATATTAATGATTTTTCTTATTTTGCATAATGTTTTATACGTCCCCAGTTTAACTTGTAACTTGATCTCTGTTTCTCAACTTACCTCCGACGATGACTTTATTTTTGAATTAGCTAAGCATACTTGTCCCATTCAAGACCGTTCTTTACAAATGAATATTAGAGTTGGTGAGTTGCGGGATGGTTCATATTGGGTTCGTGCGGGTGTTAGGACGTTGGTGGTGAATCGAGTTTCGGATACGGGCTCCTTTGATCTTTGGCATCGTCGGGTCGAGCATCCGTCAAATAAAATTGTCAAGTTTATTCCTTCTGTTAGTCGTTTTACTTCAAATAAAAGCTTTACGTGTGATGTTTGCCACTTTGCGAAGCAACATCGTGATAGTTTTTCTTTAAATGATAAACGTGTGTTGGATATTTTAAAACTCATACATTCTGATTTGTGGGACCCTTACCGCCGTGTTTCCTAATGTGGAGCAAAGTATTTCTTGACAATTGTTAGTTGATGATTATTCGCGTTCTGTTTGGGTGTATTTATTGCTTGACAAACCCGAAGTAACAAAAATGTTTATGCATTTTATTAATATAGTGTGTGATTCTCTAAACCTGTGAAAATTGTGCGGCGGCGACAATGGCAACATATTAAATTGCATGGCCGGTTATTTCTTTCGTCAGGGGATTCAATTTCAAACCTCTTGTGTTGGTACGCCTCAACAGAATGGCTGCATTAAACGTAAACGTCGTCATCTTTTTAGTGTTGTGGGGCTCTTCTGTTTCTAGATAATTTGCCTAATTTTTTTGGGAGCGAGTGTATTTTTGCGGCCACAACTGAGTTATATTGGTACCTCTGTCAGGGGTAGGTGTAGAATGTAAACTTGCACTAAGTATATTGATATTTGGGGCTAGTTGATCGCAGTCTCGCCTTTTGATTCCTCCTCTTCGGGGTTGCCTCATTGAGGGATGCGCGCATTCGTAAACTTCTGGCTTGAGGTTACATTATATTTGGTACCTCTACCTGGACTTTGAACTGGTGTATGCAGTGGTTTTAAATGCTTTCTGTTGTTTTTAAAGGTTTTGCAGGAAAATGGAATTGAAGTTCTTTCTAAGATTCTTTTCTGATTTCTTTTACTCGCTCTGTTTCGGTGATTTGTTTACGTTTACTTTATACACATTTATCGATGTGAGCAGAGAGGTTGAGAAAAAACTTATAAAATAATAATATAAGTACAAAAGGGGCCCCGTTTGCTTAAAATTATCAAATGTTATTGGTTGAAGGAGTAGGGGCCACCTCCCACATGGATCAAGCATGACCATTTTTGAAAAGTGTAAACAAATGACCCGTACGCCCCAAAATGAAAAGTGTAAACAAATGACCGGGACGGAGGGAGTATTTAGATTGGAATTTTGTATTGTTCTCTAAAAATGTTTTTACTGGTTACAACTCTTTCTTATCCAGCCCATTTGGCTGATATTTTCAAATATTTTCTTAAACACAGGTATCGGCCATTGACTAGCTCAGATAGGGGTATAGTGTGCTGCCGACTTAGTATTATCGCTGTAACTTTTGAACAATAAATAGACAACCGCTACTATGAGATTGTTTTTGGACTTTGGATTTGTTTTTAATATTTTTCATTGTCGCCTAGATTACCTTTATCCCACTTATATACGTAATTCGTATTGATAACATGCCCAATTTCCACGATGATTCATTCTTTTGATTCTTTCGAAGACTACCCCACTGCGCCTGTATCTCTGCCACTGCTCCTGAGCCGCAGGAGAGTGATCTGAACCCACGACCTCCCACTTTGTAATTGAAGTATTAACCATTTAGCCACTTTTACATTTTCTGATACTTACTATAGTCAATTTTTAATTAAAGTCTACATTTTTCTTTTTTTTATGTTATTTAAAGGTAACATATTCGTTTAAAATAATATTTAATATTTATGCAAGCATGTTTTTTTTTGGTGAAATGTGAAATATTATTAAGCCCATGGCAAATTCAACCAATTACAACGATTCGAGTTCAATTACAAACGTTATTCAACCAATTCTTATCACTACTCTTCAAATTTTCTACTAAAAGAGAAAAACGACAACTAATAGTAGATTTTAGCAGCTTCCTTGATAACTTCGGAATTGGTACTTCTGCATTCAACCTAGCCAAATTGCGTGCCTGCCAGATGTGGTATATAGTACCACTGAAGATGCTGAAACAGAATTGATTCCAAAGAGGGGACTTTCCTCTTATCCTCACCAGTTTTTGCCATGACTTAATCTGATCATCTTGACATCCAATTATATCTGCCATATAGCTCAATAATCTCTTACTGAAAGCACATTCAAAGAATAAATGGTCATGCGTATCTTCCCCTTCCCAACACAGATAGCAAGACAAATTAGCACAATAACCAAACTTCATCATACGATCCTTGGTCAGCAACCTCTGATTGAGGCCAAGCCAGGCTATAAATTTGTGTTTGGGAATATTGAATCTAGACCAGATAACTTTGCTCCAAGGGACATTGGGTTGACTACCCATGAGCCAAGTGTACCCCAACTGAATTGTATAAGGACACTCCTCAACCTGCCAAGCATTCTGTGTATAACCAGCCTTCAACTTCTCTTTAATGGAACAAATTTTCCTCCAAGTCCAAGAGGACTCAGAGCTAGATTAGTAAGAGAAGAGATCAATACCTTTGAGGTAGGTATGGTGGATCCATTTGACCCATAAGTGATCAGCCTTTGAGGCTAACCACCACACAAGCTTTCCAATTGCAGCCCAGTTCCAAGTCACTGAATCAATGAGGCCTAGGCCACCTGCCTTCTTTGGTCTGCAAACAGCCTCCCAGCTCACTGGTGGCCCTTTCCAATAGTGCTCATGTCCTTCCCACAGGTAATTTCTGCACAAACTTTGTATTTTCTTCATTACTCCAGTTGGTAAGACAAAGATTTGGGACCAATATGAGTGCAGAATACTCAACACAGATTTAACCAACACCAGTCTACCAGCGTATGACAGCTTTCTGCTACCAAAACCTCTGATTCTCGCAACAATTATATCAATAAGCACATGACAATCCAACACTGAAAGTCTTCTTGGTGAAATAGGCACCCCAAGATACCTAAATTGGAGATGGCCCTCCTTGAAGCCAGTGATTCTTAGAAATTGAGCTTTCACAGAAGGTGCAATACCATTAAAGTACGCATCAGACTTCTCCTTATTCATTTCCAGACCAGATGCCTCAGAAAATGACAGAAAACCTCTGACCATCAAAGTCATTGAATAATACCGACCCTTACAAAATAGCAATAGATCATCAGCAAAACACAGGTGGTTAAGTTTCAGACCTTTGCAAAGTGGATGAAATCTGAAGTCTTTGTCCTCCCCTACCATCCTCAAAATTCTGGATAAGTAGTCCATACAAAGAGTGAAAAGCAGAGGGGATAAGGGATCCCCCTGTCTTAAACCTCTCTTCCCTTCAAAGTAACCATTCAACTCACCATTAATCAAAAGGGAATAAGTAGGAGTTGTGATACACTCCATAATCCAACCCACAAATTTACCAGGGAATCTCATAGCCACCATCAACTCCTCAATGAAGCTGCCGCCGAGATCTTTCTTACGCGGTGCACGTTCTTTCTCAAATTCTTCATTAGCCGCTACAAGAACACATGACGGTCGCACTACAAGTTGTTCGTTATTTGAAAGGATTTCCTGGCCAAGGCATTCTTCTGCGCTCTAATATAGAGATGGCTATTTTTGGATGATGCGATTCCGATAGGGCTGCGTGCCCTCTGACCCACAGGTCGGTTGCAGGGGATCATTTTTTTTGGGTGGTTCTCCCATCTCATGGAAAACAAAGAAGGAACATACCTTTTCATGCTCATCTAGCTGCTAAGCTGAATATCGGTCAATCCTCTCTGTTGTCTGTTGTCTATGAGTTAAAATGGCTGCAAAGGGTTCTGCAAAGTTTGGATATGACGATTTCTCTCCCGATGTTGTTGTTTTACGACAATGATCGGTCCGCGTCACATCTTGCTCGTAATCCAGTATTTCATGAGCGTACGAAGCATATTGAAATCGTCAATCATTTCGTTTGTGATGCCATTTTGGAAGGCTTTATTGTACTGTCTCATGTTTCTACACGCACAGAGCTTGCGGATGTTTTCAAGAAGGCCTTAGACGCACCTTATTTTTTTGTCAGTTGTTCGCAAGCTGGGCATTCTTATCCTCCAAGCTCCCGCTTGAGGGGGTATTAGTCGGTCTCGTGATCTCGTAGTATTAGACGATCTTGTAAACAGTCTACGGGCTTAACCTAGCTGAACCTAGCCCATTCGTTACATAGAATTGTTGACTATATAATCATTCTTATTCTATTGAATAACACAAGGCATTTCTCATGTGTATTCATAACATGTATCTTATTATGTAACTAATATAACTATTATCAATAAATCATCTTATGAAACTACAATATATTCAAAATCTAGAGACATATATCCAATTAGAAGTATTCACGTCCAAAAAGAAGCACATGCATGACAACATTTTGTTCAATATCACAACTTTAAAAGCTAACATATATCGAATTAAGTTGGTTCCACTTTTCTTATAACATAATTCCATAGCAATTATTGTGTACCTACTATGTTACCAAATTACGTTAACATATTTGTAATTAAACAAGATGCATGAACTTTCTCTAATTACACTGCGTGTATGTGCATGGTTGTGACGCTAATTAATTTATTTAGAGGGATGTCAATTCAATGCCGTACTACTAAAATAGAAAATTATAATACAAAGAACTTGATCACTCTAAACTAAATTTAGTAAAACATTGTCCATGTGGGTCTCTTATAATGTGACTAGTCACTTTATTAATGTCTATAAAAAAATAGAGTTTAGGGCAAAAAGGTATGCTCTTTACACTTAAGAAATTGACAACTAATTGCCCTTCATCCCACCTTTTAGTTTTGTCCCTTCATAATACCTTCTTCACTACCTTCCTTCATTTTTTCTAATTAAAAAAAATAAAAATAAAAACATCTAATAAAATTAAATATAAAGATTTAAATAATTTTAATTAAAAAAAAAATGGGGAAAGTAGGGCAAAACACAACAAATTCAGCAAATATAGTGTGGACGGTGAGCTATAAAGAGTGTCAAAGGAACCATGCGGCTAACGTTGGTGGGTACGCTGTCGACGGGTGTCTCGAATTCATACCGAGTGGCGATGAGGGTACCGACTTAGCCATGATCTGTGCCGCTTGCAGCTGCCACCGTAACTTCCACCGTCGTGTGGTGGATTCTGAGGTTGTTGTGGGACCAGATGATGCATCTGAAACTTCATCTTTCACTTCTTCAGTCAACTAGGGTTTGATCATCCTTTGACTTATATTTATTACATTATTTACATGGTAAGGTAATTAATTTACCTAAGGATGATTTAATTAAGGGATTTTTATAATATAAGCTAAGGTGTATGTTGTGTATGTATAATTTATTATTTCTTCATTGGTTATGTTATTATATGATGATCAACTGTCGTATATATAAATACATATTATTATACTCCGTATTATTTTAAAGACATAATAACAAACTCATATATATTTATACTTTGTTAGTTGTATGTAATGTGACCATGTCTTTTATTTATGATTGAGTGATTTATACGGAGTACTATTTCATCTTATAATATTGCCACTTTTTGTCGTAAATTGATATACTCTGTAAATTATTCATTTAATGATTGCTATGTCTGGGATAAAAAGTTGTGATTACGGAGTATAAAATTGTACTAGCAAGTTAGGTAACTAATTTCTTTCATGTTACACACTAAATTGTCCCTTTTTTTCTTTTTTTTTTTTTAACCTGAAACAATATAGTTGCAGTTTCATCAATATTCTCTTTATTTTTTTTCCATTTGACCCCGTTCGATCACTTTTTCGAAATTTTTAAGCAAAAGTGAAAAATGTGGGGCATGATGAAGCAAACGTAAATAGTTTAATAATAAAAATTTGGTTGTCAGTGAGAAAAAATAGGATATGTGAGAAAAAAATTACTAAAAAGCAAAATGAGACTAATTGAAAAAAATTTCTGTAAAGGATATATGAAGCTAAATAAAAAAAGATGGAAGGAGTATTTCTTAAAATTTCTCAAGACAAAGAATATATGACAATATAAGTTAGTGCGTACATGCAATGATTATTCTTATGGCTATTGCTAGGGTTAGGTGCATTAGTCGATCCTGTGACTAATTTCACCTGTTTTAACCGTGTTTTAGATATATGCATTAAGAAAAAATAAAAATTAATCAAATAGTATTTATACTTTCACAGAGTTAAGTTAATTGTTTAGTAGGGCTTATCAATTGAATATGGGGTCCTTACATAATCTGTTTAACTGAATTAGAAATTAGGTCATTGTCTTTATAGTGTCCGGGACCTAGCCATGATAATTAAAGGTCCACCTCTACTTATATACCTCTACATTATTACTCTCTTTTCACCAGCAATGCACAATTTAATTTATTTGATATTTGATCAGAGATATCTAACAATAATATGAGTTTAATTTGCTGCATTTGGTGTCTACGGTCCATAAGACCATAATAGTATGATATTGTCTGCTTTGTACCAAATCCTCACAGATTTACTCCACCGATGAGCTTTCATCTTTTCTTCACTAATGTGGGCACTCTAACAGTTTTAAACCCCGATTACACTAAATAGCAACTTCACCCCAACTAAACTACCAACATTATTGATTATATAATTTTTCTGATCCATCTAATTATTTGCATTTGACTTCTTATGTGAGAAATTTCTTGATTAAATTGTAATAATTGGAAAAATAAGAGAAATTACTGATGAGACGGAGTACACTAAGTCTGACCATTTGTGGCAACGTACCTGTCTACCCTTCTGATGACTTGTCTAGCTACATATTATGTCCATTGATTGAATCATGTTTTCGTAATAATAAAAATGCTTCAGCAAGCCCTACACAGTACACAAGGGAACGGTAGTACCAACTACCTCCTCCACGCATTATGTACCTCGACTAATGAAGACTTTAGTATTGATGATACAGTATTCATTTATGGTTTTATTACGAGAACGGGTTAAAATTTGAATAATTTATCTTCAACGGTGTTCTTTAATTAAAACTGACATTTTTTTCAATCATTAATCATTATGAAACAAATTATATAGTCCTGTTTACAAGGATTAGTGTTTGTTTATCAGTGGTGAAACCAAATATTTTGAACAGTGAGATCTTAAACGACAAAAATTAAACTATGTTATAGAAATGTGGGATCATGTTTGATGAGCTCTAATTTAATACATTTGAAAATAGTATTGCCGAAAAAAGTGGGGTCACTTTCTGTAAAGATGCCTACATGCACCCGAGCCGATTATGATCGTTCCCAAAAGAGACATGTAATCAAACGACATTATAAGAGATAAAAAAAAGTTGTTCTCGGTCTTCATAATTGAGAAACGAAAGGAGTTTAAACCTAACAAAATGAAATGAACCCAAAAGACCAATATAAACCTTTGTCTTTCCATCTAAAATCTATATAAGGTGGTTAGTTGTAATGTAAAGAAATCAACTCAACTCAACTCATAATAATATTATCATTATCATTATCTATGAATTCATATTATCTAAATCTTAACATGGTATCAGAGCCATTTGGCTTCTGAATACCGACCACGCAAACTTACCGCTGCCTCGCCAGTGGGTTGATGTACAATACCCACCAGCGGGTTTTCAATAAAGATTATCTAAAATTAAAAAAATAAAATAAATTGATCACCTACAAATGTTGTTGCTACTTTTGTATGGTGATGTTAGGGTGTAATTTAAAAGAGGATAAAGGCTTTGAAATTCATGGTGGGATTCATTTTACTGGGATTTTTTTTGTTGCTTCATATTCTATTTCTCTAAAAAAAAAAAAATATTGTCTTATACTCAAATAAAACCCCCAAGTTCCAAATTATCTATTTTGTCTTCATTTAAAATTTTCATATTCGTTAAGGCGGTATTACATTAATTATTTACTGGCGAGTTACGCACTAAAAATATGTACTGGCGAGTTACGCATTTATTGTCTGGCGAGTCCTATACGCACGTATTGGGTAGGCTGTTACCCTCTTATGTACTGGCGAGTTACGCATCTAAGTATTGTCTGGCGGGTCCTATACGCTTTTATTTTACCACCATTGCGAAAATGAAGATGAAGATCGAAGACGATGACATACTTTTATTTTATTTTGTGCAAACTCATGGAAATTTTATCAAATTACCATAAGTTTGAGTGGGGCTATTAGAGTATATGAGGAGACATATAATTATGTCTCGATATTAATAGGAGTATTAAGTTTAATAATAAATGTAAACCTTTGTCTTTCCATCTAAAATCTATATAAGGTGGTTAGTTGTAATGTAAAGAAATCAACTCAACTCAACTCATAATAATATTATCATTATCTATGAATTCATATTATCTAAATCTTTTTGTGGTGGTTCCCCTATGTTAGTGTCGTAGGGTATAGGCCTCTGGTTTGTGTTGGTTACACCCAAGATAGACTTCGTGTGGTGGTTGTGGCCAGGGGATTGGTCGAGGGGCGTGATTTGTTCCCTTATTTGTGCTTTCGGATTGCTTTTGGCTTGTCTACTACTGTCTACACAGCTCGATCACCAAGTTGTAGGAGATGTTTCTCCCATCGAGGCAGACTTTCTTGGTTTGCTTTCACCATGTTCTTTCTGCGCCTTCCAGGCGTAAGTGCAACTTGTTCTTGTCGCTCAATAGTTCAAGTGGTTAGCTGGTCTATGAGGTTTTCTCGTTATGCCAAGGAGTTAGAAGATGATGCTCGTGCCCATTCTGCCGTACTCCACCAACACATCTCCTTTAACCGAAGCTCTTATAGTAGTTCTTTTCCTATGTTTGCATTTGTATTTGTTTTAGTAGTTTGTAAGTACGGTTTGGAGTGCCGTACATTTAGTTGTTAAACACTCCTTTTCCAGCTGGAAAAAAAAAAAAAAAAAAAAAAAAAAAAAAAAAATCTAAATCTTAACAATAATCAATTGATATATATGTTGTTTAATTGAACGCTTGATATGAATTGAGTTGGCAAGCTTGACCCGATCGGAACCTCGGCAAACTATGCCTAAGAGGACGGAAATCTTGCGAACGAAAATAATCCCGACACGACCTGATAATGACGTGACACTCAACAAAATCCGACAAAATCTAGCTCGCAACTGAACTCGACACGGGCCGAGATGATCCGTAACCTGAACTACTCAAGTGAACCTAGTGAGTGCGTGACCCTATTCGAGATGACGACCTATGACTCGAGTCGTCCCAAAACTTATTTTAACCAGTTTATTATTAAAAATAAATAAATAAAACATCTCATAAATTTCACAAATTTTGAAATGATTTTATTGAATATTTAAATATATTAGAATTGTTTAGTTTAAAAGAAAATATTAGAATTAATTGGAAATATCTAATATTGATAATGTGTGTTTTTTTTGTCTAAGACACTATGTCATTACGACGGGAGGGGGAATCGAATATGAGACCTATTGCTTAGGGAACCTCCATCCTGACCACTAGGCCAAAATATCTTTGGTACTATTATTGATAATGTGTGGGAATAGTAATTTCATTTGCAAATTTTCATTTTAAAACTAGAAGGTGAAATATTATTAGAATTGTAAATGACATGGTGTGAATGTTGAATTTGAAATTATCAAATTTATTCTTGGATTAGGGTAGGCTTGGATTTTGCTCAAATTCAAATCCAAATCTTTAAACATTTTCAATAGATTAATCGTCAAACACAACCCTTAAAAAAGTGCATTTTGTTAAACATCACCTTTAAAATAAAAAGTTGACAATTACCACCTTTAAATTTATTTATTTTTTTGTCAAACACGCCTTTTGGCCTAAGTTTGACTTAAGTCAACTAAATTCCGACATTTTGGTCACCGGAGCATTTCTAAGTTTTAGTGGTGAAATTCTTGGTTTGGGAGGGTATATTTTGGGTTTTGAAGGATGAAAATTCAAATTTGAGGGAGGAAAGAAGATAAAGATGAAGAAAAAGCATGTGTTCCGGTAAGTCAACGTCGGAATTTGGTCAACTCAGGCCAAAAGGTCGTAGTTGACAAAAAAAAAAATTAAAGGTGGTAATTGGCAACTTTTCTTTTTTAAAGGTGGTGTTTGATAAAACTCGTTTTTTAAAGGTTGTATTTTGCAATTAATCCTTCTCAAATATTTAATTTGTACTCCATATCAAATTTAAATTTTGAGATCAAATTTACATATCCAAACATACCATAGAGAATTTTGTTAGATAGTGTTTAGGAACCATTATTTCGATTGAAAAATTTTATTTTAAATGTTGATAGTGAAATAAGTACAAAATAATTAAATAAGATGGATAATGATTAAATTTGAAAATGACAAATTTATATTTGTAGGGTCAAATCCAAATATATATATATATATATATATATATATATATATATATATATATATATATATATATATATATATATAAAACCATTTACTTCCCAAAACAAAAAATTTAAAAAAAGAAAACAAATTTGAGAATGAAATGATGGTTCTGAAACGAAACATATATAAGCTTTTCCAATCAAAATACTTGAACACACTTTTTCGATGTCTTTTATGAATTTTAAAACAATGAAAAGAAGACAAACTTAACATTTGAAGCCGTGATTTGAATATATAGTCAAAAAATTTAAAATTTAAATTTTACTCTTGACGCCGCCAAAAGTTGATCTCACCCTATTGCGCATTAAACCCACTCCGAACTAGATCAACCCAAAAAAAAAAAATTATCATTTGGCTAACCCAACATATAGCCAACATGACCCGAATACAGCATGGATACAATACGACAAGACCAGATACAACCCGAACCCAATTTGAAACTGATCGAGTTACTCTAATAACCCGAATTATGTCGAACTCTATATGATCAAACCCAATGAAACGAGACCAAAACTTGACCCGCATGATCTGATTGTCATGTCTAAACGTGACGAACCCAAAGTGTGTCTGAAGCCCATTTCATCAAAATGTCAAACAAATCCTATGAATCGTATTCTGAAAAATAAGAACCTAAATTCTAAATGTCAATATCATATTGTTACTTGTTAGTAGAGCAAGTGAACAATTATGGGATAAACAAACATTTAGCTCAAAATATGTTACTTATGAGTTATGAATTTAAAATGAGAATTCTTCATATTTAGATTGTACTTCGTGTATGGAAGATATAACATAATATTCAAATTAAACATTAGGGTTTTTACGAGACGCTTTTACTTGTAAAATCTATTATAGTACTAAAAAGAATTATCTCAAATAATTATATGACTATCTTCTGTGTAATTGAAAGACAAAACTCATGTTTTGTTCATTTGTACACCGGCTTAATTACTCATCAAAAGTCAAACATTATCATGGAATAAGTAATATTTGCGACAATGTCTCAGTAAAAAAAATTCAAACATAAAATTACAATTGTTATGAAATATGAATGTCCATTATCGGGTTATCGTATCCCTTCACGAAAGATTACGATTATCTTATTTATGTACTATATATATATATGTAATTGTCAATGTATTGAATACACTAGAATATCAATATATTTCTCCCCATATTTGTTCTCAATGTTCTCGATTCATTCATTCTTAACACGTTATCAGCACGATTGCCCTATTAACATTCATATGTATTAACATCATGATTTATCATTGATGTTGTTTTTCACGGATAATGTTGGTGATGATTAAAGATGGTTACTATTATGAACAATGAGAAAATGATGATTTCTTGTTCAAATACTCCTATAATTTGTGAAGTCTACTAAATTCAGTTATGATCCTTATTATCCATTGGTTTCCATGGACACGGATATTATCATTGACTTTTGTTTGATGACCAAAGGATTATATATCCAACCAAATGATTTTGTAAGTGATTTTAACTAATTTAATGTTGAAATTGTTATTTACGTTCAAAACTTTATTTAGTTTTGCACTTGAATTACATGTAAAATTGGTATCATGTACTTGTAAATTTGTCGGATGAATTTCATGCAATAACTGTCACTTGGATAGATCATGGTTGTTGTGTGTCTAAGATCTTATGGATTGTTCATTAATTTACCATAACTCTGATATTGTTAGTTTGCCCCTTTATCATTGCATTTAACTGATTTGTATGTATTATAATGACATTTCTTGACATTTGCGAACATTGTTACTGAATAAAATAATTATTGTTGTGAGTTGTTCAATTTTGTCATGATCAAGCAATATTAATTCATACATCATTAATGATATTTTAGTGTGCATGGACATTTCTTCTTGCGGTTGTCAACTTGTTATGTCACTTTGTTTGATTGATCGTTTTATTGTTTAATACAATTACTTTGGTTCTTAATCATTGATGTTATACATATTATCCAAGTAATGTATTGTGTATTTAATCTTATTATGTACTCAATCTTATATAATAGTGCCTACCAAATATAAGATATTGTTGTTTGAAATGAGTACACCGAAAGTATATGAACAAATTGCACTAATTCATCATGAAGTGCATAGAAAATGTTATATATATTCTACTAGTTGAAGTCTATGGTGATGATTATGATTGTCGGGCATATATATTCCGGAATTATAATATATATATATATATATATATATATATATATATATATATATATATATATATATATATATATATATATATATATATATATATATATGTAGATAGTGATCCTGTGACATCCTTATATATATATACATCCTACATCCTAATCTAAGCCGTTAGATCAATGCAATGGAGGGCTGAGATTAATTCGGGAAAAAAAAAAAAGTGTCAGGTCGGCCACCTAAAGTCATTCAGACAACCTACTGCCAAGTATAAAAAGTGTGTTTTTTTTTTGTGATACTTTTAGCTCTCGGGAGTGATACTTTTAGTTATATTTAGTGATACTTTTAGTTATACTTTTAGGTCTCAAGAGTGATACTTTTAGTTTTTTTTTTTTTGTGATACTTTTAGCTCTCGGGAGTGATACTTTTAGTTATATTTAGTGATACTTATTGTGATACTTTTAGGTCTCAGGAGTGATACTTTTAGTTATATTAAGTGATACTTTTAGTTATATTCAGTGTTATTTTTTCAGGCTGTAGCAGGATGTAGGATGTATCTTTTTATTAAGGATGTATGTGATCCTAATTCTATATATATATATATATATATAGAGTCAAGTTCAATTAAGTTGCTTAAATATTTTAAGTTCGTAAGTTTCAATCTTAGCCTTTGGATTAACAAGATCAATGGTTGAGATTAAATCTCACCAAAAAGTATGGGTCGGCGGTCCAGGCCATCAGCCGACCGGCCGTGTTTTGGTCTTTTCTGACAACAGTTTCACGCTTTATACATAACAGTTTCATTCGTACAGTACAACAGTTTCAAGTTTCTCCAGTTTGCATTTAAACTTAGCAAATATAGTGTAACTTAATTGAACTTGTTTCTATATATATATATATATATATATATATATATATATTTATATCTATATATATATATATATATATTTGTGGGAGGTACTTACTCAGTAAAAGAGTAATCTAATTATATTGCATGGAGGAATATTTATAAGTCTCGATGCTAATATAATTTTAAAATTCTAATTATATTGCATGGTCCGTTAAATGTTTTATTGCATAGTCACCTTGCGCACGTGTTGTATATTGATGCTTGTGATTTGATTATTTAATGCATGTAATGTTCGTTTGCTCTTATGCATAATTTGACATATGATTAGTGTTTTTATCATTGTGATTTGCATGTATAATTTCACAAATGATATCATATTTGTCAAGTGTAGCGACCAAAAGACATTACTTGATTGGTTTCGAGAACTAAAATATTGGATATTGTGCATCTTTATCGATATTCCCCAAGTGAATACGATAAATGGTAATGTTTCACTCGGCTATCAATAGTGATCGAGAAAATGTGACCAATTTGCACATGTTGGGAATACGAAATGTCCATATAATTTGTTAATTAAATAAAATGATCATATTCCACGGAGGAATATCAAAAGGTCTTGAACGATACGTGAATGTTTACGAAATTGATTTGTTGAATTTAAAATATTTTTTTTTTGACGATTAATGTGATTTAGAGTTCCATAAATTGAGCAAGTATATTTATATATTGTGGGATTGATAAACTATGATTGCAATATCTGTATGTTGGCAAGATCAAAAGATTAATCAAATATAAATATGTTATGGTTTTCGCAAGTTTTTGCCATTTGCAATTTGTAAGTTATTCCAACTAATTTTCATGTATTTTATAATGGTGGTTTGTCCAATTCTTCATAATTATTTTGCCTATGTTATGTATGTGCTGTTGAGACATAAGTTGGTTTCCACGTATTATATGAGAAAAAAATATAAAAGTGAATTATGATTGGATATTGTATAGAGTATGCTTTTGGCACAAATCATGTTGAAAAGAATACAATATAAACTAGTATTTCAACATTGAAAAGATTGTACAATATATTGAAAATTATCACAATGTTTATGACGCCAAATTGACTAGTCGACAATGCTTTAATTATGGACAATTTTGATGCATTGCATTGACATAGGTAAATTAAAGTGTTAAATATAATAAATCCACCAGAAGTGGAATAATAAAAGAAAATATTCATATTATTCCCTGAAGGAATAATTATGATTCTTGCCCGAACATATATACGACACTAATTTGTGTATATCACGCCATTTATCTGGCCAGATAGAAACTATTATTATTATTTTTTTAAATAAAGCTAACCCGAAGTTTAGCATGTTGAATAAAGTTGAAAAATAAAATAAATAATGTTACTGTGTGAAAAGTGAATTATTGAGATATATCAATATTTACATGAAATGTTGAAAATGATATGGCAAATTGATACTCCCTCCATTCAACTCCACAATGCACTTATGCTTTATTCACGTTTGCCAACGCGCGTTTTGCGCGTTAAATATCTTTACCTACGTTTATTCAAAAATTATGAAATTTAGATTTTAATTATGTACTCGTAAAGACGAATCAAACAAGATCACACATGAATATATTTACACTTCTATATCAAGAGATAATTGAAATTAAAGGTCGAAATGTGAATAGTGTACAAAAAAGAAACATACAATGTGGAGTTGAATGGAGGGAGTAATTGACATGAAAAGAATAAGGCGTGACAAATTATTTAAATAAGGTCATCCGGGTTCCTATATTATTATACCCGTTAAGATAAATTTGAAGTTTATGATAATATATGAAGTAAAGTGCTGAATAAATCTCATGTAGAATTATTTGAAATTATATTAGTATGGCAAGACACTACATCGAGATTGATTATATATATTTTAATTTGGAGATCAAAAAAATTTTGAAATTTTTATGTTAGTTATTGATGATATTGAATAATGAAATTATAATTAGATTTTATGAATAATGATATACATATATGAGTGGCCAGAAGTCCATATACATGATTTTATTGTTAATTGTTATCAGATACAATGATGAAGTTGCATATTTGATTTTATGGTGAATATTATATAAGAGTGGCCAGAAGTTCACATACATGATTTTATACTCAATTGTTACTAAATATAAGGATGTGATAAAAATGATCTCCTGAATGGGCAAATATGATTCAGCACAATAATAACCAACTGCAACTACACTCGTCTCCCTAAAATATTTTGTGACATTATCAAAATGCCCAAGAAATGTCATGAAATTTGTATATTTTACAAGAAGAATAAGGTATAAAGTTATTATATAATTTATGAAATATATATGTGATATAAATTTTACCATCTTAGGGGGAGTGAGTCATTGAAAAGCAAGCTGGTAAAATAGACAAGTTATGACCCCAATAGAATGAAGTTCACATAAGTGTGATAGAGATATTAAATTAATGAAAATTGATAAGATTCTTACCAGCACTCTTATGAAATAAATGTTGGAATGTAATATATGAAACCTGAAGTTTCAAGCGGTTCCAATATGATTATGAAATATATTACATTCAGAAGTATTAAGCAGTTGGTACTATATGAAACAATGATTATTGTTATGTATGAAAAGTTCCTGAAGTGACATAGATATCTGAATAATAATAAATGACCGATGAAATTGAAAATGATACTTTATACATTTGGATTCAGATATCATTTATCGGTACTGATAATGATAAAAGACAATCAAAATTATATTGATGTAAGTATGGAACGAACAGATGTATATGCGCTCCATATTGGAAGAACATCGATGTATGTATGGAACCGATTTAGATTTTGCGCACTTTAATATGATGGACTATAGAATGGGGATTGATATATATGTAAGTCCATTTTAATTGTCGACATATTATATTTGATTTATAAGGAGCTTTAATTTTGGACTCGAAGTTCCAAAAAGGACTAGAAGTCCATTGATTATGAATATTGAAAATAGTATTATGCATGCATTTTGTAATGGTCAGTCGTTAGCATGTACACATGCATATACATAGTAGTCTCATATTTGCATTTTAGTTATGTTGTATAGTATTGCATTATATTGATTAGGATTTATTTCATGTCATATGCATATATATCAGTAATAATGTATATCGTTCTTATACACCTATAATTGATAGTTTCCTGAAGAAAACTATTATAAACGATTGTTGAAGTATTGGATGTCTCTACTATAAAACGATTGTTGAAGTATTGGATGTCTCTACTATAAAATTCGAGTCTTCAAAAGAATATGTGACAACTCCTGAAGAGTTTATATGTTTTGAAATAATCTGAAGATTGTGTATTTACAAAAATTTATTTTTATTACAAGTAATAAAATTTATGGTGTAGAAGAATCACAGTATTGAAGTGATCAATCATATCGAAGGATTATGATTAAATATTTAAATTGACATCCATATAGTTAAATTATTTATTGAGAAAATACCCAAAATTTTAAATAGCATTAAAACTGAGTTAACGCCTGATCTCCTGAAGAGATCAATGTATATAATCTTGTATAGATGATTGTTATGCTCTTTTTTTTTCCTTCGACTAGGTTTTTATCCCAACGGGTTTTTCCTAGCAAGGTTTTTAGTGAGGTAGTATGATAAACGCATAATTTTTAATTTTATTTTTTTGAAATAATAATTACGAGTTTGTCCGGAAGACAAATGTTGTAAGCGTATATGCGTTTTTTTAGATTAATAAAGGATCATCGACAATGATCACATTCTCATTTTGAGTTTTATTTGAACTAATAACGGTGGTCGATATCTTATTGATCAATGGTGTATCCAAATCAACTCTGAAGACGTCAAGTGTTATCATCATCAGGGGGAGTAGACTACGTTGTACTCTTTTTTCCTTAACCATGGTTTTTTCCCACTGGGTTTTCCTGGTATAAGGTTTTAATGAGGCAAGATTTCGTTTGTATTGACTGTCATTGTATTATTGTATTGTTTTAGATAATGGACATCCAAGGGGGAGTGTTATGAAATATGAATGTCCATTATCGGGTTATCGTATCCCTTCACGAAAGATTACGATTATCTTATTTATGTACTATATATATATATATGTAATTGTCAATGTATTGAATACACTAGAATATCAATATATTTCTCCCCATATTTGTTCTCAATGTTCTCGATTCATTCATTCTTAACAACAATAAAATTATAGTGCAAGTTATAAAAATTTGACTATGCTCAATCAGCTACATATTGATAACAAGATTACTACAAAAGAAATTCCCCTCTCCTATTAAAACACTCATTACATATATTTATGAAATTTGATAATTATTTCAAAGAATAGGAGGAAATATAATTTCAATATAACCTTTTCTTTTTTCCTATCATGATAATGTGTAAAATTCAACAATATATTTATAATATTTTAAATTTCAGAATAACCAAAATTACGATGTATAATAGTCATTAGGATTTAATTGATTTAAAAAATTAATACGAAGTACAAATTAAGTTTTCTTTATATTTGTTTTTTTTACGTAATATATATACTTCCTCCATTCAAATCAATCTTGTATATTTACTTCATAGATGTACATCGATACATAATTTTATTTTGCTCATATCTTTAGTTAAATATAACGCACACGTTAATTAAGACAATTTATACAAAATCTAGCATGCCTATCTTTTATGTTATATACTCCTATTTAAAGTTGCATTAATGATTAATTCTCACATATAAATTGTGTCTACAAAGTAAATATATACAATTAATTGGTGTAGAGGAAATATATATTTTTTTTTTTTCAATAACAATATTTTAAACTGAAAAATAGGAACGTAGATAGTGTAATAATTGACCTGAAATTGGCTCAAACTATTAAAATCAAGCTTGGAAATCGGCTATTGAAAAACGCTCACACAAATTCTTGTGTGAGTCAAGCCTCACGAAAAGTTATTATAAGTCAGCTTCATTTGTACTTGATTATATAGTTTATGTATCATTTTAGTAATAATTATTATTAATTAAAAGTGACTTTCGTAGATTTTTTTTTCATGTTTTTGTACCATTTTAACTACAATTTGTACTCTGGTCTCACATTAACTTAGTGTAAGGCTTGTCTCACAGTAGACATACTGTCAAGCTGAACTCGAGCTTTGTTCAAGCTTAGCTCACATTTGTTTACTACACTTTTCTGATATTATACTCTATTTAAAAAATACACATTTCGATTAATTTTATTCTGATGGCTCGACGATCAATATTTCGATTTTTTTTATTCCTACCTAAAAGATCGTCTAAGTTACCTAATTAAACATCTCTCAAAGGTATACAGAACTTATATCTCACCAGTTTCAAATACGAGTGTCAAATTAACAATGTTATAACATATAAAAGAAACAATGTAAACAACAAACATGCAAACAGACAAACAAATTTACGTAGTTCACTATCAATGTGACAACACCCCAAGCATAAGTGAGATTAGTTTTATTAATATTGAAGAGTACATCAGATTACATATTCAGATTACAGTATGACTGTTAGGGTAAGAAAAAAAACGTATTTATGAGAGAAAAACCACTTAAACCCTAATAAAAATGTAGGATAAGCCCACACACAGAATTCTAGCCCGCGTGATAGTTGTTCGAGGTGGCAACTATCAAATATTCAACAAGCCAAAATCCAAAAAACAGACAGACACTTGGTTGTCTACATCATTCTAAATTCAATCCTTGTTCTCATATATCTTAAAGTAATAAATACCTCCTAAAGGATTTCGTATATTCTCTTTCAATTGTTTTTGTTTGCTTTTTAAACACTATTCAAATCCAAACACTATCTTACTCCGTGTAATTTTTGAAACTATTCATAAATTTAGAGAATTTTTGAAATTGTGAACAATAAAATATTATATACTCCGTATCATTAAATTAATTTATAACTTTGTTTTATAACATGTAATTATAGATATTATCTTGCATAACAAAACGCATTTTGATAAGTGTGTTATAATATCATGTCTTGTTTGGATTTGAATGAAATAGATATATTGTTTGCTGCAACAATTTTTGTCTTAGAGCACGTTATGTTGCTAAGGCCTTGAGCTGAGCTGGGCTTATAAGATCTAAACTTATAGAAGCTGAAATTAGTGTAAATTAAAGTTTAGTGAGGCTTATAGGAGCTGAACTTATTAGAGCTAAACTTATAGATTTTAAGCTGGACTTAGAAGAGCTGAGCTGAATTATAAAGCTGAAATTAAGCTGATGAAAAGAACATGGCCTAAATCATGCATGCGATTCTCATCAATGTACATGGAGATGTTGATGTTACCTAGCTTAAATACTACCACTACAAGAAAATCTATTACGGGCGACCGTAAAATGGCGACTGAATAATGTAGTCGCTAACAGGCGACCGAAATATTGATCGGGCGACTGAAATTAGTCGACCAAAGGCGACTAAGGGGCGACTAAAAAAAAATAAGTGGGCGACCGACTTCGATCATAAAAATATCGGGCGACCGACTTCGGTCGCCAATTCAGTCGCCCCACATTTTAGATATCATCCGCAGCTTCTCCCCCTAACTTCATTTCGATTATACTTAGAAAAAAAAAAAAAAAAAAGGAGATTAAGAGTAGTGCAACCACCGTCTTCATCAACCACCATCTTCATTCATCATCCACCACCATCACCACCATTCACGCACCACCAACACCGCACCGTGCCGCCGTCACCGCACCACCGCCACCGCATCACCACCATTCACGCACCACCATCTTCTCCGCTGTTTTCGTTGGGGCCGTTTTTGGGTCGACTTTTGGTTGTTTTTGTCGGGATTTGAAGTTCTAGCCTAGTTAATCGAGTTGTTAAAGGTATGATTAAGTAGTTAATCGTTTTAATTTAATTTTCGTCAAACCCTAACCCTAGAAATTAGGGGTTTTCGATTTATAGCCGATTTTATTGAATTAGTGTGTTAATTAGGTAGTTTTAAGAT
The DNA here is from genome assembly GCA_023091065.1 of Dianthus caryophyllus. Classification (NCBI taxonomy): domain Eukaryota; kingdom Viridiplantae; phylum Streptophyta; class Magnoliopsida; order Caryophyllales; family Caryophyllaceae; genus Dianthus; species Dianthus caryophyllus. Next base: position 6,654,820 of record CM041525.1, on the reverse strand, counting down.
GGTATTTGATAGTAGAATGGTTTATTTGTAGAGCACGGATTAGTAGAGGAGCGGTTTTGACATTTGTGTATTCTTGAAGTTTCTAATTTGAGTTAAGTTTGATATAATAGCCTAAATAAGCTTTGAATTGGCCTTAATAGTGTGGTTTGATGTTGTTGGTGGAGCTTACATGAGAGAATTTTTGATTTGAGCATTTGTATATTAGAGAATTTGATGTTGTTGGTTGGTTGGATGTTGGTTGGTGGAGCCTAAATAAGCTTCTATTCTTTGATGTTGTTGGTTGGATTTAGCCTCATACACCAATGTGTATATTAGAGAATTTATTTAAGATTAGAGAATGTTTGAATGATAGTTTAAGATTAGAGAATGTTTAAATGTTATGTAAGATTAGATAATGTTAGATTATTATTTTTATGTTAGAATATGTTTTGATTAAGATTAGTGTTATTATTTTCTATTAATGTAGGATTGATTTCAATAAAATTTAGGGATTGTGAGTTTGAGGTTTTTGTTAAGTTCTCAAATATTAAGTTGAAATTAGTTCTCAAATATTAAGTTGGTTAAATTACTTGTTTGAACTTTTGGGTATTGAATTATTTCTCTTATATTGGTTAGCTTATAATAATGAAGAGATTGGAGCGAATGGATGTATGAGGAAAGATTTGATAAGAGAAAACGACCTATTATGAAGAGATTGGAGCGCGAATGGATGTATGAGGAAAGATTTGACAAGTTAGTAGTGTGTTACTAACTTGTCTCATTTAATAATAGACTCGTTATGTTGTTTTTTTTTTAGTTTGAATTATGTCGCCGTATGGCAGAAAAGGTAGTTCCTCCAGGATCGTCAATGAGGTCCTGACGAGAGACTGAGTCGTCGGATAGTCGAGACGCACAACAACAACGAAGAGCAGAGGCGGACTGACACTAAACAGATGCGACCGGCAAATTAATTTTAGACCCGAAATCATATTGGTAAGTTGTTTATATTGGTAAGTTAATCATATTGGTAAGTTGTTCATATTGCTTATTATTTTAACGCAAAAATTGTAAGGTTTCCGCAAAAGAAAATTACTAAGGCATGTACGGAGAGTACAAAAAGCAGTTACACTTCCGGTTACACTTGTTGGTCGCCGATACTGCATTTACTTGAAGGAGCTTGATGGTTTAATATTTTCCGGGTACGTATATAATTTTTAAAGCCACTAGTGTTTTTAAAATGTATATATATTATTACGCCGGAATTTGTTTAATATTTGGTTTTATACGTAGAATTCGTGCACTTGGAATCCGGTTCTTGAGCATTTAGTCCGTGCAAAGTACGAGAAAACGTGTCAAAAACGCTTCAAGGACAACATGTGGAAGGCTGTCAAAAGAAAGAAGAAGCCCGCATTCATGAATGGTAATAAAACTAACTTTAATAAAAATGAGGTTATAAAATTGATATTCGGAATTTGTTGTTCGGTTTTATTTGGTTGTCGTCATATTTTTTCTTGTAGATGTTGCATTCAACGACTTGCTTAAGTTACGAGACACACCGGAATTTCAAAGGAAATCCAAACAAGCGGCGTTGAATATTAGGGGAGGAGATCCAAATGCGCGCGTCGAGCCGAGTTACTTTAGAGGATCTCAGAGCTGCCTTGATCGTGCACAAGAACTAGAAAAAGTAAGTTTTAATATATCGTTTACATAATCCAATAATATATAGTATGATTGTGTATATTTAAATGGATAATTGTTGCCGTTTTTTGGACTAAAGGCAAACAAAGGACAAGCGGCGACCGCGTTTGACATTTTTTTGGACACGCACGCCAAAAAAGACGAGGAAGGCCGTTTGCATTTCGCGAGAAAGAAAGACTCGGATAAATATGTAAGGAATTGTTGGTCGTAATGAGATTTATAATCTTTTTAATTTGTTGTAATTAAATAGCATAATTGATTTGCTCTTTGGTAGGAGGCGTATATGAAGCGAGTCGAGGAGGAGCCTGGAACTAAACCCGATCAAATTTGGTTGGAAGTGAACGAAGGGTTTAAAAAAGGGGCGGTTTATGGAGTCGGCAACGCAGCCGAGTATATTTACGAGAAGAGAAACCGCAGATTGTCGACAGTGAGCGACTCCATGTACACGCCGGGTATTGTAAGGAAATTAGAAGATCGCGTTGCCAATCAAGACGAACGCCTTTCTGCTCAAGACGAGGAGCTCAGGTTGATGAGGGAACAATTGCAGCGGATGCAGACCTACTTTGAGCAGTGTAATCCAGGGATTGGTCCGCAGTTTCCTGACCCTAGAGACCCTCATGGTGGTGGCCCGAGTAGTGGAGCATCTGTTGGGTTTCAAGTGTAAAGTATCTCTTTTTCCGTTTATGCAAACTGTTAGCGATGTTGAACATGTTTACTTGAATTATGTGTTGCAGTACTAAACTTGCATGTATGAAACTTAATTTCTGTTTGAAAATGTTGAATTTGAATGGTTGTTTATGCTGTTTGTTGAAATTGTATGGGTTGGTTATACCGTTGAATTTGCAGGTTTGCTGAATTTGGTAATGAAATTAATACGGGCAAAACGTGAAACCGTGCAGCAATTGTAAATTTGCAGTAGTTTGGCGACTGAAATATTAAGGTGGCGACTGATTATCGGTCGCCGAATCCTACAAAAATTTAGAAAAAACAGAGAAATGGCGACTGCCTGGCGACCGACTTGCGGTCGCCCGCCTCATAAATGGCGACCGAAGTCGGTCGCCAACCCCCATTTTTTTTTTAAAAAAGGGGAAACATGGGGCGACTGATGTCGGTCGCCCGCCCCCTTTTTGGCGACTGATAAGTCGGTCGCCAATATTTGGCGACTGATTTCGGTCGCCCGACCTCAAAAAATGGCGACTGAGCCTCGCTACCGCTGTCTGGCGACTACAGTCAGTCGCCCGCTTGTTTTAGCGACTGTTGTTGGTAGCCTTTTTCGGTCGCCTGTACAAGATTTTCTTGTAGTGTACGGAGTATGATCTTATATGACTTTGTGTTTATATCTCATCTAATGTATTCCCTTTTGTTTCAGTTAATTGTTTACACTTTGACTTTTTTGTGCGGAGGATTTGAGAGAAGTGTAAACAAATGACTGAGATAAAAGGAGTAAGAAATATTGAGGACTGCCGGTATTCTTTGTCAAGGTTTAAAAAAAATCCCAAAAATTTGTTAAATGTGGTGAAATTAGTCTAACCTACTGCTCCCTTCTATTCATCCATTTGTTGGCATTACTTTTTGCACGATTTTTAAGAAAGTCTCACATGCTATTATAAAGTAGGCAAAAAGTGAAGATAAAATAGGTTTTACAAGGGAAAGAATTTACTTAAAAAGGAAATGTAAACAAATGGATAAACATTTCGATAATAAAAAGTGCAAACAAATGAATGAATAAGATGAAGTAATAAATAAATTGCCTTAAATGAACACTATTTTTATATAGCGCGTAAAGGATTTAAGGTCAAGCTCATCAGCAACAAGAATACAAGATCAAAGCACTGTGGAACATAGCTAGCTATCAAGTTGAAATTAGTTATGCACCAATTTGCAAGAATTAAATAGTAGGCTCAAAAAATGACAAAGTATTGGGACAATTTGCACTCACATCTGAAAATTGGAGCCTGAGTTATAATAAGTATTAAAAATTACTCCCTCCGTTTCAGTGAATTGTTTACAGTTTGACTTTTTTTGTGAGGGGAAAAAAGTTAAACTGTAAACAAATGACTGAGACAGAGGGAGTATTTGATTGTAGTCAAATTTGCACCCTTGCATAGAAATGTTATTTGTTTGATTTCATAGCACAAGAACAAATTCATTTGAGGAGATAGCAATTATAACATTTGTTTTGTGAAGGATAAGAGGTGATGATTCACAATTGAGAAATTTATCAATTCTTCAAGAACTTTGTTTATGTTTAACGGATACAGGAAAATCAAATGTTTACTTTCTACGGAGTAACTAACAAATTAATACGATTTATTTTGACTCTTCTTGTTTTCACATCAACAATAAAATGATCAGATCATTTTCAGGCATAAAGATTGTGAAGACTAGGCTGCGAAATAATGGAAGTTGAATTTCTCGTAAACAGTTATTGATTTATATTGAAAGAGAGATCTCAAAATCTTTTGATAATGTAAAGTTGTAGTTTTTCAATCGTTGAAAGATCAGCAATACGGATGTCAGTGGGGCGGGTCAACGCGGATACCGCCCCGCACTCGCCCCAGTTAGGGTGGAGCCGTGGAGGTAGGAGACCCTTTAGTGGGTCGTGGAGCGGTGGTGGATCCTAAAGTGATCCCCGCCGCGGGTCGTGGGGCGGTGGTGGATTTCATCGAAACACCGCCCCCGCCCCGCCTTTATCCGTCTCGCTTATACCCGCCTAATTCATATAATCATACTCATAGAAATGTAAAGTAGAGAAAAATTTTACATTTAATTTTTTTATATTTTGAAATATGAATAAAGTATACAACATTTTTTTTTTTTTATATTTAGTGTAGGGCGTGTCGGATTGATTTTTATTTCTTTAATTCATGAATTTTATATGTGTGTCGTATGTATTTTTATTTGATACGCACAATACTTTGGTTGGTTATTTGAAATGTGTTTATTTGACTATGTCGTAATTAGAAAATTTTCGATAAAAAATTATTGAAATTTACGTAGCGATAATCCAATTTCATGGGCGGGTGGGACGGGTCTGTGGCGGTTGGTGGGGCGATGGTGGGTCTAAAAAATTCCCTGTCAGGCGGGTGGTGGAGGACGGGTTGTCACCCCCCATGGGTGATGGGGCGGAGGTGGAGGTGGGTTTTTGTTGGTGGATGCGGAGGTGGAGATGCTTCCCCCGCCCCCGCCCCGCCCCAATGACATCCCTAATCACTAACTGAACATTATTCAACGTTTAAGATTCAGTATATAAATTTTTTTTTTCTTATTGTCATTGTAATTTTGATTTTCATTTACTTTACTAGGCTATCTTAATATACAAGTAGATAAACCAAAAATATATATATTTTTTTTATAAGGTTAAATTAATAAATGTTACGGTTTTTTTTTAGCCCATCCACTACAAATTTTCAAAATGTGGCCCATTTGGCATTTGCTAATGTGCTAAGCAATTCGTCCTACTCATGTGAATGAAATTTGAACTACTTATGTAATTCATGTCGAGTATTTGTTTTGCATTTGTTTCCGAGCATATAAGATTATAAGTGCTCAATTGTTTAGCTTCATTGATATAGCTAAAGCTACGACTACTAAACTACACTTCTCTATCTATTTGATTGATTTTCAAGACTGACCGTATTTTAGTTTATGTATATACGGAGTACATGAAAACTTTTCGTTAAATTATTTCTACTCCGTAAAAGTTACTCAGTTTCAAATGTAAATGTTATAATTGAGATTGATTAGAGGTAATACTCTTTCCTATGTAGATATATGGATTAATTTACTGTGTCAAGTGTTTTAACGATAAATGATATAGTATAAATTAAATGAGTAAAATAACATATTTCTAATAATATGGCACAAAAATAAAAACTACGTCAACCATTATATCAGGAAAACATACATTCATGCTTAACACTTTTATTAAAAATTGACACTTTTATTAAAAATTGAATTAATATTTGCTTACGATAAAAAAAAAATTATGGAGAGAACTATACTTAACATGTTATTCAAAAAATGCAATAACTTTAATTTTCGCTCATATCAATTAAGTAGGTGAAAAACCTGTTTAAAGGATTTGAGAGAACTTTCACCTGAAAACGTGCGTACATTAAATTAAATTACGATTTATTTGTAAATGTACAATTTCTTTTTTCTAAAAAAACGACTTACATAATGTATACGGAATATAAAATAACGCTTACGTACGTGGCCAAAAGGCATTGGTAGAAGTGCATATAAACGTAGCAATCTCTTACACATGGTTTATATTTTCTTCCAAGTATTTATTATACGGAGTATTATTATGTTACTCTTTTATTTGTATAAGTAACCTTTGATTTAGTGTATCCTAACTTTATTTATAAAAAGTTCATGGGTGCATTTACCTACAATAATATTTATATTTATATATACACATTACACACACGTTCAATCGTTCATTACTTCTTCTTGACTAATATTTGGTGGAGGAAAGGAACACATGCATGTGTTGTAGTTTATGACATGTTTTTGGTAAAACATCATTTGAATCTATGCTTACCTTATGTGTTGTTTCCTCTATTTTGTTCTTTCACTTATCTTTTCATTTTTCGATTCAGCGTAAATTCACCGTATTTTCTATAAAAAAAAATAACAATATATCGACTATCATTTCCTCGTTGCTAAAGTAACTTATACTTTCATATAAAGTTATATTTATATGAAAAAAATGATCATTTTAAAAGTTAAAGTAAGAACGGAATGAGAAGAGTATTTGTGAATATTAATAGACGTAAATGGTTAGGTATTTGATTTGTCGAGGAAGGTAAGTGTCGATTTTAGCACGTTTAAATCGAGGGAGATGAATTTTGGTGGATGTCAAATTATATATGTACTTGATGTTGGAGTGTTAGCATGTGGTTGGGAGTCAAAAGGTTTGGTTAGTGGACCTTAAATGTCCATATATAAAAATCACATGTTAACATTTTTTTCCCTCCATTTTCTTTCTTCAATCACCCCTAACACAATAATGTTAAGAAATACTCAATTAACAGAAATAATTTCATCTAATACTCATTTTTTAAAAATAATTACAACTCAGTTAACTTGAGAATAATCTCAACTATTAAAAAATCATTTCAATAAAATCCTTCGGTTAATTTTAACAGACTCTAACAAGTAATAAAGCATGTAAAATCATTTCAATTAATGTGATGCATAAAGCAAATATATAGAATTCATTAGAATAAAGAAAGTGTTATTCTCCTCCTTATGATGCTTATAACTTTAGGGTCAAGATGATCAAATGACGCGTGCCCATCAGCCTACACTAATTATTCAACCCGCAATTTTTGAGGCTTGAGCTTTATAAAAATGGTGCAAAAAGTCCATAACCCGACCCATATAAAGACCATTGTTTTTCGGGTTTTAATATAAATTAGGCCCAAAATTCAACCCGAATACCCGATCCACTCCATTTACATGGAAATATGCATTTATGGGTACATACAGTCAATAAGTACAAGTTTGTATAGGATCTTGTTTCGTGTGTATAATGGTAATGGAATGGAGTACAAAAAATGATAAAAGTATGTTCTCTTTATTGTGTTAATAGTATGCATCAATAATTCAAAATGGTAAAAAACAATGACATGTTTTGTAAATTTAAATTTCATAACCTACACCCACTATCTGGTGCTTCACAAATTCTTGTGTGAGTCATGTCTTACAATAAATTATTGTAAGTCCGTCTCATTTGTACTCGATTATACAATTATTATACTATTTAAGAAACAATTACGATTAATTGTTACTAAATTTTTTTAGTACCCCTATAAAGTGACTTTAATAGATTTTTTCGTGTTTTTGTATCATTTTAAGTGCAATTTGTACTTTGGTATCACATTAACTTAAGATGAATTTTGCCTCACATGAGAATTATTATTTATTTTTTACATATGTTATTGTTAGTTTATATTGTACGGAGAACGTTTTATGATTAATTTTAATGAAATCATCTAATCTTGATTCTTGTGTTTTCATTTTCAAATGTATTCGTTTTATTTGTTATTTTTATCAATGTGAGCTTTAGTATTCATTAAGAGCAAAACTCTTCTGTAATCTAATTCAATTTTATTTTTAATTTAAATCATAAATCTCGAATCTCGAATTCATATGCAATGTGTAACCAATTTAAGTAAGCATTATCCATTTCTATTCTCATTGAGACCAAAAAGTTACATGGGATCATGAGGCCTTATTTACAATAAATGGGCCCAAAATTTTGGTTAACCTTATATATATATACGAAGTACGAGTACTTTGTGCATAAATACGCAATTATATGGTATTTGAGTTTATAGTTGTGTGATATAGACTAGATGAAATGTTAGGAAAAAACAAACTTCGACCTATTTCTTAACGGGGTCGAAAGAATGGTGTTCAGTTGTGCTGAAAAGAATCGCATTCCCACGCGATCTGAATTGTCCGGTTCGAAATAAATGGTGTTTCCATATTCATGTGGATGTTCAAAAAGAGAGGTGTTCCTGTCGACGAACTGAAAATGAGACGTCACACATAAGGGACGAGTGAAGAAAAGTTCCACAGATGGAGTTTCATACCGGCCAAGCAAAAGACAATTGAGTACTTTATAAGTCAATGAACTACTTCTCTCAATGTCAACTGATTTTGGGATGAAATTTCCTTCCATTGATGAAATGATCTCCTCCCTCGACAGGTGCAGCCTAATTCTGACGCGTGAAACTAGCATTACTACACTTGGTCAATACTAAAATAGTAAATAGTGTCAGAAGGTCAACCTATACCTTTGAAGTTTTTTTTTTTTTTTTTTGTACTTCGTATTTGTATCCTTACGTTTGACATAATACCAACCCTTAAGTTTGGTTCGTTGTTCCCAACTGTGACTAAAATATTCTTAATTATCAACTCAGCAGTCAAATGCCAACATATCTTTATGGGATATTGTCAATTGTACCCCTTAATTTTTTTCATTTTTTTAATCGTAGCCTTGTTTTTTAACAATAAACTTTGACTAGCAACTAGCCAATAACTTCTTATTATGCCTTCCTAATATGATTTTTTTTTCATATTGTACGTCTTTACGTGGTCTCTAGTTTGACATAAAACTTATTATATGTTGAATTTTTGAAGAAAAATATGATTGGTCAAAATCTTTTTGATGAAATAAACTTTTACTGACTAAAACACTTGAACTCGAGTATGAGTTCCGAATACAATAATTTTTATTTTTCAAACTGAAGATCTCTCAAAGATGTACGATTTTTATTTTTATTTTAAAAAAAATTGTGTTCAAAACCATAACTAAGAGTTATTAATAGTGGTCAAGTTTTTCCTCACATAAACAAGGGTACAAGTGGAAATTCTACTCCGTAAATGTTAAAGGGTATAACTGAGAATATTTCATAAGCATATAAGTCAGGTTACAATTAACGGATAAAATTGACGATTAAGAACTTTGATCATGGTTGTACATGACTAATCAAACTTAAGGGTCTAATTAGTACAAAAAGCCTTAAAAAAGACAGTTTGTCTGACAACCTACTTTTTAATGCCTAAAATGTGACCACATAAATTAATAATGACCATTATTGAGTATTTAGTGCACACTATTAAAAAGTATAAATTTACTCACTTTTTATCCTACAGTGTCACACATAGCCTAAATATGATCACATTTTAACATAAAAAACTAATCTGTCATTTTTTTTAATGACAAACTGTTTTTTATAAGGCTTACTCTCATTTAAAAAAGTAAAAACTTAAAGAATTCAGTAGAAAAATACCCTAAAAAATTATAATAACAACCACTACTCCCTTCGTTTTAGTGAATACAATACGAAAAAAAGCCCAAGAAAACAAAAAAGAAAAAATAAATTTGAGAAAAGTGTAAACAAATAATTGAAACAAAGGAAATACAATACGTCAATAGCTATTTAAGTTGGGCAAATTCTCATGTGAGATGGGAGTATGGGACTCACAGTAAGTTTATATTATGTGAGTCTTCTCACATGAGTGATAGTTATTTTTTTTAGGCAAATACTTGTGTGAGACGGGACTAACAGTAAGTTTATTGCGAGTCCTCTCACACACAAGGGATAGTTAGTTTGATTTTATTTTTTATTTTTTTGATTTTTTTTTGCTTGTGACTCACACTAATTTAGTGTGAGTCCAGTCTTTCTGGAGAATTACTCATTTTTTCTATGGATTAATTGTCAAACACCACCTTTAAAAAATCTCATTTTGTCAAACACCACCTTTAAAAAAAAAAACTTGTCAATTACCACCTTTAAAAAATAATTTTTGTCAAACACCACCTTTTGCCATGTGTTTGACTTAGTCAACTGAATTCCGATATTTTTGGTCACCGGAGCACTTTTTTTAAGTTGAAAAGACGAATTTCTAGGTTTTAGTGGTTAAATTTTTGGTTTGAGATGGTGTATTTTGGGTTTGACGGATAATAATTCGAATTTGAGGGAAGTAAAAAGATGAAAACGAAAAAAAAAATGTTAATTCCGGTAAGTCAACGTCGGAATTTGGTCAACTCCGGCCAAAAGGTGGTGTTTGACAAAAAATATTTTTTAAAGGTGGTAATTAACAAGTTTTTTTTTTTTAAGGTGGTGTTTGACAAAATGTATTTTTTAAAGGTGATGTTTGACAATTAACCCTTTTTTTATTGTTTTATTTATCTTTTTGTTTTTAAATTTTTTTTAAGGAGTTAAGGTGATTGTCTTACACTAAATTAGTGTGAGACGAATCTCTCGTAAGATCAACGGTTTAAGTTGAACCAAAAAAAAAAAAAAGGTAGTCCGTAACGTAATTGGAAGTATGACTTCATCCACGAGCAAAATAGAAAAACATTACGTACTGTTTAAAGAGTGTGTACCGTAGAAGCGCAAAACCACCCATGAGACTTAAATTTAATTCACAAGGAATTGTTTTTGGCCTTTTTCCAAAGTTTACAGTCTTCCCAACAACTGTACTTCCCTCCCACATGCACCTCTTTCACGGTTACACCCACTCCTCCCTTTTTTCATTAACCTCTCCTAATCTTAATCTTATTCTTATTTTTAATCTTTTATCTTATTTTTAATCTTTTATCTTTCTAATAGATCTCACGTGAGACCGTTGTAAGTTGTTCCCGTAGTTTACATATCAAGTGATTTTGAGAAACATTACATTTTAATGATCGATTTGATTTGATGATGCCAATACTTATAATAATTTAATGAAGTTGTAAGTTGCAAAATAATTTAATTTAGAGGTGTTCACTGGTGCAAACTTGAACTGAGTCGAACTTCTAAGGACCGAAGATCAGATCACCCAAAAACCTAAACACGGGGACCGAAGCAATTAGTAGTGGGCCCGGACCAAACCTAAACCCCTTGGGTCCGAGTTTTCACCGAAGCAGACTACTTAATATAGAATTTTAAAGGTTTTATTTCGATTGTAGACTAGACCGAAGACCGTTAACAAAATTTCGAAGACCCACGGACCGGACTTAAAGATCTGGGTTGATCCGATTTACCGGTACGTACCACTTTTTGCACACCTGACACCCCTAATTTAATTACACTTTTGAAAAAGAGTTTATTCATGTTATTGAAATAGACTCAAGAATGTGAATCGTTAATCCTACATGTGAGACTATGAGTATTAGTGAAGGTCGAATATGTCCAGCTCACTCCCAACAAGTACAGATTTACGAACAAAATGTTAAGTTCAGCTTCGTTAAATTAAGTTCAACTCGATGGGCGACCTTTTCTTTACTTTATTTTCACCACTTGATTCATTGATTCAAGACAACTATATTATTTAATTGAACTTCATTGATTCGATTCATTCATTTCAATTGATTCGATTGATTCAATTCGATTGATTCAGTTCAATTTAAAAATGCGAAAGAACATGTTTTAAATTCAGTTCAATCCACTTCAATTCCAATAAATCGAAAAGTACGAAAGCAAACTTTATAGTGGTGTACCGTATAATGTTACAATTGAATATGAACAGCAGCACGATAATATGCACCAGATAGACTTCATTATTATTGTTAGCGAACGAGATCCATAGGCTATAATAATGTCGTTGATTCACCGATAATAGTAGTGATAGCGACCCTGGGATTTCGCCATTTAATTATAATCATCTACTCATAACTCATCATAATGTGCATGAAAATTACTTCCTCCATTCCGTTTGATTCTATACGTTTGACCAAAACACGGTAATTAAGGTAGAAAAAAATCAAGTGGGGTAGATAATGGAATTACTTAAATACCCCTACTTTATTGTTTGCAAGTGGGTTGAGTGGGTATTAGTAAAGGGTATATTGGTCTTTTAGTTTAATAAAGTAGAGACTAAAATAGAAATGTATAGAATTGATTGGAATTTTCGAAAAAGGAATATGTATAGAATCAAATGGAATGGAGGAAGTATATCATTTGATCAAAGCTTTTTTTAATCACAAATACTACTCGTAAATGGTAGGGGTGTGCATAAATAATCGAACCGAAATAACCGAACTAATTAACGGAACCGCTGTTGCACATCCCTAGTAAATGATACGGTTTCATATCAATGTTAATGTAAAACTTCTCACAACATAGTTAATTATTTTAATTTGTAGTTTTAATTTTTAATTTTGATCATTTTGGTGGTTATAATTGATTTGGCTCATGTTAATTTAGCGTGAAACGGTTTCTTAGAAGACCTATTGTTATAAAATATGGGTGTTCCATATTTTTAAAAAGTACCCTTGCTCAATTCTTTCACTTGTTAAATATGTTTGAAAAGTATTTTAATAAAGAGGGAAGAACTTTATAAATAAAAGGAGTACTCCGTATTATTCATTCGTATATTCAAGAAAATACTTTAATTTAATCATATAGAGATATTTATTTTTATATTTTTACTTAAACTAAATCAAAAATAAATATTTCAAACATAAATGGTTATTGTTGCAAGATGAAATCGTCCCTTCCGGTGGCTACATTATCTCGCGCCTAGCCGTTCTAGGCCCAATAGTGTTAAGTGCTAAGCCAAGTCTTCGACATTGTATATTCACCATTGCACGCATTCAAGCCATGTGGACTAGACCATTTTAGGTCATTCTTTTGATCTGGCCACCCGATTGAACCTAGAGTGAAATATCAGTTGTTGTATGGTACGGTAGACCGTAGGCTTGTTCTCTCACACATATTTGATATTATATTTTTTTGTTGCGAGAACTACAGCGAGTATATGATAAAACGTGACAAAGTTAGATATCACTTTGTGTGATTGTGTCGCTCTATTTATCCTTGTTGCTTTACTAAAATAAAATCTTAAACAGTAAAAGACGCGAATCCACGTTCCAAATTCAACGTAGTATCCAAAAAGATTTGTAATTTTTCATGGATTACCTAAAAATTTGTAGGTAACTATTGGTTAAAAGTAACACTATTTGTTACTCTGAATGTTTGTCATATTTTTAGAAATCAACATGTGCATAGTCACGTCATAGATACAATTGGACAGTAGATGAGTACTCGTATTGCATAAGATTGATATATTCAACAATAGTTATCAATAATAATTGAGTTATAGAATTCTTATAATTTAATTTTTTAATTAATCAATGAATTTTTACACTAAAAAAGATTAATCAGCGGATAAAGTTACACAATTATCTGTTGGGTAGGTTTATTATTGCAAATACTGTGTATAAATCACTTCGTACTTCATTACACTGAATTAGGTCCCATTAGTCTATTATCTACTACGTACAAGAAAAAGGTGGAGGCATAAGTAATTCTCTGTGTTTATAATTAAATACTCGTATGACTATTGTACAAAATTGCTAACACTATCGATTTAAGTATATCGAGTATATGTATTTTGTTGCAGCAATTAGCTTACAATGTACTACTCCGTAGCATTTATTAGTAAGAAATACTCTTAGGGTGTGTTTGGATTGAGGGAAATGAAGGGAAAGGAAGGGGAGGAAAAGGAAGGGATTGAGTTTTCATCGTTTGATTACAAAAAATGGAAGAGGGAAATGGAGGGGGAGGGATTTGGAGGGATCCATTTTCCCTCCTCCAAGCTAAGTGGATTCCTTTCAAAATAAAGAAGATTTGGAGGAAAATGGTATCCAAACACCACCATTTCCCCTCCTCCTTCCCTCCCCTTCCCTCCCCTTCCCTCATTTCCTCCTCCTTTTCCTCTTATTTCTTTATCCAAACACACCCTTAGGGTGTGTTTGGATTGAGGGAAATGAAGGGAAAGGAAGGGGAGGGAAAGGGAGGAATTGAGTTTCCATCGTTTGATTACAAAAAATGGAAGGAGGGAAATGGAGGGGGAGGGATCCATTTTTCCTCCTCTAAATCTAATTGGAATCCCTCCAAAATAGGCAAGATTTGGAGGGAAAATGGTATCCAAACACCACCATTCCCCTCTCCTCCCCTTCCTTCCCCTTCCCTCATTTCCCCTCCCCTCCCTTTCCCTCCTATTTTGTTATCTAAACACACCCTTAAAGTCCATTTAAAAGAAAAGTAATTATTGAAATAGTAAAAGATAGTGGTGATGAAAGAGAGAGATAAGATGAAAAAGAGTAGTCTCTTCCAACCATTTGCATTTTAGATTTTAAAATTAACCTTTTTTTCTTAATTCAATCATTCTTAGAATCTCTTTTATTTGATATTTACAAAAAAATACTTCCTCCATTCCGTTTGATTCTATACATTTGACCAAAATACGGTAATTAAGGTAGAAGAAAATCAAGTGGGGTAGACAATAGAATTACCAAACTACCCCTACTTTATTCTTTAAAAAAAGACATTGCAAGTGGGTTGGGTGGGGTATTAATGAAGGATATATTGGTCTTTTAGTTTAATAAAGTACGGACCAAAATAGAAATGTATAGAATTGATTGGAATTTCCGAAAAAAGAATATGTATAGAATCAAATGGAATGGAGGAAGTATGCACTACTTACATTCGGTACACCTAGCCACGAGTATCGACCGGCTAAAGCTCTTTTTCTAAATAAATTTTAATGGACCATATTTTCTAATCATCAATAATTCATACTCCAGCTAATTTAATATTCAAATTGATCGTCTTCATAAAATACAATTTTAGAAACGTCGTCTAGCATATTCTAAACTCGTAACTATAAATTATGTTCGGTCAAAAAAAACTCCGCTAACCAAAAAAAAAAAAAATCACGTGCAAAATGACGGTTTTGCGGTTATTAGGGCAAGATAAAAAATAAAAAAAAAAAGCGAAAAAAAAGGGAAAGAATATCTGAAAAATTAAATATAATTAGAAGGAACCAAAAACGCATTAAATTAATTAATTGGGAAACGTAATCCACATTACCCTAATCTCTTAGTTTAATACCGCTTTCTGCTTCCCCATCTCAGACACCCTTGTTCTAACTTAGTACTCTCCAGTTTTCATCACTCTTCTTAGTTTTCATTACATTTTAACACCAACATTTATTAGATTGTTTAATTAAATAAACAAAAAACATGCTTCACAAAATCAAACCAATTATATCCACCTACATGAAACACCAGATCTTTTGCAGGTATTACCCACCAAAAGATTTAATTGTAATAATTCGTGACCCAAGTGATTAATTAAATCAGCAAATAAATTAAACTAATTACTTAACAAAGTACCATTAAATTTTAATTTTCCCTCATAATTAAGCAGAAACTAGTACTACAATAACAACATAGAGGTCATACACTTAAATTCTCATCTCATCTGATCTAATTCTAGTTAAATTAAGAAACAAGTTCTTATTATTATTATTAAATTAACTTAACAAAAACAAAGAGATGGATTGATTGATTAATTTGATTAAATTAGCGAGCAGGCGAGATATAATAATTTAAGAAGAAGAGGAGGAAGCATTAGTATGAGTGGTGGCGCCGTTATTACTCAAGTGGTGGTGAAGGTGGCCGATGGAGAGACTGTTGTTAACGCTGCTGCTGTGGCTGTTACCTACGCCGTTTCCATCATCGTCGTCGACTTGCTCAAAATCATCCTTCATCTGAATATTAATGTTACTATTATTAATGTTGTTAATGAGAGGTGATTCATGGTGATTAGCAGCAGAAGTGATGATGTAATTAGTAGGATGAAGATGAGGAGGAGGAGGATGATGAGGAGGAGGAGTAGATCTCTTAACAAAAGTGTTTTTGTTGTTGTGCATCCAAACTTTGAACACATCTCTTTGAACACCAATTGAGTTACAAAACCCTTTCACTAATTCGTCTGTCGATTTCTGCATTTTCCAACCTAGCTTCTCCGCGAACTCCTGCATTTTCTCCTTCTGCTCTTGACTGAACTTTGTCCTAAACCGTTTTCTGCCCGAGAAATTCGGGGAACTCATCCCGCTGTTCAATATCATCTGAGGCTGCTGCTGCGGTTGCTGCTGCTGTTGCTGCGGTTGCTGCTGCTGAGGAGGCTGATTGTGAGTGTTAAGTTTCACGTTATTGTCGTGTTCGTCAACACTGTTATTCCCACCACCGCTGCTCAAAGCGAGTAACATCCGACCCGCTGAACTCGGGAAGTAACTCGACGAGATCGGCGGTGGTGACTGGTTATCAGATCCAGGACTTGCCGGCGCCACCGCCCCCGACGGCGGCGGTGGCGGATGGTGACGGTGCTGCGGGTGGTACTCAACCACACGAGCACCGCCACCGCCGACGAGAGGTGCGCCGTCGCGGCGGTGGAAGTTACGGTGGCAGCCGCAGGCGGCGCACTTGAGAGAAGTGGGATCGGTGGCGGTAGCGGTGTGGGAAGGCATGAATTCACCGCAGCCGTCAAGGACGTGACCGCCCATGGCGGCTGCGTGGTTCTTCAAACATTCTTTGTAGCCCGCCGCACCAGCCACCACGACGTGGTGGCTGGTGTGGTGGGGTTTCTGGTGGCGCTTTAAGACGCCGTTAACAGGTGGAATTAGAGTTACGCCATCGATAATTGCTGTTGGTGTTGTTGCTGCTGATGGTGAAGTTGGAGTTGCTGTGCTGTTAGTTGTTGCTATCATATCCATTATTATTATTATTATTATTTTAAAAAAAGAAAACTTAATTAATTAGTTAATTAAATAATTAAAAGTACACTAATGACTAAACTAATGTTTGATTTAACTTTTTGGTTTATTTAATTTGGGGTGGAAAATCTAGGAGGAGAAGAATATAAAGGGAGAAAAAGAGTGATTTGGTAAGTGTCTAATTTTTGGTGCCATGTGATTAAAATGAAGTAGTACTAGCAGTAGAAGAAAAAGAGAAACTAATAATAATAATAATAATAATAATAATAATAATAATATAAATAAATAATAATAAATAAATAAATAAATAAATAAATAATGAGATTAAATTAAATTAAAAAGAAATGGAGAAGAGAGGAGAGAGAGACAGAGAGAGAAAAAGAGTGATGATGATAAAATGCAGGGTTTATGGCCATGTGGTACAGAAAACTTAACCACAGGTGTAAGGTTAACCATGGTTTAACAAAAAAAAAAAAAAAAAATTAAATTGGGTCAACTATATATAAAAGCAAAGTGGATTGCTTTTTCAGTAATTTCACTAACCTGGGTTAAGGTCATATACTTATTACCCAAAGTTTTGTCTCCCCCATTTAATGTCTAGGCTATGTTGGGTACTATACTACTACTCTTGTAAATAAAAGCTTTATTGTTGTATGTCTATCTAACCTACCAACATATATGTATGTTTCACATTATTTATTTAGACTAATTACTAAAACTACTCATGTTAATGAAGTTAAATGGTAAGTTTAGAGGTTGTAAGATTGAAACTTGAAAGGCTAACTTGTTTTTGTTTGAATATAGCGAGAATCGTTAGATGAAATATCAGTCGATTTTGATCTTATTCGTTGAAGATGAGTAGAGGAGTTGAATTTATTTGTGAAGATATCACCTAAAATAACAAGTGTTTAAAAATTTACATTTGAATAAACAAAAAAACGAATTGTTGAAAATCTCTCCCTGTCAGTTCTATTCGTGCCGTGGTAGACTATATTAATGCTCGACCAGTGAAGCCTTCTTTTAAGAGGAGGTATGAAAATTGTTACTCCCACTGTCTCAGTCATTTGTTTACACTTCTCTCAAATCCATCTCACAAAAAAGTCAAACTGTAAACAAATCACCAGAACAGAGAGAGTAATTTAATTGGATGAAATTGAGCTCATGGTATGTTTTGACAACATGCATTTGGAGTCCAATTTCAAAATTAAGTCAAGTCTTACATTTTGGAAACCTTAGAATTCGAAATAGAAGTTTAGAACTAATTTGATGGATACTCCAAATCGATCCTTTCTCCCTAAGAAAACTTTGAACAATTGTTCAACTAGTACAAATGTCGCATTGTGGTTGACTAAGCTAACAACTTTATGTTTGTTCATTTATTTTTTAGTTTTTATTTTTTTTATTTTTTGTATTAACACTTTAAATACGGAGTAGTTGTTTAACTATTACAATTAGAGATCAATTTTTGATATATTTTGATGTGATTTTAATTTTCATATTTTTGATTGTCATCAATTATTTTTACATCAGCTTTTTAATTTGTTTTTTTTTTCTTTTATAAAATTATGAATTTATTGCAAAATTATCATTAAGTAAAAAAGCCAAACTGAAAATAAATAAAATACGAAAAAAATAAGGTTAAAGCAGTTTAAGTTAAAATACTAAGTATCGAACCTTTGAAATAGTTGAGAAAAAAACATGCGGAGTATATTATTGCTTAAACTAGTTTGACTCAATTACAAATAAATGTGGTCTTAGAATTTTTCATTTATTTTTTTATTCAACTTTTTCCTTAAATTATGTTCTAAGACGAATATTTAAATGTAGAGCAATATATTTTAAATTTAAATGCATAAAACAACTTTTTAATTGACATATGAATCAAAGAATATATTTTACTTTGTAGCAAACCATTATTTTTTAGATATATACTCATATTGCGCATTGTGAAAATCTGAACCATAATTCAATTAAAATCTAGATTTTTTTTAATGTGTTGATATGCATGCACGTATATTTAACTCAACTTTAGTGAGCTCATATTCAATTATTGGTTGAAAAAAGTCAACTTTGACCATAGTACATATGAAAATATTGTTGGAGTCTTATTGCCCACATGTGAGAAGTCTCAAGAAGAGAGTTTGGCGTGGTTTATAAAGTCTAAGGGAACTCCTCTTATTGCAAATTGATTTTAAGAAATGTGGATACCCTTGAACTTGTAAACCGGACTCGCTCTCTTCCACTCGGGTTTGGCCAGACCCGTTTTCATGATTCTAACAAATATGTGTAAAAATACAAAATGTTTTATTTATTACTTTAATTTGCTTTGCCGTAATTTCACATTTTTTTTAGGAATTTAACACTAATTTCGTATACTTATCATTGTAAGAACGAAAGTATTTCATAAGTTGTCAAATTGTTGGTATTATTTGACAGTCAAAGTTCATCAACTACTCATATACTTGTACAATATAAGATCATACGGAGTATAATTTATTTTACATGAAAATGATTAAAATCCTATCCTATATGTACAATAAATATTACTCCGTACTTTTTTTTTTTTTTTTTTTTTTTATGAGAACAATAGTTATTACTTTGAAGTAACTTGTTGCTCCTAACTTTCCTAGAAGTATTTTAATAAAAGAAGTACGACGAGTATAAAAAAAGCACAAATTCTCGTTTGAGACGGCGATATCCGTTTCAAGCTAGAAACGGGTCGGGTTAGACCCGTTTTTCTCTTTTTTTTTTTTTTTTTTTTTTTTTTTGAATTTTGAAAATTTCGTTTTTTTCTTTTTTCTTTTTCTTTTTTTTTTTTTTTTTTCTGAAATTTTTTTTAAGACCAAAATTTTGTTTTTTTTTATCTTTTATCGAAAATCGTTTTTATAGGGTAATTAAAAATGGTAACAAAGTAGACAAAAATGGTAACATATTATATTATATTGGTAACATATTATGAGACCTCAGTTTTCATGGGTTTGTTTTCTTTAAAAGATAATGTTGTCCTTTTCTACAAACAGGTAACCATTTAATTAGTATAATAATGTTACCATGTTAGCTTTCAGTGTTTGTATTCCTTAAAACATAATGTTGTCCTTTTATATATACAGGTCACCCTTTAATACAACAATGTTACCATCTCATTTTTCAGTTTCAATGGTTTTGTTTTCCTTGAAAGAAAATGTTGCCCTTTTATACAAACAGGTCACCCTTTAAAGAAACAATGTTACCATTTTATTTCTCCATCTCATTTTTCAGTTTCAATGGGTTTGTTTTCCTTGAAAGAAAATGTTGCCCTTTTATACAAACATGTCACCCTTTAGAAAAACAATGTTACCATTTTATTTCTCAGCTATTCCATGGGTTTGTTTTACTTTAAAGAAAATGTTACCCATTTATGCAAACAAGTCACCATTTACAACAATAATGTTACCATCAGATTTAATTTAAATCCATCAGATCACAAATAATGTTACCATTTACAACAAAAATGTTACCATTTACAACAATAATGTTACCATCAAATTTTACCACTTTCTTCTTCCCCAAATCTCAGCAAAAAAAAAAAAAAAAAAAAACAAAAAAACGAGAAAAACAAATACAACAACACTTTCCAAAACCCACCATTGTTGACCAAAACCCATCATTGTTGTACTAAACTGACCCTATTTAAACAAAAAATTCGTAATAATAATAATAAAAAAAAAAAAAACAAATACAACAACAACAACAATGGCACGACAACACCACAAAAATGGCGACATCAACAACACAAAAATGGCGAAAGCCACCACCACCGTCACCTTCCTTTTTCACTTCAACTTCAACAGCAACAAAAATGGCGAGGAGAGGAGAGGAGAGAAACAAATGAAATTAAAAAGAAATGGAAGAAAGGAAGAGAAATGAAATGGAAGAGAGAGAGAGAGGGGAAAAAAAAAAAACAAAATGATGAAGAGAGGCGGCAGAGAGGAGGAAAGAGGAGAGCAGAGCTCTATTTAAGCAACCCTAAAAAAATCCGACCCGTTTCTCTTGTGAGACGGGTTGACCCGTCTCACAAGAGACTAATTGTAAAAAAAGAGCATTTTTTCAAGTAGTGTTTCAATTGGTTGTCTTGTAGATATAGATACCCGCAAGGGTGTGGTCTAGTGGTTAAAACATGGGTGAAATTCCCATGGGTCTCAGGTTCGATTCCCTCCAAGAGCAATCTTGTGGGGAGTTTAGAACCCGAGGCGATGCCTAATAGATCACGAGCCTGTCGCCCTGGTATAAAGGGTGGCTTAACTGGCGTGTATGGTTTGCAGGCTATCATGCACGCTCGGGGGGTTTACCCTGTGCGCACCGAAAGGTAGCGGCTGCGGGTTCCCCACGTTACCAAAAAAAAAAAAAAAAAAAAAAAAGCATATAATTTTTCCCATTTTATGTCTTGTTGATGTTCCATTACATCTTGTATTAATTTATCTATTTTTTTATATAGTTAGCATTTTAAGAGATGAGATCAAAAAATAAATACGTTGTAAAATTTGAGATTACATTCATTAAATTTTCTTTGTTGTCCTACTCTCTTTAATGTTATAAGTCGTTGTAACTCTTTGTGAAACTAGTCTCTTCTCTATTTTAATTTAAATATTTGGGTTTTTAAAATTTGTCTTCGCATCTTATGTGGGTTTCATTTGTACTCTACGTATATCGTATTCCCAAGCTGCATTCTCGAGTTTCTTTAATAACTCCAACCTGCACTGAGTTTCTTTAATTTACCCAAAATCATACCCAAATCATACAGAAATTGAGCAGAGGAATGAAGAATTTGCAAAAGTTCAACGATGAAGATGTTGCAACGACGATGAACTGCAAAAGTTCAATAGCAAAAGGAAGGAGATGAAGAGAACAGAGGAAGGAAGGTGAAAGGGTTTCAAAGGGTGTTAAAAAAATTGAATCAAAAGAAAGAAATGACGGTTAATAAATTGACTCAATTCCTAATTTACAACTAATCCTTTCACGTAGGCAAATTAGGCGCTCCACGTAGGCAAATTACGCATCCTAATTGGCATTTAACGGTGATAATTGACGGCTTAAGCATAAATAGTTATGGTTGGGAGTAATTAAGGAAACTCAGGGGTACAGTTGAGAATACGATATACGTGAGAATGCAGGTTGGAAAACCCAATAATCTGAGTCTGATTTGGAAAAACCCTAAATATTTTAAATTTATTTATTTTATCAAAAATCAACTGTATTATTTATATTCATTAACATTAAAATTTAACTATTTTAATTTTTAAATCTACTCAAAATATATTATAGCTTACGCGTCTTTGTTTTGTTAAAAAGTTAATTGATACATTAATTGAACTCTAAAACACTATTCATTCGTCAATATTTGTCTAGAATTCGGTTTGAATTTCACAGAGAAAATATTATCCTAATTTATTCCAACTTGAATGTAATAACGTGACTAAATTATTTTTATTTTGGATCACAAATTTAATATCTTCAAGAGCTTTTTTCCTTCATCTTTATTTCATTGGAGCAGATAACAACTAATTAAACTTACCTTAGCCTAGCTTATATATTACTTTTAAAATACCATTTAGACAATTCGAGTATCATATTTAACATAACAATCATATATATAAGACCGTCTTACGTGGCTACTTGTGCTTATTTGTAATTAAAATGTGACAATTTTTATTGTTTTAGTGACTAATCAATGCAATGTGACCATTTCTCAAGGATTTTTATTTTTTTTCAAAGTGGTCGGTCACTTTAAATGTTAAAATAGTCACTTCAAGCGTTAAGTAATTACATTTTACTCATTGGAATGTCGTTAGACTCGAGGCATTGTCACACATGCAAGACTTAGGGCCTGTTCTCTTCGTCTGAAATTTTCTGAACCAATTTTAAATTTTCTGAAGTTTTCTGAAGTTATCTGAAGTTTTCTGAAATTTTCTGAAGTTTTCTGAAGTTGTCTGAAGTTATCTGAAGTTTTTTTGAAGTTTTTTAGAAATAATATGAAATTATAATAATAATAATAATAATAATAATAATAATAATAATTATTATTATTATTATTATTATTATTATTATTATTATTATTATTATTATTTATTATTATTATTATTATTATTATTATTATTTATTATTATTATTATTATTATTATTATTGGTATTATTAATAATATTATTATGTTAATTGTAATTGTTATTATTTGCTACTTTTATTTATTTATTTTTAACGAGTTTCGCCTAAATTTATCTTCTTTTAGAATTATTAGTTTAACTTTTTGTTTCATTTACGATAAACTTTGAGGATAATATTTGTAGTACCAAGAATATTCAAATTTTTATATGCATGCGCTTTTTTTCACTAATATTTAAATACTAGAAAAATTTAGCAAACAATATATAATAATAATAATAATAAATTTTAGCATTTATTATCATTAATATTTGATAAGTATTTATGAAAATTTTATTAACAGTCTATATATTTAATTTGAACTAATTTTAATTTATGATTGGCTATAAAATGGTTTTAAATTGGTCTTATTTTTATTCAAATTATTATCAATATTATTATAATTATTATTCTTAATAATATTATTATCACTATTATTAATAACATTAATGTTATATATAACTTAGGTGTTATTATTATTAGGTAATTTATTTATTTAAAAATCTGAAGTTTTCTTAAGTAATCTGAAGTTTTCTGAAGTTGTCTGAAGTAATCTGAAGTTTTCTGAAGTTTTCTGAACCAGAGAAAAACTTAAGATGAGGAGAACAGGCCCTTACTCTATATCTATAGTTAATCCATTTAAATTTATTATTAGTTACGATTCAAATTTATGCTACGAATCAAAGAAAGACGGATTTTTAAATGACCCATTGATCAACTCTAATGAATATATTTTTTTTTTTCATATATGCCACTCGAGGCAACGTAACCAAAACACATGATGGGATAATACCACGATCAGGCTTACCCAAGATAAATAATCTTAAATAATCGGTTTCATATTAACCCAACCAATGAACGAGATTCGAAATTGACAAATAAAACTCGTTCGCAGCTAACCGAATCGATCCAAAATAACCAGTGGATTAGGTTAATTAATACGGAGTAACTAAATACTATAAGTAAGTATGCCTGGTTGTAATGGTGGAGAACAATCTTTACACTTAATAGTACTACATGTCTACATACGTTTGTTTTGACTCGGTTGTTGGTTTTTTTTTTTTCTCTATAAAACGGGTATTGGAATATTAATGACGTTAGGAGGGTTTGACCGGGGTAACGTACGGGCTCCCTCTATTTCATAGTGTTATATCCTATTTTTATTTGATTTTTATAAAGATTAAATTTTTATTGTCAAAATATAAAAAAATTATAAATAGTTTTAGCTTGAAAATACAATATTCAAATTTAATTTTGTTACAAAGTATTTAAATGTTTTCCATAAAAATATACTTTCAGCAAATAAAATTGTTACTCCTCGGCACTGTTGCCCCGGTGTTCACGGTCATAATTGTACGATATTGTCCGCTTTGAGCAAAGCCCTTATGGACCTACTCTTGGACTCTTTTCCATGTGATCTTGTTCTATAATACTTCGTATTTGGTAGACATTATAAAGATACTGATGTGTGACTTGGATTTGCACCTTTCCAAAATTGTTGTTTTTTATAAAAAAAATTCCTGCAAGTTCAATAATATTAATGTCACTAACAAGATTAAAACATTCGTCACAATTATCAAAAAAATAATTTAAAAATAATTACAATAATATAATAATATCACCATTCACCATCATCAATGCTTTTCTTTATTTTTACATAGTTTGATAACTCATACTATTATTGTACTCCGTAGTCAAATTTATTTAATTACTTAATATTACATTTTATGTTAGATTATAGATAATGTAACTTATCCATATATTTATTTTAGCTAAACCTTTCTTAATTGAGTCTTTAAAAATACTCACTCCATTAAAAAAATATGGAGTTTATTGCAATAAAGAGCTAAAACTCATAATGTGTAAATTAAATTTAAATAGATAAACTTATTGTTATACTTAGTAGTTAGTACCCAACAAAATTAGGTGTCTATCAATAGAAAAATAAAAAAATCATTGAAATATGCCTAAATGGATTTGTTAAGCCATAAGAAAGGGTAAGATCATTGAAATATGCTTATATGGACAAGTTGAGCCATGACAAAGGCTCTGTTCTTTTCAGCTTAATTTCAGCTACTTCTTCCGTTTTAGTGTTTTGTTCAAAGTTTGACTTTTTTGTTAGGGAAATTTGAAATAAGTGTAAACAAATGACTGAGACAAAAGGAGTATTAAAATTAATTCATTTCTTATACGTTAAATTTCGGTTTACATAAGTTCAATTTCTAAAGTTAGAACACATAAGTCTCACTAAACTTTAATTTACACTGACTTTAACTCTTATAAGTTCAGCTCTTATAAGTTCAATTTTTATAAGTTCAACTCAGTTCTTATAAATTCAGGTCAAAAAAGAACGGGGCTAAAGGGTACAAAGCAAAGATTACGCAAAAACCTAGACTTAGATTTGACTATTTAATCTTTTACGGAGTATAAAAGGTAATGAAATAATTTAGACAATTTATTTTAAGACCGTCTCACACGCATAATAAGCAGTGGTGGTTGTGAAATTAGAGCGAGCAGTATGTAGGGCATGCAAAGGAGAGGAAGACGGGGAAGTGTTACGCATGGGGGGGTATTGCTTTTGTCAGTTAAGTTGCTTTGTGAGGAGGTAAAAACAGGTGGGTGGCAGTCTCAGTAATTACTGTTTTATGCATCTTAATTTGTCAATTCTTTTGCAGTTTTATGGACCACTTTCCTGGTCCACTTCTTCTACACTTTTATTATACACTTCTCTCCTTTTTATTTTTCACTTTTATTCTTTTATTCCTCCGCCATTTTTTTTTTTTACTACGAGTAGTAAATTATTAATCTAATACGGAGTAAAATTTAACGACGTATCATAGTTAAAGCAAGGCTAAATTGTACTCGTAGTTTTGCTAATAAAGTGTTACTCGTATTTGGCCTAAATGTATGACACTCCAACTCATACTTATAAACTACAAAATAAAATAAAAACATAATAAAACATCATACGGAGTACTTAACAAAGCAGCGTCAAGTAGCAAAAAATTGTTGTGGGGTACGGGCGTACGGCATATCGGGCACGAGCTATAACATCCAAGGACAAAGCCAGGATTAGATTTCTACCAGGGCTGAAAATCTTATGTATTCGGGTGAAATTATAATAATCGTTGATCATATTCCATGCAACTATCACACGTTTATTTCTTATAATGTTTTTATCTATTTGCAATGTCAATTATTTTGGGTCTCACAATTATAATAAGAATAAGAAAATTTTTATTCATACAAATTACTCTATAGTCTACTATACCTCCAAGAAATCGCACTTGTTCGTTTTTGGTATACCTCAAGAGAACGATTTAATATCAATGTTTTATAAGAAGCTTTTAAAAGTGCCTTTAAACTCAAGATTTAATTAAATACTATCAGATAAAGACCTAAAATATAAAAATTATATGACAAAAAACAATTATATGACAACGATAAATAATTAAGTTTAACCCATGCAATTTGCCATAAAATGTCAAATTGCAAATTCCACGTAATGAACCCGATAGCAATTTGACGCAGAGTTTTAAATCCATTCAAATTGCAGACTCGGTATATTGTTAAACTTTACGCGCAAATTGCATTAACGCCGTGCAAATTATAAACAAATGTCAAAATACTTACTCATGCAAATTGCGCTCAAATTTATTACCCGTGCAAATTGTTATCATAATAATTATCCAAGCGCAATTTGGACGGACAATAAAATTGAGCAATTTGTATGTGTAAGTTTTAAACCCTATCAAATTGCACAAGTAAGTCGTTAAAATTTATTTGAATGCAAATTTGAAACAAAATGTCGTCAAAACTTACCCGCATAAATTGTTATCAAATATATTATTCTTTGCATATATCAAATTTATTATCCGATACCAATTTACATGAGCAATAAATTTGATAACATTTCGTGACGCTGTAAGTTTTGAACCCGCTCAAATTACACTTGATATGTTGTTAATGCTTTACGTGAAAATGAATTTATACCTGCAAATTTAAAAAAATGTCAAGAAAATTACCTGCATAAATTGCTTATCAAATTTATTAGGAATAATTGTAAAGAAATAATCCGAATCGCCTATATTTCATAAATAATCCCAAATCAAAATAATCAACAAATAATCTCAACTATGTAAAAACCTTTTCAATAGTATATTTTGACCAATTTTCACTTATTGTAATCGATTAAAAAAGCAGAAAATTTGGCTCAATTTTATTTAAAATAAGCTTTGGTGCCCGCCTATGGGTCAAAGTGACTTCCACATATATATATATATTTCTTTTTTTAAAATTTAAATTATGCCTGTATAAAGTATAAATAATTCATATTTTAAAGTACTTATTATGTGAATATTAAAACGACTTTGTCATAATAAAAGTTGTGCATAAATTGTAATTGTGACTTAATATAAAAACCAGAAATATTAGAAATAACTTCTAGTTTAGTTAATGTTTTCATGTTTGACAATATTATAAAATTGTCTGTTACGAAATGTAATTATTTGAGTACAACCAAAATTTCTTTAAAATTTTTTTCTCAAACTATAATAAAATAGCTATATTTAAGTGCTGCAAAAATATCCGACTACGCCACGAAAAGATAAACAATAAATATTAGTAATATTAGATATCGTACCCAAGATGGCCTAATACATGTGCTGCCCAAGGCCTAAAAAGTTTATAAATACTCATAAGGAAAGAAGGTAAGGGATCTATTCTGGATCGACTCTCAAAACCCTATTCTCTCTATTCTCTCACTATTATACTCATATTTACATACATACACCGATATATTTAACTCGACTTGGGCGTCGGAGGCTTCCTGGCAAACCCTGCCCGGAGGCTTGCTTAGAGTCCATCCATGGAGCAAGGTTCTTGACCCGCTAGCGACTACTACGTCATCCGGCCCCAAGTTTAAACCCTAATAATTACACTAAATATCATCATAGCTTACTGGCCAGATCTACTCAAAGATTTACGCCAAACAATTTGGCTACGGCCTCATGGTAAGAATAACTTCACTCACGAAAACCCGTAAAAGCCAATCCCCGAAGATTCCTAGGCAGCCCACCGTGTTTAAGGTGATTCCTTCTAATCTACTTAAACTAATACACAATGCCGTGTACGCGGTGTACCTAGTGCAAAGACACCTTGTTTGAGGAGATTTCTTCTAGGAAATTCCCATTCCATGATTCATTATTTTATTTTGAAACACAAACCCAAGCAATGCATCATCGTTCATTTTTCTAATAAAATATTATCAAGTAGTAAAGAGGGTTTGATTTTTCTAGTGTGAGTAAGGGAAAAAGACAAAAAGCAATAAGAAACCATGTGGAATTTATCACTTCTACCTAAAAAATTCTATAGCTGCCGAACCACCCAAGGAAATATTATTTTGTATTATTAGAAAAGGAAAAGTAAGATGTAAAAGCTTGCAAAAAGAAGTCGGAAAGCCGTGAATACAGAGTAAGAGAGGCAGACTTCAAGAAGGAAAACAACCCACAAAAAAGACAAAAGTCACAAGGAGAGAAGAGACAAATAGGGCCATGAGGCCGTGTACCATGTGAAGGTATCAAGAAAAGTACCCACAAGAAGCAACAAAGAATAACGGCAGGGGAGAAAAGGGGCGGCCACTGCAAGCCCCAGCCTGGCCGCCGTTAATAAAATGAGAAGGGATAAATGAAAATAAAAGAAGACAAGGAACTAAGTCCAGAAGGCTGTAAGAGTGCACGCCAAAGAAAGCAAGAAAGGACAAAAACAAAATAAGTGGCAAGAAGCAAAAAGTAGATTGAAGAAGCAATTGATGAATCATCAAAAGAAAGCAAGTGCATAGCTTGGAACCGGCTGTAAAGTTTGGAGAAAAGGAAAAAGGAGCATCTATTTAATATAATAATAATAATATAATAATAACACAAGTGGGGCAAATAGTCTAAAAAGTGTCAGGAAAAGTACGAAGAAAAAATAAGAAGGTATAGTGCAACCCATATTAATAATAACACTATTATAATGGTACAAAAGGACAAAGAAAGAGAAAAAGGTGAAAAGCAGAGAAGCAGCACACCACCGCAGCTGACCATCTCAACGGCACACGACTTCCGCCACCAAAAAAAAAAAAAAAAAAAAAAAAAAAAAAAAAAAACGCCGCCGGCCGTTTAGGTGTTCTAATTCCCTCCACTTTTGAGCAGCCATGATTAGCCACTCCCAATGGCCGTGGCCACGATTCGCCGCCCAGTCAAGGGGAGCCACGGCCACCGCCGCCGGCCGTGAGACAACTCTCTAGCTCTACGACCGCCAGAAAAGCTTCAGTTCGACAACAGGAGCAGTCCACGGTCACCACCTCCATACAGCCGTGAGGTCGTCACCTGCGACAGCCATCTGTACGGCCGACCAAATGACCGGCCACCTCTTGCACGACCTCTCTGGCTACCACCACCTGTGCGGCCTCCGCGTCCACCACTTGGACGGCTACGCTTACTCGGCCACCATGACCACGGTCTCCATGTTAGCGGCCATTCATAAGCGGCAAGCGGCCACCACGGGCCATCTTGTCTCAGCTGTGGACCCTCAGCCTCGGCCACCGTCTGGAAACGCCACCGACACCCGGCTAGCGGCCACCGCGGGCCAGCAACTTCTCGGATCGGCCATTCCTGGCCGGCCACGGGCCTTCGGATCGTCCGACCACCTTCAGACGGCCACCCCATCTCACCCGGCCACTTTTCAGGCGGCCACACATCACGGCCATTGAAACCTTGTCCCGGATAACGAGTGCAGCCCCCCGGCCAAGTACTCACAACCATGTACTCACGGCCGGCCACCGCTGCCTCGCTTTGAACGGCCGCCGCTGCCTCAGCTTGTACGGCTTATTGTGTACGGCCTCTACGGCCACCTCCTGAACGGCCACCGCCCGTACGGCCGCCGGCCACCACCTGCACAGCCTTTAGCCGCGGACTCTCGTATAGGTTCGGCTTCGGTCAGACTATATGACCCACAGGATCGCATTTGTTCGACATGGACGGCCACCTCAGCCTGACCGTCAACATGATACAAAAGATAAGTACTACTTACGTCACTTCGTATTACTCGTACTACCTTATGAATTTTGGGGAATAAAAGCTCACAGCCTAAATTGGTTATTTTCTTTAAATGAATTTTGGGCTAGGAATAGAGTAATATAATTGCTCATATCCAAAGTGAGATTGTAGATTTTTTGTATGGCCATGTATATACAATTAATGTACTAACACAATCAAGAGCGGTTGTATCCTTATCAATTTTTGGTATTAATTTTTCAGGAGTATGGAGAAACATGGATGACAAACGGCGAAAAATATGCCCGTGCAAACGATCAAGCCATTCTATAGTCATCCACTCTCCACAAAACTCCACCAAGAAAGGCTACTGGAAAGCCATTTTTATTTACAAAAGCAGCCTGAGCTACAAAAAGCCGAAAGATAGGAGTAAATATTATGCCCATCTCTTGTTTGGCGCCACACAAGAGATGGCCAGTGGGCAAGGAGGGGACCACTGAGTCTAATAATCAGATTTATCGATTCAAAATATGTAATTTTTTGAAAATTTTGTACTAACACTAAGTGATGGGGCAAAACGCCTCGTAAATAAATAAACCAGAATCGGGTAAAGACATCACTCACGCCGGCCACTGGTGGCTCCACTGAGGAATCCCCACGACAAATGGGCAGCCAAGATAGCATGCGATAAATTTCACCTAAAATGCTGGCGAGATAGTCAGCCATGGCCATATAAGTGACAGCCTACATAAGACAAAGATATAAGGCCAGATGACATGACTAGCCCAAATTAAATGTCAAGGCCAGATAGTCAGCCATGGCCTGATAGCAGATAGCAGCCAAAGATGCATACAGATAATTCCATGATACTTCAAATGTCAAGGCCTAGAGGAGCTGCTCATGGCCAGATAGCCCCAGCCTCAAATTAAAGATTTTTGGCGAGCCAGATATGTTCGATACTCAATCTAAATGCTGGCACAGATAGCTCGGTCATATTATGGCCAGATACTCTCTACCTGAAGATTTTTATTACAGAGAGCCAGGCATTTGGCAAATGTCAAATTGCAGGCAGATAGTCATTAAGGCCATATAGCTCATGATACTGGCTCAAAGATGGGTAATGCAGAGGTCACATACCTAAATTTCACAAGCTATGATAGGGCTACATAAGATATCAGACAAATTTCTGGCCAAATTCAGATGTTATACAGATAGTCACATGGTTTCACCTAAAATGTTACCAGATAGTCTGTCATGTATAAGGTCTTCAGACACTTCTGGGCCCAAAGATTTAAGGCTCCCAGTAATGCCAAGGTCAGATAGCCTGTCATGGGCTATAGTGCCTGACAGACACTGGCCCAAGATTTTAAGGTCAGAGATGTTCATGCAGCTTTTACCCAACAAGGGCCAAGATAGTCACTACAAGTATATGGCTCAGACAAATTTCACCCAAAGATATACTATCCATGATAAGTCTGCTCAAATTTCATCTAAATGCTGGGCCAGATAGTCATTATGGCTATAAGGCTGCCAGATACTACCAAAGACGTAAGGCTACAGATAATGCTGACAATTTCAAACTACAGGTACAGATAAGTCCGTCACAATATAGTTCTGGATCAGATACCTTCAAATTCCCAAAGATTTTAAGGCAGATAAATCAAGCATGCTTACTTTCACCCAAAATGATATGGTTGTAGTTTAGTCATGGCGCTAATAGCAAGTGTGAACCCAAAAGCAAAGGCTGGAGATAAGACCACCTCCTGGCGCCTTTAATCACTTGTTACTTTTTACATGAAAAGGCTGATAAGACCGCCACTCAGCGGCACTAACATACAAAGTCCTACTGGCCATTAACCTGGCAAGACTAAAAGTTGGGAAGATCACTCGCACAAAGCAAGACTAACTGTGAAGATAAGAAAGTTAGCTAAGACCGACCGCACAGGCACTAAACCATAAACGAAAAGTTAATAAGACCGTCATGGGCCACAAGCATGCTAAAACCGGCACTAACTAGAAAAAGAAAGCCCGCAAGACCACTGGGCCATAGTGCACAAAGGCACTGAAGCACGGTCACACTGAAAAGTCGAATAAGACCACTCCACGGTCGGTCAGATGGCACAGGTGTAATGCGCCAACCATAAATGAAAGATCGGGCCTAAGACCGCCGCGACTATAACCCGGCATGTGACACCGATTTTAAGGCCTTGGCCACACGCTCGACAAATACTATGCCAAACACTGGAATATTTACCTCACCGCTGTGACAGATCCCCGCTTACGCATTAAGGAAACCTAATGACAAGCTAAATAAAGAAACTGCTTAACCAAGTGAATCTGGCCGCACGGCTCTTAACATTTCTCACGCTTATAACTATCCGATAGGGCATGGCCACGCGGCCACACCCACCATGTAGTCACAAAAGAGGGAAAAATTTCCGGTCGTTATTAATTTAACGATAAGATACTGGGCGACGAATGAAGAAACACTGCAAACTTTATCTGGATCTGACCGTTTTCAAATTTCTAGCCGCTGATTTTCTCCGGTCTCACGCCGCTAGCTTTAGATTTCGCTGACGCTGCATTGGTTATCCGCTTCGCTACGCGCCGGGACATCCCCTTAATCCGCTGGCCACAATTTCACCAAGGCTCTCCGCTCAAGCGCCGCTAGCTTTAGAGTTAAGACGCCCTCGCCGCCACTGTCGCGCTCGACGCCCTTCCCGGTCTGCGCTAGCCTATATTCGGCCAACGACACCAAGTTTATAAAGCGCCTTTACAATGGGATTCTTCACGGATCTTATTCGCAGACATCGCCCATTTGCCAATCTAAGCCGATTCCATTCGACATCGTTTCGCATTAATCAACACGCTGATTTATATGCGTATAGTCCCTGGGGGTATTTGTTTGGGGTCGTAATATCCGACTACGCCACGAGTATAAAACAATAAATATTGTAATATTAGATATCGGCGCCCAAGAGCCTAATATACGTAAAAGGTGCCCAAGCGGCCTAAAGTTTATAAATACCTCTACGGGAGCAAGGTAGTGATCTATCTTGACTGACTCTCAAAAACCCTATTCTCTCTATTCTCTCACTATTATACTCATATTTACATACATACACTGATATACTAATCGACTCAAGGCTTGGAGGTTTCTCCTGGGGCAAAACCTGCCCTAGGTTGTTTTGTGAGGTCCATCCATGGAGCAAGCCAGCTACGACTACTACGTCATCCGAAGG
The DNA here is from genome assembly GCA_023091065.1 of Dianthus caryophyllus. NCBI lineage: Eukaryota > Viridiplantae > Streptophyta > Magnoliopsida > Caryophyllales > Caryophyllaceae > Dianthus > Dianthus caryophyllus. The sequence goes on along the minus strand of CM041525.1, from coordinate 6,621,620 downwards.
CCCCAAGTTTAAACCCGGAATAATTACACGAAATATCATCATAGCTTCGGGCCGTATCTACTCTGCGTATTTACGCCCGAAACAAAGTGTATTGCTAATCATTTTTTATTTTTTATTGGTATTAGTTTTTATATTGTAAATAGTTAAGTTCAATTAAAAAATAAAATTGGTGCAAATTTAAATGACTTTAAGTGTGCAAAAAAAAAAAAACACGTCACCTACTTTCCGTAGAGGTTCAGAACCATTTTTTCAGAGTTAGTTTTAAAATTTTCATAAAAAAATTATATTTGTGAAATCATGTAAACAATATATTTGTATTCACTATTTAACACTTATTTTATTATTCTAGCAAAAATATTTATATTACTACTCATTGATTTATCAAATTACATAGACGCCTAACCATAAATTTATCTAGTCCCTCTCACACGCAGTTATTAGTTAGGTTTTTTTTCCTCGTTGTGTTCAACGATAATTATCGTTAGCCCGCTCTTTCATATAATCCATCGTTGATTTATATAGTCATCATTGCTATTATTATTTTAGTATTACTACTTCTACGTTAACTATTACTTTTATCACCATTAATTCAACAAATATTATTGCCTCTATTTTATTGTGATTGTAACATATGTGATTACTATTATATTTACGTTTAGTAACATCCTGTTTACCAGTTAAATTAATGCAAGGTCAGGAGAATTGTGGTCGACTTTCACGTAATTTTATCTAATTAACTCCATCTATTTTAGAAATTTGTTTATATTTGGTCTATTCTGTTAGAGGACAATGATGCAATCAGAAACAATCGACTTCAAGACAAATATGATTTATTAAAATTACATTGCATATTTCATGTCTTAAATGAAAGATTATTAATTCAATCAATCGTAGTAGAAAATTTTATTATTTATTGAACACTCAAGAATATCATTTAACCTGTAAATTTGTTGAGTAATTCCTTAAAACTCAAATTAGTCAAGTAATCCGCTTATTTACCTTGAATCTTGAAAATAATTCTTCTTTTTATGGGTTCTTATCACGTGTCGTTAGGAGTACATTTTAAAGAAACTCTTTCATAACTTACACTTTAGTAGTATTCTAATATAATATTATAATCACGCTTTTTTTATAGACTCCACAACCAACTACACCTAACTTCTTTTCTATATCAAAATAAATTCACATCTAAGTTATATAAGACTGTCTCATAAAATTTATTGTGCAAAATAAATTAAAATAAACTTATAATTAAATTATGTTAAACTCAATATATAACCCCAATACATTACTCGGTAAAATTTTCATAGGCCTCAAATCCTAAATAGGAGTAAGCCCAATAATAAATGTGTCAAATATAATTTATAGGCGTAAGTTACCAACATGGCTTCATCATACTTAGTCTCTAAATATTCTAGAGTCTTATATTTTCTTTTTTATAATTTAAAAAACTCAATAATAAATGTGTCAAATATAATTTAATTTATATAATGCACTTTTCATCCCATTAGTAAAATGTGAGACCGTTCCACATGATATTTTAATTGCTATCCTCCGTATTTTAACACGATTGTTTCTAAACTCCATTGTTTAACCTAATTTTTATATTCCTTAAAAATTAAAAAAAAAAAAAAAAAATTACTAATTTTACTTAACAACAACAATGTTACAAAACTCACGCTCCCATCCTCAAATCAATAGACTGCCCTCGTTAGCACCGCCTCTCTCACCCAGATTAAACCTCCTCCTCCCCCTAAAACCTAATTTCAAATTTTACCCCTCTTTTTTCTCTTTTATCTTCCCATTTTTACGGAATTTTTTCCCCATTTTTACCACCTCCTCTCTTTCAGATTCATAGGAGCTCCTTACTTTATTGATATCCTGGGCAAGACAGATCCGCTAAGTGGCCCACAACTTTGACTATAAGTTCGCTTCTAATTCGTCCCATTGTCGAGGATTTTCCGCTCATTTTCATGGACACCTAATTTCACAACATGACATCCACAAGAACGATCGGGAAAATATTTCTCCGACCCACAGATTTTCGATTTTTGAATCAAAACGTTGACGCTTTGGTTTCTACTTTGATGTTCTTGATCAAATCTTCCGAGATAATTTTTTTTATTTTAACTTTTAGTGTTTTTTAATTAAACATTTTTAAATTTGATTTGGTTTGAAGTTGAGATTATGAAGATCGAATTCAAATTTCGCTGAATTTTCCGCCCTTTCACACACACACATAGATAATCATCACTATACCATATTAAATAGTTTTTCTTTTTTCTCTTTCAAAAAATATAGGTTGATAGTGTTTATTTTTTTCGAGATCTGAAGTTAATTTCATTTGATTTCGTCGATTTTGTTCATATTGTTGCTGACTTGCTGTATAATATTTTTGTACTCCGTATGTGTTTTGTTTTTCTTTTAAATCCTGTTATTGTAAATCTAATTCTTTTTTTTTTCTTTAAAAATTGGAAATGTAAATGTATGTGTGCTGGTTTAAGAATCAGAATGTAAATCGAGAAATTAATTGTCACAGAATAGTTGAGGGCCTCAGCCAAATAAACATACAACCACTATGACACGTGTCCCTCGTATTGCTGCTTTCAGAATTTTTTTTTTTTTTTACTTTTACATTTTGGGAAGGATTTTAAATCGACCTTTCTTTTTCATTAGTCTGCAATATAAGTCAAGTCAAATTGACATAATTTGACTTCTTTCATATCTAAGATGTCTATTTCCATTATTAACTAGAATTTTGTGAATCTTCTTTGATGTTATCAAAAATTTCTTTATCACAAACACAAATTGCTTTGAGCAGAATCTGTCTTAAACCAAAAACGGCCAAATACTCTCACAAAAGACAAAGATGTGTAGAAAGTTGTTCTCCCCCACTAGTTCTTGTCTTTTTCCCTATTTGACTAAGCTTTCCCAAGAACGGTAGAACCCGCTTTGGAGACCAACACTATCACAATAGAAGGCAAGGCCGTTTTCTAAATTTTTTTATTATGTCACACGTTTGAAAATAGAAAAGGAATTAATTATATGTTATAGATATAAAAATTGTAAAAGAATAGAAGTAAAAATTATCTTAGAAAAATAATAGAGCAAAAAAAGAAAATGAGATGGCCCTACAATAAAATAAAAAAAAAAAAGAAAAAAAAAGAAAAAGGAAAAAAAAAAAGTAGAGATGAAAAACACCTATGAGGATTCGAACCTCCAACCTCAATGCAATATCCTTACTATATTCCTCGCTCCAACCAACTGAGCTACTACAATTTGTTGTTTTATTTTCCTCGCTCCAACCAACTGAGCTACTACAATTTGTTGTTTTATTTTCCCTTACATTATACTTATCTTGTAATTACTACCCGGACTTGGGCCTGTTGGACCTACCTTTGGCTCCGCCCCTGATAACATCGCTCCCATTCGTGTGCTACAACAATTCTCATGGGAAATATCCAAACTATTAAACGATAAGAACAGGCTCTACTTACACCGCGTGAACATAGAAGCAAAATGGTGAATATTGTGAAACTAGAGATGTAGCCGAGTCATATCACAAATGGAAAGAAAAAAACCCGCTCCATATGACTATAAGGCTAGAGAGTTCCATCCCAAAACCAATTGACGATGGAATGATACCTTCTAAACTTTACAAAGTGAACAACTATCACTTTTATGATCAATGTAAGACTCATATGTGAAGTTAATACGGGTTTAGTTCACAAATACAAACCAAGAAGGTTTACTTCTAAGGCTCCAATAATACATTTGGGTGATCGAGCTTTGACGCAACAGTTTAGTGATCTAAGTAAATCTACATGCAAGTTATGCGGTTGAAATGTACAAAAACAGGATCAAATATGAACTAACTCTAAATCGCTTTGGTTGTTCTAGTAGAACAATTCAACTCTTATATCAGTGTCAAACTTATGTCAAACTATCTATTGAGATAAGACGATGCTCTTTTGTAAATGGCACGGAAAATCATACTCCTTTCGATTCAACATGCTCTTAACATTTGACCATTTTTATAAGAGAAATTTTAGTCAACATTAAAAACCCGACGAATCGAAGGAAGTAGACCTGTCAAAATTCGACCCGACCCGAAAAACCGACCCGACCCGACCCCTTTTTTTAGGGTCAAGACCCGTAAAATTTGACCCGTGACCCGAAATGACCCGAACCCGAAATGACCCGTTAATTTAGGGTCAAGACCCGCCCGACCCGATAAATCAAGTGTAATTTCGTGTAACAAGACTTATTGAACCTACAAAATTAATATTTCATGAAAAAAATAATTTAATATTAATAATTATTACAACCTCAATATTATAAGTTGAAATATCAAAATGATAATGAAAATTATGATTGAATAATTATGAATATATTCATAAATAGACTATTTTAATTTTATAAATTACAAGAATGAATATATATCAACTTTAGTATTACATATGTACAATAAAATATGTACATAATGTAAAATAACAATAAAATAAATTTTTTAATTAAAAAAATAATAAATAAAAAGGCGCGAAAAACGTATTTTAATTCGAAACCGACTAACCCTAATTCAACCCGACCGACCCGTATTTGAGCCGAACCCGTATTGACCCGACCCGTATAACCCGAACCCGACCCGCCCGACCCGTTTGACAGGTCTAGAAGGAAGTATATAACTTTGGAGATTCTTAAATATTTTAGTTTCTATGTTCAAAGCTGCAGAATATACACAAAATCTTTTATGCATGGTGACACACATAATGTCAACAAATTTTATGTATTGGGCCCATCGATCCAGTTATAATTTGGGCCCAATAAAGCTACAAAGATGCAAATTCTGTCTAGTTGAATTTTGAATTTTTGACTCAAAACGCAAAACCGATCAATTAGTATGTCCTCATGACTTGTACGAGCATGTGTTCGATATGTCCCATGATGAGACACATTATAAAACCAATCAAAAATCTATTATGTGGGGGTCCAATGAATTTAGTCCGATTTCGATCTCGATACAGCCGCGAAAACTAAATTTGTTAGGACTAACTTCACCACCTTTTAATCACGTATTGATCCTTTTGGGTCAATCCATCATGGATTTTATTTTGGAATTCTCTCAAAAGTCCTTCGACCTATAAGCTATCTCATACATGATATGGTATGTGAAACTTATTTACCTTACTGATGTGGGATTACAATTGTGATACTTCGTATCGAGTAAAATTGAATTTTAAATTCGCTTCCTTTACGTCACTTAATCACAAAATCAATCAAATACACATTTGTGACCCATTTGAGCACGTGTTCGATCCATCTGTCCCATGATGGGCATAAAACATATAGCGATAGAAAACGGGCACCACAAAATAGTACTCGTATATGTTGTGACGGATACACAAAAACCAATTAACGTTTAGATGACAGTACATTTATTTCCTAGAAAAATAGATGAAAAGCGTCACAAAACCGATGACTCATTTGTGCATGAGTTCGATCCATATGTCCCATGACGGGCATAAACCATATAACGATAGGAAACAGGCACCACGAAATAGTATGCCGTGACGGACTGACGGATACATAAAAACCAATCAAACATTTTGAACGGCCTACATTTGTTCCCTAGGAAAACAAATGAAAAGCAAAGATGGGCATCATTCTATCATCAAATTCGCCTAAAATAAATCGGCAAACGTTCATAAGCAGCCAACAACTACGTAACAAGTTTACAACACTTATATGGCCTACTTTTTATATGTTATGTCTCTGTTATTTTCACGGTATTGCGTTTTCCATCTGTTTTTCTGTTGTCGTATACTTTGTTGTTGTATTGTACCTTTACTAAAAATTCTCCAATTTAATTTCATTATCTCCGGTTTTTGTTATTATATGTGCAATTCATACTATTCAAATTGAATTGTCGACATGTTTTATCCGAGACTAAATACTAAAATACTTGACTGGTTTTGGTTCATGGCTACTTGGACTATGGTCCAAGTTGTATTTCGTGACAATTGATTTGCTGACCGAAAACGGTGCCTAAAAAGAAAAGCAACAGACGTCTTGAATAATACTCCCTCCATCCCAAAATAATTGTCTCCCTTTTGGTTTTTTAAAAAATCCCAAAATAATTGTCCTCTTTAGAAAAATTACTAAATTACCCTTATGTCATCCTAAACAATTTGAATTAGTTTTGGATTAGTACTGTTGTATTAAGTTCTCTCACCCATATTAGTTTAGGGGTAGAATTGAGATTATAAGAAAATATTGCTAATATTAAAAGAGGAGAGTGACATTTTTCTAAATTTCTTAATTCTAAAGTTTAGGTAAAATTGGACAATTATTTTGGAATGGAGGGAGTAGCAGAAATATCCGTTGTAAAGAGGAGTTGGAGAGGTGTGGAATACTACCAATTTGCATTTTCCGTTAAGTTTTGTCCTTTGACTTATTTTTCGTTAAGGGAAAGAAAAGAATGTAAATCGATTAAAGGGTAAATTTTCATGAAAAATACAACTTGAATATTATTTTGCGAAGAAAAATATAAAATTTATGATAGATTCTCATAATTCGAGCTAAAATGTGACTCATAATCTGACAAAATACTCTTAAAAAAACAATGAAGAATTTTAATCGTTCAAAAAGAGTATAGCCATGTATTGTTTGTGTTTTAGAGATATTGTTTAATGACAAAATCACACTCATACTTCATATGAGTCATGGACTTATTAGTCATACAATATAATGCAGCAACATGTGACATGACATTACTTAACAACATTTTGAAATCTTTAATTACGTTAAGATTGAGGATTTCCTCCATTCTATGTTTCACAACTCTCCAAATATACTTTGGATCTCCTAAATTTCGTCAAATATAGTTTAACTAGCATAATACCCGTGCATAAATGCACGGGATGTATAAAAATATGTTAATAGTTAATTGAAAAATTTGGTAATTAAATTCAAAAAGAATACTTCGTAGTAATAATATAAATGCAACTTAAATAAACATGTATTTTAAGACCCAAAATACAACAAACTGTATTTTATCCGACCGCGTATTTAGTTAACATGTAACCCGCTTATATGACTTGTTTAAAGCAGTTTAAAGCAGTTAAGTATTATGAAAATATTTAAATCATTCGGCCCATAAATGTCTTCTTATTAACCCGTTTAATAGGTTTGAAAGTGTCAATTTTGATTTTTCTTAATTAACTATCAAAATTTAGATGATGCAAACGTTGAAAATTGTAACAAAAAAATTAGAATAATTGAACATTTGAATTTTTTTTATACAAATATAGTCACAAATTTATTTTAAATTATATCATAGTGTGGCGAAAACCGATCAAAGTATCGTAATACATTGTCTTACAATTCACCATTTATTATCATAATATAATATGGTAAAATGGCTTAAAAGGTTATATTGAAAATACATTAAATAAAAATGGATAGTTTAAGGGATTAAAAGAAAAAATATATACTCCGTACTACATAGAATATATTGACTTACTTATATGACATAATTTCAAAAAGGAAATAAAATAAAATAAAATAAAATAAAAGGGATAAAAATATGTAAAAGTTGGAGGGAAAATTGGAGGGAAAATTTGTGTAGAATGGTTTTTGTTATATATAATTAATATAGATTTGTTACATTGTGTGATCATGAAATTTAAATGATTTCTAACTTATACAGTATTCCGTACTTCCTAGTATATACAGAATAAGAAATTTCTTTTTGACTACACATAAAAAAAATTAATTAATTTCCAATAAAAAAATCACTCATTCTAAAAATGTTCATAAAATGGAGTTTGAAACAATTATTTTATTTTCGAACACTTGAAAAAAAAAAAAGGGTTTCAACAAATATAGAGTAGTCTAATTCATATAATTTGTAATACCTTAGATTCAAAGACGCATAATAGAAAAGAAATTACAGCGTACATAATATATGCCTTTCAAAACATAATTTATTTTCATATTAAAAACACATTCTTTCTACTTTTTAGAAATGAATCAATCGAATAATCGAATCGAATCGAATCGAATGAGTGAATCAACTGAATGGAGCTGAATCAGAAATGAAAGTGAAAATAAGCTGGAAAGAACAAGTCCTACGTATATTAAATGCCAATTATATGTTCCATCATTTTTTAAATTAGTACCTTAAATGAATATTTTCAGAATTTGTTGCCTATTATAATGATAAATGAAATATTCGTACAAATAAATGATTTTATCACCACCATGTTAATAATTTAAGTGTAATTATCGGTTCATTTTTGCACTTTTTGGGTTTGGTACAAAGACAGGCGAACTTATAAATAATAAAGTGAGTTTAGAAAGTTACGGATAAAGCAATAAAAAATTACAAGAAAAACTGATTTACGTTATTCTCTTTGAACACAAAACATTATACTCATATAATACTCTAAGGAACACTACTGTCTTATCTATGTAGAAAATTCGGTACAACGGAACACAGATATACGGGTCGAATTGTTCTATAAGAACAACTTAGCGATTCGGTTTTGTTTTCATTGTTTTATTTTCCGTTTACAGTACTTTTAATAACACACCATTTAAAGTTTGTCATTTTCACAACATATAAAATATAACAAAATAATTCTGATAATTATAAATGGCCAAAAGTACTTGCAAAATTTATCAAATTACCCTCTTTTTTTTATTACTCCTAACGTTCATATACTTTTATAGAGATTAAAAACCAAGTTCATTAACAATAAAGTCGTGCATATGAATGAGTATATGACATCTACAAAATCAATCAAAATTACTCATTCCGTTTCAGTGAATTGCTTACACTTTGACTTTTTTGTGATAGAGATTTGAGAAAAGTGTAAACAAATGGCTAAGAGACAAAAAAGAATAATCAAATACATCAACATTTTTTTTTTTTTTTTTTAACATAATCATTATACCTATGATAAATACCAGAGTATCAGTAACAATAGAATGTAAAGTTTCTGTTTGGCCCATCACATCATTATCCATTATACAATTTCCTACTAAGGTGTGTTGCAAATACGGTAAAGTTTTGAATGATTTTCTTTAGTAATCAGTACATATGAGACGATCTCACCAGAAACCTACCCAATAAAAAATGGGTATGTACACGTATACTTGCATGACAAGGAGTCAAGAAGGAAGAAAGAACGATAGAGCACTACAAATAAACCACGAGGTCCATGACTCAAAAGACTCAATCTTGGTATCCTCCAATATTATTATTATAATTATAAATTATAAATTATAAATAACCCTTAAATAAAATCATTAAAATACTAGGAGTGGATTAATTAATAAGGCCACTCACTTTAATCGCCGCAACAACTTTACATTGGTCAAAAACATAAAACTCGGGGGGTTTTTCTCTCTTTGTTTTTTATTTTTATGTTCATCATTATTCATCATCAATCAATCTCATTAAAACCTCTAAATTAAATAATCTCTAATTACTCCAATGGAGGATGTATACAATAATGATAATAATAATAATAATGTTAATCATCCTTTGTTAGAGAATAATTTAGAGGCTAATAAAGATTACCCTAAACAAGGTCATACTTCTTTTTTCAAGACTTTCTTCAATGGCCTCAACGCTCTTTCAGGTTCCTTTTCTTTTCTTTTCATTTCATCGTTATCGTTATTGTTATCGTTATCATTGTTGTTATTGTTGTCGTTGTTACGTTGTTGGTGTGTGTGTTTTCTTATTTTATACGAGTAATCTAAGAAAATTAGATTTATCTCGCGAATAACATCATTTTATTTTATCTTTACTGATAATATGAATAAGAGGTAGCCAATTATTTTCAATATGCGTAGGACAGTATAACGTCGAGGGAGATTTGAACTTTTAACCTATATTTACCAGTATTTTAATTGGCCTCAAGTATTAGGTTAATACATTTTTGGTATATGATTGTGGTGTATTTTTCCATGTTTATACTTGAATTAACATAATTTTTTATATTGCCTCAATAAAAAAAACAAAATAATTTTCTATATCAATTATTTTACGGAGTAATATATTGGTTAATGATTTTGAGTGACACGTAAAGAAAATAAATTGTGATTTTGTTTGAAGTAATCGATAAATTTACGTACACTTCAGAGATTTATAGGTGATTAAATATTTGCTTAGTAGTTTGGCTTATTAGATTGATGTTCTTGAGTTTTGGGGATGATGTTCATGAATATGTGAATTTTTTTCATGAAAATTACAATTTTGTCTAATACAATATTTTTTTTTGAATACTAGTAATAACATTAAATATACTCCTATTTATAACAAATTATTTATCGAATCAAATTTGAAAATAAATGGCATATAAGCATTGAATAGAGGGAGTTATATTTCTTTTGAACATATGTAGAGTAAAATGTAAATAAATATTTAGAGAGTCGTCGGAGAAATTAAATAAGAGTGAAAATCAAGAAATGAGTAAAATGAATCTGCAAAAACAAGAAATGATTGTTCTTTATTATGCATTAAAAGAAACGATATGAAGTAAAAACATTAACATTAATAAATAATTTTTTACTATATTGATTGATAATTTTTTTCTTAATACGTACGATAAGACCATATGTCTATATTAACTTGAATGTCGTTATTATCCCAAATTAAGAATAATACATAAGTACTCCGTACATATAAAAACATCGAATCGTTAATCAATATTTGTTTATTTAGCAAAAAATGAAACCAGTTATGTAGAGATTAAAAATTACAAAATCTGTAAAATTTAACTTACTGAAATTATTACGTATTTTTATTTTTTTGAATATTAAAGAAAAGTTTTAATATATGAAGCTATTGTGTCCAGAAAAATAATAAGTCTTATATTATGAGACATACTTAAGTAGTACCAATAGTTTCTCAAAAAAAAAAAAAAAAAATTCTAAGAACAAAGGAGTAACTAGTTTTTGTTGGAAATTTGTCATAAATTTATTTTAGTAAAAAATTAAGATATTTTAAATCCAAATTCTTTGAACATAGAAACTCATACACACGTTTTTGGACTGAAAATAAAGTCAATTATATTTCATGATTAAGATTGACACCATTATATCTTATTAGGCCCCATGTTCGAATTTTTTCTTCTCCAATTGCACATTAAAAAAAGATTTCAAAAGTTATGCTATGCATTTTATGAAAATTTAAAATGTCATGGCAAGCATGTGTATAAAAAAAAAAATAAATATTATTTGTTATGCTATTTTTGACATTTATTTTCTATTATATAGGCCGTTTCCAAACTTTAAATTTATTAAAGAGATCATATATTTTCTATCATTAGAACTCGTCTAAGTTTTCACTTATCTGGTTATAAATTTAGAAACTTTAGGGAAACTCATGTATTCTACTCATTACTTACAATAAAAATTAAACTTCAAAAGATCTTAAAAAATTATAAATTTTAGATTTTAGACGATTAAAAACGTATTAAGCAGATTCCAAATTTTTTTTTTTAAATTTTTTTTTAACATTCAAGTAATTCAACAAGAAGACATGCTGACCCTATAAAAGCATAGAAATTTTCTCTACTTAAGAGGTGTTGGTCTCCCTTAAAACGGGTTACCCGTTTCTTGGGAGAAACGGATCAAATATGGGGGAAAAAGACAAAGAACTAGTGGGGGAGAACAACTTTCTCCCCCACTTGTCCTTTGTCTTTTGTGGGGTATTTGACCCGTTTCTTTGTTTAAGACGGGTTACCCGTCTTAAACAAGAATTTGTGACTTAAGAGGCCTTACAAGCCAAAACTATGCTAACAAACAAGTCGGTAATCTAGTCCTTTAGCATTTGACCAAAATACTTTTATTAATTTAAAGAAGAAAATATAGTTTTATCCATTTATCATCCACTACTTTTTAACTTATACGAGCACCATTTTCAGGACTAAATTCTAATAATTTTGTTTATGCAATAGGTTGTAGTATTTTTTAGTTAAAGTTTTAATTTACACAACAAATCTAAGTATAGTTTTGTCAAAGTTTAAATATAGTCTAATAAAAGAAAATACTTCATAACTCTTAGAATATGACTGGATTAAGTAAAAGATAAAATTATCAATTACAACCTCGTATAAGATAACGTAGTTTTAATATTTAATTGTACGGATTATTATTTTCATGTGGACAATAAATTATAGATTTGAAAATTTGCCATTTTAGTTATCAATAAGTCTCCTGTAAGACAGGTCTTACATTAAATTAATGTAAGACCAAAGTACAAATTACAGTTTAAAAGGTACAAAAATAAACAAAAAATATACAAAAGTTACTTATAAGGGTACTAAAGAGAATTTAGTAATACTAATCATAATTATTTAAAAAATGGTACAAAACTTATATTATCTAGTACAAATAAGTCGACTTACAATAATTTATTGTAAGGCTCGACTTACCCAAGAATTTGTGTTTAGTTATATCAAGTTATCAACAATTAAAAGACATTTTTTTGTTAAACATCAAAGTCTAGTTGTTATCTTGATAAAATTATTGTTATTTGTGAGACGACCAATGAAATGACTCTCATCTAATACATAAAATCTCATTTAAGACGGGTTATTTCTCTTAACTTTAAGACGGGTCAAATAGTTAGGATAAGACAAAAGTAAAAAGTGTAGAAAAAAGTAAAGTGTTTTGTCTCATATGTGCAAGTGGATGAATATTTGACCCGTTTTAAACTTAAGATAGATACCCCTCTTAAGAGAAACTTATTGCATCTAATATACTCCGTACTTACATTCTACGGAATAATATTTTCAAAATGTTTCACTTATTCTGTTTCTTCTAGCTTTTAACTTCATATAATGCTGCATTATAAATACGTACAATAATTATTTACTCCCTCCGTTCCAGTGATTTGTTTACAATTTGACTTTTTTTGTGAGGGGATTTGAGAGAAGTGTAAACAAATGACTGAAACAGAGGGAGTACATCTTATTGGTCGTTATATGCGTACAACAGTTTCATTTTAACATTTACGAGTACCTATATTCAAATTTGTTAAGTGATTTTTTCATCAATTTGGCATCACCATTACATTTCAAGTGATGAATCAACTTGGGCTATGAAATGTACTTGACATGATAGTTTCTTGAAATGTCTCCTACACATGGTATTACACGACGATACCTTAGCATGCTGACCCATGCACATCGTACTTTTTAAATGTGACATCAATTAGTTAGCTTTAATTTGTTAGCGATAATTTATTACACATGCATATAAACATCACCTACTTTTACCAGTGGTTGATACTCAAAAATAAAATAGGTAAACGAATTGTCACGATGAAAATATTTAATTGAGCGTTTGGTACAATAATTTGTGAAAGAAGAAGTTATTCTGTACTCCATATTAATTATGTTAATTATTAGTCTCTTATTATTATGAGTTTATATTAGCATATAAGAGGGTCTAATACGATAATTTATGAAATAATTTAAGAATTATAATGAAGTCAAAGTTGTCTATGGGGGTTTTGGGTTGTTAAAATGGTTTGGTCAATTCTAATTATGGAGTACATATTATATTGAAGTCAATTTGGAGGCTAAAATTAATCTTACACTAGTTAATTATCATAGTTGATCGAGTCAATTATATAGTGAATATATCTAAATTGTACTCCATATAAGTACAACAAGCTAGTTGTAAGAAAATAGGACCACTATGGTGATTATTATCTAATGATTTGTGATATTATTTTTGGTTTAAATGATCACGCTGTACTCGATAACTATTACAATAACAGACATAATAGTCATATTTTAGTTATAACTGTTAGGAACCAATTCAACCAAAAGCTTAAACTGATGGTTGGAGGCCCAAGATCGATTATATACTTTAGCTAACACGCCCCCTCACGCGAATGCCCTTTGGCCTTTGATACCATGTTAGGAACCAATTCAACCAAAAGTTTAAGCTAAAGATCGATTATATACTCTAACAATAACTACCTGTTATATGTATAAATTAATTTTAATCTAATTAGAGAATTACTCGAATGATCGCAATTTAATTTTCCATATATTGACTTTTCTGAAGTTTGTTCTCATGTAACTAATTTTCCAATTTACATATATCTAGGGGTTGGTATATTATCGGTACCATACGCGTTGGCGTCAGGAGGGTGGCTAAGCTTGGTATTGATTTTCACGGTGGCCTTAGCCGCGTTCTACGCAGGCTTACTCATAAAACGATGCATGGAAGCCGACACGACCATAAAATCATACCCGGACATTGGAGAACGCGCCTTTGGAAACATGGGAAGAAGAGTCGTGTCGCTGTTTATGTGCCTAGAACTTTACTTGGTTGTGACGGGTTTCTTGATTTTGGAAGGCGATAACTTGAATAACCTTTTCCCGACACTGAAATTCGAAGCCTATGGACTTACATTTGGCGGAAGAGATACTTTTGTGGTGCTTGTTGCCCTCATAATTCTTCCTTCAGTATTGCTGGATGATCACAGCATCCTTTCTTACTTCTCTGCGACCGGTGTTGTCGCGTCTGTTGTTATTCTTGGGTCGATTTTGTGGATTGGTGCGTTTGAGGGTGTCGGATTTAACAGCAAAGGAGAGCTCTTAAAGTTGTCGGGAGTTCCTACGGCTGTTAGCCTGTACGGTTTCTGTTATTGTGCTCATCCCGTTTTTCCGACCTTATACAACTCCATGAAGCAGAAACAACATTTTTCTAAGGTAATGTTCTTTATCTTTACTCCGACTTCCTCCCTCTGATTCAGTCATTTGTTTACCTTTAATTTTCTTTGTCGCTGCAGATGTTACTATTTTGTTTCGTAAGCTCAACAATCAGTTACGCTGCAATGGCTATCTTCGGCTACCTAATGTTTGGCCCGAAGGTAAACTCGCAAATAACTCTAAACCTTCCAACAAACAAGCTCAGCTCGAAAATCGCAATCTACACGACACTGATCAACCCGCTGTCAAAATACGCGCTCATGTTGGAGCCAGTTGCAACCGCCGCAGACAGCTGGTTCCCAGACTATCGCAAAAAGCGACACTTCAGAATCCTTATAAGGACCGCTCTAGTCACGACCCAAGTCATCGTTGCTATTGCCGTCCCCTTTTTCGGGTCTCTAATGTCCCTAGTCGGGGCGTTTCTAAGCGTTACTGCGTCAATCATGCTCCCGTGTTTGTGCTATCTGAAGATTTCAGGTGCGAATTTGAGATCCGAGAAGGTGTTGGTTGTAGGAACTATAGTGCTTAGTATTTTGATTGCCATTTTTGGTACTTATACTTCACTTGTACAACTTATTCAAGGTACTGTTTTGCGTTACTAATTAGTTGTTAGGTTGAATAATAATAATGTAAAGAATTTGTTGTAATTTTAGTGCAGTTGTTTACATAGTTTTGCTTGCACATTCTGAGAAACGTTCAAAGAGTGTGTATTGCGTTCACCTTGTACGTTGTATCATTGCAGTAAAAGGAAGTTGTTCCTTCTTTTTACGTTGTCGCGAGTTCTCGTTTGAAGCCAGCGTTAGCACGGAGGTACAGTTCGAATCACCTCTCCCGTTGTAGTGACTTTGTGCCTCCTCTTTGACTGAAAAAAAAGTGGACATTATAATAACATTTTATTATGTGAATTTGGATTTCTTCAAAAGTACAACTCCCTCCCTTTAAATCCTAACAAGATCATACATGACCGATTTTATCACATGTATGTATATTGGTCGGAATTTCGAATCTTCTCTAAGCCTATAAATAGTGTCAGTGAAATGCAAATTTTTGGTAGTTGATGAATCTCAATCGTTAGTCTATAAGTAAAACATTTAATTAGGCAATAATAACACCTCAGCGCATTATAATCAAAGAAGAAATTAACAACTGCGCATCAATTGTATATTTACCCGACTAGAGTGGATCTTAAGTTTGTACTTTCTTTGTGTAGTAATTTTGCAAACATAATACGGAGTAAAAGTTGATCATGCCGCCGTGAATGTTCAATATTTTGCCTTTACTAAGGGATTTCAGAGGATGATGTAGTTGTTAGAATTATACGAAGTATCTCAAATGACTCTATATTTGTATGTATCTTTCTTTGAAATTGAGACGCAATACTAATCAATATTTTCCATAAAGGAATAAAAATCTCATTCAAGACGGATTATTCATCTGTTTCAGAAGAATATAGTAAATTGAGGAATATCAATTGTTTCTTTTTTTTTTTTTTTAATATATATATATATATATATATAGAGATAAGATCAACTGCCCCAAGCTTATGAGGAAAGTCGTTCTCAAAATTCCATGCTTGAGATTTTACCCAAAGATTACGAGATTTTAACCAAAAAAAATTGAGATTTTAACAAAAAAAAAAAAAAGATTATAAGTTTTCCTACGGTTGACTCACGGCCCACTGACCTACTTTCCCACCTCCTTTTGAGATTTAATCTCAGTAGTTGATTTTGATAATCCAATTCGCTTAAATTACGACTCAAATTCGCTTTCTGCAGAACTTTGAAAAGAAGATCTTATCTATATATAGATATATATATATATATTTATTTATTGAAGTAAATATTATTTTATTTTATTTTATTTTTTTTTTTTTTTTTTGGGACCCAAAAATGCTCCCAATCAAGTAGAGTTCCATACAATTTCAACTCAACCCAAAAACTAGATTATTCCAAACCCTTAAAAATTTCCTTATTTCTCTTCATATCTTCATCATCTCATACTAAAACAACAACCCAGAAAAACAAAATTGAACAACCATGGCAACAACAACAACAGCAAAACCTCAAAGAACAGCAGCAGAAATCGAAGACATAATTCTCCGGAAAATCTTCTTCATCACACTAAATGAATCACAAAACACATCCAACGATCCACGGATCATATACTTGGAACTGACCGCTGCAGAAATCCTTTCAGAAGGCAAAGATCTCCTCCTTTCTCGAGACGTAATCGAACGCGTATTAATTGACCGTCTCTCGAACCCGTTTCCAGGTGCAGAACCACCCTTTGAGTACCTTGTTAGCTGTCATCGTCGCGCTTTCGATGAGGGTAAAAAAATCAACAACATGAAGGATAAGTTAATTAGGTCTCAAATGGAAGCTGTTGTTCAACAAGCCAAAAAATTGTCTGTTTCTTACTGTAGGATTCACTTGGCTAACCCTGATATGTTCTCTGCTTCCATTGATTCTAATGTTATTGATTGTAAGAAGGCGGTGTTGCCGCTTTTGTCGTTGATTTATTCAGAAGTCGGTGGCGGTGGGATTGACGCCTTTGGTGGTGGTGGTAGTGATAGTGGTAGTGGTGGGGAGGTCAAATGTGCACCTGGGTTTTTGGAGGAGTTGTTAATGGATGCTGATTTTGAGAGTTTAGACCCGATTTTTCAGGGTTTGTATGATAATTTGAGGGAGAAAGTCGTAAGGGAATCGGCATTGGGGAATTTTCAGCCGGCGTTGAGGGCGTTGAGGTATTTGGTGATGAGTAATCCGATGGGGGCGAAGTCTTTGGTGAATCATAAGTGGTGGATGCCTCCTGGTTCGTTCTCCAATGGTCGTGCTATGGAAGTTGCCACGATTTTGGGACCGTTTTTTCATATTAGTGCTTTGCCTGATACTTCCCTCTTCAAGAGTCAACCTGATGTTGGGTGAAGTTTCTAACTTTCTTTCGTTTCCCTTTGAAATTTCGCTTCTTTCCTTTGTTTTTGTCGTTCTTATCGATAATTTCAAGCTTGTTTGAGTTGAGTGTGACTGTTATTAGGACTATGTTGGTCTAACACGGAGAAAAATAGCTATTTGTGGTGGTTAAAGCAGTTTTATTTAGCGCCATATGAGGGTAATACCTTACATTAGTTCTTAGGTAGATTTTCATCAGAAAGTAATAACCTTTCTTCCTCATTTCCACCCCTCATCCTGAGAACCTTAACCCCTATATCGTCATTTTTACTTGGGATAATCGTATCCTTCAATCTAAGCAAGCCCTTAGGAGTGATGAAAGATGCTGATGTTAATTTGATATGGTGTCGTTGATGGTAGTTCCATCGGGTGATAGTATATCATGTTTCAGTTGAATGTTAAGTTAGAAACTAGGGTACTTGATAGTTGAAACCGGTCTCACTAGCACATTTTAAACTTGGTGGTAGTAAGAGGGTAAATATGTGTTATGTGTACATACAGCTCCTTTACATGGCAAGAGTTTTTGATATCTTGAAAATATACCGCTACATAATCACACGTCTTGATACATTATACTCCCCTTGATTCATTCAATTCTTTATATTTTCCATTTTGGGATAATCCATCTGATTGTTTACCTTTTTGGTTTTGGTAAGTTTACTTTATACAAAAAATTACTTTTACCCCGCCTTTTTCCCCACACATCAAATCACCAACTTTATCTTTTACAAATTAAGTTTATTTTGGTAACTTTAATATCAATACCCCCACTTAGATAAAAATTGGTCCAAACGCAAATGCTAAGAATTCCATGGATCAAAGGGAGTACTACATTTTCTGTAGGGGAATGTATAGGCTGCCTGTTGCCACATGAACTCATGGATTTGAGTATCAAGAATTAGCATCTCTCTGAATTGTACCTTGATCTTAATATTCAATCCTTTTCTCATCGATCATCATGTGTTGTAGGCTTCCAGCTACCTTTAGCCTCTACTTTTTGCGTCTCTTTTCCGCCATTCCCTGAATCATATGCCGTTGTCAGACCACTGTAGGTTTCCCAAAATTCGGTGTTGCTGCGTAGCCCTGTTGCCCTGCAAAAGCGAAATTTGTTCTTGAAACACGGGGGATAATACACATTGTAGTTGATGCAATCTCCTCCTTCTCCTTATTTTTTGTTGGTAACTCACCCGAATCATTGACATGATAAAATAAATGATAAAGAGGCTGCTAAAGATCAGGTTATGGTTTTGAATATTGGTCATGACATTGGTATGTGACTGATGATAATGGTCTTGGAGGTTGCTTGTTAGCATTTTGCTATATTGCATGAGACTGGGCAGCGACGACGGCTGAGACATAACTTTGATGATCGATTCCGACTTTGGAGGTTGCTTGTTAGCATTTTGCTATATCGATTGTAAGGAAGGGGAAGGGAGGGGAATGTAGTGGAGAGAATGGGAGGAGGGGAAGGGCTGTCGGATGGAATTCATATGCATGGTGATAATGGTGTTGCTCAGTTGTTTTAAGAACTGTGAATTTTTGTTTTGTCTCTATTTTATTTTTGTGCCGATCGTTTCTTTTCTCTATTTTTTTTAAAAGAATTTTACTGAGGTAGTTTTGGCATTTCTTTTGGTAGTTCTATGCTTTTAGCCAAGGGTGTGTTTAGATTGAAGCGAAATAGAGAGGAGAGATTTTGAAGGAGAACATAGCATGTGTTTGAATAGCAAATGGGGGTGGAGGGATTTGAAGGGGACGGAAAATAGATTCCTCTGTATGGGACTGTATCCCTCATTAGTCATACTAGGCAAATGATTGAATCCCCGATAAAATAATCATTTGGAGGGAAAATAACTTGCTCCATTTCCTCTCCTCTTCCATGCTCACCCTTTCCTTTTCTATTTTCCCCTTCCTCTCCCTTCCAAACAAGGCATAAAAGATCATTCATTTACCGACATAAATGGGGAGTGCAATTGGTGCAATCTTTTCCTTCCAGATCTTACCTAGGTTGAAAGGACATTGACTTGCTTCGATGGTGAAAATTTTCTTCCTTATCAAGTTATTATTTTATCTAAATGATGTTTTAAAGAGGAAATGCTAGCGGGGATTGGCATTACCAGTAATATTGTCTCAATACATTCAAAATCATGGAAGACCCATCATAATGATGTGGTTTGTTTGTGTTATCTAACTAGATTAGTTTGTTGCTGAAACTATAAAAGTGTAAAGTGTAAAGTGTAAACGGATTTTCATATTTTTATTTGGCTACTGTTAAGCGTAATGCTGAAATATTGATGGATGTTTTCTTATTTTAACTTAACAGCCAGCAGTGTTTTTCTGATTCATCAAACCTCCGCCCAGCTGATTTATTGTCATCAATCACTACTATAAAGACAGTTATGAATAATTTATATGAAGGTCTCTATGAGGTTATTCATCATCTTTTGAAGAAAACGGAGACCCGTGAGAAAGTTTTAGAATTTTTAGCTGCAGTAATCAATAGCAACGCTTCAAGGGCAGCTTTGCAGGTAAACTCCTTTAATTTTTAGAAAATGTGGGCCAGACGTTCAACCATTATCTATATTAAGTTCTACCTGCTGAATAGAGGCTTGAGATGGTGATTAAATCCCGGTATATACCCTTTGTTTACTTTTCTGAACAATATATTGCTGCCTATTTTTGTTTCAGGTTGATCCAATGACGTGTGCAAGCTCTGGAACGTTTGTTAATTTTAGCTTCGTTATGCTAAGGCTTTGTGAGCCATTTTTAGACTCAAATCTTTCTAAAATGGATAAAATCGATCCGTCATATGTATTTTACAGCAATCGTTTGGGTTTAAGGTGTGAGACATATCTCCGAAAGTTGAATGCTTTTATGTCATTTCCATTCTTTTCTCTAAGAATTATTTATTTTTATTTTTTATTTTATTTTAATACCACTTCTGACAAACAATTCTCAGGGAATTGACTGCGCTGCATGCATCTTCCGAAGAAGTTTCGGCGTATGCTTCTGAGCTTAATGCTAGAAGATCAGGTGATATCACTAGAAATACTGTGGGAGATAACTGCTTGTCTTCATCTCTTCAAGCTTCCAGTCCTAGCAATAGCTTAGGCAGGCCAACTGTTCAAAATGCAACATCATCCTCAAACAGTGATGAAAGAGTTAAATACCCGTTTATCTGTGAATGCTTCTTTATGACGGCTAGGGTTCTTAACTTGGGGTTATTAAAAGCATTATCGGATTTCAAGCATCTAGTTCAGGTGAAATTTCGTTATGAATAGGAATTAGATTTATTTGTCGCAGTCTGGATTTCAATTTTATGTAATTTTCAACATATAGATTGTGTCTCAAATGACTGTTATTGTTAATTACTTCCTTTATGTTTGCTGATATCTTTCTCCATCACAGGATATTCAAAGATGTGAAGATAACCTTGCTACTTTTGAGGCTTTACTTGAACAAGGTCGTTCTCGTCAATTGGAGCTGGATATAGCTCGCCTCAAACAGGAGAAGGAGTCACTTACACAGGAAAAACTATGCTATGAGGCACAAATACTTAGGGTATGCGATATATTCCCTCTCTAATTTGATGTAGATTTTAGAGTAGTTTGGACGTCATATTGTTACAACCACCGTCTATAGTTCTGCTAGTGTAGGGTCTGTCAAATGTCTTATTTAACCTAACTTAAATTTAGCTGGTAGAAAAGCTATATCTCTGTGACCATGATGTTTTTCTTATCAGAAGAATTTTGAATGGAACGAACATAAGTTGGGTAAAAGTATCAATCAGGTAAGAGTACTAATATTGAAACAAGACAACTACAACAGTGATTACACAATTACAACAGTGACTATAGCAATGCACTGTACAACTGCATCAACAAGCCTTATATTGCTTTTCATTGAGTCATTGTTAGTACCATTTTCTTGTTGTGGAGACTTACGAAGTTCATTTGTATTTAGGATGGAGGATTTTTTCAACAAGCCTTGGCTTTTTACCGATTAATGTTGATCTGGTTGACTGGGCTAGTTGGTGGTTTCAAACTACCTCTGCCCGAAAAATGCCCCATGGAGTTTGCGTGTATGCCAGAACATTTTGTGGAGGATGCAATGGATTTGCTGATATTTGCATCTAGGATCCCAAAAGCGTTGGATGGTGTGATGTTGGTAAGAAATGTCAGACGCTTTTACTGTTGGAGCCCTACACTTATTTGCTTTTCTGATTTGTTATCTCCTTCTTGGTTGTTTCTAGGACGATTACATGAACTTCATAATTATGTTTATGGCTAGCCCTGAGTACATTAGAAATCCATATTTAAGAGCAAAAATGGTAGAAGTGCTGAACTGTTGGATGCCACGCAGAAGGTAATATCGATTTTCTATGATTCTCAGTCTCTGCTTGTTTGTGCCTGCACATTTTAAGCAACTATTTCTTTTAGCTAACAAGTGTCAGTGTATCAACATACTACCTCACCTTTTCTGTCTTTCACATTGCAGTGGCTCAACTGCAACAGCTAGTTTATTCGAGGGTCATGAATTGTCTCTCAAATGTCTAGTCAGGAATCTTTTAAAGCTATATGTTGACATTGAATTCACTGGTTCTCATACACAGGTAATCGATTTCTTATACAGTTATACCTGAAGAGTCCTTTATATGTTCTAGTCTTAATAGACAAAGTTCGATTCATTTATTCGGGAAATCTCTAATCATGTATCTCGTGTTGTTGCTGTTGCATGCAGTTCTATGATAAGTTTAATATCCGGCACAATATTGCAGAGCTTCTTGAATACCTCTGGCAAGTTCCTAGTCACCGCAATGTTTGGAAACAGGTACAGCATACATCTGTATGTCGAGTTAGTTGTCCTCTACGTAGCTTTTATCTTATTCCCTTTGAATTGGAAATTATTCAGATTGCAAAGGACGAAGAAAAGGGCGTTTATCTCAATTTCTTGAATTTCCTTGTTAATGATAGCATCTTCCTTCTTGATGAAAGTCTTAATAAGATACTTGAGCTAAAAGCCCTTGAAGCTGAAATGTCCAATACTGCTGAATGGGAACGAAGACCTCCTCAAGAAAGGCAGGAGAGAACTCGTCTCTTTCATTCTCAAGAAAATGTTAGTATTGTTTGCATTTCCATTAATAATCTCACTTTTCTACTACGACAGCACGAAGTACTTATCTGTCGATATTAAGATGTATCATATTTTTAGCTGACATCTGTTGAGTTTATATTGCTCTAGATAATTAGGATTGACATGAAATTGGCAAATGAAGATGTTAGCTTGATGGCTTTTACGTCAGAGCAGATTACTTCTCCGTTCCTTCTTCCCGAGATGGTACTTATATTTTGACCTATTGCTTCTTCAATCTTGGGCCTGTGTAACTTTCTGACATCTGCATTTACTGAAGGAGTTCGTTCTCTTGTTAGCTGAAGCAATGATTTTTTGAATTTAGGTCGAAAGAGTGACTAGTATGCTTAATTATTTTCTGCTACAACTTGTGGGACCTCAAAGAAAATCACTTAGCTTGAAAGATCCTGAGAAGTATGAGTTTCGACCGAAACATTTGCTCAAGCAGGTGAGTAGGTTTATTCCTTTAACAAACCTTATGTCATTATGTGTGCGCAACTTGATGGAAATGCGTTATTCAAACAGGTGCTTAGCTCCTTTTGTTCTAGTTAGTTTTACTTGCTTGTTTGGCTTTCTTGGAATTTTTATAGTCCGTATATATTATGGAGATGACGCTAACCTGAATTTTCAATTCCTTGGTCGCAATTAAATTTCAGACTTTCTTGTTTGACTTGTCCTGTTATTTATCAGCTTTCTTGATAAGCTCCTTTGGAAAATGAAAAGATACGAGTATTATCTTATACTCCATATATACTTTTTTCGCAAACTTAAAACTTTAAAATTTCTCGTCAAAATTACCTTCTTCTAAGCACATTTTGTACAAGTTTTGGTACCTTTGACTGATTCTGTTGAATTTTACCTTAACTTCCAACTCATTTGAACGCCATTTCACCCAAAAATCAATGCTTAATCTGAAATTTGTTTCCTTCTACTAGTCGTTACTCCTTACACCAATATATCTGTGATGACATGTGATAGAGCTATAACAACTTATCGTTACTTTAAGTTGGAATGGATGTTGAAATTTTGGTCTTCTTACGTTCTGCGGCTCAACTAATACTCCTTTAATCTTTGTTGGTAATTCCTTTGTTAAAGCACTGTGTTGTTCTTCCTTGCGTCTACTTGTGCTTGCATTAATGTTTCTTTTTTGTACTTTGACCATCAACATTCATCAGATTCAAACAACTGCACTTCACCTCAACTCATAAATCAAACATTATTTACCAGTTCTCTAATCCTTATAGCTCATCTTATATTATCTCCACTATCGATTGCTCTTAAAATCACGTTAATTCATTAAACCGTATGGTTCATTTTCTTTCAACACCATAGTGAAAGTGATCAAATCTTTGTGGCTTATGAATTTGCTTATCTGATTCCGATTGACTCAATCTAGCTGCCTAAAATTTTTGATTGTAGTCATGGTTTGAGTCAACGCAAAAAGAAACGAAAGAGTTATTTGCTAGTTCTATTTGTAATAGGTGCGTTTATGCGCCTGAGCTTATAACGTCTGGTTTTCTTTTTTTTTTGGAGACTAATTGGATGAATGAACACGTTAATACTAAATTCAAACAGAAACATTTGCTACATGCTTGTACCTTGCGACGAATTTACTTTATTTAGCTACTTGCCCTAGTGCATGCAAGACGATATTGTACTGAGTAATCTGTATTTAGCGAAATCTTTCTGAGTGAACTACTGTTATACCTGTGTGATTGTTTTGTTTCTAGATTGTGAACATTTACGTTCATTTGGCTAGAGGAGATGTGGGTAATGTCTTCGCTTCTGCAATTTCCAAGGATGGTCGGTCATATAATGAACAGGTTCGTTTCATTCAATAGTCATTTTAGTGAAAGCATTTTATTTCTGCTTGGTAGACGTTTTTCCACTTTGTTGAGTTTATAATGCCCGTATAACTATTCTGAATCAAATGGTCTCTTTGTGGTCTGTCCAGTTATTTAGTGCTGGCGCTGTTGTTCTTAGAAAAATAGGCGAAGATGAGAGAATAATAGAAGAGTTTGTCGAGCTTGGGACAAAAGCTAAAGTTGCTGCTGCCGAAGCCATGGATGTAGAAAATGCCCTTGGCGATATACCTGACGAATTCTTGGACCCGATTCAGGTCTACATTCGTAAAATACAATATATTAAAGTCAAATCTATATATCCTAACATCGTAGGAAAGATTTAGAAAGAAAACATCAACGACATTCTTCCTCTGTTATTATGTCCGTACGATATTCTTGCTCATGCTAATATGTTTGTAAATGCGCAGTACACGCTCATGAAAGACCCTGTAATTTTGCCGTCTTCCAGAGTCACTGTCGATCGTCCAGTCATCTTGAGGCATCTACTGAGTGATAGCGTAATCATTCTTTATCTTTCAATTTTATAATCCTCCATTCATCTGCCGCAGTCATACTGAAAACTGATATTTTGCTCTTACAGACTGATCCGTTCAATCGTTCCCCACTTAGTCCCGAGATGTTAATTCCTGACAATGAGCTCAAGGCAAAGATTGAGGAATTTATTAGGAGCCAGGCGAAACGGTATCATGATGACGGTGGAAACCCGCATATTACTAAGGGTACAATACCGACATCAGATACCAACATGATGATTGATTGATTGATTGATGGGTTATGTGGGTGTTTATACCCGCAGGGTTCATATTGCATCTGTGAACGGTAATGCTTTTTGCATGTTTATACTGATCCAGATTAAAGAGAATTGAGAAACTAAGTATAGATGTTCCGTCTGTGTACATACGAATATGTAGATGGATAGGTTTTATCGCAATTCTTTATTTCTGTTTGTAATCGTGCTATTTAATATAAGTGGATGCTGCCGAATCATGACCTTGTCGAAGGGTTTGAATGTTTTGCGGCTGTATGCTGAAGCGGGCATTGGACACATATTTTAAGTACGACAAATGTACTCCAGTTGATTGTTTCTACTTTGCGTATTGTTTGAGACAAAGTTCAGCTTGGTTGAGGATGGGTTCGGATTGATCTCGGTCGTGATCCTTGTGAATTCATTGTCGTTATTTAATTGTTTGGTAACAAAAATAAATGTAGGATAAATGATTTTATTCAATAAAAAATAATAAAATGTGAATAAAAGAACTAAATAATGACAAATAATGGATTCATCAATTTAGGTGGTGATTTTTTGGATGAGGGTAAAAAGTGGGTCTAATTAAAAATAAAGTGAAATTAAGTGAAAAATAGTGATGAATTAATTATTGGATGATGATGATCTGAGCCCTGAGGTGGAATTACGTATTACTCACGCTACTTCACCATCTTTTTTCCACTTTCGCAAAAAGAAATTTTATCATATTTTTTTCATTTCTATTTTTGTCAATTTTTAACTAGTCTCATCCACACAATCTACTTTATTATTTTTAACTTTAATATTACTCACATAATCCACCTTCCTTAATTTTGATCCAAAATGAAATGGGAAGAACATGATAAAACGGAGGGAGAATTATTGTAATACGGAGTATGCATTATTCTAAATATGCAAAAGTAACCGAGGTAAATTGAATTACTCCGTATATGAAGTGGCTACTATGTATAATGTTCAACTTGAGGTAAATTAAGTTATATGAAGGAACTAGTATGCACAGTCATACGAAATAGCGTTCAAAATGATAGTGAAAAGACTGTCACTGAATAATACTCCGTATCAAATTTTAATATTACCCTGTCACATAAATAACACTGATATATGAGAGAGGGTGATGTACTCAAGTACTCCGTATCATGTAGTGGAACTATTTTATTACTACCTCCGATCAAATTCATAGACATCCTCCACTTTTTCACATTTGTCGAGACGCATTTTGTAACGACAATATCTATAGTGCTAAACTGTATAAAAATATAAAAATTTGAGATCAATGCTGTACTTATCAAGACGAATAAAACAAGATCCCACATAACTATATTTTTATTTATACGTTACAAATTATATCGAATATTATTCACAATAGTGTCATAGCATTACTACACACTTGTACAAGTTAAATTTGCAAGTGTGAAACAATAACAAACCAAACAAAATAAAATGAACAACTACCCCATATTGGAGTCAAATAAAAGCATTACTACACACTTGTACAATCTCACACCCTTCATTCTACCTACCTACCTTTCCAATTAACCTCCCCTCTTAAAACCCAACTTATACCCACACCTCCTCACACACAACACAATTACACAAACACACCACAACCCCAACAATAAGTCATGACCACACTCTCCAAGTATACTCATGTAGCCATATGCCCGAGCGCAGGAATCGGGCACTTGACCCCATTCCTGCGCTTAGCATCCATGCTATCCCTAACTCCGTCTTGTAAAGTCACACTCCTCATCATACTCCCCGTCCTCTCCACCGCCGAATCCACCCAAATCTCCGCTTTTTTATCCGCTAACCCCGACATTTCCTCCTCACATTTCCACACCCTCCCTCCCTCCACTACTTCTACCTCCGACCCCTCCCTATCCGACCCGTTTTTCCTCCGCTACGACACCGTCTCCCGCTCCTCACACCTCCTGGCCGATCACCTCACCTCCCTCACCCCCGCCCCCTCCGCTGTCTTCCTCGACCTCATGCTCGCTTCCGGCCTCATTTCCCCGCTCAAGAACCGTAATGTCGACTGCTACACTGTGATCACGTCTTCTGCAAGGTTCTTCTCGATCATGTTGACTCGAGTTCTCGTCGGGTTTGTGAAAGGCGAGGAGGTTAAGATACCGGGTTTAGGGAGCGTGCCGTGTGATGAGATACCCCCGTTGATGTATAACTCAAACCACGTGTTGAGTCGATTGTCGGAAAGAAACTGTAAACATCTGAAGGATGGTAAGGGTGTGATTTTGAATACGTTTGAGTATTTCGAGAACGATGCGGTCTCAGCTCTGCAGAGTGGTCAAGTCTGGACTGAACTCTCCCCTGTTTTTCATATTGGTCCTCTTCTACCTCTTGGATTTCAAAGTGGTATGTTTTTGTCTAACCGTTTACGTTTGTTTTTTACACGTTTGTCAATATCGTGGAGTGAACTCTCTCCTGTTTTTTTTTTAATAGGAGCTAAGAGGGTATCATGGCTAGATGATCAGCCTAAAAAATCGGTAGTTTTCGTCTCCTTCGGAAGTAGAACAGCAATGAGCAACGAACAAATAACAGAAATCGGAGAAGGGCTCAAGAAAAGCGGGCTGAGATTCTTGTGGGTGATTAAAACTACGGTGGTCGACAATGAAGATAAAGAAGATCTGCACGACTTACTGAGCGAGTCGTTCTTTGAGGAAACGAAGGGAAAAGGGTTGGTGCTGAAGGAATGGGTGAACCAAGAAGAGATCCTATCGCACCCGTCTATAGGCGGGTTCGTGACACATTGTGGATGGAACTCGGTCATGGAAGCCGCTCAAAGAGGACTACCTCTTCTAGCTTGGCCTTTACATGGTGATCAAAGGATCAATGCCGCGGTTGTGAAAGCCGCGGGATTAGGTATTTGGGAGCGGGAGTGGGGGTGGGTCGGACAAAGGTTGATTAAGGGCGATGAAGTTTCGGAGAAGATTAAGGAGCTAATGACTAGCGAGAGTTTGAGGGAAAGCGCGAAAAGAGTAGGGGAAGAGGCGACAAAGGCTTGGGCCAAAGATTGGAGCTCAAGTGAGGCATTTAACGAATTACTTGGCATATCGTAGAGAACGATGTGAAGAGCGTTGCAGGTGTTGTCATTGGAGAACATACAATGACGGGAATAGTCACTGCTGTCGGCGGTAAACATCTTGACCTTGTAAAAGAAAATGCAAAACATGTATCAATGAACAAAAGGTTCCTAATGTATGTTTGCAAATGTTTGTTATAATAACAACTGATTAGTAAAATGAATACCGTCTTTAAAATGTAAAAGGCATTGATCATTTACCGTTTATGTGAAAGACCGTCTTTTTTGAAAACCAAGGAAGGGGAAGAAAACCTATACTGTCTAATCACCAATTTATTGTCCGAAATGTCGACCGTTTATTAAAAATGAACATCCCCCAGACCACCAAGTATAACACCAAAAGTTTGATTTTATTCTAATCAAGATGATCATGAGGCCGAAACGACATGAACATAGCAGCAAACTGTTGTAACAGTCTCTCAGGATCGCCATTCGAGAACGTCACATGAGTCACGGAACCTCTGGTTCTCTTCACATGACGTCGCCAAGCAAATTGTATGTTAACTGCTGCCCAAGTTCTCCAGTGAGAAGAATAGTACCTCAAGGTTCGCTTAAGGGTGTTGTTTGCAAATTTGTATCGGAAGTGATCGGTTATGTAACGCAGGTCATATGCATCGAGACCATAGACTTCGGTTGGTTCAAGACATACAAATGTAGCCGAGGATGCTGGAAGACGGTGGATAAATGGTCTCCGTAGGCACCACGACAACAGCTCGTCGCCTAAAAACGCTCCTGGTTCAAGTACATCTGTGGCCACCATTCCTTTGCTTAGTTTTTGGTCGCTTTTGATTCGACCGCTGGATATGAACATCATTCTTTGCACTGGGTCTCCTTCCCTTAGGATCTAATTCACAATGCGCGGAAAATAATGTGTTAGTTGTCTGTTAATTACCTATCAAAAATTGACCGGACATGACTGACCCGACCTGATAAGGCTAACCCGAGACGCGAATTTGAGCTGAAACATGCAATCCAAATTTAATCTGAAACCTGAATTAACCTAACCTAACCCAACACAAACATATACCTTTTCATCTTTGGAGTAGATCATTGGTTTGAGTCTGTCGCAAATGTTGTCGAGTATAAGGTCGTCGAAGCAGTGAAATAGAGGAACCTGCAGATTACAGATTATTTTTGAGACAACGAAAACCATAACAGTGGAACAGGAATGACGAGAAATATAAAAGCGGTTGGAATTTAAAGAGTGTGATACCTTTTTTAAGAGATCAAGGCAAAGATAACGCTTTATATCTCGCCGAAGTCCTTCTGGTAAGTCTTTGATGAGTTCCATCTCATCAACACAACCAGTAGTCGACCAGTTGTGTTGTTCAAAGTGTTTTACTCTGTGTCTCAGACGTGAAGGTAGTTGTCTGCGCCTCATCCACCAATCCATGTCCTGACTTCTCAACTGCATTCTCCTTTTCTTCACCATGACACTATGTAGGAACACCTGTGCAGGATACGACACCCATTTTACGTTCACGTTGCACCACTGTCACAACATCTTCAAATATAAAACGATAAATAACTAAACTGACCTGAATATTTCCAACCATTAAAGTGAAAAGCAATAATCCACCAAGCACAATGCACATGCAGAACAAAAGTTCTACCCATTGACATTTTGGTTCGAGATTGTTGCCGAAAGAGCTGAAACCGAGGAACATGTGAAAATTGTTAACGAAATTACTATGGTCGTCAGACACATATTCAAAGTGAAATGTCAGAATACGAGAATTTTGAGAGACGAAGTTACCTGAGTTGATATAAACCCCAAGTCATCGGATAAAGGAGTTTTATAATGGCGCCATTACTGGAGAGGGTGGGACGAGCAAAATCGTAAATCCCATACTTGAAAGGAGTGTTATCATCCCAGCATAATGAAGTTTGGGTGTTGTTGATGTAGTTGACAGCGCATCTGTCGATTGTGTCGGCTCGTTGAAAAAACTGGTAGCAACTACCCTTGGTACACGACAAAGACACGCTGCAGTTCCTGTTTTGACACTGCTGAGAAAGGCATTCTGCGACACGTTTTATTGCAAGAACGTACCAACACCCGCCAACTGTCTGAAAGATTTTTGACATGTAAAATGTTAGGTTGGATTTTTTCGATTAGGGTGAAATTTGAAGGGTGCAAAAGTTTGACGGTAACTTACGTGAGATACGATAAAGTAAGTAATGAGATTGAGTCCAAAACCCCACCAGATTGTTCCGAAGATGTAACCAGTCACCTTTCGCATTCTTCTCATTAAGACGAAGCTATGATATACTTTCGGCAGGAACTGGAGCAGGAAGATGAGCGGAAGTATCGTCATCATAAACTGTGTCTTATCTTGTTTTAGTAGCATAGGCACAACTGACCCATATATGACCTGAAACCGTAGTCGAAAAACAATTCAAGATTTCAAGTATTTAATTTAGACAAAAATCAAGCACCACTTACGACATTGGATCTAACAGATTGAGCAAACTCTCGGAAGTCAATAGTGTTCTTTACCTCGACAAATACCGCTGTGTAAAAAACACAGAAAGGATGTTTTCCAAATTACTGACAACGAAAGACGATTTAACGAGCTTCACTCAATTTCAAATGATAGAATCTAACATTACTACATTCGGATGATGCTTCAGCTAGAAATTAACCTATCTATGTTTAAATCTTTATTTAATTGACAAGTCTTTGTTACATTGAATTCGAAAGGATGATATTTATTTGCTCAAGTATCTCATTTGATCGGAGACCATTTATCAGTAGCATTCAAGATAGTCTCCGCAATTAAGATGCAACTTTAGTACTCCGTATCTCATTTGATCGGCAAACGAGGAGATACTTCTGTACAGAAAGGAAAACGCGGTTTAAAAAAAAAAGTCTGAAAGTATCATGGAATTTATGATAAATACCAGCAAAACTGACTTTCCTAATAGATCCGTAACGAGGCCCACACCAGGGACCGCTTCTGAATCTAAAGTCGACATCGAACTAGAAGACAGTGCGGTAGGAGGGGAAAATACCGAAGAGAGAAACTTGTTCAACACCTCTTTTACTACTTACTACTCCCCACACGAGTTTCTAGACATATCGGTATAACGCACAAAGTTTGTACGTACAACTTGAAACTTACAAACAAAAACTAAAATTGGAAGGTAACACATTCCACGTAGCCGTGCCGCTTTTGCCTTTCTAAATGAGTAGGTACAAATATGCATAACTGACTTCAGTCGACAACGATATATATATTTGACACCTTGTACAGACGAATATATATTCCGTCACATGTACCATTATCCTTAATTAATTCCTGGGAATTGGAAATTTTGTCGTGTATGGTTATAGAGGCCGAATTCAATACTCATACATGGACGAGAAAACGACAGTCGTACAAAAACGTGAAGCTCAAATTTGTGTAAAACAAACAGAACTAGAAAAACAAAAATCATGAGGAAGAGGTTTGCAACCCCACATACTTTTGTTGTTTAAAATGCCATGTTTAAACGACAACTACGTGTACAGCGACGCCAACTACGTCATCATCCATACTAATCTTAATATGTATAAAAGTTTCAAGTTTACACAAATTTTACGGATTTTAATTTTTCGAATATAAAAACACGAAGAATGAGCAAAAGAAAAGTTTTTTCAGCGTCGTTGGGGCCTTTCATAACACGCATAAGAAAGCTATCTCCTATTGGATTTTTGCTCTTTTCGGAAATACGTTTATAGTTTAAATCTAGTTTGATACTCCGTACTGGTTATTGCTAGAAAACGAGCTTCTACTAATTGAGCACAAAAGTACATAATGCTTTCTTATGAGTAACAAACAACAATTTTGCTCAAGTTTGCACACAACATTTCTTTGATTATAAACGCCTCCACAAATCCAAAATATACTTCGTAATTGATAAATACACGATGAAATTAAGCCTACGGATCATGGAAATTCGCTATTAATGAAGTTAATGAGCGGTCCATCGCTTCCTTAATATACTAAATAGCATGCTTAATTATCGAAACTAGGTAACATAATTATTGAATTCCCGTACGACATTGTCACTCAAAATATGAATCGTACCCTAATACCCTATCGATTTCAATAGCTATAACTGGTAAACAGCGTATTGGAAATTTGGAATGAAGGAAAACACCGGTAAAACACGATTAATTACCTGAGGAATAGGAAGTATAACATAAAGATCAAACCAAAACCCCTCCAATGATCGAACATAATGCAATGCAATGGCGCGAGCGTCCCACACAAGCTTACCGCACCCAACCACCAACGACTCCCTCGACACATACGCAAGCCGAAACTGTATCCACACATGCCACAGGTGGACAGCATCCGCGCAAGTACGAATAAACATTGCCACAGCCGCAAACACCCCATCCATGTACAGGCAGGACCCACCATTTCCAATCGACAGCGCGTAAAAAAAGACTGGATCAACCACCAACGCCACGGCACGGGCCAACAATATAGCCCGGTTCCACTTCCTGACCCTATTGCTCCTCGGGTCAATTATCGGGCCAAGCAGCCCAACATTGGGCCGCCGTGGTGACCTGCTGCTGCGCTTGGAGGAGCGGGTCAGGGTCAGGGTCGGAGTTGGGTAGAGGGACGACCCGGCATTGGATTCCCACTCGGGGTACCCGGCCCCGTCACAGCGGGTGGAATGGAAGACCGGGACGCCGACTTGAGTGCATGCGTAGCACTCAAATGGTGCAGTTGTGTAACCATTACTGCTGTGTAATGATGTACATCTGCTACTGTTAACGCTTTCGTCGTCTCTGCCAAAACTGCTATGATTTCCTCCATTTTTACTACTACTACTACTGCTTCCTTCTACTGTCGCCTTCGAATTTCCGAAAAGTCTCTGTAAAATCCTGCATTTGTTGATTAACATTGTCAGCTTTTTCTTGGAGAATTTCTCGTGTCAGACCGTCTCACGTATCTACAGAATACGTAAAAGGGATCATTATTTACTAAAATGTGACCATTTCTGCATTAGTCCCTCCTTTTGTTTTCAAGTGTCCATTTTGACTTTTGCTGGTCAAACTTTTAAAACTTTAACCGTAAATATATACGGAGTATATTTATTAAAATTTTAACCATAAACCGTGGAAAGTCAAATGTAGACACCTTCAGAGAGGGAATAGAAAAATAATCACATGCAGATTGACATTTAAAATAATAAAATTAAATAACGTTTGCTTTACACATGCAAAAGCAAAATTGTCACAAAATTAAAGTAATTCATACAAATCATATATTCTTTATTTCTTCCTCTATCCAAATTAATTGTCATCAATTAAATTAAACTTTTTTATTTTATAATTTTGGTGCAAAAATGATAATCAAGTGCATAAAATAAAATGATTAATGGAGGAATTGAAATAAATAAATAAATAAATACCTGAGCATAGTGATGGTGGTGAGAGATTAAAAATGTTTTCATTTAACCCATGAAAATAAAAGAAGAAAAGAGAAGAGTTAATTAAAAGGGAGAAGAGTTAATTAAAAGGGAGAAGAAGATGAAGGAAAAGAGGATGGTGTCGAGTAGTGAAAGAGTATCCTACAAAGTAAAAAATGAGGACGTTACTCCCTTTTATTGTTTTTATTTACAGTAATTCTCCTGAAAGGCACAACTCACACTATATAAACGGGTACAAATAAGGTGAATTTATAATAACTTAATTTAAGTCTTGGCTTACACAAGAATTTATGTTTTATTTATCCCTTTTTTTTTTCATTTTATTTAATTTTTTTTTCTATATTTTCCTGGTTTTAATTATATATATTTTGAGAATTTCATTAATTTACAAAATTAGTATATTTATTTTTTTCACTAGGAAGTCTTTTTTTTTTCAATATCAATTTTACTCAAATAAAAAAAATAAAAAAAATAAAAAAAATTATTACTACAGTACGGGTATGTGACCAACATTCTGCTTTGAACACCGCATAATAGCAAGTAAAAAAAAACCACACACAAATTTACCAAAAAAAAAACCCGGATATTCTATGTTGTACCCTCAAAGTATTCTGTTTTCTATGTTGTACCCTTAACAAGGTAAAACCACACACAAATTTACCAAAAAAATAAAATAAATATTTCTACGTTTATAAGTTCAGTTCCCCTTTAAGAAAATTACACTAAATTTGAAAACGTTTTGGCTGGCTTATTTCACCAACATATAAAATAGTCGGTTTTGAAATAATTTTTGGTAATACCAACCTGTCAAATTACATTGCAAAGTCAATCTTTGAAAAAATCTACCACAAAACATTAAATGAAATCCTACTAACTAAACATAGTTAGAAAATATTTTATTAAATGGAAACATATAATCCTTTTATTTATATATTTCCTAGGATTAATTGTCATGAATAATCCAAACTGATCATCTTATTACATAAATAATCTGAACTCGAATTAATTAATCAATAATTCCAAAATATTGAAAAATCATTCCAATAATCCACGTTTTGGGTATTTTTCGAAGGGAAATTTTGTTGGTAAAGGGCTCGTCTCGTGTTTGTTGGCCCAAAATAAAATGACTAAACTAATATTCATTTTACATAATATGCAAATTCAATTTTAATGCGTGAAATGACCAAAATGTATGTTTTAGACACGTTGTACCCTTTTGTCAATATATAAAACATGCATTTTGAAAGTCATTTTCATCAAAGGGCTTATTTTTGAGTACGGATACATGTATCTACATAATCATTTTATTTTATTGTGTCAATGTTATAGATATTCATCAAGTTTGGTTAATAATTTAAAGGCAAAATTAAAAAGAAAAAATACCTTATAAAATTAACTTTTTTGTAAACAACTACCTTATATAATTTTTTTGTAAATAACTACCTTATAACTCATTTTTTTTATTCATAACAACACCATTTCACCCGAAACTCCAATTTAACCAATAAAACATCGTTTTGTCACTCGTTATTTGACATCCCAACACAATAGAGATGTTTGATAAGCGTAAACTGGGTATTTTAAATGTAAATTTTAAATAAAATTTGTCGAAATTTTTGAATTTTTAGACCGTTTTCAGGTGACTTGGTAGTGATATGCACAGCATTTGTAATATTTAGGTAGTGATCTAAATAAAAAACGCGTTAAAGGTAGTTATTTAGAAAAAAAATTATATAAGGTAGTTGTTTGTAAAAAGTTAGATTTATAAGGTAGATTTTTGGATAATGATTGTGAGTTAAATAATTCATATATAAGTTGAATATACTTAGCAAGTAGTGCATTTTTTTTTTAAAGTGCGGAACCCACAGCCGCTATGTTCGGTGCGCATAGGGTACCCCGAGCGTGCATGATAGCCTACAAACCATACACGGCAGGTAAGCAACTCTTTTTACCAGGGCGACAGGCTCGTGATCTATTAGGCATAACCTCAGGTACTAACATTCTCCACAAGATTGATCTTGGAGGGAATTGAACTTGAGACCCATGTGAAAAGCAGTGCATAATTAATATTGAAATATTTAACACTTTTTTATTTATTTTGATAAATAAAATAAAGTTAATATTTTATTAATTAAGAGTTTTTCATTAAAAGATAGGTAGCCCGGCTAATACTTTACCAAATATTATATTAAAATAATGACTATTTAATTTACTAAATCGGTTATTCGTGTTGGGTTCGTGTTTAAAGAGCTCAATCCAAACTCAACCCATTTAAGTTTTGCGTCGTGTTCGTGTTGTTCCACTTACATAAATGAGTCTTCATGCATTAAACCAATCCTATTAATTTCTTGTCGAATTCGTGTAGTGTTTTTGGATCTTGTTATTGTTTACATGCTGTAATTTTATATGCTATGCTAAAAGTAGTATCACCTGTTATATAAAAATAGCTGTGTCAATCTTTTTTTAGTGATAATACGTGTATCCATCTAATTTTAGTTAATTTGGGTAATAATAAATATCATAGCTTTCTCTATATAAGATAATTATAATTACAATTATTTTCGCTTAACTCTACATATTTACAATTATAATTTGTAAATAGTAAATATGTTCAATTAAGCGAAAATAATTTCTGAAAAAAATAAAACATATTTACAATTTATATAGTTTTTCTTAAATATAATGGCTAATAATTATTTATCACAAATTTGAAGATTTACACAAAACAAGGATCATTGACCTTATTTGGAGGAACACAAATTAGTGAGTTAGTTGCTCTTATTGTGTGTATGGTATATAGACAATAGAAAATCCGTATTTTCTATTTTTTGTCTCGTATCATGTGCATGTCATTCACATTTTAATAAATTCGTTATATCTATTAAAATATCATATGTTCCAAGTTTTGATACTAGTAATAATGTATGGAGGAACTTTTTATATATAATATACTTTAAAATTGTTGTATGTATTCACTCTTATTTCGTAATTTTGTAGGCACAATGATAATTTACAAACATAATTTTTTTTAAAACAAATATAAAATCCGATATAAATATCAAATTAACTAAAAAATTTAAAGCTGATAATCATAAACTTAAAAGCAATTTTATTATACTCATTAACAATTCTCATTTTCATTCACTTTGTGTCTTATGATTAAGGTGTTTGGATTTTTACAACATGTCAAACAAATGGGGAACATCAATCGTTACGATGTTAATGTTAAATATATTAACATCAAGAATAGTCTTAGCCTCTGTTAATCGGTCGAGCTTTCCACATGACTTTTTTTTTGGCGCCGGTTCGTCTTCTTATCAAGTAAGTTACGACTTCTGTTTCAGTCAGTTTTTAATTTTTATTTTATTTTTCCTTACAAAATAAAGTAAATGTTAACAATTAATGGAAATGAAGGGAACAGTTCCCATTTATTTTAAATTTATTTTAATTTAGCTTTGTCAAAATGTAATTGGATTATTGTGTTTGGATTTGCTTAGGTAATACTCCGTAAAACTTACTCCCTCTGTCTCAATCATTTGTTTACACTTCTCTTAAATTATCCTTATATACAAGTCAAACTGTAAACAATTCACTGGAATTGAACAGAGGGAATAATTCACTCAAGTTTATGGTTTTTGTGAATATTTTTAATTTTTTGTATGTTTGATTTGATTTGACAAAATAATATAATGTGGTGTGTAGATTGAAGGAGCACCAAATGTTGATGGTAAAGGATTAAGCGATTGGGACTTTTCTACACATAATAACCCAAGTATGGTCTCGTGAAGTATTCTTGTATTTGAATCAATGTTACGGTGGGGTTACGGTCATAAAAATTACATTTTCGAAAGTTCAAACCATCGAAGGAAATTCATTTAAACTTGACCAAATCTAAACGTTGATGATTTTTGTTATGGAGTACACTCTGTACAAAATAAACAGAAATATGTCAATAAAAAGTTAATTTAAACTTTTTGATCATTAATTATAATCACCATTAACTACTTGAAACATTATCGCCGTATACAATATACATGATAATTATGTATAATTCATGATGACAAGATACGATGAGATTAGATAATTTTAGTTAAAACAAACCATATAAAATTCTAGTACTTCATCTGTCTCGGTCGTTTGTTTACAATTCTCTCATTTCCTCACATAAAATTGAAAAATTGTAAACAATTCACTATAAAGTATACATACATTTTTTTAATTTGTTCTAAGGGATTGGATGCTTGATTAATAATTCAGAGTGTAATCTATGTTTTTGTTCATCTTTTTATGTAGTATTGGTTAACGATGGCTCTAATGGAGATGTCGCAGTTGATTTTTATCACCGTTATAAGGTATGGCGAAAATTTTAAGTAACTAACTTAATAAGTTAGTTGAATAATATACATATTCCGTTGTCGTGTATATATGACTTTCTAAACACTTGTTTGATATTATTTCCTATATGTCTTTTAATGTTTAGTGAATTTTGTTAATATTTCAATTCTTATGACATGGCCTTACAATATTCCATACGAAAATAATTTCTATCTTCCAATTCTTATACGACAAAACGAGCACTATACCTTCTGATCATTAATTACTTTCGAGACATGATTTAGTCCGACAAATTTATATACTCTATATAACATAAAGTATTAAGTACTACTCCTTATTATTGTCTATATATAATAATATATGGGCATATATATGGCATGCTAGAAGTAATACTATAATGCACATGTTTAGTTCTCAATCGTACATCATGAAACATGCATTTGATTGCCGTTGATTTATAGGAAGACATCAAATTGATGAAGGAATTAGGGTTGGATTATTTCAGATTCTCAATTTCGTGGACAAGAATATTGCCAAGTATGTATTACACCTTACTTATTCTTTAATTATTCCATATATTTTCTAACCCGAATTACAATACGCCGCCGCAAAAAACATTCGATACCGCCGCATATTTGTGTGAAGTACCGATTATACCCCTCCTCTAATTACATCCACCCTCTTAATTAACCCCATTTAATCAATTAACCCCATTTAATCAATTAACCCCCTTAATTAACCCCCTGGATGTCGATTTTTTGTATTTTTGTGGAATTGAATTGGAAATGTCGAATTGAAGTGCAAAAAAAAAAAAAAAAAAAAAAAAAAAAAAAGGAAACGGCATCCATTCGAGTGAAAAACTCGAATGGAGGTGTTTCATTCGTGTTTTTCACACGAATGGGCATGTCATTCGAGTGAAAAACTCGAATGGATATGTTCCATTCGAGTGAAAAACTCGAATGGAGGTGTTCCATTCGTGTTTTTCACACGAATGGGCATGTCATTCGAGTGAAAAACACGAATGGAACACCTCCATTCGAGTTTTTCACTCGAATGGAAAGCGTGTATATTTTTTTTTTTTTTTTTAATTTTTTTTTGTTTTGTTTTGTTTTGTTTTATATTTTGTTAATTAAACATTATTTATTTGTTTTAAAAAGTTGTGATTACAATAATTAATTTAATTATATGTTTTATTTATTTTAAATTGTTTACCCCTAATTTTCTAATTTATGTTTGATTTTCTATAATCGTAGGTCTCGAAATAATTTGAAAAAAACTAAAATTATTTCACTCGAATGGGTAACGTACCCTATTTTTTTCGATTAAATTAACCCTACAAACACAAACTAATCGAGCATTTAACAAAATTTCATCGTAATCAACTACTACTACAATGCCGATATATTCACATCAAACAATTTGCATCGTAATCAAATACTACTATAATGCCGATAATCAGAACAAAAAAATACATACCGATATATTATCATCACCCAAATCGGATTGATCATCAACCTCAAAATCGCCGTCATTAATCTCATCGTCGCCGGTAATTGACATTTTTTTGACTAATTTTGACTCAAACAATTAAAACTAACTAAAACTAATCTAACTAAACTACTCTAACTAACCAAGGGCATAAGAGGAAAGTCACACAAAATGCGGCGGTATCTAATATTTATTTGCGGCGGCATATTGTACCTCCCTTTCTAACTACTCCGTAGTTCATTTACCCAGAAATTTAAAATAGAATGATAAATACATTACTAAAACGGAAGAATATATATCTTAATATGTCGTATTTAAAGCATTTCAATAGACATGTCTAACATTTTTTATGTTGCAGAAGGAAACAAGGCAGGTGGTGTAAACAAACAAGGAATCGAATTCTATAATAATGTTATTAATGAATTATTGCTCAACGGTAATAAGTTTACATATACATACATACATATATATTAAATATTTCAATTTCAGAATTAATATATGCCATTTTATTATT
Organism: Dianthus caryophyllus; assembly: GCA_023091065.1. NCBI lineage: Eukaryota > Viridiplantae > Streptophyta > Magnoliopsida > Caryophyllales > Caryophyllaceae > Dianthus > Dianthus caryophyllus. The sequence goes on along the minus strand of CM041525.1, from coordinate 6,581,312 downwards.
ATTTTTTTTCTCTCATAAAAATATTTTATTTTTCTTCTTACTCCTACAAGGTATACAACCATTTGTTACATTGTATCATTGGGACCTACCGCAAGCACTTGTGGATGAGTATAATGGACTTCTAAGCAATAAAATTGTGTACGTAATAAACAATAAAGATTATTTATAACTATTATAGCAATAGATAAAAAATAAAAAATTTTGAATACGCAAATATTGTCTGTTTATATTTGTAGGCCGGATTTTACCGACTTCGCAGATATATGTTTTAAAGAATTTGGGGACCGTGTCAAAAATTGGGTAACAATAAATGAGCCAAATATTCATGCAATATTCGGATATTCAATCGGAATTCACGTCCCACAACGTTGTACTCCTGGTCTCGAAGGTTATCCCCCTTGTCGGACCGGTAATTCTTCAACTGAACCGTATATCGTCGGTCACAACTTGCTTCTATCTCATGCCTCCGTCGTTAAACTATATAAAGAAAAATTTCAGGTATAATTTTATCAATTTTATAACTATTTTTATTCTAATGGCTATTAATTAATTAGTATACTAATTAATAAAAGGATTAATTGTCAAATACCACCTTTAAAAAAGTCAACTAAATTTCGATATTTCTGGTCACCTAAATTTCAGGTATAAAAATCGTCATAAAAAAATATACTTTGTATTATGAATCGTAATTAAAATATATGTCTTTTAAAATGAATATAAAAATGTATTCATTAACAATTTATATTACTTATTTGTCAGAGTTCTCAAAACGGAAAAATTGGAATCTCAATTGCTTGTGATTGGGGGGAGCCATATGATAACGATGAACGGAACATTAAAGCAGCTGAAAGATATTATGAACACTTTTGTGGTTGGTAAGTATTCCGTATTCATCAAATTTATCTTCCGATATTATGTACTCCGTATATAATCAACAAACTGGCGATTTTTTAATGAGGTGACAGTGTTTTATATTGGCGGAATATAAAACAATTTTACAATTGATTTTATAATTCACACGTGGTAGTGTATTTGATATCTAAAAGTATTTTCATTAATTTTGTACAGGATGTTTAATCCGGTCAAATTTGGTCAATATCCCGACTCAATGAGATTGTTGGTAGGAAATAGATTGCCTAACTTCACAATAGAGGAAAGCAACACATTGAAGAATTCATTTGATTTTCTTGCATTGAATTCTTATACTGCGACGTACGTAAAAGATCAAGCACCAAAGTTCCCGCATTATGATCAAGACGACCATACTAATAAAACACGTAATAACTTTTTCTTGTTTTTGTCTATTGATTCTTAAAATTTACTCTACAATTAAATTACTCCCTCCGTTTCAGTGAATTGTTTACAGTTTGACTTTTTTGTCAGGTAAAAAAAGTCAAACTGTAAACAAATGTATTAGGGAAAAGACAAATTCTATAATAAGACTGTCTCATACTATGAGACAAAGTATGAGACAATTTAATAGTGGCGTGTAATAAAAATAAACCAACGTCTGATTTTAGAAAAGCAAATTCTACAAATCCCTACTCCAACCTCTACCACAGTCCACAGCAACGTAACCACTCCAAAACTCCCACGAGCCAGCCAATCACCATGAGGCTCGTCAAATCAAGTTTCCAGAAACCGTATTTTTTCACTATTACGCCCACTTTGTGTCACTATCCTTCATCCTCTTTAATTTTTTTTTTTATTTCTTCGATTATTCAATTCACTCCAAATGAAGAAAAATTGATTACATCTTAAAATTAAATGTTGTTCGTAATTTACCATATCAGTTTAAATTCGTACACCATTAATATATTCATGTTACATCAAACGTAACTTACAAACATTTGAAAAGTAATGTTAATGCATTTGAATAATGATTGCGATATTAAACTTTTGAAAAGAATCGAGTTACGTTTCAAAAACGTAAAGTTACGTTTCAAAGTTTATAAGTTATTACAATGAGGGCAAAATTAGGGTTTACCTTGATTGATAAAATTTGGGGAAAACGAAAGTAGGACGTCATAAATAATGATTAGATTGTAATCAACTCGGTTGAACCACCGTGAAGCGGCGGTCGGGTGGTGGTCGATGCAAGAAGAAGGTGTAATTGCACATTGGACGAAATTGGTGGTTGTTAGAAATGGAGATGGCCGAATGAAAAAATTATTAAGGTAAGTAACTGGATTTCGGCAAGTCCGGCGACGGCGGTAGTCGTAGCAGTATGAATGATGGACGGCCGAACTGGTGGTTGTGTACTTGTGTGGAGTGATGTGATGATGGAGCCATGGAGGTAATTGATTGTTGTGTTGAGTTATTGACTTATCAGGAAGATGAGATATAAAATAAGATTTATTGGGTGTGGTAGGGTGTATAATTGTTATGGTGAGAAAATTAGTGTGTCTCATGGTATGAGACGGTCTTACCCTAGAATTACTCTAGGGAGAATAAATGATATGATATATTATTAGAATATACCATATATGTTAGGATATATATTTATCTTAGAGAATAAGTTAAGATTTAGGTTTTCCTAATATTGTGAGCTACTATTATAAAGAGTTCACCTATCTCATGTAATTGAACACAACTACTATTCATAATAATATACTCTTTATGAAACTATTCTCTCTTATATATCTTATCATGGTATCAAAGCCATTTGGCTTCTGAGGACCTACATACAAAATTCCGCTGCTCTGCCGGTGGGCAATTAAATTAACGATGTCGCCCACCGGCAGGATTACTGTTGATAGAATACACAAAACTTTTAATTAAAAAAAAACCTTACTTTATGTTAATTTACCTAAATAAAATCCTCCCACTATCAAATTCTCTTTTCTTTGATTTATATTCTTTCATTTAGTTCAAGGTGGTACGACTTTACTGGTGAGTTACGCAATTAAAAAGATTTACTGGCGAGTTACGCAATTGAAATTGTCTGGCGAGTCCTATACGCATTTAAACATTGTCTGGCGAGTCCTATACGCATTTAAAGATTGTCTGGCGAGTCCTATACGCACTTATTTTACCAACCTTGCGAAGATGGAGATGAAGACCGAAGATGAAGAAGATTGTGAAGACAAAGAAAGTCGACATTTTTTTTTATTGTGAGCTACTATTATAAAGAGTTCACCTATCTCATGTAATTGAACACAACAACTATTCATAATAATATACTCTTTATGAAACTATTCTCCCTTATATATCTTATCAAAATGATTGAGACAAATGGAGTAGTTTTTTCCGTTATGGTGTCATTTAATACCTAATATTTTTTCATTGGGCAGACACAAACGAGAAAGGACAACTTATTGGAAATATGGTACGTACATTCTTTTAACATATCTTATCATTTCGATACATAATAGATACGAAGGGTATAATTAACTATTTTTATTAAATAAAACCTAGCTAACATATATATTTTTATATCTTTGGTTTTTTTTTTTTACAGTCTGAATCAGGATTTATATATGTATATCCCAAGGGTTTCGAAAAACTTGTTTTACACTTGAGAAATAAATATGAGAATCCGGTCATCATCGTCACTGAAAATGGTATCTATTGACTTTGTAGATAAGACAACATATTTTTTATTTAAATGACAATTTGAATAACTTAGTTTATTTGATTTCAGGATATTCTACGATGAAAGAGGGACCTAATCATGAAGATACTCCAAGAGAAACATATTTGCAACAACATTTATCACATCTTCATGAAGCCATTAGGTGTGTTTTTACTTTTTCTAAAAGTTCAAATACCTTAATTAATTTTTTTAAATTCTATTACATCAAGCAAATTTAATTTCAAACCGTAATACGTAAATATAATACATATATATCTGTGTGTGCGCATATATGTATATTATATATATATAAGTCTCGTAACTCTTAACACTATTTTTTGAAACTGTAATGCTTTGTAAATGTAACTGTATTTGTAACACATACAGTTCATTTACAAAGTATTAAAGTTACGGTTATATTTACAAAGAACTGTAGTTTCAGAAAATGGTACTAAGAGTTACGAGACTTACCAGACTTAAAAATATTTGTGGACTTAAATCAGTACGTACAGAGGATTATAAATTATTATAGAGAAAAACAGTTGTTTGGTTACTGATAGTTGAAAGTTTATTTAAGAAATACTATTCTTTATTTTAATTTGTCGACTTTGTATTGTGTATTTTGTAAAATTAACACATTTTATGTTGCTATGTGCAATCAATATTGTTCAGGAAAGGAGCTAATGTGAAAGGCTACTTTGCTTGGTCATTTATTGATAATTTTGAGTGGAATTTAGGGTACACAAATAAGTTTGGACTTATTTATGTTGATCGTAAAGATAACCTAAGAAGGTATATAAAGAAGTCAGGGAAGTGGTACCAACAATTTCTCAAGTCTTGAGCAAGATTTTGTAATTCAAGAAAGTTGGTGCAATATTATTTTTTCATCATAATTAATACTGATTTTGATTGAAAGATATGTATAAAAAAAATAAGAATTTTGATAGAAAAGATGGACAAAAATTAATAGATTGCCGTTTTTGTAAAAATAAGAAAATACAAGTAAATTGAGAAGATTTTACACATTGCCACATTGAGGCTCTTTGACAAACCCTAACATATGCTATTTGAATTTTACTATCTTCAATAATTTAGAGGTGCCAATTGGGTCTAGTTTAGGTCGGGTCATGTCGGGTTCGAGTCGTATCGTGTCAAAATGCCTTTCCGAGTGAAGTCGGGTTCGGTTTAATTTAGATCGTTATCAGGTTGGGTCATTTCGGGTCAAATAGTGTACCGGGTTAATTCGAGTTTGGGTCGAGTCATTATTGGATCTGCGCAATTTTATTGAATAAGTTCAATTTTTAATCACTAAAATAAATATTTCGGTCATTATATAATTTGGTTAGTTCACTAGTAAGTTAAAGCTATCAAATCAAACACTAATTTGCTTCCAATTTAAACAATTTTAAGTTTAATAATTATCGGGTCATCAATTTAGTTGCGTCAATATCGGGTCAAGTCGTCATCAGGTCGGGTTTGGGTCAAGATCAGGTCATTGATTATCGGTTACAGGTCGTCATCGGGTCGGGTTTGCTCGGTTTTGGGTCGGGTCATTCGCTTCGGGTCAGACTTGCTAGCTCTACTCTTCATTCTAAAATAAGTGTTTCCATTTTTATTTTGGGTGGATTTAAGGAGTATTTATAAAAATCAAAATATTGACAATTTTTTGTAAATACTTACTATAAGTAAAAATAAGATATTTATTTTAGGAAAAATTAATAGAAAATAAGATATTTATTTTAGAATAGATTTAAGTATATAAAGAGTCTTAAACCAATACAACGCAAAGAAAGGCAATTTTCAAGCTTATTCATAGGAGCACGCAAATTGTTACTCCGTAATTTCTTTCTCCGAAAAGTGGGTGTAGGTTTGGATTGAGAGGCCTTAACGTTCAATTTAATACGAGTAATTAACAGAAATTACTCAAATGAGGTTTGATTTTGTTACAAAAAGCCTAACTTTGTTGGTATGTTTAAGAAGTCCTTTGTACAATTGTACGAATGTATAATAAGTGTATAACACACCGAGATAAATATCTAAATTAACTGATAAATTTTAGTAGAGAAAAGTATTTCACAAATGGAAAAGTGTTATTGAAGTTGTGTTTAACACTGACTATGGTACATTTTATGTCTAAACAATTATTGTTACAAGAGTTTAATATATACGAGTAACGTACAAAGAAAATTCATCAATGATCCGTACTTGATCAACAATAACGATAACAACATTATCCCAATACCTTAATGACTCCTGCAAATTACGAGGTAATTAAGAGAGGTTGAGTGTAAGCAGTGTTACTCCTGCATTGTTTAACATAAAGAGGCTATTTTCGAATTACTTTTTTTTTTTTTTTTTTTTTTTTTTTTTTTTTTTTTTGCCAGGTGAGAATTGCGTCGGAATAATATATTTTTATTGCGGGAATTTTTAGAGAAATTTGGATACCTCAATTTGTCTTCATGATTAGAACGAGGATATCACATCTTTTTATTTTTTTTTGTTTTATAATCTATTAATTGAATATATATTGGTCCCGAAGAACTTGTCTTGACTCCTAACAGATGTATTCATGTGTAAGTAGATCATATAGCCTACGCTGATGGTTGGAGGCCCAAGATTGATTATATACTCTAACACGCTCCCTCACGCTGAACGCTTTTTGAGGCAGGCGTGGACGCCTTACCCGCCACCGAAAGTGAGGGGTGGTGAGGTTCGAACCCGTGACCTTTTGTCACAAGGCTTTGATACCATGTCAGGAACCAACTCAACCAAAAGCTTAAGCTGATGGTTGGAGGTCCAAGATCGATTATATATTTTAACAGTAATATAACTTTTGGTGTGAATAACGAGTAATCCGTAATATTTATTTTTAAAAATATTTTAAGAACCTAACTCAACTTAAGTGGCCATTATATTTGGCAGCAAAGTAGTCCGTATTAAGGAGGCGGCCATAGTATTTAACGCCTCAAACCGACATTGAAGTTAATTAGAAGTACGAAACTACGAAACCCTTTTTTCATTCCTTTTATTAAAAACTTGAATTTAAAGACTCTCATCACAAACAAAAAAAAAAAAAAAACACTTCATAAGTTGTTTGCATGATCTCATTCATTCATCCCCACAAACTTTTAACAAGATTTCTTCTTCACTTTTTCCTGTCATTTATTTAATTGCACACCACTTATTAACTTTACTCTGTTTACCTTTTCTCTGCATAGAAAAGGTATTCATTTTTGTACGTTTTCTCACCGACTTTTCTCAATATTTTACATTATTTTATTGTTGTTTATTTCTATTATTATTAATATTATTAATTTATTATTAATTATTATTATACACTGTTTATTGTTTAGAGGGTAGATGAAACCACCATCATTTCTTCATTATTTTTTCTGTTGATTAATTGGTTGATTTTTTTTTTTTTTTTTTTTTGCAAAACTTTATTAGATTTTTTCTTGGGTGTGTGTTGGTTGGACTCTTTTGTTGACTTTCTGCTACCTACATTACATTGATCAAGTGAGTTTTATTTTTGTTTCTCACTTTTTTTTTTTTTTTTGGATTAAAGTTTCCATCTTTTGTATTTTTAATTTACTTTCATGGGTGAAATGATCATATACGTCTGAGAGGGTGATACTGAAACTCGGTAATACCCTGTGTTTTCTGTTGTTATTAATTCTTTTTCGTTTCTGTTTTGATGCAATAGAATATTTGTAGTATATGATTTACGGTTTCAATTCGATTAGTCCATGCTAAAACAATGTTGTCGTGTTAATTTCTTGTAAAATAGTCGATTCTAAAACAATGTTGTCATGTTAATTTCTTGTAAAATAGTCGATGCTAAAACGTTGTCATGTTAATTTCTTGTAAAATAGTCGATGCTAAAACAATGTTGTCATGTTAATTCCTTGTACTTCCTCCGTTTCAGTGAATTGTTTACAGTTTGATTTTTTTGTGACTGAGACAGAGGGAGTAAAATAGTCAATGCTAAAACAGCGTTGTCATGTTAATTTCTTGTAAAATAGTCGATGCTAAAACAATGTTGTCATGTTAATTCTTTTTCGTTTCTGTTTTGATGCAATGTTTGTAGGATATGATTCGCAGTTCAGTCGACGATTGATTGTCTTGCGGTTTATTATTTCTTCTTTTGACTTTGTCGATTTTGAAGTCCATCCTATTTCGTTTTAATGTGTTTCGACATTCTCTTTTATGTCTGGTATCAGGTGTAAATTTTCTCGTGTTTGATACCGTCATCACTGGTGTGGTTATTTCAGGTTTTAGACTCTGCAATGGCTGAGGACACGAAAAATATTTCGAAAAACAAAGAAACAAATGTAATTCATGAATGTATATCGAAATCAGTTGACCCGTCTGATAAGAAGCCAGTCGCAGCTAAAAAACGAGTTGTTGCTGTTCCTCATTATATTAGGGCTTCTACCGGTTCTTGCCATGATTCTTGCAAATACGGGAAGCCGCATGTTTTCAAAGAAAAGCCGTGGCGTGCCGTGAGGAGAATGTCAGTACCACTTACAGAGAAAGCGAAGGCTGTCGAGATTGAAATATTTGTCGACAGAAAGGTGAAGAAAGCAGTCAGACACGACAGTTTTGAGCGTCGTCCTTCTGATGAGGCCCCTGCTACTAATCTTCCATTGAAGAAAAGCTATCTATTGTCGAGGAAATCAGCGGATCGGGAATCTTTAGCATCAGTCAAAATAGACGCTAAACCATTTGTGAAATCCCCTTCACAACCCCCAAAAGTAATGAAGAAAGCAGTTCGATCGCCTGTGAGGTCGTCTTCTCCAGACATCTCTAAGCTTATAAAGCGAGAAGGTACTTCAGCTTCAAAACCCGTGGTCAGAAGTATTTCGACGGGTGCTTTAACACCAAGACGTCTGCCTGTAAAACCGTCTTTGTCTTCAGATATCCTTAAACCTTTGAGAGGCAAGCCAGCTATTGAGATGAAGTTTACTGATCATCCGAGAAGTTCTAGTATAGTTGCGAGAAAATTACTCGCTCCACCTGCTACTACGTTGTCTGTGAAACGTTCGCCTAAACTGGACTCGAAAAAGGCCTTAGATCCTTCAGAAGTCAAGATTTCCGTTGGTAGCTCTAGATTGAAAGCTGTGAAATCTGATAACGTAAGAAAGATTAATGGTATTAGCCCAAAGGATCAGTTGCTGAGGAACCGACCTTCTGATAAGAACCGGATAACGGTGAACAAAACTGACGTAAAGCGAACTAATACTGAAACAGTTGAGGAGAAGACGTTGCATATGATCGAGACCAAGGAAGATCAGTTGCCTGCGCCTCCAATCTCAAGTCATTTTATCCCATCACCTTCTCCGTTGTCTCCGGAGTCGCTTAATTCATCTTCTCCGGCAAATTCCCTCTCTTCCACTTCGCATGATGTTGATAGTGACGCTGACGACTCGATCTCAAACTACACGAAACACGACAAGAGAAGCACTCATAATGCTGACCTGGATCAAGATCCTAAAGCTTTGAAGCTGAAGTTTAGCAGGGGAAAAGTGGTAGAACTTAAGTTGGAGACCGACAGTACGAGGAGACTGACGTTTAAGCAGGGAAGAACGTTGGGAGATGACGAAGTCTCTAATTCCAGGTCTAAAAGAAAGAGCTTCACGAAGAAAATTGTTGAGGGCGATAAACACGATGATGTTGAGCAGGAGAAGGTTGAACTAAAGCACCAAGAAATGGTGACAAAGAAAGATGAGCAAGTTCTATATAACAATGTTATCGAAGAAACAGCCAGTAAGCTTGTTCAGAAGCGGAAAAGCAAAGTGAAGGCTCTAGTAGGAGCGTTTGAGACTGTGATTTCGCTGCAGGAACGCAAGCCATCTGCTACTAATAATTAGCGCCGCTGTTTAACATGACTCGGTATTGTTCTGAGACTTTTAGATGTAATTAATCACTAGACAACTCTTTTGAAATCGGATTGTTTGCGCAAGTGTATATTTGTCGATGGTTTGGATCCTTCATGTGTGGATGATTGTTGCTAATGAGAACATGTAAATGCCTTGATCTTTTACGCAGACCTTAATGTTTGGGTGTGAAATCGGTGCTGTCCGTACATTTCAATAGTACGACCTACGGTTTATCTTACTAAACCGAACTATCATTGAGTTTTTATTCTCAACTTACTAATTTTTTTTAACTATGCATGGTTCTTCTGTATCAGAAAATTTTACAATGCAGTAGAGCATAATGAAGGTAGAGGTGGCTCGGTGGGCCACGTGCCATGCCTGTCGTGTTTGGAGCTCCACCAGGCCCAAGGCATGGTTGGCGGGCCTTCGTGTTGCATCCGTGTCTGACCCGCCAAGCTTTTCTCTGCTGTTTCAACTCATAACGCGGTAGAGCATAGTTTTATTTTTTATTTTGTATTATGTTTTGTATTAATTGAAAAGTTTTGCATTTTTAGTTTGATATTTAATTGTTAAGTAATTTTTTCATTGAGTTTTTAAATTTCCCATAGTGAGGTTAATATATTTTGCTCAACAAATCATCAGCCTCAGAAGCTACAAAACATGAAAATGAAAAAGACCAATATCGTCTACCTAGACTCCACGGTTGTGCCTGAGCTAACTCGTGTGCCAACCATGAAATCAGAAATTTCCGCAAGAATCGTTAAAAAAATCGTTACTCTTGCTTCCCTTTCTTTTTTTTTTTTTTTTTTGGTAACGTGGGGAACCCGCAGCCGCTACCTTCGGTGCGCACAGGGTAAACCCCCCGAGCGTGCATGATAGCCTGCAAACCATACACGCCAGGTAAACCACCCTTTTTACCAGGGTGACAGGCTCGTGATCTATTAGGCATAGCCTCAAGTTCTAAACTCCCCACAAGATTGCTTCCCTTTCTTTAAGGCCTATGAAAATTGACCAATTCTAGAGAATCTCATTTGAGAGTGGACGCTGATCTTAAAAATCAGATTACATTCAAATAAATTTGGACTAATTCAAATCAAGTGTAAAATACGTAATATATATTTCTAAACCGTAAACCAACAGTCAATTAACCGGCGGTAGGGTTTGATCAATCAACACGACTTGAAACTGGTAATCTTGTGTGTAATCGTAAATTTGTCGACTCATATCAAGAGTTACACATAAAACCATGGTTCCCATACGCTATCGAAAGGGGTTGACATTTGAATCAAATCCTAATTATTTTCAAATCCAAATATTGTCAAAGATTAGATTTTAATTGAAATAATACGGATTTATAAAATGGATCCTCGTAAGACAATCCGTTAATCAAGAAACTAACGTCTAGGAAGAGAGGTAGGCCACCATTGAAGCTCAAATCTATGAAATGACAATAAGTGGCAATCGTAGAATTGTTTCAAAAGCTTTATCGATCTTGATCGTGTATCGCAGAAAATAAATAGTTCCTCTAAAAAAATATGCATATAAATCAACGTGTCGTCTTTCGGGTGCATCTCGACATCTTCGATGGAAATGTACTTATTTTGCCTGTAGTTTTCGTCAATGTCGTAATCGTCACTCCAGCTGTCAAATGATCGTTCGACTCTGTTCACATTGCCACTGCACGTACCTTCGAAAGTCTTCTGCCATTTAAGAGGTAATTGATTCGGGTTAAATTTCCAAACCTTTAGCGGGATTTCGATGGAACTTCCGTTTTCCTTGTAGGACACGGAGTCACCTCCCCTCTCTTCGTTCAACAACTCAACTTTACACTTGTGGTTATGTATAACAAACAAGTTCCCTGAAGACTCTAGCAGTTGCCCGTCAATTTGTAATGATGGCAGAACTTCAGCATCAATTACATTAGCGTTTTCAGTCGTGTTATCTACATCAAACGGATTAAACGCAGCAAAACCCGATCTATGGTAAAGGTAGATTTTGCCGTTACAAACAACGCACTGAAATCTATCATCAACATTATCCGTTCGAGCTAATAGTTTATCAGGCTTGATACGAACATGAAGACGAAATTTCTTCCACATACCGATTTTTGAACAGTAAACCAACAATTTAATAACCCGCGGAGGGGTTTGATTAATCAGCACGACTCGAAACTGGTAATCTTGTGTGTAATCATGAAGCCGTCGACACACTAAAGCAGCCCATGGTTTCAAAAGCCAAGGGTTTTGTACACCAGTGCATGGCGGCAGAGCAACGCATTGCTTGGTTATCGGATTAGTAACGCAATAAATTGGTTCGCCTACTCCTTGACGGAATGTAAAATCGGAACATAATAGCAAGTCCATGAATGTTGCCTCGACCACAAAATGACGAGGCAAGTATCCTAACTTGAATTTGGGGTACCCAAACACAACTTTGTTGGTGCTTTTATCACCCACACAATACAATAAGAGTCCGCGATCATCATCATCCACAGTTATGAGATGTGTCCACACTGGCTCGTTGTTAAGACGGGATTTAAAAAGGGCAACATTTCTCGTCTTGTGATCGGAGAATTGAGCGGCAAATCGAGTGTCGGAGATTAAAGAATACCAACGTTTGTTTACAGGCTTGCAGGCTAGAACAGATGCACAGGAGGGAAGTCTGAATAATATTTGGGTAAGTATATAATCATCCAAATCTTCAATACTGGTAGAATTACAAACATTGTGGTTTATCTTTCGTGTTTTCTTAGGTCTAGCCATGTCACTCGTAGTATGCGATTTGTTTGTTACGAGTACGACACGACACGACATAACATAACATAACAATGCATCATCTATCTATATATAATTGATGCGAGAACTAGATGACTTTCCTTTTCCAAGTAGAATTATATTTTGGTAAATTCTCACTAACTATTTCCTTATTTCTCCATAAATAAATAGAAAATCAATTTATTTGTATATATTTTAATAACACTCTATAATTATAAGAGATTTCTTTATCTATACCTTTTGTTATTTTCTTTTTCTTTAGGTAGCAGGATATGAAATGTTCAACTTTTAAGCGTACTGTACTTCAAACCGTACTTACAATAATATAAATACAATGGATAGAGCTACATAAACGGTAAGGGTAGAAGATATGTGTCGATGGAGTACGGCGAATTGGGAGCGAGCTACATACCAGAGCCAAGCTCTACTACGCATAGCCCACAGCCCCACATACACCACAATTCTTTTGAAAGCGGATTGTTTGCGCAAGTGTATATTTGTCGATGGTTTGGATCCTTCATGTGTGGATGGTTGTTGCTAATGAGAACATGTAAATGCCGTGATCTTTTACGCAGACTCTAATGTTTGGGCGTGAAATTGCTGCTGTCCTTACATTTCAGTAGTACGACCTACGGTTTATCTTACTAAACCGAACTATCATTGAGTTTATCTTATAATGCAGTAGAACGTAATGAAGGTAGAGGTGGCTCGGTGGGCCACGTGCCATGCCTGTCGTGTTTGGAGCTCCACTGTTGGAAAAATATGTTGTACTCGGTACTCGTCGGAATACCGACATATAAGATAAACTTGGATAATGATCGAATCGCGCAGTCGCTTTCCTTTGAGAGTATTTCGACCCTTACATTTTCCCCGGGTATCACGAAATCCCTCGCAGGATACGACGATCAACAAACCCTCTCGTTCTTGGCAAATAGAAGCGAGAGTATACGAATAGAGTTTGTGTTTGTTTTAATTCAAAGTCGAAAAATCAGAATTTTTCATCCTATCATCACCATGAAAGTAACATATATTTATATACTTATAAATAACATAAATAAAATTATTTATGATAACATTTCGTTTGAGACACGACTTTTCACAAATAGCCATTGAAAAAACCCGCCAAAATAAAGCCCGGAATAAAGTGCACCGGAGCCGGCCACCCGGCGGCCGGCCCTCGACCGGAGCCGAAGCGAAAATAAAATTTGACGAAAAAATGAATTGAAGGAGAAGTATATTTAACACCAAAATAAATTGGTTGCATGCTAGGATCGAACTCGTGACCTCTCAGTCACCAATCAGTCAATCACAGTCTTAACCAACTGTGATACTTTAGAATTATTAATAATTAAGTAACTTCATTGAATATATACAATTCCAACAGTTATTAAATTCGTCCAACCCTTCAATTCCTTTGCCAAAATTAATTTTAATATATAATTTTGCTCGTCTCAAAACCGTAAATTTAAACCACGTTCTTATAAAAGTGTGCACACCACACTCTTGAACATAAATTATATCCGTTCAAATTTACTCGACTTTGACCAAATCCCGACTACACTTAAACGGGAATCTAGTGATTCACTTAAATCACCAACATTCCTCCCCCATTTAAGTGCATCCTTGATTCATTAACAACAAACGAAACCAAACTTGCACATAAAGTGAAAATGTCACGAAGATTGAATTTCCACCTTAGTAAACTACACATTCTGTACTCGAGAATCGGGGTGTCTCAAAGGATTGAACCCTTCAACTCATTTGAATACATGAAGATAGAACACATACAAGTTCAAAACAACTCCATAAGTTTATCACCGACACCATATACAGGCCTGGTGTCCCTATCCATTCATAAGTGCATACAAAGCCAAGCCCAAGCTTTAAGAAGCGGCCACACTTCACACTCATATAGGTGGATTCTTTTAGTCGTGTCCTGCACTAACACTTTTTCAAAAGATCCATTAAGAAGATAACCTTCACCCTAACATATCATGCAGGTCCGAGCACATACTTTCGGGACAACGTAAATATTGTGCTCCAAAATTCTGATAATAGGCTTTCCACATTGAATTCTGCCTCTGACGTCATATTAGAGGGGAATTGGGTGTCCTACCACCAGAACTTTATATATAGGCTTTAACATCCCTATACCCGACTTATAAACCAAGTCCCTAGTTGATCCTTTAATTCAAAGTGATCCACTAGTAAATTTTTGAGATCTCACAATGCAACCAAATTCATCCACCTTATGATAATTCATAATCCATGTTATTTCTAACACCCCGGTGCGCACCTTTATTCACTATCAAAACATGGATGATGTTGGTCTCATACTTACATAGATAAACTATCTACACCACATAGCCTGTTCACCGGCTATAGTTAACATAATAAATTGTACTTTAGTGTCGACATTATATTGCAAATTCACTTTTGGAAACCCATAAACCATGGTGTCTCCCCAATTAATAACACATTACCTCTTATAGAAATAACCTTCCACATGGTAATACAATTTGCACAAATTATTATCCTTTCATAACCAAGGAAACCCGACATTGAACAAACCAATAAGCCATGGTTCAAATTTATTTATAATACTTTCACACTTGCTTAATTGTTCCCCAAATTGAGTACAACTTCACTAGTTTATCCACTCAATTTCCTGAGCAATACAATTAAGCCTTGTGAAAACTAGAATTGTAATACCACCTTACCATATTAGGTATAGGTTACACACTTGGGAGTACTTCACATTTCAAGAATAATATCATATTCTATACTTGATCTCAGTACCAAGGATCACATTCATATACCTCCCCCATGTCCATTATAAACAGACATGAAAATTATCATTCTTATAACAAGTTGTCATTAGTACGTAAAAGCCAATGATCAACCCACAATTATCATACAACAAAAGACTCCTCCATAAAAGGATTTGTAGTTGTACACACAAATGCTATTAATTAAAATCATCTTTTCCATGGATAAATCCACTATCGATCAATAATCTCTCTAAGGTTATCACAAACCATCAAAACCGAGATTATCATAAATAAATTAATTCCAAGCATTGAAAAAATGAAGTACCATTAACATTATACTCCCATCATGACTAAAAACGTCATAACTATAAAATTCAACTTTGACTATAACAAGTCATATCACACAACAATAAGAGGATAATCATATCCGTCAAATACTCCGCAAATTAATCAATTTGCCAAATACACAATATCCTCCAAGTTCATATAACCATGAACTCAAATAAAATTACACCATATGACAATATAACAAAAACACATGGTATGAAAATGCATCACATTTTACAAATACTCCGAACATATCATGATCATATGTAAAACATCAAAAACCGACAAAAGAACTTGATACAATAACAACCGTGATTAATGATCAATATAAAACATCATCAAAAATATTACATAAACATCCACAATACTCCGTTATAATAACATGTGAGTGAAGGAGTAATATCATCAAAACAGTCATGACAACATTAGAACAATCATGACAAACTCTCATTAAACACATGTTAGACCAATTATAATCATAATCATAATAATTATGAAAAAGAAACACCCACCATTAACAGCAATCAAATTACAAGCCAACATGGAGAATATTAAAACTCAACTTATTACTCCCTCCACGTACATATATGACAATGCATCCGAATATAGAATACTCGACATCAAAATCTCACAGAATAAAAGAATACAATTATCATGATAATCACTCATGCATGACGGCAAAAATGCACAAACATATTATCATAATAATACCACCACTAGTGACCAACTTAAGATCAAACCCAATTATCTATTAAAACAAACCACAAGCATATGATGATTATAAAGCAAGTGTAACATTATATCATGGATATGTGCCACAAGAAGAAAACAATTAGACAAACTGTTATGCGTATCAAATGTTCAACATCATAATCAAAAGAATAAGTTCACTTATCTCTCTGTTATAAACGAGGATCATGCGATAACTTCCAGTACAATTTTGCACCACAAATTCACGTACCAATACAACACCCGGTAACCAATTTCTCAAAATTGAAGTTTCAACCACCCGAGAATTCAGATTCGGTACCGTCTTGCACTGATTCTATCATTGATCCAAAACGGAATTACTCTCAAAGAATGTTGGAAAAATATGTTGTACTCGGTACTCGTCGGAATACCGACATATAAGATAAACTTGGATAATGATCGAATCGCGCAGTCGCTTTCCTTTGAGAGTATTTCGACCCTTACATTTGCCCCGGGTATCACGAAATCCCTCGCAGGATACGACGATCAACAAACCCTCTCGTTCTTGGCAAATAGAAGCGAGAGTATACGAATAGAGTTTGTGTTTGTTTTAATTCAAAGTCGAAAAATCAGAATTTTTCATCCTATCATCACCATGAAAGTAACATATATTTATATACTTATAAATAACATAAATAAAATTATTTATGATAACATTTAGTTTGAGACACGACTTTTCACAAATAGCCATTGAAAAAACCCGCCAAAATAAAGCCCGGAATAAAGTGCACCGGAGCCGGCCACCCGGCGGCCGGCCCTCGACCGGAGCCGAAGCGAAAATAAAATTTGACGAAAAAATGAATTGAAGGAGAAGTATATTTAACACCAAAATAAATTGGTTGCATGCTAGGATCGAACCCGTGACCTCCCAGTCACCAATCACAGTCTTAACCAACTGTGATACTTTAGAATTATTAATAATTAAGTAACTTCATTGAATATATACAATTCCAACAGTTATTAAATTCGTCCAACCCTTCAATTCCTTTGCCAAAATTAATTTTAATATATAATTTTGCTCGTCTCAAAACCGTAAATTTAAACCACGTTCTTATAAAAGTGTGCACACCACACTCTTGAACATAAATTATATCCGTTCAAATTTACTCGACTTTGACCAAATCCCGACTACACTTAAACGGGAATCTAGTGATTCACTTAAATCACCAACATCCACCAGGCACGGCCCAGGCATGGTTGGTGGGCCTTTGTGTTGCCCCCGTGTCTGATCCGCCAATCTTTTCTCTGCCTGTCTCGACCCATAACGTGGTAGTGCATAGTTTTATTTTTTATTTTTATTTTTTCTATTATGTTTTGTGGTAATTGAAAATTTTGCATCATTAGTTTGATACGGAGTATAATTGTTTAAGTAATTTTTTCATTGAGTTTTTAAATTTTTCACAAAATGTGATTTAACTATTGAGTAAAAAATAAAATAAAAAATACACGAAAAATGATACTCTATTTAAAGTATTTGGTAATAAAGCTAAGTAAGGGGTAATAAAATTTATTACAGTAGATTGCTTTAAGTTAAACCACGGATAGAGTGAGAGAAAATTAGTCATACTACGCTATCGACGCCTCGGAACAGAGGTAGGCCACCATTGAGGCTCAAATCTATGAGACCCCGAGAAATAGTATGTGTCTATGCTTTTCAAAGGCTTTATCAGTCGTGATCGTATATCGCACGAAACAAATTGCATGTCGTCATCAAGATACATATAAATCAATTTGTCATCTTTCGGGTGCATCCCTACAATGTAGGCGGGAAAGTAGTGGTTTTGGGCGATGTCACGAGTTACACTTTTGGCTTCTTCGTTCACATTGCCACTGCACGTACCTTTGAAAGTCATCTGCCATTTTAGCGGTACTTGTTTCGGGTTAAATTTCCAAACCTTCAGCGTCATTTCTATGGCAATCCCGTCTTTCTTGTAGAAAATGAAATCAGGTATGCTGTTTGGGGTACTATTTATGAAGTACAAATTCTCTGAAGACTCTAGCAGAAACCCCTGGAATTGTAATGATGGCAGAACTTTAGCATAAACTGTACTCGTAGTAGTGTTTTTGGTCGTCTCGTCCACGTCAAATGGATTAAATGCAGCGAAACACGATTCATGGTGAAGGTAAATGACGCCGTTACAAACTTTGCACTGAAATATAACATTATCAAGAGGCGTTTTAGATGCAGCTAGTTGATAAGGCTGGATTCGGAAACAAAGATGAAATTCCTTCCACATACCGATTTCTGAACTGTAAACCAACAATCTAATAACCCGTGGTATGCTTTGATCAATCAACACGACACGAAACTGGTAATCTTGTGTGTAATTATAAGGTTGTTGACACACGAAAGCAGCCCATGGATTCGGATCCCCTCGGTTTTCTATAACGGGCAGAGCAACCCATTGCTTAGTTAGCGGATTGGTAATGTAATAAATGCGTTCGCATGGATGGAACGCGATACTGGAACATAATAGCAAGTCCATGAATGTTGCCACGACATTAAAACGACGCGGCAAGTATCCCAAATCGAATTTTGGGGACCCGAACACGACTTCATCATTGGTGCTAGCATTACCCACACAGTACAATGTGGGCCCGTGACGTGGTTCAAACTCGGTCATAGTTATGAGATGTGTCCACTCTGGCTCGTTGTCATCGATATTATTAGGACGAGATTTTGTAATGGCAGCGTGTCTCATCTTGTGATCGGAGAATTGAGCTGGAAATCGAGGGTCGGAAATTAAAGAATACCAACGTTTGGTAACGGGCGTGCAAGCTAGAACAGATACCCAAGAGGGAAGCCTAAATAATATTTGGGTTAACAAATGGTCATCCATATCTTCAATACTCGTTGAAGTACAAACATTGTGGTTTATCTTTCGTGTTTTCGTAGGTCCAGTCATAGCACTCATTGTATGCGATTTGTTTGTTAGATTCGTTCCCGTGAATTGTTTACAGTTTAACTTTTTTGTGAGTAAAATTTGAAAGAATTGTAAACAATTAACTGAAACAGAGGAAATAACGTAACATCATCTTCTATATATATATATATGTGTGTGTGAGAAAAAGGTGAGTAACTTTCCTTTTCCAAGTACAATTATGTTTTGCTAACTTCTGATGTTGGTCGACAACTAGAATTTGTTTCCTTATTTCTCCATAAATAAATAGATTATTTATTTATGATACGGAGTACTCCGTATATGCTTTTTTCTAACTGTACAATTATATAACGTAATTCTTTCATTGTCACAAGTTTCTTTCGGTTATCTGCACTTTTTACCCTAAAATTTCCATTCCATGCCCTTTTCTAAATTCAATCTAATTTTTTCTCTCTTTTCCATCCCATTAAACTTAATCAAAATTCATTCAAAATTAATCAAATCTTTCAAGAACAATTCAAATTGTTCAATTATAAATCAAAATACTCAGATTATTAGTTTTGAAAACTCCTGTATTAATTAAAGTATTGCAATTTTATTGATTGGATTTTTACAATTAGGGTTTTTGAGAGTTAAAAAAAATTAAATTTTTACAATTAATGATGGATTAAGGCGAAGGTACAATAGACCGGCATGTCAAAGACCGGGTACAACGGCGCTAAAGGACAGTTAACGGCCGGGCGGAGGTTGCCGGTGGGAAGATGGCAAGGTGGGCAGGGACGCATGAATGCATTGTCTTTGGGTGTGATTTTGTATTTTAATTTTTTTTTCTTTTCCTTGTAAATTGTCAATTTTTTTATTATTGTAGTTGTTAAAATTATTGTTTTTGGAAAAAAAAAAAACAATTATTGATATTGTTATTGTTATTGATGATGATATTGTTATTGTTATTGATGATGATGATGTTGATGATGATAATAATGATGTTGTGGGTAATTAGAGAGAGAAGAGAGATTAAACATAGATGATTAATTGTGGGGAAAAAAATGAGAAGGGTAAAATTGTAAATGTTGGGTACAACTGAGTAAAACTTGGGTACAGTTGAGCAACACTTGCTCAACTGTACCCAAGTTTTACTCAGCTTGCTCAACTGTACCCAAGTTTTACTCAGTTGTATCCTTTTTACCCTAAAATTTCCATTCCATGCCCTTTTCTAAATTTCAATCTAATTTTTTGAGCAACACCCTTATATAAGCATGGGTGAGCTGAGGAGAGTCAAAGTCAGTCTAATTAGTCAATGCCTCCAATTTAATATTTCATCCATTTCAGTAGAAAATTTCTACAGAATATTACGGATTTACCATTTACATTTCGCATAAATATTACAAGGGTTTTTTTTGTCAGATAGTATCTTTTATTTAGGGTTATTTGTGAGATAATACCTTTTATTTTATTTTTTTTATTTCGCAAACCCATGGATTTTGACAAATTTCTTTGCGTTTGAGGGGGTGTTAGGAAATATCAATGGATATGTGTTATAGGGACTTGGGAGTGAATACGGAGTAATAATTACGGTGTTTAATGTGTTGTTTAGGATTCCCGAGTTCGCTATTCGGTTTCATTAATGTATTATACAATGTGTGACTCCTCATGTTATGCAGACAAGTAGACAACTCATAATAATACAATCATCTTCTATTTGTCTAAATATATTCTCATATAAAACTTAACAGAATAAAACACAAATGTGACTTACCTTTTACAAATCGAATTTTCGGAGCTCACAAAATATAGGGGAAAAGATTGTAACTTTTAAATTCTTCAACTATGGTTCGAAAAATGCCCGAGTGTGGTTTTTTTTTTTTAATTGGGTTGACGAAGGTAAGACGGAGTAGCAAAAGAGCTCAATTTGTTGATTGAAATTGAAGTTGTCAACTAAGAGAAAACTTTGAAAAGATATCAAATAAAAATGATAAGGAAAAGTTTATAAAAATAGTGAAATACGGAGTATTCGATTAAATTGAAGAAAAAGAACTGAAGATGGAAGCCTTAAAATTGAAATTTTAAGAAATTTATATGGAGTAATGAGAAATTGGTAAAATTGAAGAAAAAGATGAAGATGAAATTACTCAATTTAGGTTAGTTTAATAGTATTTTGTTTTGTGTTTATGAAAAATATAGAATTAATGGAGGAATATTTGACAAATTATAAGAAAAAAAAATAAGTTTAGGTTAACAATAATAAACAAATTAAAGGTATGGTTTGACAAATATAAGTAAAGAAAATGATGGTCAACCACTGAAATGTTGACTTTAGTCAACTGATTCCGTTATTTGGTATCTTTTAACAAAAATAACAAACAAATTCCCAACATTTTGGATTATTTAAATTTTTCTTTAGATATTGTTCCTAACAAATGTACATTCACCAAATTGCCTATCAGATTTAGCAACGACAATGCATTAGTGATCAGAAAATTGCAACAATACATCAATTCATGATTTTATTATTCAAAATTTTTGATACTCATTAGTTTTATTCGATAATTTGATTAAAAAATTGATTAATACATAAGTGATTTACTTATGTTTTACATAGAGAGAATATTGAGAATAAAAATATTGTATAGAGGTAGCGGTAGGAAATTTTACGACAAAATGTGTGCGTTAGGAGTAAAATCGTGTGCAATTGAATAATTACGATTTTAATTGAAATACAGATTTGAAAATAAATCCACGTTCCCAAACGGAACCGTCTAAAGACAATCCGTTATACAAGAAACTAACGTCTAGGAACAGAGGTAGGCCACCATTGAAGCTCAAATCTATGAAACGAGGATATGCTTCTGTAGATCCATTCCAAACGCTTTATCGATCTTGATCGTGTATCGCAATAAACAAATTGGCCCTCGAGAGGAAGATACATATAAATCAATGTGTCGTCTTTCGGGTGCATCTCTACCTCCCATACGGGTCTGTACGCAGTTCGTTCCATGCCCACATTGCCACGGCATGTACCTTTGAAAGTCGTCTGCCATTTTAGAGGTATTTGATTCGGGTTCAATTTCCAAACTTTCAGCGGCATTTCGATGGCACTTCCGTGTAACTCGTAGGACACGGTTTTGCTTTCCCTATACAGGTCCAAGAACTCGTCTTTACACTTTGGGTTATTTATGAAAAACAAGTTCCCTGAAGACTCTAGCAGAATCCCTTCAACTTGTAACGATGGCAGAACTTCAGCATCAATTACAGTACGATTTTCAGTCGTGTCATCTACGTCAAACGGATCAAACGCAGCAAAACCCGATTTATGGTGAAGGTAGATTTTGCCATTACAAACAACGCACTGAAATGTATCATCGACATCAATATCAGGCGTTCGAGTTAATAGCTGATCACGCTTAATATGAAGATGAAGATACAACTTCTTCCACTGACCAATTTCTGAACAGTAAACCGACAATTTAGTATCCCGTCGTAAGGTTTGATCATTAATCAACACGACTCGAAACTGGTAATCTTGTTTGTAATCATGAATGTGTCGACACACTAAAGCAGCCCATGGGTTCAAACAATGTCCATTTTGAATACCACGGCGTGGCGGCAGAGCAACCCATTGCTTGGTTATCGGATTAGTAATATAATAAATTGGATCGTTGACTCCGCCAAGGCGCTTAAAATTGGAGCATAATAACAAGTCCATGAATGTTGCCTCGACATCAAAATCACAAGGCAAGTAATCCAACTTGAATTTCGGGGAGTCGAACATGATTTTGTTGGCGCTTGCATCGCCCACACAATACAATAGGGGTCCTTGATATGGCTTATAATAATTTTTCATACTTATGAGATGTGTCCACTTAGGCTCGTTATCATGGATATTATTATGACGGGATTTCAAAAGTGCAGCGTTTCTCGTCTTGTTATCGGAGAATTGAGCTGCAAATCGAGGGTCGGTGATTAAAGAGTACCAACGTTTGTTTACGGGGGTGCAGGCTACAACAGATGCGCAAGAAGGAAGTCGGAATAATATTTGGGTAAGCATATAACCATCTAAATCTTCAATGCTTGTTGAATTACAAACATTGTGTTTTATCTTTCGTGTTTTCTTAGGTCTACTCATGTAACTCATCGTGCGATTTGTTTGTTACAAAATAAGAAAGCATCATCTACCCATATATAGGATTTTTCTAACATGTACATGGTAACTTTCCTTTTCCAAGTAAAATTACGGTAACTTCTAATCTTGGTCGTCACTAACTTGAATTTGTTTCCTTATCTGTCCATAAATAAGTAGATGCAATTTATCGATATATTATATAATTTTATAGAAATCTACAAATTTTGGGACATATTTATGATAATACTTTTTATTCAAATTCATTTTGTCACATTTATCGAGACATATTTTATAACAATAGTATCTATAGATATATAGTATAAAAAAAAAATTACTCGTACAAAAAATATATAGTCCGTATTAATAATCTATTTTCACTTGTATATATACTCCGTAGTAAGTAAAGATAAAACTTACAAATAGAATATATTAATAAGTAATTCAACTACATTTTGTGCTTTGTAGACCTAGATAATTGTAGATAAAGTAATTAATATAAAAGCGTCTCATGCAGACGTTATTGCTTACAAATATTTACTTCCCCACAAGTCAATGGAGTATATCACTGTTCTCAAGCCATATGAATTGGACCAACATGTAACAACTTGTAAATCCGATATCCTTGGACTGCATAACCACGAGCATCTGTACTATACCGACAAGAACGAGCAAACATGATTGGCTCGGGTAATCAGACTGTATCTAAACAAATTTGATTCGACAAAAATCGGCCCGAGTAAACCCGGCAATGACTAAATCCGACCGTACCTAAACTCAAGATGACTCATAACCCGAGTCAACTTGACATTGCACCATTAGAAATTGGAAAGGATTTTCCACAATAAAAAAAAATCGTAAAATTTAAGATTAATTATCAAAAACAGTTTGTTAAAAACCTAAATTTTGACATTACAGACACATTAATAAATTTTAATATTTTAGAGCCATAAACGGAGCTCCGTTTAAAATTTACAGCAAAATGGAGCTCCGACACACTGAATAAAATCTCTCAAAATTCAAATTTGAACCCCAAATTGTATGCTAATTGCCGAAAATACCCCTCTCTCTCTCTTATTACTTTGAATTAGTGCATATATTCACACAATTTCACTGATGAATCTTCATTTTCAATCTAAATCTCTTCCAAAAAAAAAACAAATGAAACACAACAAGCACTTGAAAATCATAGCACTAAATGTCAATTTAATTATCCAATTGAAAAGACAAACAAAAACCCCCAATTTTGTTCATTTTTCAACTAAATTAGGGTTTTAATTTAGGTAAAAACAAAGGCAAATGCGTTTTTCAAAGAGACAAGGATAAAAAGAAAAATGTTACCTTTATTGTTGGACATGGTAATTACGCTTCAATAAGGATGAAATAATAAAGAAGAATGAAATATGATAAAAAAAAAAAAAAAAAAAAAAAAATAATGAAGTAAATCAATTAAAATAAGGAAATGAAGGAATAATATCACACAAAAAAAGTCAAAATGCTGACTCTTTAATCACTAATTCTTATGTGAGACATGTCTCACAATAATTTATTGTGAGGCATTCTCACATGAGGGTAGTTTTTTTTTTTTTTTTTAACAAATTTTCATGTATGACTTACATTAATTAACGTAAGTCCGGTCTTACGCAAGAACTACTCCTCTTTAATAAGGGGTAGAATGGTTAGTCCACCCTGTTTTTTGCCGGAAAATGGAGTTAGGCGCAATTTAAAAAAAAAATTGTCTTTTCTGGCCGTAAATTATTAAAAAATTTTTAAGATGGTTATAATTGATAAACCCGTATTTAATAATTAACCCTTAAATTTATAATATAAAATTTTGATAAGTACACAAAATTGATATTTCTTGCAAAATTCCAGACTTTTTGGACTATTCAAATCTTTTTCGAATGTTTTTTTGCGTTCTTTTGTAAAATTTTCAAAATTTACAGAAATTGGGTATATAAAAATTTAATTTGATTGGAACCAATTTTCCCACTTGGTCACCGCAACCCCCGTCGAGGGTGACTTAACTGGTACATGTGGTGGTGCGGGATGCATGTGCCCGGGGACTCAACCCCCTCGTCAAATAAAAGAAAAAAAAAAAAAAATTAATTTGACGATAGTTACTCCTAATAAATTTAAATTTTATGCGGACGCTGCTCACCTACACACGAGATTTACTTAAATGTCCCGCCCGCACCCCTACCCTCGTGAACCATTTTGCACTGAAATTAATAATATCCAAATTGCCTATCAAATTTAGCAGCGATAATGCATCAGTCATCACAAAATAGCAACAATACATCAATAATTCATGATTTTATTTTCTGAAAAATTTTGTTTTAAAAAAAAAAGTCATTAACTTTTGTTTTACATAGAGAGAACATTGATAATGAAAAATAGTGGATAAGGGTAGCGTTGTATCGGTAGGAAATGTTTTGACAAAATACTTGCGTTAGGACTTAGGAGCAAAACTGTGTGCGATTGAGCTTTTAATTTAATTTTAATTGAAATACTGATTTGAAAACAATTCCACGTTCCGAAACGGAACCGTCTAAAGACAATCCGTTATACAAGAAACTAACGTCTAGGAACAGAGGTAGGCCACCATTGAAGCTCAAACCTATGAAATGTCGATAAGTAGCCTGAGTCGACCCTTTTCAAACGCTTTATCGATTTTGATCGTGTATCGCAAAAAACAAATTGGTCCTCGAGAGGAAGATACATATAAATCAATGTGTCGTCTTTCGGGTGCATCTCTGCCTGCCAGACGGGACTGTAATCAGTGTTGGTAAGGTAAGTGTAGACATAGTCGTCGTAGGACACAGTTCGTTCGACTATGTCCACATTGCCACGGCATGTACCTTTGAAAGTTGTCTGCCATTTTAGAGGTACTTGATTCGGGTTCAATTTCCAAACTTTCAGCGGCATTTCGATGGCACTTCCGTCATGACCGTCAAACTTGTAGGACACGGTTTTGCTTCCCCTATTCAGGTCCAAAAACTCGTCTTTACTCTTTGGGTTATTTATGAGAAACAGGTTACCTAAAGACTCTAGCAGAATCCCTTCAACTTGTAACGATGGCAGAACTTCAGCATCAATTACAGTACGATTTTCAGTCGTGTCATCTACGTCAAACGGATTAAACGCAGCAAAACCCGATTTATGGTGAAGGTAGATTTTGCCATTAGAAACAACGCACTGAAATGTATCATCAACATGAACATCAATATCAGGCGTTCGAGCTAATAGCTGATCACGCTTAATATGAAGATGAAGATACAACTTCTTCCACTGACCGATTTCTGAACAGTAAACCGACAATTTAATATCCCGTCGTAAGGTTTGATCAGTAATCAACACGACTCGAAACTGGTAATCTTGTTTGTAATCATGAAGGTGTCGACACACTAAAGCAGCCCATGGTTTCAAACAATGTCGAAGTTGAATACCACGGCATGGCGGCAGAGCAACCCATTGTTTGGTTATCGGATTAGTAACATAATAAATTGGATCGCTGACTCCGAGAAGGTACTTAAAATTGGAGCATAATAACAAGTCCATGAATGTTGCCTCGACATCAAAATCACAAGGCAAGTAATCCAACTTGAATTTCGGGGACCCAAACACAACTTTGTTGGCGCTTTTATCACCCACACAATACAATCGGGGTCCATTATCATAATCATGGACAGTTATGAGATGTGTCCACTTTGGCTCGTTATCATCGATATTACTATGACGGGATTTCAAAAGTGCAGCGTTTCTCGTCTTGTGGTCGGTGATTAAAGAATACCAACGTTTGTTTACGGTAGTGCATGCTAAAACAGATGCACAAGAAGGAAGTCGGAATAATATTTGTCTAAGCATCTTATCATCTAAATCTTCAATGCTTGTTGAATTACAAACATTGTGGTTTATCTTTCGTGTTTTCGTAGGTCTACTCATGTAACTCATTGTGTGCGATTTGTTTGTTACAAATTTAAGAAACCATCATCAATGTATCTCTATATATATACGGAGTATATAAGTATGTGAGACCGTATTATATTATGGTAACTTTCCTTTTCTAAGTAGAAAGTACACCGTATTATATTTTGGTAACTTCTTGTCTTGGTCACTAAGTGAAATTTGTTTCCTTGTTTCTCCATTCAATGGAAAATCAATTAATAGATACAATAAACAACTATTATTATCGAGTAATTCTCTGATAAGATGGTCTTAATTTATTTACTAACTAAAGTCATTTTCAAAGTTACTAAAAAATTTAGTCACAATTAATCTGACACTAATAAAAAAAGTTATAAAATTATAGTACCACAATCACAAAAAATATACAAAAACTATATAATTGAGTATAAATAAGACGGTTCTACAATAATTTATTGTACGACCGATTCACACAAAAATTAGTCTAATTACATTAATTTTAAGTACTTTTAATATATGTATACTACACTAAGTTAGGACTTTTATGCATTTTTTTTACTATTAACATCGCTGTCATTTGAAATTAACAATCGTATCATATTTGATTTCATAATCATATCTAAAATATATTTATTTATCTACATTAACAATCGTATCATATATATTCGACTTACTTATTTTAATATTTTTTTTTTCTATAACAAAATGTACAACTAAATACCTTAATCTATTACGTAGTATGTCGTTTACAACTCCATTTTTAAAAATTTCAAATAAGTATTTTGCATAGTTTTTTTCACTTTTATTATTCACATTTATAACATACATACTATAGAATACTAAATATAATCACTATTAAAAAAATTTGTAATACAAATAAATGTTGGTATAAATTATACATAAAAAAAAAAAAGCTACCAAAATATAAATTTATGCCTTTTATTTATTTTAGCTATTAATTGAAAAATCTTTACTTTTCTTCATTACAATAAAATTTATGAAATTAACTATTATTCTTAAGTTAATTTATTTTTTTAAGTTCATTCTTCAGTTAATTTAGTATTATTCTTTAGTTAATTTATTTTTTTAAGTTCATTTTTCAATTAATTTATTAGAATAATATAACATCTATAATAACCGTGCATTTATACACGGGATCTAAAATAGTATGGATATAATTGATAAACCCGTATTATATCCGTACAAAAAATTGATATTTCTTTCAAAATTCTAGACTTTTTGGACTATTCGAATTTTTTTCAATTTTTTTTTTTGCATCCTTCTGTAAAATTTTCAAAATTTACTGAAATTAGGCATATTTAAAAATTTAATTTGGCGATAGTTACTCCTTATAAATTTAAATTTACACTGCTAACCTACACACGAAATTTACTTAAATGTCCCGCCCGCACCCCTACCATCGTGAACCATTTTGCACTGAAATTAATAATATCCAAATTGCCTATCAAATTTAACAGCGATAATGCATCAGTCATCACAAAATAGCAACAATACATCAATAATTCATGATTTTATTTTCTCAAAAATTTTGATTAAAAAAAAAAGTCATTAACTTTTGTTTTACATAGAGAGAACATTGAGAATGAAAAATAGTGGATAGGGGTAGCGTCGTAGCGGTAGGAATTAGGAAATGTTTTGACAAAATACGTGCGTTAGGAGTAAAACTGTGTGCGATTGAGCAATTACGATTTTAATTGAATTTTAATTGAAATACTGATTTGAAAACAAATCCACGTTCCGAAACGGAACCGTCTAAAGACAATCCATTATACAAAAATCTAACGTCTAGGAACAGAGGTAGGCCACCATTGAAGCTCAAACCTATGAAATGCCGATAAGTAGCCTGCGTCGACCCTTTTCAAACGCTTTATCGATCTTGATCGTGTATCGCAAAAAATAAATTGGTCCTCGAGAGGAAGATACATATAAATCAATGTGTCGTCTTTCGGGTGCATCTCTGCCTGCCAGACGGGACTGTAATCAGTGTTGGTAAGGTAAGTGTAGATATAGTCGTCGTAGGACACAGTTCGTTCGACTATGTCCACATTGCCACGGCATGTACCTTTGAAAGTCGTCTGCCATTTTAGAGGTACTTGATTCGGGTTCAATTTCCAAACTATCAGCGGCATTTTGATGGCACTTCCGTCATGACCGTCAAACTTGTAGGACACGGTTTTGCTCCCCCTTTCCAGCTCCAAGAACTCGTCTTTACACTTTGGGTTATTTATGAGAAACAAGTTCCCTGAAGACTCTAGCAGAATCCCTTCAACTCGTAACGATGGCAGAACTTCAGCATCAATTACAGTACTATTTTCAGTCGTGTCATCTACGTCAAACGGATTAAACGCAGCAAAACCCGATTTATGGTGAAGGTAGATTTTGCCATTACAAACCACGCACTGAAATGTATCATCAACATGAACATCAATATCATGCGTTCGAGCTAATAGCTGATCACGCTTAACATGAAGATGAAGATACAACTTCTTCCACTGACCGATTTCTGAACAGTAAACCAACAACTTAATATCCCGTCGTAAGGTTTGATCAATAATCAACACGACTCGAAACTGGTAATCTTGTTTGTAATCATGAAGGTCTCGACACACTAAAGCAGCCCATGGTTCCAAACAATGTGGATTTTGAAAACCACAGCATGGCGGCAGAGCAACCCATTGCTTAGTTATTGGATTAGTAATATAATAAATTGGATCGCTGGCTCCGCTGAGGGACATACAATTGGAACATAATAACAAGTCCATGAATGTTGCCTCGACCTCAAAATCACGAGGCAAGTAATCCAACTTGAATTTCGGGGACCTGAACACAACTTTGTTGGCGCTTTTATCACCCACACAATACAATAGAGGTCCTTGATATGGCTTAAAATAATTTTTCTTAGTTATGAGATGTGTCCACTTAGGCTCATTATCATGGATATTATTATGACGGGATTTCAAAAGTGCAGCGTTTCTGGTCGTCTTGTGATCGGAGAATTGAGCTGCAAATCGAGGGTTGGAAATTAAAGAATACCAACGTTTGTTTACGGGCGTGCAGGCTACAACAGATGCGCAAGAAGGAAGTCGGAATAATATTTGTCTAAGCATCTTATCATCTAAATCTTCAATGCTTGTTGAATTACAAACATTGTGGTTTTTCTTTCGTGTTTTCGTAGGTCTACTCATGTAACTCATTGTGTGCGATTTGTTTGTTACAAATTTAAGAAACCATCATCAATGTATCTCTATATATATACGGAGTATATAAGTATGTGAGACCGTATTATATTTTGGTAACTTTCCTTTTCCTAGTAGAAGTACACCGTATTATATTTTGGTAACTTCTTGTCTTGGTCACTAAGTGAAATTTGTTTCCTTGTTTCTCCATAAATCAATGGAAAATCAATTAATAGATACAATAAACAACTATTATTATCGAGTAATTCTCTCATAAGATGGTCTTAATGTATTTACTAAAGTCGTTTTCAAAGTTACTAAAAAATTTAGTCACAATTAATCTGACACTAATAAAAAAAAAGTTACAAAATTATAGTACCACAATCACAAAAAAATATACAAAAACTATATAATTGAGTATAAATAAGATGGTTCTACAATAATTTATTGTACGACCGATTCACACAAAAATTAGTGATCATTACCAATTGAACACCCATACTTCTTATGCATAGATTTATATCATCATCTTATTTATAAAAGCAACAACCACAATGCATAAGTGTCGCACTATGGTTGATTGTTAACTTTTCAAAGACTTCCTAAAAATCCGCCTCACTACTTCTCACAGAATTAATTGCAACGTAAATACATTGCAGAGTAAATGACCTCTCAAATTTTATTTCTCAGCCATTGATTATACGGAGTATGAATGAATAAGCATATTTATATGTAACTATTCGTGAATAGTGAAAAAATCTGCTTTTGCTTAGTATAACTATAGAAAAATGAAAATGTTTCTAAGTTTAGAAGATATTTTGATTTTTAAGAGAATAGAAGAAAGTATAAAATAACACTCATAATAATCAAGAACGATTTTCAAAATAAAAATCACAAGTAAATTTTTTTGGAAAATAATTATGAGTGATGCTTAAAATAATTTTAAAAAAATATATATGACGACTAAAAAGAAAAAATGAAAATGAAAAATGCTTCTTTGAGAAATTATAGTACCCTTTGCCATGTTACTGTTGTACTCTCTATTAAAATTTATTTGCATCCTTTGCTTTTTTACATGGTCGATACGCATTTTGTATTGAGAATATCTATAGTTCTAAATTGTATAAAAATATAAAAATTTAATATTCATATTGTACTTATGAAAACAAATAAAATAATATCTCACGTGACTATATTTTTATTTATACATTACGAGTTTTATTGACTATTTTTCACCTGCTTGAATAGTGTCAAAAAGTGTTTGCATGTTATTGGATATGAATGAAGCAAGTATTATTTACTTATGGTTGCACATATAATTTCGTAGTTTTAAGTGAACTATACATATACACATTTGATAATTTTAAAAGACGCCTTAATTTTTATTTTATTTTTATTTTTTTTGAGTGAAAGATTAAGTTCATTAAAAATAAATTATATCGCGCATACAAATGATAACAAAATCAATCGAAAACAAAACTACAAAGATCCAAACGAATTTCTTCTCCTTAAAACAAAGATCTCTAGTGAAAAAATATACCGCTTCTGCACACCCGCCTCTATTACATCGCTGCTTCATGATACAACCTTCCATGAGGGGCTCTTGGATCCAATATGGTTTTGTAGAGAGAGTTCATTGGATTTCATAGATTGTAGTCGAAAACTCAATATCGTTTGTAACATCACATTAATCTTTCTCATTGCCAAAACACAAAAGAAAACTTTAATAAATAGAGAACAAACCCACCAATTAGTGGGAATAAAACTCTCCTTATGAGAGAACTAATTTTTTTTTTTTGAGGGAAAGATTAATTTCATTACTAATAATAATATCGATAATATTGTAGAGAATTTTACGAATTTGAGGGGCTTATTATCATCAAAAGTGATGATAATAGCCCGATAAAAGGAGAAAGTTCAAGGTTTTTTAGAGAGAAAAGAGAGAGAGGGCTAGGGTTTTTAAGAAGTTACTACTTGTGTCTTTATATATATTAAAAGACGCCTTAATTAAACCTTTTATACAACGATTTTATTATTCAAGACATTTTGAGACATACTAATATATTATACTCTTAAAATTCCTTTTTTTCGTCGAACGCCAGGGGCGGCAGAGAAAAAAGTCCCATAGGTAAGACTAATAGAGAAGACAGTTACACAGAAGCCAGTGACAGTGGAACTCATTAAGTGAACAACTCCGGGAGCATTCCAAGTCGATGAAGCCCCAACTGTTTCCGCTGAAGAAGAGGCCACACCTATTATAGAAAAACATATAACTTCACCTTGATACGGAGCTGGAGCTGCTAACTATGATGAAACCCGTCTCATTTTCCCAAAATAGAAATTCCATTTTTTTCAACTCATTTGCAAACTTTCTTTTTGGTCTATTGTTTATTACAGTATTGCCCACTTACATTACCCTTTATAATTTTTTATTAATAATTATTACACTTTTTCAACCTTCTACAATTTTTTATTAATACTTTTTCCACTCAAAATATTTTATCAATTAATTATTAATATTCATCAATTTTTGGTGCAAAATGAAATGAGAGTAAAAAGGTGGAATGGAGGGAGTACTATATAATCAACTTCTCCGTATTAGTTTATTAGTATATGACTATATCTATGATAATATGAATAATACTTTTATATATACGGAGTCTGTACTATTTTAGAACTCGATCAATCAAGTAAATAAAGTTGTTAACTATTATCGATCAAATTACATATTTTGCATCATTGTTTCTCATTTCTGACATTTTATATCGACTTAAATTATACGGAGTGCATCATATTACTCTATATTTTCATCATATATAAATACGACAAGATCAAAGATGTTTTGATACAGCTATAATACTAATTTTCATTTGTAAAGCGTGTTAATGAAATTATTTAATAAATACGGAGTATCATTTACTAAAATTACAATATATAGAAAAAATAGATTCTCACAATGTTAATAAAACAACAATAACTATTACAACTAGACTCAAAAATATATTAGAACAACAATATTGGGTAAGGATCCTCTCCATTTGTTGAAAAGAAATGGACATCCATTTCTTTTCAATGGTGGAGATCGAATCTTGGAAAAATCTAAGGGGTTGTAATTATTTGATAAAAATAATGTTTTAATGAAGGAGAGAGAAAATATATTAAAATATTGATATATTAGAGAGAAAATGAAGAGAAAGAAATGGAGAGGATCCAAATTGAACAATATTATGACACACATGCGTAGAGCTGTCAACATCTGACCCGACCCGATAAACCGCCCGAAACCGACCTGTAAATGACCCGAAATTAACCTGCCTTTTACGACCCGAACCCAAAATCTACCCGAACCCGAAATGACCCGAAAACAATGGATCAAAACCCGACCCGTAGCGGGTTAACCCGTTGAGTAAAACAACTTACGTTCCTATATATAAAATGTCTTTATCAGTTTCAATTTACATGTAAATTTCTACTACAAATTAATTTTAAATATTTCACACCTAATAAATTTTTCATAATTGAAAATTTTCACTTAAATTACAATCTTTATTATTTAATAATTATAGAATCAATCATTTTAATAGTGTTTGTTAGTTACATTTGACATTATGAATTTGAGGCATCTGAAATCATTATTAAATTTTGAAACAAAATATATGTGGAGAATAAATGAGAGAAATGAGAAAAAAATGATATATTTTTAAGTCGCTAGTTCGAGTTAACATTTTAAATTTGAAGATACTACTTCAAAACTACATATATGGATCTAATATTATAAATATCGATTTAATAGACATATACGCATCTATAAACTTATTTTAAAATTTTCAATTTTGGAACTTATAATTAAAAAAATTTAATTTTTCAATAATATGTCAATTCGAGTTGATTTTTGGAGGCACCATAAAAATGTTTGTTTTTTTTGGTTAAAACACCCTAAAAGTGAAAATAATGCATTTGGAGGGTAGCTGAAAAGTTTAAATTTTCTGATTTGGTGGGATGTACAATCAAGGAATAAATTTGAGGAGAAATAAGTGATTCCGAATTCTAAATTTGGGAGGGAAATAGTGAAATACGTATGATGTATCAGTACCAGTGTACCACCCAAAGTCTTCACATTAGTAATTCACATCGGTAATGATTAATAAATGCACAATTCTGAGCAACAACTTCTACTAATTTTAATATTTGTGCTTTGACATCATGTAAAGTTTGACTATAAATGAAGAGAATAGTTTTTTTTTTAGTGAAAATTAAACTACACAAATTCTCATATAAAGCAGAACTTGGTTCTTGTAGCAATTGAAATATTAGCGAAAAGACAAAGGACAAGTGGGAAGAAAGATGTTCTCCCCACTTGTCGCTGTCTTTTCTTAATATTTGGCCGTTCTAAGCAGATGCTGCGTTCACATAAAACTACACATTAAACTATTATACCAAAAAAAGAAATAAAAATATGGATAAAAAGATATTGATTACCCGTATTTTGGCCTGCTTGACACTTGGGCAGACACCCGAGCGCATATACTGAACCCGAAATACACCCGACCCGTATGTTACCCATGTAATAGTTACCCGAACCCGAAACCCGCCCGCCCGACCCGTTTGACAGGTATACTGACATGCGTAATGAATGAAAACTTTATTACTCCGTATAAGTGATTCATTTCAATTATTTTTTTCTAAACAGTACTAGTACTAGATAATACGGAGTAATATACTCCGTAATATAAACTACATCATCCAGTAAATAACATATGTCGATATCTCAACATATTCCAACAATTTCTACGACACGCTCACACGCCAAGTAATTTGTTAAACATTTTGCTTGAGCTCCCGTCATTCGCCCAAGCTTTCGCAGCCTCTTCCCCTACTCTTTTCGCGCTTTCCCTCAAACTCCCGCTAGTCATGAGCTCCTTAATCTTCTCTGAAACTTCATCGCCCTTAATCAACCTTTGTCCGAACCACCCCCATTCTCGCTCCCAAATGCCTAATCCCGCGGCTTTCACAACCGCGGCATTCATCCTTTGATCGCCGTGTAAAGGCCAAGCTAGAAGAGGTACTCCTCTTTGAGCGGCTTCCATGACCGAGTTCCATCCACAATGGGTCACAAACCCGCCTATAGACGGGTGTGATAGGATCTCTTCTTGGTTCACCCATTCCTTCAGCACCAACCCTTTTCCCTTCGTTTCCTCAAAGAACGACTCGCTCAGTAAGTTGTGCAGATCTTCTTTGTCTTCGTTGTCGACCACCGTAGTTTTAATCAACCACAAGAATCTCAGCCCGCTGTTCTTGAGACCTTCTCCGATTTCTGTTATTTGTTCGTTGCTCATTGCTGTTCTACTTCCGAAGGAGACGTAAACTACCGATTTTTGTGGCTGATCATCTAGCCATGATACTCTCTTAGATCCTGTAAACATAAACGGACCAAAAATATTATATATAACAAAACGAGTATCGACAAACGTGTAAAAAACAAGCGTAAACAGTAGAATATACCATTTTGAATTCCAAGAGGAAGAAGAGGACCAATATGAAAAACAGGGGAGATTTCAGTCCACACTATCCCACTCTGCAAAGCTGAGACCGCATCGTTCTCGAAATACTCAAACGTATTCAAAATCACACCCTTCCCATCCTTCACATGTGGACAATTTATCTCCAACACTCTACCCAACACATGGTTCGAGTTATACATAAACGAGGGTATCTCATCACACGGCACGCACCCCAAACCCGGTATCTTAACATCCTCGCCTTTCACAAACCCGGTCAAAACCCGACTCAACATGATCGAGAAGAACCTCGCAGACGACGTGATCACAGTGTAGCAGTCGACATCACGCTTCTGAAGTGGGGCAATGAGGCCGGAAGCAAGCATGATGTCGAGGAAGACAGCGGAGGGGGCGGGGGCAGGGTTCAAAATCTCGGCCGAGTTGACTCGTCTCGGCCGAGAAGTCTCGGACTCGGTGGCCGCCGAGACGAGATAGGGCGAGATTTCACGGACCTTTCTAAAACAGTCCGAAATCGTCCGAGTTCGCCGAGTTGACTCGGAAATCGGATTTCTCGGCCGATTTTAAAGATGTAACTCGGGCCATCTCGGTTACCTGTAACATTTCTTTGTTTTTCGTTTTTTTTTTTTTTGGTGCAGAGGTTGGTACTTCACTTGGTAGGGATGAAGTTAGATTGACTTTTGAGAGGGTTTGGCTTTTCATGTGACTGTGAGAGTGGGCATGTGGTTATGAGAGTGTAACGTGTCTTTTTTTACTGTTATTTGATTTTTACTTTTTTTTGTTTTTTTGTTTTTAATTGATTTATAGTGTTTGTGTTACAATTTGGTTATCCCACCTAACCAATTACTTCAAGAAGTACTCCGTATTTTGTACTCCGTAAAATTACCAATCCAATTAAATAAAATTATTTTTATTTATTAGTTAATTTTACATTATATAATTTAGTAAATTTCATTTCTTTCTTCTTTTTCGGCCGTAAAGGTGTATTCTCTAATCTATGTAGTTTCTGAATTTCAACGCTAAACGTATATCGGCCCGTGAGATTTTCATTACACTTTTAAAAGCGTTGTTATGTACGTATTTAGGCGTAAAATAACATCGTAAATATGTTTATATATAAATACATTAAAAAGCTTCTAAAACAAAAATCAATGACGAGTCGTAGTCGAGACAAGCGATTGAGGCCGATCTGGTGACACCGCGACCGCAACCGCGATCGCGACCGATACCGATATTTAAAACCCTGGGCGGGGGTGAGGGAGGAGAGGTGGTCGGCGAGGAGGTGGGAAGAGCGGGAGACGGAGTCGTAGCGAAGGGAGAAAGGGTCGGAGGAGGTAGAAGTAGTGGAGGGAGGGAGGGTGTGGAAATGTGAGGAGGAAATGTCGGGGTTAGCGGATAAAAAAGCGGAGATTTGGGTGGATTCGGCGGTGGAGAGGACGGGGAGTATGATAACGAGTGTGACTTTGGAAGACGGAGTTAGGGATAGCATAGATGCTAAGCGCAGGAACGGGGTCAAGTGCCCGATTCCTGCGCTAGGGCATATTGCTACGTGAGTGTACTTGGAGAGTGTGGCCATGACTTATTATTATTGTTGTGTTTGAGAAGGTGTGATTAAGTTGGTTTTATAAGGGGGCTGATTAGAAAGGGGTAAGTTTTATGAAGGGTGTGAGATTGTACAAGTGTGTTTGGGGTTAATTGGTCATCATCATTGGTTGTTCATTGTACGACTACATTGACTGCAATTTTAATTTGTGGTTTTGGTTGGTTTGTTACTGTACTCAAAATTAAATTTACTCCGTACGATATATGGTAAGTTACCCAGCCCTCTAGCGTACGATAACTATGCCCTGTGGTTTTGGTTGGTTTGTTACTGTAGTGAAAGAAGTACTGGAGGGTCAAGTATTCATCCTATGGCCACAATTAATTTGGTCTTCATCTAACGATCCATATATTTTGTTGCTTTTAATTTTAAGTTTTTTTTTTTAATTTAGTTTAAAAAAATCTAATTTAAATGTTTTAATTTACTTTATTTTAAATTTTAAATATTAATAATTAATAATATGATTATCAAACGAATACCCGTCATATTTCAATCGATAAATTAATACGGAGTATATAGAATAAATAATCGTATAAAATAGAAAAATATACTGTTAAAGTATACTCTTATCATTATGTGTTATTCCATTTATTTTTTAAATTTTAATTTTTTCAGTTAAATTTTTAAAGTTAGACTTATATAAAACTATAAAAACTACCAAAAAATAATAAAAACAATTTAAAAAATATTAAAAATGAAAATAGACAAAAAAATATAGACCATTAGATGAAGACCAAGAATTAACTAAGGTCATCGGATGAGTACTGGACCGTTGAAAGGATCCATAACTAAGGCCATCGGAGAGGATGAGTACTGGACCAAGAATTAACTAAGGTCATCGGAGAGGATCCATACTCCATAACTATGCCTTGATGGCATGTTACCGGCTCTTTCATGTTTTTAACATATTTTCCTTTTTAATTTTGGACCGTTGAAAGGTAACGAAACGAAAAAAAAAAAAAAAAAAAAAAAGATGGAGATGATTCATATTTTTCAAAAATTCATATTAACTTTATTTTAATGGAGAATTAATGTCCGACATGACATTTTCAAAAATAAATAAAAGAATAATAATTAAGATGAGGGAATTGACGGCGTCTCACTCCTGTTTGTATCACACAATTTTCATACTTGAGACATTACTAGTAGTAACATCAAAAATGCAAAATCATCTACTGTACTATAAGTATGCACCGACTTTAATAATTTATCCATTTTTGCATCATAATCCCAAATTCATCCCGTCAATACGAACGAAGGTGATGCATCGTGTATGGGTTTCTTGGGCAACCCATAAGAATGATCAAAAAATTGAAAGAAAGTTGAAATTAGACCTTAAGCTCTTAGAGAGGAAGCGGAGAGATCAGAAAGATGAGTATGAACATTGAGAGAAGCCAGCATGTCGGAGTTTTGTTTGATGTTTTCGAGCCTCCGTCGCAATTTTTCATCACCGGCAACGCCAAGGGGGGTTTCGATTGCACATGGCGGGAAATACCATTTTCGTCACTCACACTTCAACTAAACTTGTACTCCCTAATTGATTTGGATTTATTAAAAATTCAATTTTAATATTTGAAATGTACCAAGTATGGAGTAGTATTTTAATTTTAAATTCAATTTTTATGGTGAAGTTTGGTGACTCCTATAATTCGTATTCGTATTCATATTCGAATTGAAATTAAATTCTATAAATTTTTTTAGTTTAATACACGTATATATAAATGCACCAAAATAAATAAATAAATAGAGATATTTAATATTTATTTGAAAAAAAGTGCTAATTAAATTAAATATTTAGTTAAAGTATGAATAATATTATAATACAATTATATAAATATTATGGAGTAACAAAATTAATATGTTTCTCCTAATGTATACGTTAAGATTTCAAGTTGTCTTTGAATAAAAGATATTCGGTTTAAAAAAATGGTTAATTGAACATAACCCCCTTTTATAATATTTTTTTTCAAAATAAACCTCTTATATGTTTATTTTATAACATAAACTCTTTTTAAGACATTTTTGTTTTAAAATCACCCCCAAAGTTGAATTTTGTTACTTAAAAATGGCAACCAAATACATTTTAAGTCACCCTTCAAGATGCAAGTATGCAACCATGAATAACTAAAAATATGTTGGAACCTCTTAAGAAAAGTCTATATATGAGTGTGAATATTCATTTTTTAAGTAACAAAATTCGACTTTGGGGATGATTTTGAAACAAAGACGTCTTAAAAGGTGGTTATATTATAAAATAAACATATAAAAGAGTTATTTTGAAAAAAAAAAGTGTTATAAAAGGGGTTATATTCAATTAATCCTAAAAAAATGTGCTAATTGTATTTTCTTTGCGAATTCAAGTATTTATATTATAAAAAGTAAAACATCATAGTAAAATTGATCAATTACTTTTTTTTCTTCAAATATTATTTTAGGATTAATTGTTAAACACATCCTTTAAAAAAATGTGTTTTGTCAAACACCCCCTTTAAAAAAAATAGTTATCAATTACCACCTTCAAAAAAAAAAATTGTCGACCACAACCTTTTGGCCGGAGTTGACCAAATTTCGACGTTGACTTACCGGAACTCATGCTTTTTTTCCAACTTCATCTTCTTACCTCCCTCAAATTCGAATGTTAATCTTTGAAAACCCAAAATACACCCCCTCCAATCAACAATTTCAACATAAAACTTAGAAATTCATCCTTCCAAAGAAAAAAAAAAGGTGCTCCGGTGACCAAAATGTCAAAAGTTAGTTGATTTAAGTCAAACTCAAGCCAAAAGGTTGTGTTTGAAAAAGAAAGTTTTTTAAAGGTGTTAATTGACAACATTTTTTTAAATACAATGTTTGAAAAAATGCATTTTTTAAAGGTTGTTTTGACAATTAATCCATTACTTTGAGTTCAAGAAGTAATTTTGAGTTTTCATGAGCTGCTCAAATTCTAGAGGTTGATGAAGATATTAGCCTAGAAAAAATTTGTAGAGTTGCCGCAAAATTAAATAGTAAAAGATAACATAGAAAATTTTGATGAAAGAGAAACATCGAAAATCTTCTTTGAAAATCTTTAATTTTAACCATAATACACTACTAGAAAATGAACCTATTGCAACACATTGTGAGCAACACTCTTTATAAATGTTGCAATTTGGCAAAAATTATTATCTTGGCAACACTTTTTGGAGAAATGATGCATTATCCAATCTATTGCAACATTTTTGGAAAGGTGTTGCTAATTTGGTACAATATGCAACACTTTATAAAAATATGGGTGCATTTTGCAACACTTTTGTCAAATGTTGTGAAGTATGAGTGCATTTTGCAACACTTTTGTTAAATGTTGCCGATTTTAGAAACAAAATGTGTTACTTTAGTTAAATGTTGCAATCGTTGAATGATAAGATGAAACGAGACAATTGATAAATAACCGATTAAGTATTACAGATGGTCTCTTTATCAAAGAAATCCATTATCCCAAATAAATGGTGTCTTATATAATAACAAAGAGACCAATTAAGTATTATATATTATAGATAGTCTCTTAATCAAAGAAGTCAATCCCCCAAAATGCACTATTAGAAAAAAAGGGAATTAGTTAAACAAATAAAGAACGGTTAAATTGCTTAAGCGTTTTCCAAATTAAAGAAAACGTCTCAAATCCCAACCGATCTCTTATATTAAAAAACTAAATTACAATTATACTAAAATGTCGCCTTCCTTTCATAGTAAAATTTAAATAAATTAAAACAACGCTATATTTAAATAATGAAATTTTGGTGGTGTAGTTGGTGAGGGTAGTCAATTGATAACATAGAGGTGCAGGGTTCGAATCCCATAGGACACATTGCTTTTATTTTTTGAAAGTGTTGTTGCAACTCCTTATCTAAGTGTTGCAAGAAAAAAGTGTTGCATACTAAAAACACATGCAACACTTTTACAAAGTGTTGCTTTTAGTCCAGAATTGTTGCATTAAATGTTGCATTAACCTATTGTAACGGAGTTTTAAGCAGCACATTTAAAAGTGCTGCGTAATGTATAAGGCAACATTTATAAGACATTTTGCAACATATTTGTGGTGTTGCAATAGCCTAATTTTGTAGTAGTGATATAACCGCAACCCGAATAGACATATACGGAATATTTTACAAACCCCATAATTTATCCAACTGTATCACTCGAACTCGTAATTACTCGAATTGTAATCGTATAACCCCAACCCGAATAGACCACATTTATTGGTGAACTTTTGCAAAATACAACCCTTTCTCACTCATCAAATCCTACAACCCACACTCTCAACTTTTATCAATTTTTACCCTCTTATCAACAACCCACATTAACCCATATTATTATCTACTTCCTCCATTCCATTAGGTAGTATACATTTGCTTTTTGCACAAAATTTTAGGTGAGATAAAAATCAATTATATGTTAGGTCGTCATAAAAAAGGTTACACTTACACCTAGTGTATCGAGACTTTCGGTACACTACGAATTACATCACGCCACGTGAAATTTAATTAAAAAAAATTATATCAATTATAGTAATTAACTTCCTCAAACTTCCCTCCAATTAATTAATTTGAAATTTGAAATTCAAATTAATTATAATTTCTCATAA
Source organism: Dianthus caryophyllus (assembly GCA_023091065.1). NCBI lineage: Eukaryota > Viridiplantae > Streptophyta > Magnoliopsida > Caryophyllales > Caryophyllaceae > Dianthus > Dianthus caryophyllus. The sequence goes on along the minus strand of CM041525.1, from coordinate 6,539,377 downwards.
AATCTTTAATATTTATTCCATTTTTAATTATATCAAATTTCCTTTCTTTATTATGTGTCAAATTATTATTGATGGTATACTAAAGACTACAGTAGTCTTTAGTACATCGGGTGTAACTGTTGCAACTTCCGATTGTCATGGGTCTCCCAACCAACCCAACACACAATAGGTTGGCAACCCAACATGTATTTCCATGTATTTACCTTTAATTTTTTTTTTACTTAATTTCTACTAGCAACCTATACAAAAGAAATCACCAATAAAGGTAGTCTAAAAGTGTCGACTTTAATTTTCTTCATTAAATATAAATTATCCAACATGTAAACACTGGTTATTTATTGACTCCCTATTCTTCCATAATTTGTTGTATTTCTATGTAGTAAACATATTACTCCATAAGACATATAGTTATTGGCAATGTTTGTATACTTAATAAACTTATTAATGTATCTTGATAACCTATTATTGTATCTATGTTAAACGGAAATAAAAATCAGTCGTTAACTAATTATCAACCGATGTACACATATATTTTTTTAATATAATCACTTTAATAACCATTTATAAAACAATTAAATGACACAAAAGTGTTTTTTCCATCGTTGTTTACAATCCCCTTAAAAAAACAAACAAGTACAGTACACTTGCTACAAAAGATGAGCATATTGGACAACTATAACAAATTGCGAACAATCAAATCTAATACTACGCTCTTGCTACCAGTGTCAATAGGCATCAGTCCCTTTAATGCATCATGTATGCACTTGATGTCTAAAATGATACCTACAAAGTATAGAAAAACAATCTGTAGTTAGTATATTTCTACTTGAATTTGAATTTATCACAAATAAATGTTGTAAATTTCATTAACATTTCATTGACTCTACATCTCTACTAACTAATGCATATATTCTCTAATTCCAAACAAGATAACTCGCACATTAGACGCTCACAATTTTCTAATAAAAATAGTTCTTTGAGACATTTCATTAAACATTTGAGATGCACAACTCAATTGACCACAATTTTTAGATATTCAAGTTAACAATGTGTGATTAATTTTGATTATACCAGTTAACATGTTCCGCCACAAAAATAAATAAAAGTTTCGAATCAAATATACACAAGATACACAAAATGTTCTTTAGGTACACTAAATTATATATTAGACACAAGAATTATTTTCTATTCAAATATAAGAGCAACATCGAACATTTAAAACTATAATAATAATAATAATAATAATAATAATAATAATAATAAGGTAGTATCAAACATAGACAAACATAAACGTCACTAAACTTAGTTCTAGTAAACAATAAAACATTGTCAACTAACGTTTGTCATCACACAATACATGAAATTAGGGTTTGAAAATGAACAATTAATTGTATTCCTCCTCAAATCTGCATCTTTGAAATCCAAATTTAAATTTCATATAATTCACGAAACAGAGCTAGTAAACACACATCAAATATAGAACAAAAAAACAAATTCATGCATGTGTAACTTCAATTGGAACAAATTTGACCTCTTACACAACGAAAAATCAATAGAAAAACAATTTCACATAGATTTAATCAAAGATTGGGAGAAAGTACTTGAAAAAATTGATCAAAAGTATGATTGTCGGGATAAAAAGGATGAATCTGGCTTAATTATGGATTGAATTAGTAAATTGAAATTAAATTGATATGATCGAATAGATGAATGTAGCGGGAAATCTGGGGAAAGAGGAAAGCTAAAGAGAGATGCCGGGGGATGAATTTAGAGAGAGACTGAAATTTGATACTATTACGCAATTTGTTTGGTCACATTGAATTAATTTCCTCCGTGAGATTAAATCTAATCTAATGGCTTATATTAGGTCTCACAGTTCTCATTGAATTTATGGTTTTCACATGATCCAAAATATCTGATAATCTATTTGAAATTCAATTCACTTTCGGTTCAATTCGGGTGAAATCAGGTAAATATATTGTAAGACGAGCTATCTGCGAGTTTCCTTCAAGTTTTAGTGAACTAATTGGCGCCAAAACATAATAAAAAAAAGTTTAATCATACTCGTAGAGTTGCCCAATCATAAATTTCGTACTTTTCAAAATTACCTTAACTATTACTCCCCCATTTTCCCATTTCACCTTTTTACACTTGTCGGTGAATGTCGAAACTGTAATATCTACTCCCTCCATTCAATTCCAAATTACAAGTATTCTATTTTTGGCCATTCAAATCCAAATTGCACATTTCCTTTTTTGGCTATAGAAATAATACTATTATATTAGTAGGGTCCACATATTCACTACAAATAACATTAAATACTAATATCTTCACTCCACTAGTTGTCCTTTTAATATTATAAAATCGATTTCTTAAAACCCGTGCGTAAAGTATACTTGCAATTTGGTTATGAATGAAGGGAGTATAACTTAACCTTATAAGAAATTTTAAAATTTGGATATTAATATTGTACTCACATAACCAAATCAAACAAGAACATACATAACTATATTTTCACCTATAAATTGCAAATATTCGGAAGATTCCTTACCCACTATATGCTCCATGACGTATACAAAATTATCACATTTAGTTTATAACGATCACAATCAATCTAAATATAGTTTCATTTATGTATTAAAAACTCATCTTTCACTTGATCAGTGTTCTTCGACTTTTTCCCGAAGTAAGTTTAAGTCAATCACAAATTTAAATATGAAATCAACCTCCACCTCGAAGGTTTGACAAGATTTGAAACCAAAACAATGACATTGATTGAATGGACAATCACCAACAAACAAAACCAAAAATTTCCATAAAGTATGTCATGCATGTTAAATTGTTAAGTACCGCATAATTGGTTGTCGTTGTTTTTTTTTTTTTTTTTTTTTTTTTTTTTTTTTGAATAACGTGGGAGCCGCGGTACCTTAGGTCTTGTGTGGGTAAACACGGCGTGCGTGATAGCGCAAACCAATCTGTGAGGTTAGCCCACTTTGCAGGGGTGGCAGTTTCGTGATCGATTAGGCGTAGCGCCGAGTTTAATATTCATGAGATTCTTTCTTGGAGGAATCGAGCACAGGCCGTAGAATTTCAGCGTGTTTTAGCTCTTTGAGCCGTGGTTGTCGTGTTATTAGTTATTACTAAGTACGTTAAATGAATACGTCTTTGGGTCTTTTGGTATGTTGCGTGCATAATGCGTATCCACTACCACTTTAGTGTTGTTATTTTGTTTCGTTTTCGCCACCTACCCTCCTCTAGGTAAAATGTACTCTTACCTCAATTCAACCACCTAACCAAAGCTCACCAACTATTTTTCTTTTGTGCACCACCACAAACTTTTTTTTACCACGATTTTAAGATAACTAATTAGCGATTTTTGAAAATAAATTACAATAGGTTTTATGTAAAACCGTCTCATGACGAAAGTTTTACTTCCTTCATTCCAATAGGTAGTATACATTTGCTTTTTGCACAAAATTTTAGGAGACAAAAACATACGGAGTATGAGGTAAGATATGCAAATGCTAAAATGCCCTTCCACTTGTTTAAGGTGAGTGAGTGGATGTTAATAAAGTGAGGGTAATTTAGTATTTCTATTTAATAAAGTATGGACCAAATTAGAAATTTATACAAATGAATGAAATTGTCAAATAAGGAATATGTATAGAATAAATTTGAATGAAGGAAGTACTCCGTATTAATTAGTTGAAATAGGCACTTAGAGCAAGTGCAATGGGAAATTTTTTCATAAAGTTTTTCCTTTGCCAACTCATTTTTTTCATATTCCAAAGTTTAAGAACTTTATAATACAATGGAGAAACTTTTTAATTTATTTTTATTGGCCCCATTAATTTTCTCTTCACCATTTATTTTTTCTTGTAAATTGTAAGAACTTGGTTCTAAAATAAGAACCAAGTTTTTGGTTTGACAAACTCAATCTGAATTCGCGATGGGAAGAAGCTTTATTTTGAGGTTCTTATTAATGGCCGATAATAAAAACTCGTTATGCATCTTTCATTTATTATCTCTTTGTCAAAGAGTTCTCACAATGTTGTTATTGTGAGATCGTCTCTCAAAAAAAATTGTGAACAAATCTAATTAAATAAATTATATCTTTTTATAAAATCATGAATGTTTTTGCAGTTTTTTTTTTCTTTTTTCTTTTAAATAAATCAAACGTAAATCATTTTTTAATAAAACAAAGAGACTGACTAATACAAAATACTCTATATGAAATTTTCTTATTCATTTACTTTGCACTTTGTGCTCGATTTTTAGCTCAATCTACGCATAGGAAGGGGTATAAGTAGACCTGTCAAACAGGTCGGTCGGGCGGGTTTCGGGTTTGGATAACCATGGCAAGATAACATCTGGTCGGTGTATTTTGGATTCGGGTAATATCTGAATTCGGGTGTGTCACGGGTTCAGTCGGGTTAGGGTCAAAATACGGGTTAATTAACGCCCCTTTATCGATTTTTTTTTTTTTTTTTTGTATAACGGTTTACTTTTCACTAAGAAAAAATACTTTAATTGATTATACAATATTAAAAAATAAAAAATTTAATTATAAGTTAAAAATTAATAATATTTCAAAATAAGTATATATAGACGTGTAATTATTAAGTCAATATTTACGTATAACATACGGAGTATTAATTATAAGCTGATGTGAATATTAAACACTTTAAATTATAAAGTAAAACAATAAAATATATGATGAAGATTTTGATCAAAATGCACTGTAGAGTCAGTTGTGTCTTCAAATTCTAAAATGTTACCGAATTCTGAGCTTATAGTATCATATTTTTTTCCACATTTTTCACTTATTCTCCACATGTAATTTTGTTTCAAAATTTCGTAAATAGTGATTTAAGATGTCTCAAATCATAATTTGATGTCCAATACAACTAACAAACATCATTACTACGAATTACTCAGTATGATTTTTATACAATTATTAAATAATAAATATTATATTTAAGTGAAAATTATCGATTATGAATAATTTGAGTCGATGTGAAATGTTTAAAATTGATTTAAAATAAAAAATTTCATGTGAAAAAAAAAATTGATATTGACATTTTCTATCTTGGAACATAAATTTCTTAACTTAGCAGGTTAACCCGCTACAGGTCGAGTTATGACCCATTTTTTGGTCGTTTAGGGTTGGTCGTTTTGGCTTGGGTAAAAAAGCGAGGTTTATTTGGGTTATTTTGGTCGGTTTGGGCGGTTTCTGAGGTGAATTGATTTTGGCAATTTCTAGGTATAAGGGTAATAATCAAATAAAAGGACCTTAAAATCATTTTTTTGTAAGACATAAATTTCAAAAAACTAATTTGTGATAAATATTTATTAATAAATATTAAAAACTTTATTCTATTAAAAAAAATATTTGTATTAATTTTGATAATATGTAAAATGATTAAAGGGTGTTTTTCTTTGATCCTTTTTAAACTAAATAATTTTGTAAACAAAAAATAAAAAAATGGGTAATATTTCAAAATTTATTTATAAAAGGTAAAAGTTTCGAAAAAGTATATTATAAAAGGTAAGTTTAAATTCATTCATTTATTTATATATAAGCACATATAAAAATTCCTAATTATATTTAGACATCATTCATCATCTCAAATTACATTTTTGTACAGTTTTTTGACTTTGGGCTTTGCTTTGGTGGCTTCAACATGGAAGCAAAGCTCTTCAATTCTTCAATTCAATCTCATTTTTGCGCACCCAAATCAAAATCATGGAAACCCATTGATTTATTTCACCACCAAATTTCCAAAGTTTACACCTTTGGTTCATGCAATTCACCATTCAAGCGCATCAATTCTCTTAAAGTTTCATCTTCAAGTATAACTGCTATGTATGGACTTTAAATTTGCATATTTTTTTATTGTTTATTTGTTGATTTTGGTAGAGTAGTTTTTTTTTATTGGATGTACGGTTGTTGGTTTTCTGTGCACGCATTAGAAAAACCGATTTATTTTATGAGTAGAGTTTATAAGAAAATGATGATGTGCACAATTCATTTTGAAAGACCGTCTTTTGTTAGACTTTACATCAATTTCTAGTTTGTGGATCGATGGTTTATGATGAATTTTGTTATGTTTATTGAATGAAAATTGCTAAATGAAACTACATAAAAGGTATCCCTTGTGTTTGAGTTTGTTTTATGGTGTTTGTAACATTGTTGATTAGTCAATTGTTGTCTGTATATTAATGAGGTTCATGCTATAAGTATGATAGTTTATGTTTGACTGATGTTATGAAGTAGTGAAGGATATAATGCGCTGCGATACGATGCAATGCAATGCTGTGTGCATCTCTCTTAATTTGCATTTTGGGTCGTCTCTAGTTTTGTGATATTGTGCTATGTATACGGGTTTTGTGTTCCCGTCTGTCTTATGATTCGTTGTAACATTGTTGACTAATTGGTTATCATTTGTAGAGAGGTTCATGGGATTGTTATGAGAATTTGTCGTGTACTAATGTTATGAAGTAGTGAAGGTTGTAGCAATGATAAGTGTTCATGTTCGTAAGTGAGGTTTTGAGGCATCGGCATCATTGTTCTCCATACTGAAAACACTTCGTTCATGGTTCAGCAAATGGTTTGAATCCTACGAAATACTTGTAGGCTGTTTCTGTTTGAAAAAGCTATCAGTGTGGAGTCCATTGATTACATGAGAATCATACGTTGTTCTTCTGTCTTTCTCAGATGCATCGGTTTATACCTCCAGACAAACTGTACCTACATTGAGCTAACAGATGATTTGGGAATCATGTTTCAGCCGCGTTGTTGAACCCAAACAGTCAAACACCTAATTCATAAACTTTGATGAGATTGGGTTTTTGTTGCCTTAACTTTAACAAAGATCAGCCAGGAACATAAGATTCCCAATACGTAAATTTTTTTTACGATGGATGAATTTGAGGGATATAACCTTCGAAGATTGTTTCTTATAGAAACTATGAGGGTATATGATAGTAATAAGATAGATTCCAACCTAGTCCCATCCTTAATGTGTAAGGGTAACTTGACTTCATGTTTTCTCTCGTATTTTAGGATGAGTTAATTTTATGCTCTAACAAAAATTAAACATTTCTTCTCACTCTGATCATCTTTGAATTCGTTTATGCAAATAACTGAGCGGTTTTCCTACATGGTAGGTTAAATAATTAATATTTTTGTTCCCTGTATCAAAGCCCCCAAATCGGAAGAATTATTAGGGCCAACAACATTTTAATGGTTCAGTTCCTATGCCTTAGTGCATTTCACTTTCAATACAGAGGCTTAGTTCTGAAATCATTTCTGCAAAGTGTTTTTCTTATCTCAAGTACAAAGTATGCTCTGACTTTCGGTATTGTATCGTTTCTTTTTCCATATTTGCGCTCAACATATTCAACAACTTGAACTAGTATCACTTGAAAGCTTGCATTGTATGGAACTATTTGTTATGTTTGTTCCCATTCATGTCCGTGCTGTGACATTATCTGATGCACTAATGACATGAGATGCATAATTATTTTTTGTTATGTGTATGTAGGACAATTATAACAGAAATACAACCTTTTTAGTGTGCTTTATTTACAATAGTCAAAATGTAAAGTTCCGAGGTAAGTTGAAGTTTTAAATAAACTATATGCTCTTTTATTTTGTGTAGTTCACCAGCAAAGACGAGAATCGATGCGAGCGAGAGCCTGACACTGGATGGTATTCGAAACTCTCTTATACGACAAGAAGACAGCATCATATTCAGCTTCCTCGAGAGATCGCAATTTTGCTACAATGCAGACACATACAACCCTGATGCATTTCCTCTGCATGGCTTCCATGGTTCCTTGATTGAGTATATACTCAAGGAGACTGAAAATCTTCATGCTCGGGTATCATAATTTTGCTTATCATATAAATTTTTGGTAGATGTGAGGTTAATATGCGTATTTAATAGCTCCACAATTATCTACCTTCATGCAATAGGTTGGAAGATATAAGAGTCCAGACGAGCATCCTTTCTTTCCCGATGATTTGCCTGAGCCATTGTTGCCGCCTCTACAATATCCTCAGGTAACGTTAGAATTAAGTTTTGAAGTATTTTCTTTCCATTTTCATGTAGGAACTGCATGTCTTTCTATTATTTTGGTTCCGTTTCTATTCTCCTTATGAACCCCTGAACTGTCAGTTGGGAAATGAGCTATATAGCCAAGTGCTGGTTGTTAACACTGAGGCTTTAAACCTTATATTGGCTACCGAGTGATACATTCAATACAATTGTCAAATTTTGCTCAATGTTGAATCAATGCAATTCCAAGTTGCCTGAGTTTGATCAATCTTGATGGTTAATTGTAGGTTCTTCATCCAGCTGCTGATTCGATAAATATAAACCAACAAATATGGGACTTGTATTTTAAAGGTATTCTACCGAGACTTGTAAAGCCAGGGGATGATGGTAATTGTGGATCTGCAGCAATATGTGACACAATATGCTTACAGGTGGTTTATTACTTCCTTGACGGTAATCGAGTTGAAAACTGCTAAATACTCCTAGCTAATGAGTAAATTAACTAAATTCTATACGCAGTAATATGTTAGCTTCAGATATCTATTCTCAAAGTCATCTTAAGAAATGATCACAATGACCTTACTTTTTCATTTATTCCGCTCTTATCATTCTATGAATCATCGTTACGTACTCCTTCTGAACTTGCTTTGATATTGGCCTAAAAACTTTGATTGAATTTAGAATGAGAAGAATTGGATGATAGATTACGTAGTGAATACAATCACACAATACTTTTATCCTTTGTTTGAATGGGGAGATTTGGAGGGCAGTGGAGGGATGATAGTCACTTGATGCATTTGGCGTAGAAGGATGAAACCCTCTACAACAACATTTATGGTTTCCTAAGGATTTCTGAGGTCCATGTATTGGGTTGCAGAATGTGCATGGCTTTTTTTTGTAGCAGAAACTTGCTATGTGTAGTCTCATGTTTTGTTACCTCTAATTGTTATCTCCACAATTTCGTGAATTATTTTTTCTTATGTGCTCCTTAAATCTCACGCCAGTATTTGTTTTTGGAAGTATCAAAGAAGTGAGGCAGTTTAAAGAAGGTTTAATTCACCCACATTTTCTATTTTTTTTTGCCCTAAAAACACGATTTTGTGCATTTTGATGTTGTAACTCGCATCTTTTGTACCCTTTTATTTCAAAACTTATACCAAGTTCACTTTCTGAAAAACCAAATTGAGATAGAACAAAATTGTCTCTTTTGAATATCCTCTCCTCTAGGCTCAACTCTTAAGAGTAATAGACCTAAGCTAAACCAAAGGCTTAGATTTCACTCGTAAACTATCAATCAAACATCCCATCTTCAGTAATATATATGGAGTATATAAGAGTAATAGAATTCAGAGGAAACTGATAATCGGTAGTAAACATAGATGAAGATTGATTGTCTGTGGACTGGTTCAGGAGGGATAGTGTTTTGGATTTTTCGAAAATATCAAAACATTGCAGGAGGGTGGATTTTTATGCCAAGAGACGGGCAGCGAAAAGATAGGGGTTGAAGATTGCAGAAGAGGAGGTAAAAAAGAGCGTCGAAGGTTGAAAATGGTTGGATTAAGTTGGAGACGTTGGTTGGGTGAAGGTGAAAATAATGTCCACAAGCGGCGAGTATAATCAATCAGAAATAGGTGGCAGTAGTCAGTAAATCCTTTAAAAAAAATTAAAAAAATAAAATAACGGAAGCCCTTGCAATGCGAGTATGTGAAGAAGACCCTTATTAGCTTCACATGTAAGTCTCACATTGATCATGGAAGTGAGAGTTGCTCACTTTATAAGTCTAGAGGCTACTCCTCCCATCACCAATTGGTTTTGGGATGGAACCCTCTAGGCCTTATGAAGCGGGCTCTCTCCTTCCATTTGTGGGTGTGGCCCGGGCCCGTCTCTGATTTCACAGAGTAAATACTTGCCAGTACTCTCTAGTGTATTTTATTATCATCGGTATGACTTATCTGACAGTTTAATTATTCATTTAGAAAATACTGAACTACTATGCAGTGATGTGTGGAAATTTAGCAAACAAAAGTAGTGCTTTTGCTCTAGAAACGTAATTACTTGTTTGGAATTCAGTTGCCGGGTGGATGTTTCTTTGTACAATTCACGACTTTGGCAGCCTGTTTCTCTGAATGTCTAATTGTTGGTTTTGGTCTTCTAAGGTCTGGGACAGACCAGTTCACGTGAACTCTGATGACATGAACTGTTGTTGCTTATGATGAAATGTACTGGTTGTAATCACTAGGAAAAATGATCAAATGTTAAATTTATTTCTTAAAGGATATCGTCAGTTTTTGAATTATGTTAATTCCTCCTGCAGACACTATCTAAAAGAATACATTATGGGAAGTTTGTCGCTGAGGCAAAGTTCCGAGCTTCCCCTGATATCTATATGGCTGCTATTGCAAACCAAGTAAGCACTCTTTACTCGAAAACCGTCAGTGTAGTGATTTTGGTTTTCATGTTTAGTTTGGTACAGTGAAACTATGTTACCTTAACACTTCAAGTATAACTCTTCCGACATTGAAAACATTTGTAACGAGAATGTCTCTGCCTTCTCTTCCTTCCGTTTTCTTTCTTCTCTTGTATCTCCCTCTCCCCTTTCCTTTATAGGTTTGCACAATACTTGCCTAATTTTGGTGTACGCTAGGCTCCAAAACGAATATTGATAATGCATGCACTTTACACTTAATACATCATAGGATGCTTTATGTGATACAAAACATATAAGAATCAATTTGCGTTTTTGCTGAGCTTTTAGGACAGATCAAACCTGTACAGTTTATGCAAAATCGACGTGTCCAACAGTTGCAATTGAGTGTTGAAATATTCAGAAACACAAAGAAGAGTAATTCTGATCTAGTGGTATTCAATATTGTAGGACAAGGCGAAACTAATGGAGCTACTGACGTACGAGGCAGTAGAAAATGCAGTGATAAGAAGAGTTGAAATGAAAACCAAAACGTTCGGAGTTCAAGTCCCCGACAACCCAGATGAAGATATTGATTCAGACCCAGCATATAAAATCACGCCGAATTTAGTTGCTGATCTCTACGGCGACTGGATAATGCCATTAACAAAAGAGGTCCAAGTCGCGTACTTGTTGAGGAGGTTGGATTGAAATTAGCCATTGTTGTGCGCACGCGCTTGATTTAGTTGTTTATAGATTTTCAACATTAGTGTCGACCTGGTTTGAAAAACAGGGGTGTAATCTCACTGTCTTGCATGTATGAAAATTTCTCTTGTCGAGTTTTCTTGACACAATCGCGTAGTTACACGACCAATCTGAGAATCATCCCACTTTCGAAGGTGAAAGCTTTGATTGACCAAATGCCTCAAATGCAACATGTGTAAAGCTAAATCTTTTGTGTTTTATACATTGGATGTGAAAAAGCTCAAGTTTCCTTTCAATTTGATCACATTTTATGTATCGAAAAACTCGCCTTTCACTTTGTTAGTGCAAGACGGTACTTGCTATGGTTAATTATTTGCTCAAAGGAAAGCGTTATTCGGAGTAAAATTGATGTTTACAAATGGTTGTATATCCCGTAATATTTAAGATACACTAAATCTTTCACTCTGTTTTAATTTAAGATTGAAAGTGCTCGTTCGAAAGGGGACTTGTTGAAAAAGGAAACATCTTTATTGACGATATTTGTAAATTTGACTATTTGTGATAGATCCGATCCGTCTAAGAATTAATCAAAATCCAAACACAAGAAGGGCAAAATCCGACGCGTAGGCAAGGAAGGGTCTATTGAGCAACTGAGCTAGTAACCAATAGCTTATATGGAGTACTTCCTACTTTTCACCCGAAAAATCTTCATTAAAAATAGGATTAATTGCCAAACACCACCTTTAAAAAAACGCATTTTGTCAAACACCACCTTTAAAAAAAAAACTTGTCAATTACCACCTTTAAAAAATATTTTTTTGTCAAACACCACCTTTTGGCCTGAGTTTGACTTAGGTCAACTAAATTCCGACATTTTTGGTCACCGGAGCACTTTTTTTAAGTTGAAAAGACGAATTTCTTGGTTTTAGTGGTTAATTTTTGGTTTGAGATGGTGTATTTTGGGTTTGAAGGATGATAATTCGAATTTGAGGGAAGTAAAAAGATGAAAATGAAGAAAAAAAATGTTAATTCTGGTCAGTCAACGTCGGAATTTGGTCAACTCCGACCAAAGGTGGTGTTTGACAAAAATTATTTTTTAAAGGTGGTAATTAACAAGTTTTTTTTTTAAAGGTGGTGTTTGACAAAATAAATTTTTTAAAGGTGGTGTTTGGCAATTAACCCTTAAAAATAACACTTTTACGGTCCCGTCCCTTGATAACGTACTCCGTATACATGTCATCAAAATATCGCAAACTTTATCATTTCCTTGTTTTCATTGAGAATAAGCTCAACTTTTAGAGCATTCATAACAGTGAACAAAAAATTCTCCATTATAATAAATGGAGATAAAATAAAAAAGAAAAATTTAACATAAATAAATCAACCTATTAGTGATCTTCCATTAATAAACCAACCTTTTGATTAACTCTGAATAAACCAACCTTTGCATCCCATCTTCCATTATTAAACTATCTCGATTTTAAACTTGTCATTTTGGGTAAAACGAAAACTATAATATACATGCTTTCACTCCATTATTAATGTTATAGAGAAAAAAAGGGAAAAACATGTGATCTTCACCCTTAAATAATCGTTTAAAAATGGGGATAGTCTAATATTGGAAGATAAGGGGTAAAGGTTGGTTTATTGAGAGTTAATCAAAAGGTTGGTTTATTTATGGAAGATCACTGATAGGATGGTTTATTCATGTTAAATTTTCCAATAAAAAAAGTGATCCTAATATTAATGAAGAATAACTTGATTTTTGTGAAGAGAGTGGACATTGTCTGTAATTGTGGAGAGTTTTGTGTAGAGAATTGGTCCCCACTTTATTTTATTTTCCTTGTTTTTTTACTTTAAATTCATGTGGGTCCCATCCAAATTTCAGTAGTTCTTCTGTAAGACCGTACTTACGATAATTAACGTAAGACACAACACACAAAAGTTATTAAAAAAAAAGTAACCACCTCTTGTGTGAGAGGTCTTACAATAAGTTTATTGTAAGACTTGTCTCACACAAGTATTTGCCTCCAAATTTACTTCCATTTCCTATACGGAGAGAATATATGGAGATAATTATTCATCCATGAATATATGTGTTTTTTTTATAATGGAGATGTAAGAATGAAGAATTAAAAATAGTGGAATTTACTCATTTAGGTCTCACAACAGAGAGAAAAACTCCCTTTAATAAGGATGCTCTTATAAAAGTTCAGCTTAACTCTTTCAACTCCTAAATAACAAGTACGAGTACAAATTTACCAATAAGAAAACAAAGGCAATTTGGATCCTCTCCATTTTTTTCTCTCCATTTCCTCTCTAATACATTAATATTTTAATATATTTTCTCTCTCCTTCATTAAAACATTATTTTTATCAAACAATTACAACCCTTAGATTTTCACAAAAACCGATATCAACCATTGAAAAGAAATGGATGTCCATTTCTTTTCAAGAAATGGAGAGGATCCATACCCAAACAAAGGTAAGTTAAACTCCTATAAACCGAAAAAACAAAACCTAGACCTGTTGAATAATTTTATGGCGATTATATACATATACCGGTTTTTACGTGTCGATATGCTTTTTTCGGTGAAAAAAAAAAGGAAATACTCATCTGTGCCCCTCAAGGATTGACTTTTCTCACTTGTACCCCTGCAATTCTTATAATCTCAATTATACCCTAGACCTAAAATTGATTTAGACGATAATTGGAGTTATTAAGTACTCTGTATCACATTGGCACTGTCAAACGATAAAATTAACGTCGTAATGGGATATAGAATTAATTGGGAAAGAAGATAAACGAGTTCCTTAACGGTTGGGAGGATAACTGGGATTCATATAAAGTGCTTAATCAGTAGCAATGTGACACTTAACGGCTCTAATTGACGTCTAAATTAATTTTGGTCACGTCCCTTCACTAATAAAGACACACAACTGGCAACACCGTTAAAAAAAAAAAAAAAAAAAGATTTACTTGCACTCCACTGCAGTTTGTTTGTCTATGAATTTCTCTGCTCAAAACTTGTCTCACACAACACACACAAAAACACTTAACCTTGTTCAACTACACTTTCACCCGCGCTTTCAATTTCTTCATCTATTCCCCTCCTCTCTTCCGTTTTCTCCATTTTCGGTAATCATTTTTCTTTATCTTTTCATTTCATTTTTTTTCTTTAATGTTTGTTGGAAAATTCACCTCTTTTAACTTGAATTTGTTTCCTTCATTTTAATATTACCATACATTCATCTTTTTGCTACTTGAGTTTTACTGAATTGGGTTTTGTTTTTCATGTGATTTTTGTTTGCCCTCAATTTATACAAATGTAATAAAATTAGTCTCCAATTGAATGATTATAAGGGTTTTCAGTTTATTTTTTTGATGATTTATTAACCAAATTTATTGACTTTATTTGTGTTGTTTTCTATGTGCTGCTGTTTTTTTTTTCTGAGCTGGTATATTACAAACTATGTTACCCCGACACTTCACTTAGCTGCTGTGTCGCGTGTCAGACACGACACGTCTGACATGGCACAGTACTTCAACGCGTAGACCGAAAAGTTGAAATCTTTCGCCCGTAATAGCTGTGTCCGGCATGTGTCGGAGTCTCAGAGAGTAACATAGATTGCACCCTCTTAAAAATTCGATGTGGGATTCTCGACTTCAATATCACCATGCTCCCTTTCTTCTTCTTTTTTTGTCATCAGTTGTCGAGTTGTGGGCCTTAAATGCCCAAACTTTGCCCCTTCTCTATGATTAATCCACCGTTGCACTGGGAAACGGGTAGAAATCTTAGAGCATACGAAGAAAGAAATAGATATAGTCATGTTTTGAAAACGTAAACATTACATTGATTTATATGAAACCCTCTTATTTCAGCCGAAATGTTAATTTTCTGCTTTGTTTTGCGATTTGGGGTGAAAATCTAGAATGATGGATTCTACAATTAATCACTTAGTTGTGGTTGTGTTACGGTCTTACAGAATTCTTTTTAGGTTACTGCTATGTTAAGGTTGTAGTTTTGTAGGATATCCTTCGGTATCCCTGGTTTAACGTGTCACCGTTGTCTGGTGAGATTCAGATGCATTTTTCGGTGTTTTTTTTTCGTCATAGTGTGAATTTGTGATACCCTGAGAAATAGAAGGTTCACCGATAATTTTCTGTGCTATTATGAATATTCAACCCATAAGCCGTGTTGTATACATCTGACCTGTGCTTACTCGTCGCCGTAGGTTGATAGGCACAAACCTTTTCAGAACCCGAGTAATGTTATCCTGTATTCCTGTTCTAAGTTTTTCAAAAATTGCTTTATAGAATCAGGATGTAACTGTTTAGTCGACATGTTAGCGTCTGCGCACACATACACACGAACACACAAAATAAAAGACACTACTAAATACTTGGGAGTGCATTCCTCGGAAATGAATATTCAGTAACGCCCTGGACCTTTTTTGTGCAGTAATGCTTGTATCAGTTTGATGGCTATATGAGCGAGGCTATTTCCAGTCATTGCAAGAGAACTCCTAGACATGTGTAGTTGCTTAAGTCTGAATTCATCGACAGCCAGAGGCACTCAACCTGCAAGCTCACAAGGCGAAGGTATATTTCATCATTGACCATTTCACGTGTCTCGATATACAAGAAATAGTCGTATAAATTGGCTTGTTCATCATGTTCAATCTATGCAAATTTAAGTAAAAGACAAGTTACACGACTCTTTCCCTCCCTTTCGGTTCTCCCTGTTTTGTACTTCGTATAATTTTGCTTAAATTGCTATGTTCAGTGTCAGGAAATTCGTCAATAGGTACACCGCAAACACCTGGACCTAGTGCAATACCATCGCCTACCCTCAATCTCAGCCACGAGTACGCTAATGCAGTCCAGACAAGCTCTTACAGTGAAATATGGACCAAGATCCATGTAGTCGAGCAGTGGGAGAGTGAGGAGCCCAACCATCACCAGCAGCTCTTACTGTCACAGGTCCTTCAACCTAATCGTGAATTCGTCCAAGAAGCCCTAAACCGTGCCACCCCAACCTCTTTCACCCGACTTATCTCTTCATACTTTGAACACAGTGAGAAAACCTGCCATCTTCTTCTCCTCCTTCACCATAGTATCCACCATGCTCATTCCCTATATGCCCCGCTACATGATCTTGTCGACGCACTACCTACAGAGACGGACTCCATGTCTCAATTGCAATGTAATCGTGCCTTCGATGTGTTTGGCCAGTTTGAGAAGGACATGAATCCTTTTCCGTGCCCTGACTCACACAACTTCCTTGAAATGCGGGTTTGTTTTTCTCAACTCAAACAAGAGGTCGACCTTCGACTCCGCAAATCACGTGGCAAGGTTGATCGCATTAATTGTGGAACCACCTCGTCAGCGATATGTTTGATTGTGACGGTGGTTGGAGTAACTGTATCTGCTGTCGCTATTGCTACCCATGCATTGGTTGCGCTAGCAGCTGCGTCTAGCTGCGCAATGTTTCTTCCTTGGAGAGTTACACGCAGAGAGGCGATTCACATGGATCAGTTGGATGCTGCAGCTAGGAGTGCCTATGTCCTGCACAATGATTTAGACACCATAGATCGACTTGTGTCGCGTGTATATACTGCAGTTGAGGGAGATAAGCTACTCATTCGCCTTGGATTGGATCGAGGTAGAGACAAGCACCCCATTTACGAGGTTGTGAAACAACTGAGGAAAACCCGCGTTAATTTCATACAACAGCTTACAGATCTCGAGGAGCATATTTGCCTTTGCTTTGCAGCCATTAATAGAGCCAGATCTCTTCTTCTCCAAGAGATTGATCTGCAGCCGGAATAAGCTTTGTCGTCATGGCCCTATAACTTCGCGAGACCTGCTTTAATTATATTTATTCGTAGAGGTTCTTGTTCTCGGTGACAGATCAAAGACAACGGCATTGTCCAAAGAGTTTAACTTCCAAATTACCGATGCCAAACAAAATGTAGCATAGATATGAAGTATGAATGTGTTAAAGAGTAGCTATTATCACAGAACTATGTTTAAACTTGTCAGCAGTGGACATGAACTATAATTGGTGATCATTTTCATTTACATACATTGTCTGATAATACAAAGTAAAGATATACAAGTGCATACGAAACTTTCTGAATGAAGTGATGCTCTAAAGTCGGAACGAATGGAAATTGAGGAATATGACGGCGTAAACTTGAATTGTGTTAACTGTTTTTGCATTGTGATTGCACCGTCTTTCGAATCATGTGTCATCTACTTTGCTCAACGGAGATTGAGAATTGCGGAGTTGAGTAAAGGCCTATGCTGTAATTGTTGTTGTTGATTGTAAAGGAACATTTCAATAATTTTGATTGACAAAGTAAAACGAGTCGGTCGTGAATCGTGAATCGTGAATCAAGGTAAGAAATCAGGTATCCTTCATGCTGTGAAAACTGATTTCACGTGCACAGTTAAACCACCTGTTCGTGTACTCACCAGTTAAACCGCCTGAGCGCAATAGTAAACATCATGAAAGGGAAATTCATTTACTTAATGAAGTGAAATAGCCACCGAGGTTGTAAGGATCTGTCGTTTTACTTTTGTCAAAAAAAAAAAAAAAAAAAAAAAAAAAAAACAATTCCTAACTCAGCGATCTAGTCCTACGAGATTGCTACAAGTATGAAAAAACGCGGCTGTAATTACATCTTAATGAAGTACAAGTTTACCACTGGCTACACCTTTTGTACCGAGAATGTCGCTAAACTCAGATTTCAGCAGAGCCGAGAAGAGGAGAGGTGTGTGTATCCTCATCTCCGCTTCTAAGTTTGGGCTTTAGTGCAGGATCCCGATATGCATCAACTAGTTTCTCGAAAAATTCAGCCATCCTCGGGTCATCCTGCTCTTTTCTATCTTTTTTTACCAGACACTGCAAAACATATAAAGTACCATAAAGCACGGTTCAAGAAAATTTTCTTCTGCAACGAAAGAGAAAGTATAATTTTGCAAGGAAAGGGAAGAACATAATCTTTTGGAAAGTTCAATCGTTCAACTTTCGACGTAATATCAATCATGGCTCATGTGGACCGAATTCTATTTGGAACATTTTTGCGTTGATGTACTCATACATAGAATAAGTTTTCCATATTCACGAAACATGAGAAGCGGAAACATATAATAAGTGACTATAGCAACAGTAAACAACAAAGAGAACCAAACACGGAAGTTAGCGAATCAACAAACACATCTTAAGTACTCTTAAGTCCTAACAATCATCTAACAAGTCTTAACGCAGCGATTGAATGGGTCCTTGTTTTCGTCCTCACTGCCATCTCCCACCCCGGTGCATGTTAAGTGAGACGAAGCACCACAAAACTCAATATCTATTCCAACGGTTTTCACTCACTTTATACCTTCGTATTCTCCTCGATTTTAGATCTCCTCTTGCAACATAAGTATCTTAATTAACTTTGCGCATTTCTTTTATGGAGGTTTCCTCTAAAGCATTTATTCCCTTTATTTTTTTTTCGCATTACAATCTTGACGTTTGAAGTCTTCATATTTTCTCTCACCAAGTAAAAGTGATCCACCGATACAAAACAAACAATATACTAATAAAACAACGATATTAGGATCATAAAGACATGAGAAGGAAGTGGAAAGGCCATGCTAAAAAGAATAAACATTCAGCTTAATGAAAAAAATCTGAAAGCACATAATAAATACCTCCATAGCATAAGCGGTGAATATAGGTAAGAAACGTTGTCGGCAGTACTCATTAAACAGAAGCGTCAGCGCAGGTAATGGGACACTTAAGGTTGACGCTAGAGGCAAATCCTTCAGCGCAAATATCCCAATTGCTATAACGTGCATGAGTATCAGGGAAAATATCGTGGAATTGTGCACTATAGTCCAGTATTTGCCACCACTATCATACCTGGGTGCATACACATTCAAAAGCTGCACAACAAATTAAAAAACTTGTTAACGTCACTATTCTTTTGCTTCAATAATACAATGAAATAAATCAAAATTGCTCATCAAGCTATGGAGGCGTATTGTGAATTACTCCCTTCAATTTATGTAATTGTCCCCATAGCTCAAATTTATGCAAAAGAGAGGGGCAAAATAATAGAATAGGGATTGTAATCACGCAATGCAATTTTTATTAAGGATCACGAAATGACATCAAGATATTTTTGATAGAGGAAAGATTGTGCATGTATGGTCCCTTTGCCTCACCATAGACGGAGCCATTAGAGTATTGGGCATATTGGTTTCGGTTGTAAACTTTCCTCTGAACCGATATTCAAATTCAAAAACCAGTGGATGGACATTCTAATGGTGAAATAATATTATATGATCCAAATGAGATATCCCAATTACTAGTATAAAGAGAATGGACATCCATCTATAGAGTAACGCCTACACGGCTCCAATGACACCCTAAGACCTCAAGGTCAAACCATAAACAAGTAAATCATTTCGGCTCAAAACTAATTTCTTAATTCAACAAAGATAGCGGGGTAGGTAGTCCAATTTCGGTTACCTGTTGTTAAGTCATGGAAAAGTTCGGAATTTGGATGACCCATATGGAAAAAGTATGTTCTAGAATTCTATCTGGAAGAATTAAAACTCGCTTCAGATATTCAGAAGATACAAATTCAGTGTCTTGCTCTGAAAAATTACTGCCAGTGACTATATTCCAAAAAATTACTGCCAGTGAAAAAAGCAATTTCGATGACCCATTTGCCAGTGAATTAGTGATTCCATAAAATGATCAAATTCTAGGAGAAAGTGAAGAACATTTAGTTTAAAGCCAGAAAAACTGTGTGACTCACCTGATTCCGGAAAATGAGATATCCCATACAAAAGTAAACCAGAATGAAAGGCAAAATAAGTGGCGAAAGGAAGAAATAAGTTATTCCCAGAAGCCCAAACAAGAGGATCCTTGGGATTTCACGCTCAAAAGGAACAGATGGCACTGTCAGATCATCATTGTCATCTGCAGAAAATATCCTCCTCACGAAACTGCAGAGGAGCGATATCAGCTGAAAGAGCTCAGAGGACAAACTCGTCCACCCAGAAGTTACGACATATGATATGAAGAACGAAGCCTGCAAATGGAAAATTTTGGGGGGAAATAAGCAAAAATCTTTTCATTAGCTAACATAAACCATTATTTAATATGGTCCATGGGAAATAAAATGGTGCGCCAAAATAATACCATGACACTATCAGAAATAAATAAATAAATAAATAATGGTTAATGGGCACTACTCGACTTTAGTAGCATTATAAGACAAGCATATCTGGTGACTGATATCAAGCCAGGGTGACTTTTGAAATCCGACAATGAACCCCATACCTTAAAAACTAAGGGGTGAACTAGTAATAAATGACATTGCAGCCATACAATGATTGTGCAACTCGAGGATTCAAGTTCCCTTCCCATTTCGACAAAAGCATAATAAACTAATAAACTAAAGCAAACTTCACTGTAGATTGACAGGACAGTGGCGACTATTTACCTGAGCAGGAACACCTTGAGCAAGTAACATAGGAACCTTTTTGGGCTCAAGAATCAAGTCAAAACCATATAGAGCTGATCCTGACAGCACATTCGCGAAAAATACATTCCACATCGTAAACCACAACATTTTACTGCACGCACTTTTCTGTATCTCACTCATGGATATGTAACCTTGGATGGAAGAAAGGATCTTCATGATGGGTGGTATAAAATACAGGAAGAACTGAAGAATAAGACTCGGTAGATATCCAGTGATCACCTGGCTGACAAACGCTCTGCAAACAAAATTTGACATCAAGATTCTCTTACAGAGATGATGCCTTGCACAAATATGATAATATATATCTAATGATTTACTTTATAGCAACTAACAGAAGGATCATAAACATATGGGACTCTAGTAAATACACAAATCAGAGGTCAAAAAGCATGTGTTATCAGTCAATACATAACATAGGCCCTGTTCTTTTTAGAACATAGGATAACTTATAGGACTGAACTTATAGTGAAATTTGAACTTATAGGAGTGAAATTTGAACTTATAGGAGCTATAGGAGGTGAACTTATAAGAATTTGAAATGAACTTATAGAGTGAAATTTGAACTTATAGGAAATTTGAACTTATAGAATTTGAATTTATAGGAGCTGAACTTATAGGAGCTGAATTTATAGGAGCTGAAACTTATTGGAGTTAAATTTATTAGAATTTAAAACTTATTGAATAATAATAATAATAATAATAATAATAATAATAATAATTATTTAAATATTAATATTAATATTAATATAATATGGAAGAATTTATTAAATTAATAACAATAATAACAATGATATTTATAGTAATGATGATGATGATTACAATAATTAAAATCTTTTAATTTATTCAAAATGATTAATTTTACTAATAATAAACAATAGTGTTCAAAATCGATTTTGCGGTCTAGTATAGTTAAATATCTCAATATATAGTTGAATATAAATAAGTTGGCTCGGTTAAATATTTTAATATACTATATTTATTTTCTCGAGAATTTTAGTATTGCATTTTGTATAAATGTTTTATAGGTGTCAATATAAAGTTAACTCAGAACGAGTCGGGAAAAAGTGTAAAAAAAGAGATTCGAGATGAAAGAAAAATAAAACGAATAAACCAAAATAACCTACAAAAAATTATACTCTATATAATGTGGAAAAAAAAAAAATAAAAAATAAAAAACAAACAAAGTAATGAACAAGTTGAATTATTCCAACATATTCATCGTTCGTCAAAATATTTAACCGCGATTTCTAAATTTAATGAAATCATAAATCAAAATGAACAAGTTGGAATTCCAACAATTCCAACAAAAAAAAAATATGAGAAACATGTAATAATAATAGTTATATAAAAATAAAACATAATAGAATATATAGAAATTTGAACTTATAAGAATTTGAACTTATAGAAATTTAACTTATAGAGTGAAATGAACTTATGTGAAATTTGAACTTATAGAGTGAACTTATAGAACTTATAGGAAATTTGAACTTATAAGAAATTTGAGCTGAACTTATAGGAGCTGAGCTGAACTTATAGGAGCTGAAATTAAGCTGAAAAGAACAGGGCCATAATGTTTCTGTTGCTTAAGCTCGGATATAGGGGTTCAGCACAAGTAGGTATCCAAGTGTCAGACTCATCAAGGCTCAAATTGGAAACAAAGGTAGCATTCTTCTAAAAGAAAAAAGAAAAAAAAAAAAAAAAAAAAAGGCAGCATCTGACTATCTGAGAATATAGCTTTAAATACATAACAAAACCATTTCAACCGCATCGGATTTACATTCTTTATATATTTGTGGTAGCATCATGTAACCTGTCTCTGGTTTCCGCAAATGGCAAATTCCGCGAAGTATCTGTCAATCACATCAAACAATAACTAGAGATTGTAATGACTTACAAATTTAGAACACTTTTCAGGAATGGAAAATAGGTCTCCAGCTGTTCAAGGTGAGTAAGACTTTGAACCACCAGAACAGGCAGAAAGAATAGAACTGTAAGCATAACAGAAGCGACAGATACACCCAATTTGCAAATCCATCTTTTGAGGTATGACGTAGAAAAGAAAGGCCAGTAAACATCATCAGGCTCAGGGGCTTGTTCAGTGACCCACTCAGTGGGGTTGACCCCTTGCTGCATGTGTAATGCTACTGCAGCTCCAAATCGAGACTTGAAATAGACAAAGGCAGCTGGAACTTCCTAAAGATCAAAGTTTATGAGCAAGATACATCTGAGAACATTATTCTTTCCAAGATGAATATTCAGCATAATAATAATATTTTTAAAATAATCATGGAACACTAATTATCAAACTGCTCCGTAAAATTTCAGAGGTTTTTTGACAACTGCCAAAGTATCTCATGAGCACACGAAAAAGTCACAACTCGCAAAGACTTCTTTAAATTCAACGATAACTGCAGAAATCACCTGTATAATAAAGCTTTGCCAATTTATCTTTCTAATTGCTACGTCGCCAAATCTAGCAGGCAATTGAAGGGATCATTTGAACCGCTTGAACTCTACCACTAGGCACCTTAGTTCTGTGATCCCTAGCATGAACCTACTTTGATATATTCCAAATGTTCGATAAAGTATTGAACGAAACTTTCTGACTCAGAATGGGATTGATATCAAACATAAAAGCCAAGTATTTGATGTCTTCAGAGGTAGCTCTATCCCCGCAAACAAAATAAAGAATATAAAGACACTACCATGGATTCATGGAACGATCTGTCCATACGATCGTCAATGAGTGGGTGCCACATTATCATAACTGACAAGTCTTTAATCAATTACGGAGTATCATTTTCCCTAGTGTATCTACGAAGTATAATCAAGCAAATACTGCCACACCTTAAAAGACTTCCATGAAGAAAATATGCATGTGATGGTGGTACAAATTGTAATCATGTGTACGCTTGTTGACAATCACCTATTTTCATTAGAGCCCATCCTCACTAAGAAAAAATTTAACAGGTCTAAAGGACTTCATACCTTTCCGATTAATGAAGATTGCTCACTCCTCATGTTATCTTCCACAACTTCCAACCTTCTCTCTAATTTGCTTAGCTGTTGAGCTTTGTTCCCGAAAACACCTAGAAAGCCATAATACTTGGACCTTTGACTAGTGTCCTCTCGAGATTTTATCCGGGCAACTGTTCTATATATATTTTCTGCATCATCCTGATATTATGCCAGAGTTTAAAGTTAAAAGTTAAAACCTCATAGTAAGGTGCTCTGCTTAAGCAAAATAGAGATCTCAGTCAAATTTCTATGAGCTTCTTCTAAAGAAATTTGATAAACATTTAATAATACCTCATCATCATCTTTCTATTAAAAAGTAAAAACTAAGAAGCAACAACAACAAATCAAAAGCCAACTTGATGTAAGGCGTACTGGCTCAGGCATGTATTGTTTCTCGACACAAACAAGGATGATGAATATTTAATTCAAATAAAATGTGAGAGTCATCGATTGAGTGACCCACCCCCTACCCCGCAGCGATTTAAGAATAACACCTCAAAGGGTGTATCAAGCTTGAGTTATAGAGCTGTGGCTAGAAGAGTACAATGCAGTGAAAATCAGACAAATGAATAGTATATCTTATGTGAGTCCGTCTCATGTTACCATAATATGAGACGGAGAGTCAACCACTAAAAAGAATAAAACGGAAAAAGAAATGAGCCGGCTAAACATAACTGCCATGACATGAGAGGTTTCACAATCACATTTATATCAAAAATTCTATGACGTAACTATTTTCAACAAAAGAGTACTATATTAATAGAAACAGAGTGCGACCAAAGTGTCATCATGGAAACCATGAAAATTTAAACGGGAATAACATTGTGGGTTGGAGGGAATATTAGATACTCCTTAATTGATTAATCCTAATTCCTAATGGATGGAGAGTTTACAACATCTTCCTGGTCCAAAATGATTGTGATTTCGTGTTTGTATAAGACTATCAGTATATACTCAAGATGTCTTCGCCTAGTGGTTAAAGTTGAAATATAAGTGACAATAGGTCATAGGTTTGAATCCCCCTCCCTGTTGTACTGCCTTGTGGCTCATATTGGAACATAAAAAAAAAATAAAAAAAAAAATAAAAATAAAAAAAGACTATCAGTATATCTGCGTTGACAAAGCAGGTACTAAAGTACAAATATTGTTAAGTTTACATAAACTGTACTTACTGTAAGTTGTTTAAGTTTGCTTGTTCGACGAACAATCGTATGAGATATATATGTTGAAGGATGATACTCTCTGAAAAAGCCATCCACACTTTCATTCCAGTTATGTCCATGTAAAGCAGGAATGCCACGGACTAGGATAGTAAACTGATGAGGCTTGGGTGGGGATGCATAATAGCAATCAACTCGTTTCAATGAAAGATTTTTGTATTCCTGCCCACCAGAAGAATATAGCATTTAGGTTCCAGAAATTCTACTTATATATTTGGGACACGGGAAAATTGAATATAAGACACAGTTACTTCTTGAATTATGAAACCATGATGCCAGATTGCAGGCATCTTATGTAATGAATTGAGGACAGCTGGTGAAACGGTGTTATTTAGCAATCCATCCTATAACTATTTGATTACAAAGAATGGCATTCACTTAGACAACTTACGTATCACTTACATAATAAAGAAGATAGCACACCGCCCCTGTAAATGCATATGTCGCACAAAAGTGAATCCATAACCTTCAAAAACGAAAATAGAAATTGATGGATGTTTTCATGAATCCAATGTAGAAACCAAAGTGAAGACCTCCTAATAGCATCGCCAGACTGAAGAAGCCTAACCAACTCCGTATTATTTAATATGCGAACTACTATTTTAACATGAGCAACTATCCGTCTTAATTTAATAACGGAAAGCCAAGTTCTAACGAAGAAAAGCAAGTTGGAAGATATCAGGACTATTATTTATCAGACATAATGCCTTGCGCTGCGCACATAGGATATAAAGCAAAACTGAGAAAAAAATTGGGGAAAGAGCTAAGTAGTTTGGCATTGGCAGACCGTACAATCAAACAGAAAATGTCCCCTCACCCCTACACCAAAAAATATTTTTCAAAACCAAGTTCCAGAATCAGACCATTAAGTATCCAGCAAAAAGTTAAATATCAAAAAAAAAAAAAAAAAAAAAAAAAAAAATCTAAAATTTGAAACTACATGGTACGCGGTTTTCTTCTATCCATGTATACCTCACCAAAGCTGTTTTTGGTCAATCTCAAGAAAAGCCATGTCTTTCTAATCACGTACCCAAATTATCTTTGGTTTTTCACTAAGGCCTCCTCTGGTCTCCACTCTCCACCTTACATGACCAGACGACATTAACATATTCTCTCTCATTTTACCTTCAATAATCACAGCTCCTACTTTCTTCTTACTAGCATCTTTTTGCAATCTATTTTCTTTGTATAGCCACACTTCCACAAAAGCTTATGCATATTCGCTTTCATTTTCTGAACACGACACAACTTAACAGATAACAGTGAGTTTCATGAAAAAAATTTAGTTTAATTGTCATGAGAATAACTAGGATTATTACCTCTTTGACCCATTATTTACATTGGAAATGCTGAAAGAATCCAACGACTTGTTTGGAAGATCACTGAAATCAATCTTTAATTGACTTCCCATGAAATTAACGGGTAGTAAGACAAATATGCCGATAGCTGCAGCAATGCAAAATATCTTCAAGCTGCAGACAACAGGTAAACATAAAAAGGCATCCCTTAGTGATTGAAACTTGAGCAACAGAGAAAAGAATTATGGGTGCCAAATGGACCAACAACTAGTAAATTTCCGCAGCACAACTGCAATTACCTGAAAGTGAAAATTCTCATAAATACAACACCATCCAAACCCGAATTTTCCAACAACTCTTCCTCGGACAGGTCCCATGCCCTTTTTAGCCAGCCAGCAGAAGGCAAAAGCCTCTCCAAATGGAATTCAGTTTTTTGTTCAAGTTTTCGTTCAGCAACTAAACGTGGTGCATAAACTTTTACATTACTTGGTTGCTTTCTCAAAATGGAATACAGGGTGAAAAATAGAAAACAAAGACCAAGATTGATTCCAACTGATGTTAGAAGAGCTGAAAGGATCATTCCTTTCAATTTTATTTTCTGGCCAAAAGAAAAACTGAGAACAAAACCACGTTGTTATCGCGTGCTTATATATCTATGAGTCGCAAAGACAGTAACCATAGATGTCTGATTTCATTCCATCTGGAAAATCCTCTGAAATGAAGAAAACCAAGTAAGGTAAGCGCTCCCAACAATAACATAATTCTAAAATTTTGTATACTCCGTATAATATGCACGCAAACCATTAATATTCACTTCTTCAGTAGCAATGTATGATGTGCACGTAATAAGTATCAAAAAAACAGATTCTAAAATTTTGCAAGCAACTCTTCATTCGGGCCCTTAAGACTCGTACAAGATACCTATTTCACTTCGACTTTTCACTTCTTCCGCTACACCCATGACCATAATCGACACACAGACATAACACTCAACGAGTCAACAATAAGGGTATGGAATTTGTACGTAACTTTACACTTCTTTTAGCCATGAGGGTCAGAGAGGCCACTTGTTTTACACGAGCCTTACGTCGTGATTATTTTTAATCCAATATCATTGTAGATTTCACATTCGAATTGTGGTCACGGATGAATTTTGTACATCCACAATTTGATTAAAAAACTCACTTGTTTTGTCTAAGATTGTTTCGTCTCTAAATCATTTTTTTTTTTGCGCCTGATTAACTCTGATTTTCGAAGATTTTTTTTTTTTTTTTTTTTGGATAACGTGGGGAACCCGCAGCCGCTACCTTTGGTGCGCACTAGGTAGTAAACCCCCCGAGCGTGCATGATAGCCTGCAAACCATACACGCCAGGTTAGCCACCCTTTTTACCAGGGCGATAGGCTCGTGATCTGATTAGGCATAGCCTCAAGTTTCTAACATTCCCCACAAGATTGCTCTTGGAGGGAATCGAACCTGAGACCCATGGGAATTTCACCCATGTTTTAACCACTAGACCACACCCTTGCGGGCCTGATTACAAGACCACAATCACATGAAAACATTTTCCATAAAAATTCAATGATAATGCAAAACTTGTAAAATTCATCAGTATTGCATGAGTTTTTTCCCCCTTTTTTTAGAAACTATCATCAATTAAACAAACGTTCATCGACACTTACAATAACGATTAATCTTCTTCAATTTGTGATCAACAACGAAAAACCCTAAATCATCGTCACAATACCAATTTAAGCAATCAAAACCTCAAATCTCATACTAACACAAAGTACAATCAAACATCAAACTAACATAAACATCGACACGACGCGACGATAATTGAATACCGGTGAAATAATACTCGGAAATTGGCTGAGTTATTACGAAAACAAACTATAGGCAGAATTGCAAGTAATAGTTAATATAAATTACCGAAGTAGAAAAAGAAAGTTAAAAGTAAAATGAAAATCACCCGATGAATAACAGAGATGTTTGAGATTGAGCAGTGTTGTGCAGACTGCAGAGTTGATTGTAAGCTAAGGGAACAAGAAAGTAAGTGAATGAATTTTCCGAGTAGTTATTGTGTAGTTATTGTTTAGAACCTGTTCTTTTCGAACTTATTTTCAGCAGATTTCAGTTCAGTTCAGTTCAGTTCAGTTCAGATTATTATTATTATTATTATTATTATTATTATTATTATTGTTATAATTAATATTATTATTATAATTATAATTATAATTATAATTATTATAATAATAATTATTATTATTATTATTATTATTAAATAATATTGTAGTTGTTGTTGTTGTTATTATTATTATTATTATTGTTATTGTTATTATTATTATTATTATTATTATTATTGTTGTTGTTGTTATTGTTGTTATTATTATTATTAGTAGTAGTAGCAGTAGTACTACTACTATCACCACTACTACTACGATAACTAGTAAGGTACGTAAGAAAAAAAAACTTGGTAGCATTGAAATAATAATAACTGTTAATACAATTGAAAATCATAATCTTGAAAACAAAGATATCATAAACTCAAAAGATATCATCTATGTTTATTCGTTATCGACTTCCACACCATCTTGATGTGTTTCATCATCATGGTCATCATCATTGTCATTATAAATACCAATAGAATTGTAACCTTAGCTTATTGAATATATCAATTGATCTTCCTATGTTATGTATTTATGATATCTTCTCTTGTGGTCTGAACTGAATTGATCTTCCTATGTTATGTATTTATGATTCGGCGTTCCCGGCGTAGCCAAGGGGTGCCCCCTGACTCTAATGGATTGCCCATGGACTTCAGCTGCACACCCCACATTGACCCCTCAAAGAAAACCAAAAGAATGTTATACACACCTACGCCAGTCAAAAGGTCTCTTTGTATTAAGGATGCATACGTCATGAAGGAGGGTTCATATCGTGCTATTGTAGAGAAATTCAAAAATGTTACGAATTCTGCCTTTTTCTCACCATCTGGCAGCAGTGTGGCAACAACAAGGTAATTGTTTCAGGGCTAGATATTGCTGCTATCTGTCATATTGTTTTTGTTCATGTTCGTATATACTTAGTGTGTTTCTCTGCTTTGGAATCGGCATGCATATGAAGGACAATTGGTGACCGAACGACGATCATTATAATGATTATTGTGACCATTATAATGATCCATTTTGTCGCAATTAACCATCGTACGTATACAATGCTCTCATTTGATATTTTCTGACACTATTTGGAAGCCAAATACCATTGCTTGATCACTCCAATTCCACCTCCCATCCTCGAAACCTTCTCCCCTCATCCATCGCTGTCCCGCCCTCGTTTACTAATATTCTGTTCATACAACCTCTAACATTTGATACTTGCTTCATTGTTTTTGCCATTTTATTTGGATGTTCAAGACTTCAAGGCAGTTTTCCCACCATAATAATTGTACTGAATCACTCATTGATCTTCAAATAATTTATTCGGCATGTGCTTATTAGGTGTTTTAAAGAACCAAATTCCTGTAATATATAACAGAAGGCGAATAGTTCCTGTAGCCTCTTCTCATGTGCATAATTTCATATTTTCTATGCACGGCAAGGATGACAACATCGGTGTGATTTCTGGTGTAAACTTGGAAGACAAGTTCATGATCCCCCATGCTAATTGCGCTGACACATTGATCTCCCCTTTCAGGTACGAGTTTATCGAGTGAAATAACGGAGTATAGTGCTTTGTTTACATATTACTAGACCTGTCAAAAATCGACTCAACCCAAAAAGTCGCCTGGAAAAATCTGCCCAAAAATGACCCGACTTGATAATAACCAACGTATTTAGGGCCAGGACCTTCCTGCCCTGAACCCGACCTGCTCTTAGAAAATATATTGGAAGTTGTATTTGAAGGCTTGAAGCACATCAAATTAATATATAATTGATACGGAGTCTAACATTTGTTAATGAGATAACTGTGTTTTGTGATGTGAGCAGAGCAATATGGGGGTGGGACGATACCCAACTTTTTGTCGGAAATTTGGAACGAAGTGTCGACATCGTCTGCGTGAACCAGAGGAAGATCATAAATACAATGGAAAGCACTTTGATATCTTCCCTTCCATGTAGATTTGACGCTCACCCGTGCATGGTTGGAATGTTAGCTGGTGCCACTAGAGGTAGTCAGATTTACTTATGGACGTCGTCTTTGTGATAAAATGTACAGAGTAGTATTTTGCTACTGTAAATTGTATGCTCACCTAAGTATTACTGTACTGATGTATGCGCAGCAATGTAAGTGAAATGTCGGTAGCTTGAAGCAACATTACTGTTACCGTTTCAAGTTAAGAAAATTCACGCACTGAGACGGCTTCACCGACGAAAACAACAGTTACAAGTTATGCGAATAATTCTTCCCATGATGGGGCGAGGAGCAAATAATCAAGAAAACTATTTCCATTCATTCTTTCATTCCAGTACAAAAGAACAGGTTGTCGCCTTTTTAACAAGAATATTGTCATCGTGCTCACTAAATGAGCGGCCAATTCATAACTAGACAGGGAATCGATTCTTACATCCCACACATGATATTCAAAATCAGGGACCTTCTGTTTTCCGATCACATGTAGGGTTCTACGATCTTCAAATCTATTCTCGACTGACCAACTTAGACGGGCTTCATTTGTTGCTCTCTTCTGAATTTACTATAATCGGTTAATAAACTGCTGTTGACCTTGTCTTTCATGTTTTCAACGAGCCTCCTCAGCACCTACGCATTGAAGTTTCATTAGCTTGAGTTTGCAATTCAACATGCACTCAAATTTAAAGCCAAAAGCAACGAAATTTGTGAAATTATCTGGGGGACTGACAGTTTCTGAAACACTGCGGAGCATATATTCCGGGACTAAGGCGAGCATTGGTGGGAGGATAACAGAGATCGTCATCTCGAGTTGACCTTTCAGCCGAGTTCTCAAGCCTCTTCTGTCTGGATAAAGGGCTCCTTTAACACCAAGACTAAACTGAGTCGGCTTTGCCGCATCGTCTAGCCCTTGAAGCTCCCATCTAACCTGCATCGGGGATTAGACTCAGTCGTAATTGAGCTTCAAGTAAAGAAGCAGACATAAATAAATTTGAACACTGAAAAATTTTGACGAACAATGTCTAGCTCGAGAACTTTAGAGATTGCTGGTGAAATTCCTGGCGGGTATTCCTTCCCGCTAGTTTTGCATCTCAACCTCATGTCTATAACGGGGAAAACCGTTATGAACATGAACTCTATAGGTAGCATGTGTACTCTCCATTCTTCCTGTAAAATGTAAACCAAAACACAATTCAGCGAAAGAAGAAACTTGAGTTTAAAACAATGGTCTGAAGTAGGAAGCGTGGTTAGAAGCTACGGCTCTCCATTCTTCCTGTAAAATGTAAACCAAAACACTATTCAGGCTTCTATGCTACACCGCTACTATAAGTTTCCGACCGAAAATAGGTCTTGAAGACCACATCCTGCAGAAGTCTTTTAACTACCAAAATTAACAGCATCAGTAGCCGGACTCGTTCCCAGAATCGCTTTTAGAACAGCCAACTTCAGGTAAACGATGTTAGAACACGATCAATAGTCATATGATCAGATACAAGTTTATGATGTGAAGATATTGGAGAACGTCTTCACATTTTAAGAAGCACAGCCACTGCATCTGATAGCTTCGATATCAGGGCATTATAGATATAGTCAGCTAAACATCGCTAAATGATTTAGACGTAGGTGTAAAATGTTACGCATTGTACTCGTACCTCATTAAGTCGTTGGCTTCTTTGTTTATCTGGGAACATTGCTCTGAACACTCTAGGCTTATCCTCTAAATACTGATCGAATGATGCCTGTCGAAATGCATCATATAAGAGCCAATAAATCTCTTTTGGACACTACAAAATAATCATCTAAAATTGATTTCTTTCGACATTGTACAATGCTTAAAAAGTCGTGTGGTTAACAATGACAAAATTCAGCAATTAGAAACTCCTGACCACCGAGCCATGACATATTCTGGTAAACATAAGCTCCATGTAATCAATATGTCTCACTTTAAAAAAAGCAAGCGTAAACTATTAAATCAGACGCGTTATAAGACAACCAAACAAATACTATAACACCATTATACACGTACAACAGCCTCATATACGAAAATGCAACAACATATAACATGGTGGGCAATGAGTAAATCTATTGGCAGTTGTACGCATACAAACGGTGTTGCATAAACATACCCCAGGAGATTCATAGAGAGGAATATCAGTAGAAATAGTTGAAGAGTAAGTTGAAGAAGGTGTGTTATTGTTATTAAGACTCAGCCTAATTGATGATGATGATGATGATGATGATGACATTATTACCCTTTTTACCCTTGTTACATTTACACCTTTTACATGAAAATTTGACCATTTTGCCCCTACTACTATTTCTCTCACACAAATTTCTCCCATTTTTTATTTTTATTTTTTATTTTTTTGATGGCATGTTTTGGTGTTGTTTTGGGGGGAGGTGAAGAGAATGTTTCGATGTTTGTTGTGAATAAATTAGGAAGATAGAGGAATAATAGCTTTACCTAATTTGAGAGGATTTGATTGGTCCATTTGGCTTACACGTGTCTTTTCTAAATTTCATTGGATCAGTCAATTAGTCTACTACTCCGTACTTCACCATAGAGATTGAAAGTTTAACCCGACCCAAAATCGATCTGACTGTTGTCATCCCCTGATATGACCCCGACCCCGTATACTTTTGGTGTAGACAGTTAGACACCCATCTTAATTTATTTTTTTCAAAATTAATTGTTTTTTTGTTTAATTTTTTTTGAATCGAAACAAATAAAGTTGCTTAGTTATCCAGTGCGTTAATATTATTAACCTTTATCTTTTTGGGTGCATAAAAGGGACAAAAACCCAAAAATACGACGGATTCTGAGGCAAAGAATCAATCACAATAGTAGTTGGAGAGGAGTGAAGTCTCTTGTCGGCTGCAAAACAGTTTTGTGGATGATGACAACCGAAAACTGGAGTACTCAGTATCAGCCTGTCATGGCTAAAAGGGAGGGAATCGGTTCTAGAAACGGGCTCTTATTAGAGCCAAAACTAACTCCACAAGAAAACCAAAAAGAACACCGTTAATAAAAGCGACAATCAAATAACACACATATAAGTTGTTTGCGAATAACACAAAGGAATATGTGTAGCAGTGTAGATAATACATCAAACTGGCCACAGTGAGCCAACAGCAGAAAAACCGAAAATAACAGGACACAACAACTCAGGCTTGACAAACTCGGACTCAAACCTTTATTTAATCATATAGATAGATAGGCATAAAGATAGGGTAATCCCTATTAGTAAGATGACGAGCACTCAGCGGTGGTCATCATCAATCAATCATCGTAGTGCTTGCGGTGGTGGTGCTCGTGGTGCTTCTTCTCATCATCATCTTCAGAATCATTGTCACCCTGCAAACAAATACAAAAATTGAATTGGATTATCCACGACGTAAATATCAAAACTCTCCACTAAATGAAAAGTAATTTCTTCAGACTGGTAGGAGCACTTAAAACAAATTTGATACGTTCCAATCTCGGTCACAAGTAACATGATGATCTTAGGATACAAAAATGCAACTTTCTCGTCAAGAAAAACGATGTACGACCAAAATGAAAACCTAGGGGAGCGTGAGAGAAAAGTACAGCAAATAATATAGTCGAGCTCGTACTAATATTGACAAAACCCAATATCAACATCATAATTTGTAAGCAGTGATATGCCCCATTTTATATAGTCGGTCAAGGTAAGCAACGAAGGTTGGCACAGCCTAGAATGAGAAAACAGTTATCAAGGCGCATAACTCGGGACTACATCTCAAATAAGGACGGGTAAGAAACACAATTTAGGAATTTCCATCAAACGAAATGAGGTATCATAGACTGTCAACCCGATAACCACAGATGAAATAACATCAAAAATCATAAAGCCCCCTCTTGATCAGTGCCTTGAATATTACGAGGGACCTAAATACATGAGATATGGCAATTCATTCGGGTGATCAACCACTGTTTCTGTTATCCCGCTCCAAAAACTGAAAGCCGAAAACCAAATAATACAAGCAGACATAACCATAAAAAAAAAAAAAAAAAAAAACATCAGTGTATAAACCATTGAACGCCTGCTTAGAAGTTGATTGATTCTCCTACGATTACAAGAATCGAGTTCCATGTTCAACACAGCTTAATGAGTAATAACAATAAAAACAGGCCTAATAAATTATACAAATATCAGGTAAATCCAAAATTCACACAAACTGAAAGAGAAGAGATTAGAAGTGCATACGTATTTCTTACGGCCATAGCCCTCGTCACCATAACGAGGCTTATCATCCTCATCATCACTCTTCCTTCCATAACCCGACTTCTTCTTATAACCTGACCCATATTCCGAGCTTGGCTCTTCATACTCACTCCTCCTCCCTCCACTTCCACCGTACCCTCCTCCTCCTCCTCCTCCTCCATATTCCTGCGCTGGGGCCGCCTCATACTCCGTCTCATTCCTCCTCCCATACCCGGACCCACCATATCCCGCCCCCGCCTCGCCTTCTCCATACTCAGCCGTCTTCCTCCCATAACCCGACCCGTATTCCGAACTGGGCGCGTCATCCCCATACCCACTAGTCTTCCTCCCTCCTCCGTACCCTGACCCGTACTCCGACGGAGCCCCACCACCGTACCCGGATCCATATTCCGCCTTCGGCGCATCATCATACTCACTCTTCCTCCCATACCCGGATCCATAAACCGGCTTCGGCGCATCATCATCATACTCATTCTTGCGCCCATACCCGGATCCATATTCCGGCTTCGGCGCATCATCGTACTCATTCTTCCGCCCGTACCCGGATCCATATTCCGGCTTCGGCGCATCATCGTACTCATTCTTTCGCCCATACCCGGATCCGTAATTCGGCTTCGGCGCATCATCATCATATTCATTCTTCCTCCCACCACCGTAACCGGATCCGTAATCCGGCTTGGGCGCACCATATTCGGATCCGGGTTGAGATCCGTACACAGAGGGGTTCCCACCGTACTCAACGCTGCCGTCAGCGTGCTCAGTCTTGTAAGAACCACCGCCGCCGCCGCCGGCGCCGTAGGAGGGGCGGGGTTTGGGGCGAGAGTAGCTCTGGTATTCGGTATGGAGAGCGTCGTCGTTGTAGGCGTTGGGTTGGGCGGAGGAGGTGTAGGAAGGGCGGTCGTAATCGAAGTCGTTACGACCACCACCACCGGAGGAGGAGGGGTAGCAGATGTCGTCGGAAGGAGGGAGAGGGCGGCCGTAGGTGAGAGATTGGTCGTAGCCGCCGCCGTAAGGGGTGGGATCGTACTCGTCGAAGTCATCGCCGTCGTCGTCTCCGCTGCGGCCTCTTGGGTAGTACGACATCGTTTAGAAGAGTTAGTTGGTTTGATCTTAAGATATGAAGGGATGATTGTGATGGGAAAAATGAAAATGGTGTGAAGGGGAAGTATATATACTACGTAGTAGATTTGTTCAATGTTGGATCTAAACTTTGGTACGAGTAAATTGCGAGTTGCCTCCGACGTGGTTTCAACCTTGTTTTTTTACTTCTTTCTTATCAAAATATTGGCTATATTTCAATATTTATTTTTAGAATTAACTCTATTATACGACACGTCACACGTATTATAATTTAACGTTTAGATGAACTATTTTAACATTTATCGTGATCATTTTTTGAGCCTTTTAAGTGGTCACTTTTAACGTTAAAGTGGTTACATTTTAGTCACTAATAGCTCCGTCATATGCGTGAAATGGTTGTAATTTAGACTTCGTTTATTTTTAAACTATTATACTACTACAGAGTATACTAACGAGTGCCTTGGCCTACAGTGGTCTTGAGGCCAGACTTCAGAGGGAGAATCGAGGGTTCGATCCCCATGGCTCGTTGGGAGGAGTTTAAAACCTTAACCTCGGGACACGCTCCGAAACCGAATTAGTCGGCCCAAATGGGTTCGGATATCGGTTGGGAAACAAAAAAAAAAACAGAGTATTTAATTAGACCCTTATTAACTCAACATATAAGTCTCATTTATTATGGAAGTGAAAATTGATTACACTGTAAAATGTAAAGGTTAGTCTTGTCATTGTGTATTACGGAGTAATTTTCGATAAAATCCCTCTTGGCCTTAGAGCGGACTTTCTCTACTTTCATTTACGCGTGTGGTTCAAGCTCCGTTTCTAATTTCACAATCACGCCCTTATGGATATGTATTGATATTAGATTATGTTGATAGGTATTAATATTAATTATTCCTATTAAGATTAATTTTATAATATCGCACCTCACACAAAAACAATTCAACATGTTTTTGTAATTTAAGTTTTCATTATTGAAAAATCGATATTTTAAAAACTGTACTCGTTACATAATCATTTATTTATTTATTTAATTTGACTTGTTCAAATTGAACATATACATTTTGCAAAGTTTTCTTAAACAACATATATTTCGTTCTGTAAAGTATTTTTAAAAAACCATCAAAGCCAAAAAAAAAAAAAAAATTCAAAGAAGGGTTATTTAACAAGAATAATCCAACCTATAGTTGGTCTTCCATTAATAAACTCACCTTTAAAGAATCCTACAATAAACCCATCTATTTACAATGTCTTCCAAAATTGCACTCGATGACTTGTAACCTGCTAAACCGGTAAAATACTAATCTAAAATTATTAATTAATCATATAATTACCTATCAATATTCTAATTCCTCCTTAAACTCCCAAGACCCCCTTCTCCATTAATTACCAACAAAACAAAAACAACTTTAACAAGCTTTATATAATATGTTGTCATCCTCAAAATCATCAACCACCACCATTAACGGTGGTTATGTCACCACCTTGAGCTCGTCCTCACCTGACAATGGCCACCACTGCCGTCACCTTCCCGGCGTTCGACTAACGCCTACACAGTGATGTCTCTCCCTCCACCACGGTGACCACCTCATCGTTGTCGTAAATCGCTTGACTTCCCACCGCCTTTACTTATACCCCTCTTACTCACCCTCCTAACCCCACATAAACACAGTCACTAGAGATGGCAACGTCACCCTAATCCAGCGGATATCCATCCATCCGAAATTAAATGGATGGGATATGGATGATAATGTTTTCCATAATTTAGGGTGAAATATGGGTATGGATGAATTTAGGGTGGGATATGGATTATAGTTTATCACCCGCTTAACCACCCTGTGGATATCCTTAATTAATGTTTATATGTAATTGTATAAAACATGGTAGTAATTAATTTGTTTAAAAATATAAAACCTTGAAGTTTCTTACAAAATACACTGCAAACTCTATTAAAAATTTATTGTAAACGTAATCCTAATTAGTCCTCGAAAAGTTTAGCACCACTTAATTATATCGCTACTATGTATCGATACACCGACGTCAAATCTCAACTTTTCTCCTAATTATTTTGTATACATCTTGTTAACAAAATTAATCTTTTTTGATTTTTTATTCCTTTCTCACATATGTAGAAGTTGATTAGTTCGGTGACGTACACTTGTTAATTTTATCGTCCCATTTTTTTATTTACGATATATAACTAATAAATTTTATGCGCGCAAAATATCCAACGGATATCCGCTTCACCCGCTCCACCCGGTGGATATGGATATGGATGGATGAAAAAATATTAAGTGGATTAGGGTGGGATATGGATGACGATAAATTAAATGGATATGGATATGGATATGGCTTCACCCCATCCATATCCCATCCATTGCCATCTCTAACAGTCACCCTCTTAACTCCACCTCACCGATGTTTAATTGCAGCCATCACACGCCACCATCGGGCCTTGCTTCCACCTGTAGCCACGCACACATCCACGACCAACGACCGCACACGGCCGCCGCTCCACCACCACCAATGCCATCCACTTCACCGTCTCTGTGCTCGACGGAGACACCTCTTCAACTACTTCTCCTCTCAGATCTGACATCGAGGAGGTACAATGAGTGCTGCTGCGAGATGACGATGATGAGTTTGGTTGTCGAGTAATAGAGGGAGGGTAGACATCGGACTTTTTCTGGTAAGGTTGGCAATGGTGGTTAGTTGCTAAAGCTTATTTGAGGGCAGGGGAATGGTTGTAAGTTGTAACCGGGAAGACTATTATTATACTTGGGTTTATTGTGAGATTTAATGTAGTATGGTTTATTTATGGAAGATGCCTTATAGGTTGGATTATTGTTGGTAAATAATCCTTCAAAGAAAGCTTTCTAATTACTCCTTATTTGCTTTCTTGTGACTAGAGAAAGTACTTTATACCACTACAATTAATTTTAGAGAGAATACTCCGTATATGTTTTTGTAATTTAGGATAATTACTAAAATTAAATTAATAAGAAGTGACGATCAAGGTCTTAAAGTGCGAAACCAAACCATTTTAAAGTTCACTTATTTTTCACTTTTTATTATACATCCTTATGAATTTGAATTTGATCTCCTAAATCCTAAATTCAAAAATCATAATGTATCATTTAGTTCAATTTTTTTGTAAAGGTTATCATATAGGAGTACTCAGTATCTAATTTATCCCCTTTGAGGTAATCTATCTTATATTCCATAGATTCTTTGGAAAAAAAAAAAACTTATATTTAACATCACTTTTAGGATGTTCGATAAAAAAAACATCAATCATAATAATGCCTTAAAAACCGAAAAGGTCTTAGCCTATTAGTTGAGACTGAGGTATTTAGAGCATTAGGTCTCGGGTTCAAATCCCCATCCTTCTTATAGTAATGTGACTTAGTGCACGCTTCAATTGAGAGAAAAAAAAAATTGCCTTAAAGAAGTTTCTTCCTCTCGAAATATTCTTTCAGGTGCCAAAGTTGTATAACAGCTACTGATGAAACAATGATGATTGAAAAGAAACTTAAAACCGCCATATTTGATTTGGTTGATTTATTTAGTTGCTGCATTTCTTCTTCCCTGAAAAATGATTAAAAAAAAAGAAGTAATAAGAATGGAAATTTAAATAATGAAACAAAAGTGAGTACTAAAATTGAGCTCTTGTACTTTCTCCATTCTAATGAATGGTATACGTTTCACTTTTCGGACACTATTTATAAATGTGTAGAATTTTCGATATAATTTTTAACATACAAACTAAAAAATAGTCAATCTTGTTTTAATTGTCTTATCCAACAAATTTTTTAAAATTTTTAAGAATACATAACTAAATATATGAAAAAAAAATAAAAAAAAATGAGCATTTATCTACGTGCATAACAAAAAAATATATAGAATTGATTGGAATGGCGGAAGTATTTGTTAAATTTGCTCATCTTACCTTTCACGAAGGTAAAACATTTCATCATGGATAGATTTGGCTGTATTATACAGCTTCTTCAGCTCAATGTCCAACAGCTTGAATAACAAAAAGTAATTTTATGTCAAAAGTTTAATTAAGGAAAAAAAATATCAATTAATCATTAAAATTTGTGTAATGTAAATAGTTGACTTTTGATCAAAGCACAAAAGTTTGTATGCTAGGATGATAGATGTTACTCCTTCCATTTTTTCCATTTGGCCCCCTTTATTTTTTCACAATTATTAAGAAAAAGTGTAAAAAATGGGGTATGATGGAGAAAAAAGATGATAGTTTAATAATAAAAAATTAGTTGTGAGTGAGAAAAAGTGGGGTATGTGATAGAAAAAGTAGTGTATGTGAGAGAAAATATTACTAAAAAGGGAAATTGTGGTAAATGATAAAAAATTCCACGAAAGGTATATGGGGACTAAATGGAAAGAATGGAGGGAGTATAAAAGCTCAAATATAGCTAAAATATCATCAATTATACGGTGTAAGTTCGTATTTGTTTTGGTTCGTTCATTTATTTATCTTTCTATCTCAAGTCGAGGGGTAAATATATCATTTTCTCTATACAAAATTAGAAGACAACATCGACATCCTTCAAAATTAATTAGACAACATCGACGTCCTTCAAAATCAACAATTGCCTGGTTATCTCTTTTAATTATTGTCAATGTCATCTTAATTACACTATCTTCTTTTCTTCCAATTCATTATGAAATTTTAATCATATACCTGTATGATATGTGACACTACCCCCATATATATCTAGATTTTGAGACACTTAAATGTGGGGTTGAAAAATGTTAGCCAATTGTGTAGCCCTCTTTGGCTGGCCCGACCTAGCCCGACCCTTTAGACGTGAATCGTAGATTCGTAGGGACCGAGTCATAGTTTTTGAGGGTTTGGGGCTGTTGTTGTGAATATATGTGAGACGTATTTTAATAAAGGACACAATTTGAGAGCATAGGGAGGAGTACAACAAAAGGGCTAGACTCGAATCAATTCAAGTTTAACTTACGTCAATTTGTCCCTTACGTGCAACATTGTACCAATCTTTAGCATCCATTCCGGTTTTCCAATCGAAATCAATCGGTATCTTCAACGGAGGATTATGATACGGCGCCCAAAAACATGTCATGTAATCTCCGGTATCAGGCGCCGTGAAGGCAAAAGTTCCCGATTCTACTACATCCCCATAATGGTAGTTGTAACCCCTTGGCGAGGTCACCTGAATTTCGCAACCAAATAAATAATTTTTGTAAATAATGCTGTACTCTTCATATGTTCCATTAGATTGCACTATATGTTTTAATTAAAATACGAGGATTGAAACGTAATTTCTTACCCGAGCAGTGATGCGGTGAGAGGCAGGCAGAGGACGGCCGTCACCAGGGTTAACAACAGCATATTTTCCGACAGTCATGGAATTATGTTTTATGTCTTCGGTTATACATTTCGTCGAACCCGATTGGAGGTTGAATCGAAACGAGACGCAAAAAGGGATGTTATTCAAGGAAATGAATGAGATGATAAAGATTTTGATGATGTTGAAACTTAACAATGTAGGAGTTTGCATGACAAAATTTGTTTTTTTTTTTTTAATGGAGGAATTAGTAGTTTTGTAGATGATGATGAAATAAAGACTGAGATCTAATGTAAGCATAACAACCTCCTAAATAATACAAGTATATGTTTAAAAGTTTCGTATTAAAATATTAAATATAAGAAAAATACATTTTACATTCATTGTGAATTTTAGAAACCGATAGATAAAATAAACAGTAGGTCTCCCGTGAGACCTACAATAAAACCAACAACCGTCTCATATGAGAATTTTTGTACAACGAAATGTAAGCAAAGAAATTTCAAATGTAGCATCAAGCTTTTACGGATGATGACAAACGTACTGAAAACATCTGATATTGTTACAAAGAGAAACTCAACATAGCAGTACAGTATCAAACAGTTAGTAGAGTTTACATTATTTATCAAACAGCGAAACGTAAATTATCACGACTGAGATCGTGTTCACAACACAGTCGATCTGCCTTTGTTGTCACTTGATACTACTACTTTCAGTGCTGTGTTTTCCTCACCAGCGGTTTCTCGTCTGGTGACTATGATTGTGTTGTGTATATCAAAAAAACAGAACATAGGTACAGTAGAACGGAACTGTGTGAACTTCAGTCATTGCCAAGGAAGACTTGCGAGGGTCCGATATCAAGGATACCCAGCAAACGGATGGGGTCAAGGGTGAGAGCCATTGTCACCCGGGTCAATTGGAATATCCTCATCGGACACCTCTCCAGGGTCACAGGGGGAGTTTTCAGCTGTTATTGCTCCGCTACCTTCATCATCTCGGTCCCTGAATATCACGGCAAACGACAACGGGTTGTAGGTTGAACTTGTCCTAAGCCCTTGTATGGTTCTAATAGCGGACAAAGTGCTTCGATATAGGTTGTGCGTCCCATCTTCGTGCTTCTCAAGGGGAATGTTAGTTATATCGTTGAGAGGAGGAGCAGCTTTGTTCGCACCCCGAGGAACCATAGCTGATTCAGTGACTTCCTCTTCTAGCGGGAAGAGGAGTTCGAGATTAGCCTCGCATTCACGGACTAGTCTGGTAAGAGGTTCTGTAGTGAAGAACGGCTGGTGTGCCGCGAGTTGTGTGAAAGGGAGTTGCAATAAACCGCCAGTTATTTTATCATATTTTTTCAGGATCTTAACTAGTCCTGTCAATTCAAAATCATACGACACTTAGTCATGGAGGGATGAAATTTTTGTACCTTCAACTTGGGACCGTCTACCTCTTATGGTCGGACAATTACAGCGTCATATGAACCAAGTTAGGCAATTGAAAGGTAAATTAAATGAGACGGGGGGAATATACCAGCAAAGTTGAGGGAGCTGTAGTTTTTCAGAAGCACCATCTCCCCGTGAATGGTGACAAACTCTTTGCGGATGTCCATCATTTCGTCACTGAATTCACTTTCTGAGGCTGGAACTCCGTCTCTTTCTCTGTTTTCTCTAACTCTCTCGATTCTTTCTTTTAGTTCCTATAATCATGTCAGACACAAGAACATTCAAGTAAAAATCGACCGTACAGATTACTATACGATTCAGGTGTACAGATCATAAACGAACTACCAATCAGTAAAACAACGCCAGCATTTACGATGACCAATACCAAACATTTGCTCAAATAAGAGTTCCAAACTTAATATCGAGACAGTACATTTAAGCCTTTGACAAATATTTAACCATCCAAATAACAAACGCTGGAGCCAACCAAACTCGGCCAAGACACAAACTTATTTGTCAAAACCCCTACGAAGCAACAACTAAAATTTCATTCATCAGAGGGTAATTCAGTACAGAAAGTGCCAGTCTAAGGGCTTTCCAGGAAGAACGAAGAACTGTAAGCACAAAACAAGATAACTCAATAGCTCTAGCACAAGCTTCAGTTTACTGCGAGCATATAAAAATTCAATTAAATTTAACCAATATCGAACAACAACATTACTACGATGCCTCCAAGGTTCCCTCTAGTGATGGGGTAAAGAGGCCGCACATATGCAGCAGTGTCAAGCCATCATCGTCTCTTCCTACGAGGGAGTATTTAAATCAGGGTAAGAAGAGGGGTTTCACAATTGTACCTTGCCAGAAAAAAAATGCGCACAATTACTTGGGAATGACTGAAAAAGAAAACGGAGGCAATTGAAAATGAACGGAGTCTTACACAGCAACAACAACATTACCCCCAATCTCTAAAGGGTCTGCAACTAGCGTGGTAAGCGGGTCAGATGCACACCGGCCTACCGCCTACCCTAGTGTTAACCACAAAAGAGGTTGTTTCCCAATGATCTTAAATGAAAATTGCATTCCGATTCATATCCAGGAAAGCAACAAGGATATTCTTGTAACTAATCATTGCTTTAGACCAAAGCGAGACTAAGAAACAACCTCCACAATATGGAACCGAAAGAAAGACGAGACTCGTAAAAGAAAATTTATGGTCCCATTGTCTTACAAATGCTATTCACGGTTCCAGATGGTTCGAGTTTCAAAAAGTAGTAAGCTAACCAAAAATTACTTTTTGGAATAAGGCTTAGTAGATGTTATCAACCAGATGTATAACACCTAGACATCGGGGTACATAACCAATGCACATTTAACACAATACGCCTGACATGAAGTCATGACATTAACTTTCACCATGTACTCAAATTTCAATGCAACAAGAAGTGTATTTTGCTTTGGTCTTTCATGCGTCCAAGCATCATCTAAAATAACACCTCAAATGCCAACAATAGATGTGTGTTTTTGAAACCAGTATAATTCGAATAGTTGAATACTGTATTTTCAAAACAAGCATTGTCGACAACAGAAATTCAAAAAACAGACAAACTTCGAAATTCATATCATAGAAGCCCCATCGTGGTCATATCAAAGAACGAACTAAATAAACATACTTGTAGAGAATGCTGCAGTCTACTACTCTACAACATTAGACAGGCAAAGAATCTTAGCTTATAGAGAAAGCTGCAGTCTACAACAAACAGATTTAGTTATTAAAGACACAAGCCCGAACCTAAATAGCACAGTATACAACACATAGGTAAAGAATTCATTATACAACACATCGGTGCTCCTAAAAAGAAATAAATCATAAATTTGATCGTAAAAAAAAAGAAAGGGTATGTAACCCAGGGGTTAATGTTATTCCTCACCCTAAGCACTAAGTTTACCACCTTTGAATTCAGAAATACACCTCGTACTGTTAAGGTATGATTAAGGGGTGTGGTTGGTTCTGG
The DNA here is from genome assembly GCA_023091065.1 of Dianthus caryophyllus. Classification (NCBI taxonomy): domain Eukaryota; kingdom Viridiplantae; phylum Streptophyta; class Magnoliopsida; order Caryophyllales; family Caryophyllaceae; genus Dianthus; species Dianthus caryophyllus. Next base: position 6,494,873 of record CM041525.1, on the reverse strand, counting down.
TGAAGGACAAAAACAGCAACCCTCTGGGTACCATTTAAGTACTGTGATCATACTAAAGGAAAGGGATTTGAGCTAGAACCTAGAAACAATTTAAAAAAAAATCTATGCACAATGAAGAGGCAGAAGACATTTACAAGCTGCGTATGCGATGTATCTATCTTCTAGAACTGAGGAAAACACAAATGGCAAGTATGATTAAAGTAAGGCCACAAAGTCGAACTCATTTAAGGTCACTGCTTCCGTCAGTTTGTAATAGAAACATCGAAAAGCACAAGACATTTGTTTTCTAAGATATAAAGATCAATCAATATGGGATTAAGGTTTTGTTATTTTTTGTAAAGATTGACAATTTCAACCAAAAGTTAACAACTTACATGTGATGAACACACCTAGCAGTTGAAGACACGGGTTATGGGAGCATCAAATACAATTTCAAAAGCTGCCACAAACAGAAAATATTGCGGTAGATCTCACAGTCTTCATATATGCATCCCTTTTATTGGAAACATGGCATTCATACCATATGTTTCAATGGTACGTAGTTTTTTAAATGTGGGTAGTCTTCCAGCAATCTCTTTCACAACAACGTAAAGGACAACCCTAACCCCACGGCTCCACTTCATCTCTTGGGCCTAAGAAAAAGAGGAGAACCATATAGAAGGTTAAGTGACGTCGGGTTATGTCCTATGATAACATAGGATGGGAGCACCTTTGTTCTTCCTCAATTTCAAATTAATTCTATCAGAATCACACATTTGACACAATCAACAGTTTGCATAAAATGATGACACGGTTGAGTTTCTTGCATGTCAACTCCCGCATAGTTTGTAGCTACTATCATCGACAATCATATTGGACTTGCTTTTCTATAATCTAGTTTTCACTTTTCAGTCCTTAGTCTATAACCAAAAAGTAGAACACGCAGACAGGTGGAGGAAAGTGGCATCAGTTTGAAGCTCGCTTTAGTTTGAAGGTGGCAAATGTTAGACGACACACTTGAACAGAAGAACCCACAAGTATGAAAATTTCAAACCACCATCATCGAGCCTAAAAACAATGCCAGGTTGCATGCAATTCCTGCACGTTTCTCGGAATAAACAAAGAATAACCTCCACTGCATGGTTTTCATGCAATAATTAACTCCCCCAAGGAAAGTTTCTAATAAACTTTCTTCACAATTTTTACATTGGTACACATAATGTCTTTTTAATGGAAGGTTAATGATGATTGTCATCAATCTATTTGTTGCCACAACCCCAAAACCATGCAAACTTCCACGGACAATGCAAAAAATGACCCCTACCAAAATTCTGAAAACCTCAACAGCATTGCAAATTACAACTGTATTAATGATACTCTCTCCTATCCAACTCATTGTTATCATTTTCATTTTGGGGGTGTACAACAATTATATCTTCACATTAAAGGAGAAAACTTTGGTCCCACATGAATAATAAGGACAGTAGGACAGCAAAGTCATTCGCTTATAAAGATGCTCTCTACCCCCATACTTTTTGCTCTAACTAGAACTCCGAGCTACAACCAAATATTACCTACATGTTGGAATGGAGTGTAACACATCACAATTCACAAAGCGACGTTGGTAAGATAAATTTGCGTTATACATCAGCAGAGCTTCATGAGTCATTGATTTAAAGTTCTCACAATCCCTTTCTAGTCTAAAAGGTAGTGTGGAACACCATTTCTAAAACAAATGGTTTTGATAATAACTAATATCTCAATAAGAAATCAGTAAGTCTCTTGTAAAATGGTCTTACACTACTTTTGCAAATCTTATTAATGTTTATAATCTACAACCAAGAGTCCAAGAATATTAGCTTTAACAAATCAAATATATATATATATGACATAGCACATTAATCGGCAACATGGTTACACTAAGTTTCTATTACAATCATACCATGTTTTATGAATCCTTAATTTGAAGATGGCAGACGACAGGTTCTAGTGGGATTCAAGTATCTTAGAATCTCATATATTAAACTAACATGCCTAATCCGACGTCGTTCCATGCTGATGCACGTTACTGCAAGAGCAAGCTTAGAACAAACTTGTGAGTAGCATAAACCTTTCGCGTTCAAATTCTGAGCTATTTTCACGGACTCCCCCACAATCATACTTTCTAGTACTTAGTGTGATAATTTTAAACACAAAGGCATTCTCATCAGTCGAACAAAAGAAATCCAGATCCAGCTTACATAGTCTCATGCGCTTTTTCACTGTTACAGAAGAGCCCCAGAACCTTTACTACAATCATTTCTTCATAGCTCAGATTTCTATCCTTTTCTCTAAGCAATGAGTGAACTCACGATCAAGTCAGCTGAATCACTACTTGTGAGATTTTCAAACTCTCAAAACGATGTAATCATATGAAAGAAGAATGTATCAAAAATTCAAATTGATTATTTAGGAAACGATCCCCAAAGATCAAACCTTTAAGATGTACTCCGTATGATCTTTAAAATTCCACTACAAACCATTAAAATGATACCGAAAATAAGATTACCTATGACATTGTTTTTAATTTAAGAGTTGCATTATTTGAAATCGTCCCTAGTGACTCACAACTCTAGACATGCAAGTTGGGCCCAAGTTTGTAGCTAAATTGTTTTCCTATTTGCTCCATAAACAATGTTTTTGAACTGCATCATTCAGAGTTTGTACTTTCAAGAACTAGTGTAAATGGGTATAAGAAACTTTTTCACATAATTCAGAAGAAACTCGACTCTCAACTTCCACCATTCAATCTACCAAATTAACCATTTTTCCAACTACGTAACCCACAACGCCCATTACTTCGAAGCCTTCTTTTCATTAAGAAAAGTCATGAAAACTGAGATCATCTCCACGAAATTGTTTGACTGATGAAGATTTGAGTTTCTAAGGGGAATGATTGATTGAAATGTGATAACATAGGTATGGATTTCTAACCTAATAAATGTTTATGCTCTATAAAAAAAGGGGAATGAAATTAGAAACTTAGGTAAAGATGGTATGAGATTCCAAAGGAGTGGAATGGAGATAGAGACCACCAGGTATCAAACAACAATCCAAAATTGTTTAAGCAAACACTAAACTTAATCAATTCCATTCCAGTCCGTTCCAGAAGACCCAACCGAATACCTCTAAACCAATACTTAACTTTGCGTGCATATGAAACGTATCCAATCTCTGTCGAGCAATTCGCGACTTAATACTCACATTTAAGCCAGGTCAAGCGCTCATTTCCTAAAACGCCCGAATGAAACATGCCCTTCTTTTCTTCCCACCTGCTGATTTTAACCCATGTACCATTCAAAATCCAAGAAAATCTTAACAAAAGATCATCCTTTTTAAATTTTACCCTAAACAAATAGGGTCACAATGTCAAAGAACTAGCTCAACCAAAAGCTTAAGCGGGTGGATAGAGGCCCTAGATTGGTTTCCCCTTACAGCCATACCCGATGCTATTTTCCACTAGAAAAAAGGCGGGGTTATGAGTTTCGAACTTGTGGCTTCGATAGCATGTAGACAAAACCAATTCAGCCAAAAGCTTAAGCTGATGATTGGGGTCCAAAAACCGATTATATACTCTAATTACCAGTTTCAGATGCATAATCACCCAATTATACTCTAAACAATCAAAATCACACCACTGACCACCCTACTACATGATTACATACACAATCACACATAAAAACAATTTCCTAACACAAACAAGCATATCAAAAATTATACCCAAGTCAAATCACTGAATCTCAAAAGAACAAACTTCAAAAAAAAAAAAAAAATTAAAAAACCTGAAAACGGATGACAAAATCCTCCTCTTTCTCAACATAGAAATCATTGAACTTCTCAAGTTCTTCATTAAGAAGACCAATAAACCAAGCTTGAAAGTCACCAAGTCTCATGTTAATTGTGGTGGGCCCACCCCCAACAAATTCAACACCATTACTAACATTGCTAATCATACTATAATCAAGATTAACAGCATGATTAACATTAACATCAACATTAATATTAATATTATTATTATTGTGAAAGTGCTTAAGAAGTTTCTTCAAAGGTTTGTAACACAAGAACTTATCCCTCCATTCTGGAAGTGTTTCTTCCAAATGGATATTAAATTCCTTCCCAAATTTCATGCCCAATTATTCTTCACTGATTCTTCTCAAATGGGTTTTACTCAGTTTTTTGTTTTCTGCAGAAAGTTTTCACCTTTTTTTTTTTTTTTTTAATTTTATTTAATGGGGGAAAAGTCCCCTTTTTTTTCCTTTTTTTTTTTTTTTGGTGTTTTGAGAAAAGAAGAAGAAGTTAACAAACAAGGTGATGAGTTTAAGTAGTAAGTTTAACAGAATAAAATGAGGAATCTACGACTTGTTTTGAGATTAAAATATTGAAAGAAAAAAACAGGCAAAGTTGTGGAGGGTGAGTTGAGGAAGAATATATGAAGGGGGTTGAATTTTTGTTTGTTTAGAAAAGTTTAGTTTAACAAATATACTCCGAATACTCCCCTACTTTTTAGGCTTCTTCACTTTTCAATTTTATCTTTTGTTATGGATGGATAGCTTTTTGGGTTGTTGACTTTTGTGTCGTGGAATTTAGTAAACGGGTTTGACTCCATGGTGGAAGGATATCGGGGAGGGGAGGAGTAGACCTCGCCACGGGTCGCGGTCGAGCTAGGTTGATGTCCTTTGAAAGAGTTGGGCATGGTCGGTTGGAGGGGGCACTTGGCTAGGCCGGGTACGGTTGTGCTTTGCTTATGTGGGCCCTATTCTCGCTCTTTTAGCAGGTTTAATCAGTTGGGGGTTGACTGATTTGGCCAATATAAGTGTATAACTCAAGTTTTTGGCCCGTCGATGTGGGTTTGGTCATTGGTGAAAATGCGGGTGCAAGGATCAATGACGTGGTAGCATAAGATTGGGATATCCAAGGAGTGAGATTTATCACACATGAGAGAGAAACACACATGTGTGTGAATAGATGGTGTGGACTGAGTAGTGCTTGGACTTGGTCCTCCAACGGCGTCTTATGAATAGATGGTGTGGAGCAACATGCTGAACTCGATACCGACCTCCAGATTTGAGAAGATGTGGTTTAGAAGGAGATGAAAATTTTACCTCTCACTTGCTGTCATCAAAGACAATATTTCTTTCATTTCAGTAAATACTCCGTAGATGATGTTGAAGAAGAATATCCACTCTCTCATCCCTTTGATTTCCTTTCTCTTCTCTCATTCACATTTCCCTCACTTTTCTCCATTTTATTGCTCAAACAAAATGTAAAAGTGGGTTGGATTGGAGGATTTAGAGGGGAAGGGAAGAAAGAGATTTAAAATTCTTTATATATTAGTAAAATAAAGGTGACGGAATTTGGATATCAGATAAAATAAATCACTCAATTTTTATGTTAAAGCCAAATTATTACTCTTTTGGAATTCAAAAAGATTTGAAAAGAAAACTACAACATCAATTCTATCTCTTATTCGCTTTCATTTTCTTCTCTCTTCGACTTTTTGCCCTCCTCTCCCCTCCTTCTCCCTTTTTTTTAGTATCTAAATAAGGTTTAAGCGAAAAAAGAATTCAACAAAAATTTCAGAACTTTTCAATATTCCATTTGTCTCAATGCATTTTATTTTGGGATGAAAACTAAATAATGATTTTCTTTATATTATAATATACGGAGTACGTTAATCCAAAGTGATTACTAAAATTTAAAGGAGATCGTTTTTAACTCAAGTTTTGAAGATAGTAAACTTAAATTTTAATTCTAAAAAAAGAAACGGTTCATTTCATTTTCCAAAATAAAAATGTAAACAAATAAACAAAACGGAGAAAAAATATTGTTTAAAGAAAAAGTGTGATTTTGATGAAGTGATTAATGAAATGATTTTTCCGTTTCAAAAAAAGAAAAAGTGTGATTTTGATGAAGTTTGACAAGTTATAAAAAGATGAACGGGATGAGTGAAGATAATGAAAGAGAACAAGATTAACGATTGTTAGAGCAGACCATGGGTCGGGCTCGGGCTAGCCCGCCAAGGGCCGGGCTTTGAAATTGAGGCCCGAGCCCAGCCCTTAGGCGGGCCTGAAAGGGTCGTGCTAGGCTTGGCCCTTCCAATGTTAACTTTTAATTATTTTTTTGGGCTTAATGGCGGGCATCGAAAGGGTCGGGCTTAAAAATCGGACCCAAACCCGGCGCTTCAAAAATGCGGGCCCCACCGGGCTTTGGGAGGATCGGTACGGGCTCTAATTTTAAGGCCCGAAGGATGGGTTTAAATGAGCTGGGCTGGGTCGGCCTCCGTAATTGGCCTGCTCTAGCGATCGTACAATATCATTAAGAAGATGCTCTATGCTCCTAGTGTTGTAGTTACTCCGTACTCAAATTCAATAGCATGCCAAAAAAAACTAGAAAAAAGGAGAAAATTTGAAAAATAAAAATGGTCTAAGAGGAGGCGCACGACCATCTGTTCTAACCACTAGGCCATGACATTTCGGTAAAAAGAAAAATATTAAACCATTACTTAGATGCAACTTTGCCTTCTGAGCTCCTTTAAAGTTTAACTCATGTACTCCGTACTCCACATTGACTTATGCCAAAATCTAGACATTTTTTTACCTAACGAAGTAGCAACTCTAAGTTAATTTAAATAATATTTGTATCCATTAGTTATGGGATAAATTTCACTGTATTACCTTATGTTAAATTATTTTGACGGTATATAATTCATAATAGGAGTTCAAAATTTGCCAAATGTTAATTTAAAAATTAAAATCATAAACTTAATAAGGATATATGACCACGTATGATAATTTTCTTTATAGAAAATCGACTAACTCATAGTACTCCGTACAAATGATCAACTTTAATCTATAAGCCTATAACCATCATTCTTGAATTTATGACTAGATCGATCAAAATTAAAATATTTTATTATTTTAAAAAAATACCACTTGCACATGAAATCATAGATATTATACCATAAATTATTCCAAAATGTATCAAGTCACTTGAGATTTCATGTGATTTCTACTTGCTTAAGCCGTCCGTTATGCATTTTCATAAAATGTTAGGCACCTTCACACTTCAACAAATTAAGGCCACTTTTTCCTCCCTAAAAACAACTTAAACATCATTAATTAACAACTAAACTAACCATTAATTAATTCATGAAATTAATCTCTAATAATCTTCATCATCTTCTTCTTCTTCTTCACAATTGATGAAACAAATTAAAATGATGAAGTCTATGTTATCTTCTTCTCCTTCATCAAAATCATCAACAACTTCTCCTTTACTAAAACTTTTAATAATCATTTTTTTCACTTGCATTCTTCTCTATTTCTTAACTTCTCTAACAATGGTTTTGACTAGTTCTAGCTGCTCAAGTTTCCAACATTATTCGTCGAGACGGTCCTCGCCTTTTCCCGTCGATCATATCGTGTTTGGCATCGCCTCTGCGCAAGCCGCGTGGCCTAAGCACGCGCAGTACCTAAAACTCTGGTGGAAACCCGAAACAATGAGAGGTCATGTCTTCATAGACACCCTCCCAAAAGATAACAATAATACCTCTAATAATATGGACCCCACACTGCCCCAAATACGCGTCTCACAGGACACGTCGCAGTTCCGGTACACGCACAAGCACGGGTACCGGTCCCTCATACGGGTAGCCCGTATAATATCCGAGACAGTAAACTTATACAATCGTCTTCCTGACGTAAAATGGTACGTGTTTGGAGACGGTGACACGGTGTTTATAACGGGTAATTTGGTGAAGGTTTTGTCGAAGTATAACCATGAGCTCTGGTACTATGTTGGGTCGAACTCAGAGATTCTGGAACAGAACGCAGCGAACTCGTACGAGATGGGGTTTTGGGGAGCGGGGTTTGCGATAAGTGCACCACTTGCACGGGTGGTTGTAAAGGTATTCGATTCGTGCTTAGAACGCTATCATTTTCTATATGGAAGCGATGGAAGGGTTTACTCTTGTTTAGCTGAACTTGGTGTTGGATTAACTCATGAACCCGGGTTTCATCAGGTACATCTGCATTTCTGTATATTTGGTTTGACGTCTTTGTTTTCCGTATAATTTAACTGATATCAATATTGTACTAGATGGACATCCGAGGGAATATATTCGGCTTACTAGCTGCTCATCCATTAGCACCGTTGGTAACACTCTCGCGCCTGAGCGAACTTGATCCGATTTTCCCGAAAATGACAGCGATCAACGCAGCGCAACATCTCTTCAAACCCGTGGCATTTGATTCCGAGAGAATGCTACAGCAGACTGTGTGCTATGATCGCTGGTTTTCCTGGACTATATCGGTTTCCTGGGGTTACGCAGTTGAAGTTTTCGACCATCATATCTACTTGCCCGATGCTCTTAGAGTTCAGGATACGTTCAGCCCATGGAAAAAAGGCGCAGACGCCAACTACATGTTTAGTACGAGGCCTCTTCATCCTGATCCATGTCGTAGATCAACTGTTTTCTTCTTTGATCAGATTTATGCTCGGAAAAATATGATTACCAGTCATTACAGAAGAATGACACCTGATAACTGTACTTTTGATCCTATGGCTTCTCCGAAAAAACTTCAGGAAATCGCTGTGTATTCACGGAAATCGAACCTTGGCCCTAACCAGGTAATTATTAGCCACTTAATTCAGTAATGTTTTGCTGCTATAAAAAGTCCCGCCTGCAAATTTAAGTTGTGTGACTTACGGTTGGTTTTTCGTGTAGTTGTGGGCGCCAAGGAGACAGTGCTGTGATGTCTTACCATCGTCAGTTGGACGGAAGTTGGAACTTCAGATTAGAGAATGTGGTGAAGACGAGCTAATACAAATACACGCATAAACTAACATGTTCAACGGAAATCAACTTCAGAGTACTTGGGTACGGTTAATTTCAATTTTCGGACTAAAGGTGTCTGTCTGTCAATACTTGATTACTACGTATCAACTAATGTCGACTTTAGCCATTAATTAACGGTTTCATTTATTTGACGAACTGCGGTTTTGAGAAGAATCCTGATATTTGGTATAGGTGTCGGACGTGACGTCAGATTAGTCATCACACTCTAATCTCGGATGTCGAGATATATATGTACCTGAAACGGATCGAGCTTAAACTTTTCACAAAAATGTTGTGATTCAGATTTGATTCTGCCTTTTCGAACAACATACTGGCTTAATTCAGGCAAATCCATTAAGTTTTACTTTCGAAACATCTCTATAGTCTTGCGAAAATATTGGGTTTGCTTAGAAACGGTCAAGTTACTAAATCAATCTATTCGTAGTAAATAAATTGGACGAGCAAAAAAATGTGATGATACTAAAACTCAATTAAAAAACACTTTAGGACTACATAACTCCGAAAAAGACGAAATCATGCCGACAAACAATATTCAGAATTTCGACACGCAACCCTTGCCCTAACCCGCTTCATAATCGACGAAAGAGCGCCAAGTAAACATTTAAAGACTGGTTTCTCCATGAAACTAGAAAGAAATACAGATTCAATACATCGGACATTTGGTGATCAATCAAGAACCACCATCTCCGCAATCGAGCAGTGGCCTTAAGAAATTGAAAAGACAATGAAAAAAGAAGTTAAATGCTAATCATCCTAAATGGCCTCAAGTGCCTGAAGAATGTCAGCCTTCAAATCCTCGAAGTCCTCAATTCCAAAACTGAATCGAATTAAGCTGTCCTTGATACCGTACTTCAACCTATCAGATTGACTTAGATCCCTGCGCAGAAAAAGCCAACCGAGTCAAATAAAATTATGCAAGGCGAGCCTAACAATAACCACTGCAGCAACACATTTGTCCCTAAATGTAGTGAGGTAGTGCGGGGCACGGTTGGTTAACAGTGATCATTGTATCAGATAGCGGAAAGAATTAGTGACGTCTGAACATTATTAGAAACCAACTCGATTAAAATATCCAACTAAAAGAAAGAGATAAGGGGAAAACAAAACTAATATTAGATTTAGCTTAACTTTGTACGACATTATAAAGTTGTAACGGTTTTATCTACAGATGTGACAAGGACAGTACAGCACTGAGTTCACCGAAAGAGGAAAAGCAAGCAAAATTAAGGGTGGGTAAGGGGTCCGCTCTAATAATTATCGATAAACAAGAGGTCTGAATCAACTTGTAGTGTGATCCATAACGACCGAACAGTCACAAACAAAAGAAAAGTAGGACACTACTAAGAATTTACCAGTAAGACATGATTGCAGGTTGATCCACGATACTTTCACAGCCTCCGAATGATGGGGCGATATACGGGATCTTCAACGAATCAGCAAATTTGGCTGTGGTCAATAAGTCTCCATCAATCTGTACGTTAAAAGAGCGAGCACCAGTTTTAATGTTCAGATTTTGCAACAAATAATACGGATACGATAAGCTATAATAAAAAATTCTAGTAACTACCGTATTGCTTTAGAATTAGACCGGAGTAACTCACCTCAAAACTAACAACTCCACCAAAGCCCGTCATCTGTCGTTTTGCAAGCTCATGCTCGGGGTGACTTGCAAGGCCAGGGTAGTAAACACGCTTTACCTAACATTCACAAATAAATGTATAGTAAGTCGCGAGTTTCAAGGAAATAAGACCTTATAAAAAGTCGATTAAGGCCATGTCATCCAATTTTCACTATCCTAATGACGACAGAGACAACTGTGAAAATAGAAGCATTAGGCCATGACGCTCCACTGAAATTAAAACGATAAAACTTCATTACAGCTTAATCATTCATGATAGTGCCTAATGCAAATGATGCGCCAACATTCGGACATAACTTTACTTTAAAATCAGTTTCTCGACACGATTTTGAGAAACTGATGGAACACATCATGTTTAACTGCGTATACAAGTGTAGCCAATTTACCTTAGGATGTGCCTCTAAAACTTCGGCCATCTTCATAGCAGTCGTGTTCTGTTGTTGTACACGGAGATGCAGGGTCTTCATGCCACGAATGATCAGGTACGAAGCATTCTGGAAAATTTACATGAACCAAATCAGGGAAACCCAATTAGATAAACTAAATTGATAATTGGCAAGCATCCACAAAATAAATCATTTATGAAAACCAAAATTAACAGATACTACGTAGATAATTGTATTTTTAATTGAAGGACACCTACCGGGTTAAGAGTCCCGCCAAGAATGTGGTGCATGTAGCGAATTTTCGAGATCACCTCGTTTGATCCACTAATGCAGCCACCCAGCACCTACATTAAAATGATAGCAAAAAGCAAATGTCAAACACGAACAGATACATGATGACGGCAGTTTACAGAGTAAAGTACATAGAAACAGGCTGACGTACGTCATTGTGCCCTGCAATGAATTTCGTCATAGAATGTATCACAAGATCAGCTCCCAAAGACAGTGCTTTTTGGTTAAGAGGTGTTGCAAACGTCCCATCTATGCACACCAAAGCTCCTTTCTTGTGGCAAAGCTCCGATACTAGCTTAATATCAACACATCGGAGAAAAGGATTTGTCGGAGACTCTGTAAAGAAAAGAGTAACCTGCATACAAAATCAAAGATGAGCATGTTTAAATGAAATGCTGATTCAGAACTAAAACATCTTATACAAGATCGTCAAAGAACGACAAAAATAAAACAAACTTCATATGGTACACTTACATTATTTTCGTCAAGTGCAGTCTTCAGGCCTTCCATATCAGCAGGGTCAATGACAGTAGCCTACATTTTCAGTAAAGCATTGATTTTTGTCGGAATGATAAGGATTCATGCACAACATAAAATACTAATAACTGAAAAAGTAAGGAGTACATGAGTATATGTATGTTATGACCCACCAGATAGAACAGATCAGTTAACAATTACCATAGTATATAAGTCTACCGCCAATAAAGTCTATACAAGATATATATAATAAAAAAGAGTTCATTTTAAAGCATATGCAATTAGATGATTTAGATATGTTCTAGCAAAGAAAAGCAAACATCGATTAATGGTCTTATGAAAGCCATAATATTGGTCCATCAATCCATCATTGTTCCGTAGAACGATAATATTAACTTCGATCACAGGTATATATATAAACCACTTCCAACTTATGATGTTCAAATGCTGAGAAAGACCAATTAACAAACCACGCTTGCAATAAATAGTTAAAATGAGTCAAAAATCTATCGAATTTCACCCCACAAGCTATCCGTATGCAAGTAGACTATCTTCAGTAAGGGAAAAGGACCTCTGGTGACAAAAGAGAGCATGAAGTATACACAGTACATATCACATGAAGGAAACCGCTACCTTGACTCCCATTTTAGAAAGGACATTCTCGATAAATATCCTAGTCTTTCGATAGCAATCGGTAGTCGTGATAATGTGACCACCAGCAGGAACTAAGGCAAACATGAGGACGATACTTGCGCACATTCCAGACGCCAACAACATTGTCGTTTCAGCTCCTTCAAGTGCGCTATTTCATTTTAAAAAATATCACGTGAGTCAAATTCCATAGCAGACGACCAGGAACAACATAAATATTGAATATGCACAAAACACTGACGCACCTAATTTTCTCCTCTAAAACGGTTGAGGTAGGATTACCATAACGGCCATACTCGTAGCTCGTATGGCGCCCTTCCTGATACACAACGACAACGTAAACACAGTCACAAAGGATAGCAGAGACAGGAAAATATCACACATGCCATAAGATTAAACTCTTTGAAAAAGGTCAATAATTGGTAAAGAAGATGAGAACCTTGAAATCAATGAGGTCAGCAGTTTTCTTGAAGAAATAGGCTGAAGTATTTACGACAGGCGTAGTTATTGCATCAGTTACAATGCCACGGCCTAATCTTTCTCCTACAAACACCGAAACAAACAGTTCAGCAAACGATTCTCATCAACATCAACAGCAACAGCTACCATGCCACAGCCTTATATTTTCCCCAAATTAACACCTCAATCTCCAGACATCGTTCCAAATTTATTCTTCGAAACATCAACAGTTACGTTACTTTGTTCAACTAAATAATCACGAGATCAATCTACTTCAGTAACAATCACAACAGATATCAACAATATTACTCTACTTCACAATATAAGATTAGCAAAGACATTAATGCATTATTAATCAAGTGAAATCAATTAAATCTAAGCAAAATTATTGAAGTATATATCAAAGCATAACATTTTCAGCCTAATTAAATCAACATTAATACCAGTTTTAAGCAAATTACAGAAAGACTTACTCATTTACAATATCATTTCATTAATTATGTAAAACAAATAAGTTTTTTTCATCAAATTTACACATACTTTCTAACAAAATATTTACAAATATCAAATTACAAAATCAACAAATCCAGATTTAATTGAATATGATAATAAAATACGACGAATCAAAAAAAATTACCGGCATGAATAGCGAGGCTTCCATCAGAGCCCAAAAATGAAGGCCTAAAAAACTCTAAATCACCAGAAGATTCAACATCAACATTAACATTAACATTATTATTATCATTATCAAAATCAACAACAGCAGCATCACCACCACCGATCACACCACCGCCAACGGCGGCAGCGAGATCGACGGCAGAGACAGCAGCGGCGGAGGCGTCGACAGCGGCGGCATTAGCCGCCGCGGCCGACGCAACGCCGCTAAAGTCGCCGTTGTTGTTAGTCCAAGAGGCGGCGACGATCTGAGCAACGCCGATGTTGGAGCAGTTCCGGCGAGCCTTGGTGCTGAGCTGGCGGACAAAGTTCGGCGGAAAACGCAAGATCAACGCCGACGAGCCGTAAAAGGAGGACTGAGAAGCGGCGGAGAGTGATCGGCGAGGAGCAGCGCCGCCGGAGGAGGCGGCGGCGGAGCAGTCGGGGCTGAGACTGGCGGAGAAGAGCGGCTCACGGCGGCACTCGACGGAAGGCAAAACCCTAGCAAAACATGAGCTTGATACCGCCATTTTTTTTTTTTTGGTCTGGTAAATTAATTAATTAATTAATTAAAGTTTTTTATTTTTGTTTTTGGTTTTTGGTTTTCAGAAGAAGTGGTTATGGAAAAAGGGGGGAGATATTTGAGGTGCGGAAAAGGTGACGATTTTAAAGGGTGAAGAGTCAGATTGTGTTTTTTGAATTTAAAGGAGGAAGGAAGGATTTGTTGTTGTTGTTGTTGTTGTTGTTGTTGTTGTTTGGCTAGTTGCCTAGTTGTTGTTTTGAGTGTACAGTTGTCCACTCTCTTTTTTCCGCTTTTTTTTTCATTTTTTAATTTTAAAATTTGTGTATTTTGTGTATATTTTTGGTTGGTGATGGAAAACGAGTTTGGTACTCCGTATATAATTATTTTTTTATTTTTTTTTTGGAGGAAAAACGAGTTTGGTATATAATCATTTGATTTATTTTTGTAAATAAAAAAACTTGCGTGGACTGTGAGCCACGTAGGAATCACATTGGATGATTTGAGTGGCCTAAAAAAAGTTAGTGAGTATTTATGTTGATATATTCAATTACAAAGTAATTTATAAACTTTATAATCATTATGTATTTGGGTAGATACTACTCCGTATCCATCTACTCCCTCTGTTTCAGTGGATTGTTTACATTTACTTTATACACAATTATCTAAAAAAAAAAAATAATGAAAAAAACGAAAAAGTAATGTAAAAAGTACAAAAATGACCCACTTTTTCCAAAGAAACCAATTAAACACTCCCACATGGCTCAATCAATTACCATTTTAGAAATGTAAACGAATTCACTGCAGACACCCCAAAATGAAAATCAGAAACAAATCGCCATGATTTTATGAAAGATTCTAAAGAATAAAGATGGATAGCATTTAACAATTAAAGATGTCAACCGTGAATTTAATCATCATTATGTATGTATTTGTAAATTTTTATACACTCTCTATTTTAATGAAAAAGTCACATGAGCCTACTTTTTGTGAGGATAAAAGTGAGGTCATGGGGTAAAATAAATGAAATAGAGGGAGTATTGTTACTTTTTTATATTGAAAATATTCTGGTTTAATGGTTGGTATGATATTGTTTTTAATTTTCTCTTTCCGTTGTAATAGTTATGTGTCTCATGTTCCACCCAAAAGAAATTACTCCGTACGTATTTGTGTGTTTATAAATGATATTTGAATCTGAATTTCATTGTATATTCTCTAAGCACCCTCGTATATTTTTTTCCCCAAGCATCATTTTTTTTGTTTTTCCTTCTTGCTAAATGACAACCAAGGTAAAATACTCAAATTATCCTCCTTCACACAAAATTTTGTACGAGTAATTATTTTCACGACTCCCTAACGGCCTAACCCTTGGGATCAGGAATTCAAAAATTGCGCCAAAATTGAAAACGTATTCAGCACACCATCGTTGAGCGGGAGAAGGAAGACGTGAAGTCAGGAAGTAGAGGTACAGAAGAGGTTGACACACCCGGGCCGCAGGGGAGGGCTGCCTACTAAGGAGAAACAAGGCATACAGGACAAGCTTGGAGCTTCCCCTGTATGGGGGCAGTTGTTGGGGGTGGAATTTCCCGGGCCTGACTACCTCGGGCCGGAGAGGTCATGGACCGGGGGCATTCTATATACCAAGGGGCCCATAGGTTCCTCCCGGGTCTGGGGCAAAGATGTCTCACCCGGGTCCGTACCGTACGGTCTCATAGCGCAAAAGGACAAATCAAGAGCAAGTATAAATAAGAAGTTAAACCCTAAAAACAATTCATCCACATATAACACATAAAAACACCTCACTAAAAGGTTTTTCTCTTTTTTCTCTCTCTACATTTATTTAACTGGCATAACTGACTTGAGCGTCGGAAGGTCATTCCCTGGAACCCCCGGGGCTAGGTTTGTTGTGTGTTTCAGGCCGAGAGAAAGACCAATCAGCATTCAATGAGCTAAGGACCACCCGGGACTTAGTTTGATTAGTTTTCATATTCAACTTGTAATCACTTATATTTAGTTTGTGTACTTAGTTCCTATCTTTGTACCCGAAACATAAATATAATAGAAATATTTTTTTTTTTTTAATATTTTATAATCTTATCAGTTTTTTTAAAATATTTATATTTAATTAGACTCAAAATGTAGGTAAAATTAAAATAATACTCCGTACGACGACAAACGAGCTCGATTTGAGCTCGAGCCGAGCTCGAGTTTTTCCCAAGCCGAGCTCGAGCTTCAATATTCTTGGCTCGACGAGCTTCGAGCCGAGCCCGAGCTCGAGCTCAATAATTCGAGCCGATCCCGAGCCCACCCGAGCTCGAGCTCAGATCGGCTCGTTTAGACCCCTAGATCACGTAGTGAAAATAATACAAAACTGTTGCAACTAAGATTCTACCTTTCTGAATTCATTTCCCTCTGATGTACTGTATGGGATAAGAGGAAAAGTCGCACCTCCAGATTCGTCAACTTCATTCATAAAAAGGACGCCGCCAACATAGCATTTATCTATGATATTCCAATTTACACGGTCCACGATAACTTTATATCTAATACAGCATTTTGTCAAAAATTACCAAAAATATACAGTTAATTATTTATGAAGATGGAGCCTCCAATCTTGGTCATAAACAGCTTTATATATATATAAATTTGATAAAACCGGCTATAGCAACGAAAGATAATAATGAGAATTATAATTTAACCAAGGATAAGTCTTTCTACAAAAGACTATCTCAATATAATAAGCTTATATTAGGTATGAAACCTTATGATTCCGTTAATCAAGTATTTCAAGGGGATAGAGCTATATTTAATTCTTATAGAATACCCGAAGACTTCCTTCGAATGTGCTTGGAAGGGGAAATTCCTCAATTGGAGGTGAAAAACAAACAGGGATGGACAAAAGAGATGAACAAAGTGATAAGGATGGAGTAATTATGTTACTTAAAAAACGTTATGGATTAATAGTTATTGTGGAGGTATCTTTGATTTCCTCTTCCAGATATATCAGCCTTTATCTCTATTATTTCAAAAAAAATACGTATTTATATATTTCTATATAATATTTGAATTTCATTGTATATTCTCCAAGCATCACCACCATTTTTTTCCCCAAGCAGCATTTTCTTATTTTCCTTCTTGCTAAATGACAACTTAGGTTAAATTGTGAATCCTCAAATTATCCTACTTTACATAAAATATTAATTAATTTTTCCGACTCCCCAACCCTACGTCTCTCTTGACCAATTTCATGTTCTAGCACAATTTCCATTTTTTCATTCTCTCATTCTCATAACTGAATTGAAGAATTTGGAAAGTTGAAATAATATGACAGACTTGTTTAAGGTAATGTTAAATCCACACATGTAACATACACTTCCCCGAGGAGTTTGCAGTAAGGGGTTACGTTACCCTTAAAAGATTTATCCCTCACTATTAGGGTAATTCCTCGAGGATACAATAAACTATCATCTGAATTGGGCTCGTACCGATTCGCCCAAGTGCCTAGTCTTGATTCATTTAATTTCTAGGTCCAAACTAGTAGTTTGGGCCTAGAAAAAAAAAGACCTCGATTCAATTATTCCTCATCACGTGGGATGAACTCACAAACTACTCCAAGGGTCTCCAACAATTCATTCACCAAAAAAATGACTACCGCTTGTTTATCATCGGGACAATCACAACCATTAACAAAAACCATCCCACACAAATTTTCCCTCCAACTTTTTTTTTATCCCTTTTATTTTATTTATTTTATCTCTTTTATTTTATTTTATTTCCTTTTTGAAATTATGTCATAGTAAGTCAATATCTTTTATGTACAACAGAGTATTTTTTTTATTTTTATCTTTTAAACTATTAATTTTTATTTAATGTTTTTTCAATATAACATTTTAAGCACGTTCTACCATATTATTAGAATAAATGATGAATTTAAGACAGTGTATTGTGATACTTTGATATGGTTTTGCCACGTTATGATATTTTAAAATAAATTTATAACTATATTTGTATAAAAAGAATTTAAATGTTCCATTATTCTAATTGTTTTTGTTACAATTTTCAACGATTCGATCATCTAAATCTTGATAGTTAATTAAGAAAAATCCAAATTGACACTTTTAGACCTATTAAACGGGTTAATTAGAAGACAATTACGGGTCGAATAAGCGGGTTACATGTTAAATAAATACGCGGTCGGGTAAAATACAGTTTGTTGTATTTGGGTCTAAGAATACATGTTTATTTAGGTTGCGTTTATATTATTACTACGAAGTATTCTTATTTTAATTTAATATTTAATTCAATTACAAAAAATTTCAATTAACTATTAACTTATATTTATAAATCCCGTGCATTTATGCACGGGTATTAAGCTAGTTATTTGTATATGAGTAAACAATAAATAAAAATAAAATAAAACGGAACGGAGAGGGTTATAATTGGAGATATGAAGAACTACAGAGTAAAAAGGTAAAGTAGAAGGTAAAAGGTAAAAAATTCATCTTAAGCTTAAAACGGATCGAATTTAACCCGTTCCCATTTTGACAATTTCTAAAAGCTAAACATAAGAGCATACATAGTCGTGTTTAATCTTATTTAACCCATTGCTAGGTGCCTAGGAGTATTAATATATACTACTCCGTGCTCCGTATGTTCTTACTCCGTAGTTTTTAAACACTTTGAAATGGACGGTATATTTATCGGTTATCATATCCTTACAAGTTACGACAATCTCATTTTAGATTGTGTCATTTTCATTTATTTAAAACTTGTTCTTCTTGTCTTTAATTTAAAAATTTCAGCAGATCATTCCCATATCAATCCCAAGTCTATCTTCACCATATCCGATTATTAGCAATAATACATCAACCCTTCACATATCAATCTACCAAAAAGAGTTGTAAATTAATGCATAAATCACCCTCAACCAAATACACACACAAAAAAAAAAAAATCGTTTGATTGATCATGGAAACTTAACCTTAAAAAAAGTTGACATATTTGTAAAAAATTCAATAATAATCTTAACATATAAAATAAAATAAAGCTTAGTAAAACAAAAAAAAAAAAATTAAAAGGAGAGAAATATATGGGTAATACTTTTTTTTTTTTGGTTTCTCAACCAATATCCGAACCCATTTGGGCTGATTAATTTGGTTTCGGAGCGTGTCCGGGGTTAAGGTTTTAAACTCCTCCCCAACAGCTATGAGATCGAACTGCAGCTTCTCCTACCAAGCTTCAAATTTGACACCACTGTACTCAAGACCTCGTTGGTAATATATGGGTAATACTGGCAAACATAAAAACAGAGAAATTTTATGTTGCAAAGCGGCTCCCAAATAATTATCTGCACATTTTTATAATATTTTTAGGCAAAATTGACTCATTAAAACAGCCAAAATACCTCAGTACGTGTGCAATTTTCCAACTATTGAAAACACAAAATAAAAAATAAAATAAATAAATAAATAAAATAGAAATACTCCACAAATTCAAGGATATGAATGAAAGATATGTGTAAGAAGAGACTGAATTTAGGTCTCAGAAATGAGAAGTTTTATATATGCAGTTGGATTTTGTTATTAAACCCTAAGAGGTTCAGAATTTAGATGAGTAACTGAGAATATAAAAGCCCAAGTTTGTATTATGAGGGTAGTGACTATGAACTTATAAAGTGGCCCAAATTCTTGAGGAAGCCTAGGATTTATGACTTTGATTTTTTTTTTAAATGTGAGACGGTTTTATAATGAATTTATCGTTATATATGGGAGTATTGCAAGTGAATAAATAATTACTTTTCTTTTTAATAGTTTTCATTTTATTTGTGAAGTATTCGTAGATTGCAGTTCAAGACATGAGACGGGTTTTATGTGAATTGTTTTGAGTACATTGCACAATTGAATCACTCGTAAATATTGAATACATTGCAGTTCATGACACAAAAGACTATTGAACCACACATTTTTGTGTCTTGAACTCCACATGAATACATTGGACTGTTGAACCAGTGGTAAATATTGAATACATTTAATAATTTTCTTCTAATACTCCGTAGTGTTTTGTGTGGTTCAATAGTCCAATACTCCAATGTATTCAATATTTATATATATGCAAGAGGGATAAGAAAAATTACAAAAAGACTGTTAAAAATAGATTGTCGATAACATGTGCTGATTTTACCCTTTACTCTAAGGCAGTCTAAGCTAGGTCAAAATACAAGATAAGTTTCAAAGATTTCTTACTAGTTAAATAATGCAAGTGCTATCATAATATATCTAAATTATATTATACTCAAACATATTCAATTTAGTTATAAATTTTTTTAACCTACTTGTTTCATAGTTATCATAACCTTTTTTTTTTTTAATAAACAAAGCAAGTTTAATTAAATATCATTCACAATCATCGAATTTATCTTGCATTTGTCAAATTATTAACATATGCATCGAGATTTAGATATCAAACAAATAATTTTCAAGTATTTTCTTTTATTTTGTTAAATCATAAATTAATAATAAGGGATTTTCACGTGGTTGTTAGTTGTGGTCGTTTGCGGCGGTGTGGCAGGGGAGTGACCGGTGGTGGTGGCGACAAACCGACAAGGGAGGAGCAACCATCAAATTTGTGCATGTTTGAATAAACTACGAGTATGAATAAGTAACACCTTGAAATAAACAAAGTTGAATAGAAAAAGTAAATATGAGGAAAAAATGGAGTAATACACTTTCCTTTCCAAAACATTATTTACTATGTAGTAATTAAATAATCGTATTAGTTAATATAACAGTATGTTTGAATATATTATCCTCTCCAATTCGCTATTTTCATCTCAAATTTGAAAAGAAATTTCCATCTCAAATTCCACTTTTCTTTTTACCACAACACCACATGCACTCACAATTAAGAATGACAACGGATTAGGTTCGAAATGGGTTAGTATGACCGAAATCGATTCATTCTTTAATATATAATTACTTTAAATCCATACTTGGTCTAAACGAACAATTTTAAAATCCATTACCCGAAAGAAAGGCGTAAAATCCAAACACTCCTGTTCATTTTAGATTTTTTATATCCCAAATCCATAACCAACTCAAATCTAATTTAAAATCCAACCAAACCCGATCTAAAGTCCTTTTGTATCGGGGAGTTCAACTCGAAATCCCATACTCTGACTAAAAGGGTTTAGATCGAGTTTGACTGCCTCTACTTCACGCCACACCTGTCCAAAAAAAAAAAAACCCGATCTAACTTCAACTTTTCAACACCCTACCTCATTCTTAGGGCCTGTTCTCTTCGTCTGAAATTTTTTGAACCAATCTTAAGTTTTCTGAAGTTTTCTGAAGTTCTCTGAAGTTTTCTGAAGTAATCTGAAGTTTTCTGAAGTTGTCTGAAGTTTTCTGAAGTTATCTTAAGTTTTCTGAAGTTTTTGGAAATAATATGATATTATTATTATTATTATTATTATGGTTATTATTATGGTTATTGTTATTATATTTGCTACTTTTATTTTCTTCTATCCAATTTCCCTTAAATTTATCTTCTTTTAGAATTACTATCTTGAACTTTTTGTTTCATTTACGATAAATGTTGAGGACAATATTTGTAATACCAAAAATATTCAAATTTTTATATATATTCGCTTTTTCCACTAATATTTGATTAATATTTATGTTTATTTTGTTTGATTTGACATATAAATATTTATGGTAATTTTATTAAAAGTCTATATATTTAATTTGAAATAATTTTTTTATTTATGATTTGCAATAAAATGGTTTTGGATTGGTCTTATTTTTATTCAAATAATTATGATCATTATTATAATTATTATTGTTAACAATATTATTATCCATATTATTAATAACATCAATGTTATATATAACTTAGGTATTACGGAGTATTATTATTATTACTTAATTAATTAATTTATTTATTTAGAAATCTGAAGTTTTCTGAAGTAATCTGAAGTTTTCTGAAGTTGTCTGAAGTAATCTGAAGTTTTCTGGAGTTATCTGAAGTTATCTGAAGTTTTCTGAACCAGAGAAAAACTTAAGATAAGGAGAACAGGCCCTTACAATGATTTTACTCCATTATCTAAAACTTAAATTAAAGAGTTTAACTCACTTTAAAACACGAGATTTTGGGTCGAGTCAGGTTTGAATTTGATTCATTGGTTGATCGGATGTTATTATATTCCAAATTGAGTTATCTATAAGTCTATTCCAAATTATCTTTATATTGCTATATATAATTTAATGGAAAAATTCACAAGAATAATCCAAAGTATTGTCCTTCTTTCGTAAATAATCTCAACTTAATTTAATCCCAAAATAATCCTATCTATTAAATAACTCTTCCAATAACATACAATCTTAGAGCATCCATATCAATGAATATTACTCTCTCCATGAGTTGAATGGAGAGCTAAATCTCTCCAAAAAATTGTACATCCATGGAGAAAGTCTCCATTAGAATGGAGAAAAAGGTTTTTCTCCACAAATGTGGAGATCTCCATGCAAAAATCGCTTAATTATTATTATTTTTTTATTTTTTATTATATTTTTAATAAGGAAAATGCCTAAATACATTTTATTATAACTTTAATTATATGTGGGTTACTTAATGGAGAAAAATTTATTCATCGTTGATATGAATGTTTTGGAATGGATATAATATGATGGTGCCTAAATTAACTCAATTTTAGCCCCACCATTATAAAAAAAGCTCCATTAATAAAGCGTCTTCTTACCTACTACCTGTTTAGCAGGTATATCTAATACTTCCCACATTCTTATTCTTTAAAAAAAAAAATAAAAAAATAAAAAAAAATTATTCTCTCTACCACCGTACCACGTGAAGTGCTGAAACTATTCCCCCTTTTTTTTTTTTATCATTTCTTGAATTTTCCTAATTACTTAAAATCTATTTTTAAAAATAATTCTTTAAATCATTTTGTTTATTTTCTTAGATTACTTATTATTCAATTGATCAAATCACCAATTGTTGGTGTTGCTTTCGTGGAAGACGGATGTCGATGGTAGCAAGAAGGATAATGGGTGGTGACCAACGGTTGTCACAGTGGTGGACTTAAAGGGGCATTGACGAGAGTTGACGAGATGCTGGAGAACGCCATTGTTTCCGGCGAGTGGAGGAGAGAGGAGAGGAGGGGAGAAAAAAATGAAGCGAAGTGAGGCAGAGGCGGACAACAGCGGTGGAGGTCGTGGTGGGCTGCCAGGTGCGGTTATGGTTATAGTTGACCAATTTCTAGATGGTGACAACAATGGCGGCCCCGGCGAGTGAAGTGGAAGTGGTGACCGCGGTGGTGAGGAACGTCGACGGCGTTTAAGGTGGTCTTCGACTCCTCAGGTCGGAGTTGGGTGATTAGTGCTTGATAAAGAAAGGATAATGAAGGGGAAATGTTGTGGAAATGGTGGTTGTTAATGGCGTTGATGAAGGGGTGGTTCAAGTGTTCTTTTATTATTTTGTTGTTGCAGAGATAAAGATGGGTAGAAAATTTCAAACTGGTCCCACCTTTTCATTTAACCGGATTTTGTAGGTTAAAATTAGGTTTGGCATGTTATTGGAAGAGTTATTTAAAAGGTAGGATTATTTTGGGATTAAATTAACTTGGGATTATTTACGGAAGAAAGGTAATACTTGAGATTATTCTTGTAAATTATTCCTAATTTAATAATGACAAAATTGCCGATAAAAGAAATTTCTTTTCTCCAATATAATATAAGTACAAAGAGAAATTATTATTCGATTAGGTGATTAAATAAGGGATACAATTGGTGATATTTGATTCTTATTCATCCTATATTACCTGAGACCCATTTTCACCTTATTTTTACTCCCTTTTACCGAGTCGTGTACTTTTTCTTATATATTGTCACGTGTCTTGAGCCAAATGCAATAATTTAGCCAAAACAACTATATCTACTCTAGGTAAGATACATGCCACTTAACTTAAGTCACATTAGAAATTTATCTTAAACAAAACTTTCACAAACAATATTGATCAAAATGATTAAAATACATAAAGTCAATTCACATATTAAATATGATCGTTTGTTTTCCTAAAAGCGGTAAAAATTTAGCACTTAATGAAGGAATATACTTTCACCCATCCCTAAAGTCCACAACTTTGGACATTATATAGCCAATGTACTAGTAATATATTTATATATTTAACATCTACAACTTATTATCATTTTTTTTTTCTTTTCAAACTTTATATTATATCCCAAGACCCTATATACTAACACTATTATACTATATAGATGAAGGGCATTTATTTCAATTTATCTTTACTATACCCTCTACTCATTCTTGTCTACAAGTCAGCCCCATCTAATTTATTACTCCATTATATCACATGCCCCATTTATATTTATTATAATGATTTTATTAAATTTTGGAGGGGTTTTTATTTCGTAACTTTATAATATAACATCCATTAGAAAGACGTAGAGAAAGTAAGGCATCTTTTTTTTGTTTTTTCCCCTTATATTATTTTCATTTTGTTGGTGAAAATTATTAAAACAAAAATATTTTAGCATAACAAAAGAAAACATGGGAAGGTCACCTTGTTGTGAAAACAAAATGGGGCTTAAGAAGGGTCCTTGGACTCCTGAAGAAGATCAAAAACTTCTTGCTTATATTCAAGAACACAGTCACGGTAATTGGCGTGCTCTCCCTTTACGAGCTGGTATGTAATCGACTTAATTAATTAATCATTATTATTTTATCATTTTATGTACATTATTGTATTTTTGTAGTTAATGTAACAAATTGTGTAGTAATTTTTATTTTTAATGGTATTTGTGTTGTTGAATTAGGTCTTCAAAGATGCGGTAAGAGCTGCAGACTTAGATGGACTAATTATCTGCGACCTGATATTAAGCGTGGAAAATTTAGCTTACAAGAAGAACAAACCATCATTCAACTTCATGCCCTTTTAGGCAACAGGTATGTACCAATGTACCATTATATTATACCATAAGTCCATGGTATTTAAATTATTATAATCGTATTATAAAATTTCGTACAATAATTTGTCATACAAAAAGAATGATTTATATAGATAATTGAATTTTTTTTCATTGATTGAAAATCGAAATTAATAGAGACGAGTTGAAAGGAACGGGAAACTATACATATATAGGGTGATCCGCTTTATTTCTTCAATTATTCATGATATACATATTTTCAGGTGGTCAGCTATTGCAACACACTTGCCGAAAAGAACAGATAACGAAATAAAAAATTATTGGAACACCCATTTGAAAAAGAGGCTAACCAAGATGGGAATCGACCCAGTGACCCACAAGCCACGAAACGACACCCTAGTCCCAGTGTCTGAAGGCGGGCCTCAACAATGCAAGAATGTGGCTAACCTAAGCCACATGGCTCAGTGGGAAAGTGCTCGGCTTGAAGCTGAGGCCCGCCTTGCAAGACAGTCAAAACTCCGGTCCAATGCCGCGTCTTTTACTTCTTGGCCAGGCAATAATAATATTGGAGCCGGAGGAATTGGTTTACTCGGTATGGATTCGCCGACAACCACCCTTAGTTTCATAGGAAACGGTGGAGCCGTCACCGAGTTCATTAGGCATCATCATACTAATGATTCCAATTACACTAATTGTGACCATCAAGGGATAATTAAGGAAGAAAATAATCAACAAGAGTGGAATTCAATGTCATTTAATCAAATGACATTATCGATTGATGAAGGCGGTCACGACAAAGACGGTGTGCAAGATGAAGAGGACGATCATCCTAGTACTAATCGCGATTTTATTGAAGGGTTTACCGAACTTTTACTCAGTACTACTACAACCACGACCACAACCACCACTACGACTCCTCGGACTTCAAATTCGAGTGGGAAAAGAGTTGTCCACGACGATCAAGGTACAATAATTAACGGAGATAGCAGCGAGAGTAGCGATCGTTACGAAGATAACAAGAATTATTGGAATAGTATCCTTAATCTAGTTGAATCATCTCCTCTACATTCTTCTGTGTTTTAATTTTTAAACCGATTTAATTTCTTAATCACGACTTTTTATTTTTTGATAGAGAATGAAATATGTAGTCAAATTGTACGTACTCATTTAATTTTATTTCCCTGTCAAATTTCCAATAAAATTATCAATGTCACGCTATTCAATTATGTCATTAGCAATTGCTTTCATAATCTTTTCATAATTAGCTAGGTCGTCATGACCATGTTTACGTGCAATATAACTTTTATTAGCTTGTCTCGTTTGATATTTCGATAACCATAATAGGTCTAAATTATTGTAGAAATATTACAAGTTTTGTTACTACATGCATGTTACATTTTGCAATACAACACGTACTGCACTATACAATATGAATAATAAATAATTGGTTATTCAAAACACGATAAATCAACAGAATAAAATTAAATTTCTTTATTTTTGAATCAGTCGTCATTACCATTTTTTTAAACCAACTTGATCAGAGATATACAAACACATCCTACACTATCTGTTACTCCATCCGATTCAATTATTTATTTACGATCTTTCTATTTTGGGAAGGACAAATATTAACGTTTTATTTGACTTAGTAATTTTCGATTCCAAGCAAAATAACATAAGGTACGACTATTAACTTCTTAGAATATTGAAAGATGAAACCATTTAATATGTGGCTCTTCTAATCATAAAAGATAAACAAATAACTAAATCAGATAAAATATTCAATATGAAGGGATCGGAAATTTAGGCCGAAAAAAAAAAAGAAAAACCCAAACACTAAAAATAGGCAATAAGTACAATGAATAATGGTGATGAAATAGGAAGAAAGATAAGTGTGATGAAAGTGAGGAAAATGGTCCAAAACTACAATTAAATGCTACAAAAGGGGAGTGTATTGTATATATTGAGTGTAGTAAGTAGCCTTAGCAATAAAGGTACTTATAATATAATTGAAGGGAGTGTACGTACAGTAGTAAATAACAAGTAAATTAATACAACGACTTTAATACGATTAGTTTCACGTCATCTTCACTTGCAAAGCCAAGATTCAATTCTTTGTCTTTAGCTTTCTCGTCCTTCTTCCCCTCTTTTGATGCTTTCCAAATAGTATCGTTTCTTTTTGGTTTGTGAGTCACGATCGTCATAAAATCGGGTTAAAAAGTAGGGTATGAGTGTTACTAGATCCGGCGAAATGTTTATATCCAGCTAGCTAGCTGAGTTTGAGGTGGGTCATACTATGCCGGCTGGCGGCTCATGTGCCGGCATAGTGTGATAGAGCTGGAAGTCTACTGTTGACCTGTTGTGTATAGTTTTTGAAATGAAGGCATAGATGACATGGCTGACGTCCTGACATGTTTGTTGGCTTGTGATTGGAACTGTCAGTGTCATCGGCGTGCCACCAATGACGTGATCTTGGACATGAGTTGTTTTAAACCATAACTACGGAGTATCATCTATTTAAGCTTTAAATAAAATTGGTTTTAAAACTTTCAAATGTATAATTAGTAATCGAATTTTCACTATTAATAATACTCCCTTCGTTCTTTTCATTTGGCCCCATTCCCTTTTTCACACTTTTTAAGAAAAAGTGAAAAATGTGAGGTAGGATGAAAAAAAAAAAAAAAAAGGTAGTATAGTTTAATAATAAAAAATTAGTTGCGAGTGGAAAATTTTGTGTGAGAAAAAGTAGGTTATATGAGAGAAAAAGTTACTAAAAGGAAAAATGAGGCTAATTGGAAAAAAATTCTATAAATGTATATGAGGTTAAATGGAAAAAATGGAGGGAGTAATGCAAAACATGCAAATTAATTAGTAAAAACACCAATTGAATTATTACTAATAGCAAATTAGCAATTCACATACACCAACTTTTGATTAATTGCCCTTTCAAAACGTTAATAATACTCGTGAATGCTTACATATATTCCCCCATCCCAAAATAAGTGTCCCCTTTTGATTTTTCAAAAATTCCAAAATAAACGTCATCTTTGAAAAAATTACTAAATTGTCCCTATCTAATGCCATCCTTATTGTGTGAATGTATATTGCTAAGTTCTCTCAATGAAAATATTAGTATAGGAGTATTTTTCTATTAAACACTCTCACCAATATTAGTATAGGGGTAAAATTAGAATTATAATAAAATATTGTGGAAATTATGAAAATTAAGGGACGAGAGTGGAATTTTTCTACATTTCTTAAATATAAGGTTTAGGCAAAATGGGACACTTATTTTGAAATGGAATGAGTAATATGAAACATCAAATTATAAAATCACAGTAAATTAGAGCTAACGGCACCCGGCACGTCAAGTGGATAAAGACGTGCCATAAGTAGGCCGGCGTGCAGGCTGTGCCGGGTCGTGTCTTGGCGTGTCATATTTTCGAAATCACGCCTTGACACGACCCGTGGCCAATTGCCTATCATGTCATACCTAGGTCGACCCAACTTCCATCTGACCATCTCTACCAATTCGGACAAAATTTTATGGCTCAGAGCTACCAAATTATGTCAGACAAATTGCAACAAATATACTGAACCTTAATTGTTTGATATGATTTGGTTTGGAATAAAAAGTGCCTATACTAAAGCTAGTGCATGCATGTTGTGAAATATTCTCCATATTATTTACCGAGCAATTCTAATCATATTATATTTATATTATAATTTATTTATTTTTTCTAATTTGTTACATTTCTCTCTCTATATGTACACATGTGTCTCAAAAATTACAAATACAAGTACAAGTTATTAAAAAGATTACTCCATAATAGTCTACAATTAATAGAATCATTTGGTAAAATAGTGTTTTAGGAAAAAATATTTGGCATTTTGGGTCGGGAATAAAATATTTAGCGTTTTAAAGTCCACGTAGACTCGGATAATTCGAACCAAAAAACGCCATAGCGGATGGCGTTTTATGTGATTTCAGTTAGAAAGATAGTTTGAAAAAAAAAATTGAACAGGCTCGACCAAATCTTTGTATAGCTTCTTCAATCTCTCGATCATATGTTAATATGACCATTTATGTTGGAATTAAATGTATTAATAGTACGTACGTACTCATCATATGTTAATATGACCATTTATGTTGTGGATGGTAAGTGCATCAATCATGGCCAAGCAAATGAGGAATTACTATTTACTAACTTCTTGTGTACGTACTAACAATATACTCGTATCATATTATTACAACATGCATTTATCTAATTATATAAAATATTTTTTAGTTAATTAATTTTAATGGAAACAAATAATGTCATTAACTAAGTTCAAGTCATATACTCGTATATTGTAAGGAGTACATTAGTACATATACATGATCTTTGTAAATATTATTTTCCAAGTCGGTCACAATATAATAATAATGTAGCAAAATGTTTTTTAGCTAGGTCATATGGTCTCACGATTATTTAATTTTTACTGTTAGTCTAATCGCATTTAAAAAAAAATATAATTATTATATATGGAGTATATTTATTTATTAAGTTCCACCCCGTAATATTTTGAAATTTAATTAACATAGGCTATAGGCTTAGAACCTAACCGACAAGTACGTCTCATTGTAAAATGAATCATACAAGAGTTTTTACTATGTAGATTTTGCTTAGTTTATGCCAAACTACCTTTGCATATTGTCTTTATAGATAAATTATCTGAAATCAACCTTTCCAATTCAGTAATTCTCCTGTAAGGCACAACTCACACAAAATTAATGTGAGACCAAAGTACAAATTACAGTTAAAAGGGTACAAAATCTTGAAACAAATCTACTAAAGTCACTTACAGGGGTATTAAAAAAAAATTTAGAAACAATTAATCATAATTATCACTTAAATAGTACAAAAACTATATAAACAGGTACAAATGAGGTGGACTTACAATAACTTATTGTAAGTCTTAACTTACACAAGAATTTAAATAATTTACACATGCTCCTGGATTTATGCACCGATATTGACCTAATTTAACTATAAACTAACTTAAAGTATTATTTTCACCGTCAATTGACTTTCGTATAGTCATTACCCTTATTGCGATGCCCTAAATTTTGACATTACCGTGTTTTAACCTTAAGACGGAACAATTTTTTTTTTTTTTTTTCCTACATGACTTAGCTATATCCTTAATTAAGCCCTAGCGTTGACTTCCATATTCATTGGCCTTGTAATTGTAATAGAAATTAAAAGTGTAGGGTTAAGATCCACGAACAAATTAATTTTAAAAAAATGTGGGTGTGTCTTAAATAATGTACGTAAATAGTGTAATATGTAATATATAGAGTAATAAATAATGAAATGGAGGCGTTTAATTTATACGAGTATTTTGGGACGAGTAACCCACTGCACGCCCCAAAAAGGAAGCAAACTGGATCCTCCCCATTTCTTTCCTCTCCATTTCTTCTCACAATACATTATTTTATTATATATTCATATCTCATTCATTTACCTTTTTTCTTTTCAAATAAATCTACAACCCTTCGATCGAAACTAGACTCAATCTAAACCGTCTATAAGTAATGGACCCTTTATTTCTTTTTGAGAAATGAAGAAGATTCTTACTCAAAAGGAAGGGATAGTCCCTTTAAATTTAAGGGAATTTTGTGGATTGTGGTGAGCCACAGAGGCCAACTTATATGGTATAAATATAAACCATGCATTCAATTCATGCTCGTCATATCTACTCCGTATAATCTATTTACTCTTTAGTCTGTGATTTAATAATGTCTTCGAGAAATACCCTAAACGTGTGAAAATTGCCGTGGTCACTTCTTATGGTTGCTTCGCGCCCATGCTACTCCATTCCGGTTTCCCCGTATGGTCCATCGCTCGTAAAAATTTTGGTTACGTCGAGTGTATCATGTGATCATGTACTCTGTATATTCAATTAATTATTACGGATCGGAGTAGTTCAAATTCTATAAATAAGGTTACAAAATTTTGTACATTTTGTACTCCGTAGATATACTTGTAATTTTTCATATTAATATTTTTCGAAGATATTGTCTTGGAAAGAAACTGTATGTACAAGGCAATGTCAGTAACCAACTCAACCAAAAGCTTAAGCTGAAACTGATGGTTGGAGGTCCAAGTTCGATTTTATACACTCTAACACGCTCCCTCACACGAATGCCCTTTGAGCTTGAAGTGTGGACGCAACTACAGGCCCGCCATACCTGGTGCAAAATAATCCACTTTGAAAGGGAGGGGTGGTGAGCACTACTACAAATTGGACCTATTGCAACATTTATAAGGCAACACTTCTCAAAATTGTTGCAATTTACACAAATTTTGTTACCAATGCAACACTTTCCAACATTGTGTTGCATATACAGACTATAGCAACACTTATGTAAAAGCGTTACCAAATATTTGGCAATGTGTAACTCTTCTTTAAAAGTGTTGCAAATTAAAGGCAGAAAGTGCAACGCTTTTGTAGAGTGTTGAAAATTCTATAAATATTGCAACACTTATATAGTTTTATCACTTATATCTAACGTTGCATACATAGAAAGAATGAAATTACAAAACAACGTTTTTTTGCAATCGAAAATTAGTAAGGCCGCGTGTCTTTTAAATTATTTAAAATTACCCTTAGAAATAAAATATCATGACAATAATTACTATTTCGTCGAATTTAACTTGTATATCACGTTTGGTTTGACATTATTATGAGGGTAATAGGGTATTTTGCATGTGTATGATCTATTTAAATAATATAAAATAAAAATAGTTGCATTTTTTTTCCTTGTAATTATGTATCAAAATAATTTCTTTTAATCTATAATTTCATTAAAGATAGGGGCGGCCCCATGGGGGGCCAAGGAGGGCACGTGTCCCCCACTCCTTTTCTTCAAAATGAAATATTTAGTAATAGCTGAAAATATTAACAATAAAATTGTAGTAGCTAAGATGGTATGGGTGTTCAACTTTGTAAGTTGAGGTCATGGGTTCGATTCTTTGTAAGTATATGACAACATTTCTAAGACATTTAGCATCATTTTCATGATGTTGTTATAGTTACATTTTGCAGTAGTGTGAGATTCGAACCCGTGACCTCTTGTCACAAAAATCTGATACCATGTCAGTAACCTACTCAACCAAAAAAACGTAAGCTAAAACTAGAAAAATGAAATGTACGGAGTAACACTTATTATTAAAGATATCTTCGTCATAAGCATTAGTTGGGGCATATTCCCGCCAAAGAGACACTACTACAAAATAGGCCTATTGCAACATTTTGGCTGCAATATTTCTAAAAATTGTTGCATTTTAGAGAAAACGATAATAATCGCAACACTTTTGGTGAAAGTGTTGCAATATACATTTTTACGCAACGCTTTATTGTTAGTGTTGCATTTGTTGGTAAAATAAGCAACACTTTTTTGAAACTGTTTCAATTGTTAATTAAAAATGCAACACTTATTTTTAATGTTGCTTTTTGTTGAAATATACAACACTTATATATATTTGGTGCTACACAATGTAAAGCACCTTTTTTTTATAACGATGTTACATTTATAAATTAGTTTATGGAAGAAGTAAATTTATGTTCTATTTGTTTTTTAGCATCTAAGGTCTCATACTATGAAAATAAAAGTCATATCGTGTCATTTTCGGGTCATTCTCGGGTCAGTTGTTATCGGATCATTTTTGGGTTTGGGTCAATTTGGGTCGGGTCGGGTCGGGCCCTTTCAGGTTAAAATGCAATTATTTGTTAAAAAATACGATTTTTTTTTTTCGTTAAAAGGTCTTTTTTTTAAGGTTTTCACATATAATTAGCGTTAGTTGATCGCACTATATCAAATAAGTTATTTTTAAGTCATTTGAAGTTAATTAGAGTATTTTATATCGGGTCAATTCGTGTTTCGGGTCAAGGCATTGCGGGTCGGGTTTGGGTCCGGTCAGGGTCATTTCGGGTTTCAGGTTAATTTCGGGTTTCGAATATCGGGTCACTTTCGGGTCTCGGGTCAGCTTTATCGGGTCTGGTCAATCGGATCGGGTCTGTTTTGCCAGGTCTACTTGTGGCACACAAAATAAATAACATAGTTGGGCCTATGCGGAGCTACTGCTAGTGCGGTTAAATTCGTAATACTCCGTAATTTTGTATCTTTTTTTTTTTTTTGATAATAATAATTCATTAACAAAACATCAAACGACAATTACAACGAATATGTTAAAACGAATAACAAATCTAACGATAATCAAAGTACAAATTTCTCTTATAGAATGAAAGATCTTAAACCCTAATTTGACAATTCGGTACAA
Source organism: Dianthus caryophyllus (assembly GCA_023091065.1). Taxonomy (NCBI): domain Eukaryota; kingdom Viridiplantae; phylum Streptophyta; class Magnoliopsida; order Caryophyllales; family Caryophyllaceae; genus Dianthus; species Dianthus caryophyllus. Next base: position 6,461,639 of record CM041525.1, on the reverse strand, counting down.
CCTCGTATCGCTATCTCCATGTAGCCTTTGAGGGGATCCTTCAATTAGAATGACCATGGTAGAGAAACCGCCTTGCTCCGTTGATTGTTGACGATTAACGTGTATCCATTGAACTATCATCCAACGAGTTATCAAAGAACCATTATATTGATAAATAACAAACCAAAAACACCTCATAAAGAGGTACTGAAAAAATCCTACAAAGAGGAACTGAAAACTCTCACCAAAGGAGAGACTTTTATTAAGATAATAATAGAAAAACATATGATATCAAAGATTAATTCAGTTTTGGGGCTTACCATCGACAATTGGATGTCAATGGTAGCCCCGAATTATTAAAAGGGAAAAAGGGTTTTTTTGGGAGAAAGAAGATGAAGCCCGTAATTTTGTATCTTGTTATAAGCAAGTCTCGTATTTTAAGTCGAGCTTATATGAGTTTATATTATTTTTGTTAAGAGGAGTTTTATATTATAATAATAATAATAATAATAATAATAATAATAATAATAATAATAATAATAATAATAATGGATTAAAAAAAGGAAAACACTAACCAAGAACCCTATTCCTTTTAGTTAGTCGACCAAAAATTGACCATCATCCCCTTTTCATTCGTTCTTTCTTTTCTTAATTCATTCTTGATTCATTCTTCATGCTTTCCCTCATTCATCATCTCGTCATCATTCATCATCCTCATCATACATCATCGTCCTCACCACCTCATCATACATCATCGTCCTCACCATCATCCTCATCATAGTCCCACATCATCATCCTTGCCCATCATCATAACCACCGTCTTCACTGTCGATCATCGTCATCATCGTCGCCTATGTGTCGAGGCGCTGTATCTTCGCTCGTTCTCGCTCTAGTTCACCGAGTAAGCTTGGATTCGTAGTGATTTATCGAGTATTAGCCTTATTATCGGAGTAATTGAAAGGTACAATTCATTTTAGTTATTCGATTTTGATTTTTTTCGGTCAATTTTGACCTAGTTTTTGGGGATTTCTTATTTTGAGACGATTTTAATGATTGATAGTGTCGATTGATTGGTATTAGATTAGTAATTCGTAGTGTGGTTGTTATTCGTAGAGTTTAATTTCGGGAAGAGACGATTTCTTGACGTTGTGGCCTTCCTGAGCACGAGTTTGCGGTTTCCTTCGCTTGAACTCGTTTTTTCTTTGGACATCTGGCCGAGGTAAGGTTTATCCTTACTTAGTCCGGTATATTGTTGAACGGTTATGTGAATTGATGTACTGTGAGCGGATGTGTAGTTCTGCGAGTTGTGTGAGAAACGAGTAGTGGCGTTGTTGTCGTGCTGCTATTGATGATCGTTGTTACGAGGCTACTCTTTAGCCTGTTGGTTGTTTCTCTGAAAACATAGAAGAAAGTAATGTATGGATTTATGGTGTTCACTTCTGAAAAGCCTGATTATTTACCTTACTGATAAAGTTGTCGAGTAAATTACTAGCTGCGGCCTGCGGGAGCCCTTGAGGCACTGACGTAATGTTGTTTACCGAAAGATTAGAATGCTATAGTCTATGTTCATAGCTGACATTTCTGTCGTCGTGTATGTTTTTGTATCAGAAACTATCAGATGGCGGCTATAGTGGCGTCTAATTCAGTACTGAGAGGATCCACTACTAACTGTGATTATGCTCCTACTGAAATCTGCTTAAAAAGTCAGTCCCTAAGTTATGTTGGATTAAGGCCTCTGAGCAATGCTGCTGATATGTACGGGTGCCGTTTTTGGTTCTTCTTATTGCTGTCGCCGTTGTTTCTCTGTACGCTACTGCTATTGTGTACTAGTTGCTGCTGTCCGTTGTACTCTAGGCTTCTGTCACTCACCTTGTTGCTGTACTACGCCTTTGGTTGGTCGTATTGTATATCTCTGTCGATATTGACACAACTAACACAAGTAACAATGCTAATTATTTTTCTTTGTCTCTCATATCAGGTTGCTTGGTGTCACGGTCCGGGTTTTCTCTACCGAACGTGACGCGCACCCTTGTCGGACACGGGACAAGGATGCTAGCAACGGGGGCTAAGACTTGATGGGGGATCGCCCACAAGTACTTAGCAAGGGTCTCGGAGTCGGGACTCGGGACTCGGGGTCGAGATCTCGAAAATTCCTGTCGTAATTATCACAATCGAGTCTCGGAAGGCAACATTCAAGCAAAAGAAATTGATCGTAGGCAACAACAAAGCAATATCAAGGCTTGAGTACAAGGAGGTTTTTCATTGACAGGCTCCCTGTAAAGAGGGAAATTTGCTTGTACAAGACTATCGGGTAAGAACGTTGAACGCCAAGACAAGAGCGTATACATTTCTAAAACGCCTAGAAAACTAAGAAATACATAAAATCCCGAGCCAAGATTTAACATAGAGGATGTTAACTTGTCAAGGTATCTAAAAAGTACAAAAGTTACAAAAACTAAAATGCGGAAACGTAAAAACTACAGGGTCAAAGTGCGGATCGTCACATTCTCCCCCACCTAATTTGTTGCCGTCCTCGGGAACAACTTCATTATTTGACACATCTTCATAAGAACTTCCCCATTCAGCGAGAGAAAGTTGACGCTTGATCTTCGTTGATGACGATCCGGATGTCTTCGCGACTCCCCATCAGCAAGAGGTAGTCGAGCTTCGTCTTGAACGGATGTTGGCTGACTTGTCTTCACTTTGAAGCTTCATCAGCTCGGCTTTGAACGCTCTACTCACCAAGTCTTGAACTTGATGGTCTTCAAGGGGACGGAGTTGAGGAGTCCGCCTCCTTCTTCGATTCGCCTTACGCCTTGATGCTCGAGGAATCTCCCAATCCTCATTCCCGACACACGGAAATTCATGGGTCTTCTGGGCATGATCAACGTTCGGCTTCACGGAAATGAGATGGCACTTGTGGGAATCGTCGTGAGCGATCCTCCCGCGCTTTGGGGTCGGCTGAGATCGGCCTCTAATTCAACTTTGTTCGCCGCTTTTTGGACTCCCTCGTGGAGGCGAGGAGGAGCCTGCGAGTCTTGCGAACTCGCAAAGTTTTGGCCTTAGGTTCCAAGGAACCTCACCGATCGTAACAATTTCGACACACGGTGGCTCCACCGAGCAGAGCGGCATGTCCGCTTTGTTGAGGCGCCATTACGCGCATTCCTCCTTGTGTTCGACGACAAAGTCTACCGGTCGCGCCTTCGATTTGGCCCCAACCCAAGTTGCATTGCCGCTAATCGAGGGTCCTTCTCCTACGGTCGGCGTCACGAGCTTGATCACAATGGGGTTAGGACCCATCATGAAAAGGGATTGGGTTTGCGGCACGACCACAGTCTTTGTCCGCTTCAAGAACTCCAATCCGAGGACCAACTTGGAATCATCCATCGGCACGACGGTAAAATCAAGTTGTCCTCTCCAGCTTCCGAGTTGCACAGAAGTGTTCCCAGCCATCCCGCATATGTGCTTGGCGGACGAGTTCACAGCCTTCATAGCATGTCCGTCTCTCCGCTCCCAACCAATACCGAGCCTTCTGGCCTCTCCTGGGGCAACATAGTTATGAGTGGCGCCCGTGTCGATCAGAGCGCGGGCTCGCCTCCCATTAACAAACATGTCCACGTAAAGTCGACCTGGAGCCTCGTCCCCATCATCGTTATCCTTTACCATGGAACTCAGACGTTGAATGGATCCCATTTGATAAATCTCGGGCTCGTAGAGAACAATGTCTCGTTGTTCCTCTACGCCTTCATCAGGGTCGTCGCATTCAGTCTCCTTCGATAAGGCAGCGAACTTGCTTCGTACAGCGTCAAAGCTCCCCTTGTGAGGGCAATCAATCATTCGATGAGGTCCCGAACAATAGAAGCATTTCATGGGCTTCTTTGCGGTCGACGCCTCCGATCCTCTCGTGGACACGGAACTTGTAACAACCCGGATTTTTCAACAAAATAAAATAAAGAAATAAAAAGGATTTATGAAATAAAAGAAAATAAAAGCGAGCCACGGTGGCGGAAACACCGTGGAATCCGGATCATTACTCACTAAAACGACTAAACAACCATAAAAAGGTAGGCCTTGAGGCCTAGAAGTGGGGAATAAATACCCCTTACAAAACCAAAACCAAAGTACAATGAACCGAAAGCATAAATGAAGTCTAATCCAAACTAAACCAACGACTCGACTATTCTCAAGACAACTCGCGAAAGGCGTGCTACGGGTCTCAGTCCCTCGGCATTCTCACACATAAGCCCATCCCGCGCGTATCTATAAAAAAGGAAGCAACAACCACAATCAGTGGGGAGTAACTAGGTGCTCCCCAGTCATATTTTAACATAACAAAACATAAACAACAATGCATCAAGCTCACCTGGCCTACGGCCTAATACCAAAGCATAAATACATAAGCAACCAACATACAACGAAAGAACAACAATGCAAATACAACAACAAACATCACGGCACAACCAAAGTCGTGTCCAAACCAACTGAGCTCACAAGACGATCCTTCTTCCAACCAATTGCGAGAGTAAGCGCGGAGAACTGGGTGAAGCAACAAGAATCACCCCGGATGAAGCAACAAGAATCACCCAAACCCTATGGCGGAACAGCAACAAGAAGTTCCTCAATAATCACAAGTCTAAATTTGGCCAAATTCCACCGAGCAACAAGAACGGTGACGACATAAAATAACCATAGTCTAACCCTTCTGGTTGAGAACCCATAGTCGCTCTAACTAAACAACAAGAATAGCCGAGGGGATCATGGGCGGCATCCGTCCATCCTAGGACGTTGTATCTCCTCACACATGTGCCAGAACAGTACCCATGTGCACACTTAACTCAAGCATAAACCTGTTAACCTGTTAACCTGTCTCCAATACTCCAACACAGGCATACAACCACAACATCCATACTCACACACACACAAGTCACAATATCATCATAACCAACCATACATACGGAGTACAATATGATTATAAAACATTACAAGTCTCACATTCATTCAACATGCTCATGTGTCATTATTCAGTGATCAAACAACGCATAGACCGATTCATTTTAGCATAGTTAACATTATGAGACATGCCAAGACTCAAACAAGTGACCAACAACCCATCACACACATATGCAACACCACGGCCAGCCTACCTATACTCGGCCAACACACACCACAACCCATTTTCATGCAATACACTCGATACTCATGTGGCCAATTATCGATTCATATGATTAACTCATTAAAACATGCATACAAACTCTTTTAGACTTAATCAAATCATCATAATTCATAGTTTAACTTTAGGTGATTAATACAAACATCAAGATTCAACATGATTAAGCCAAAACAAGAAGAAAACAAGAAGAAAAGCAAGAGAAGAGCCACGGCCCTCTCTCACCATTCTCGGCCAACAACAACAACAAGCACCAAACCGATTTTTATCAATTTACAAGCATGGTTAATGATACAACATGTGAATTATGCATGAGATTATGATAGAATGACAAACCCTAGTATGAGGCCAATGATTCTAGCATGATTTCATGATCAGACATCAACCAAACAACATAACAACAATGTATACAACACACACATGACAAGCAAGGCCTCATACATGCTAAAATACAACTAGATCACACCTAGTTACCTTTGTAGAGATCCAAAAACGTGCTACTCCTCTTCTTCTTCAATTAGGATAGTGTCTCCTTCTTCAAAGCCTTCTTCTCCTTTGATGATCCAAGCCAAAACATACAAATAATGAATACACAACAATATAACACATAAAATAACATAAGATCAGAAAAATAAAAGGGATAAAAGAGACCCTTTACCAAGGAAAAAGACTAGGAAAAGTTTAGGATGCAAAAGATGAAAGCTTGGGTGATAATCAATGGAGTTTGGATGAGAATTTGGAGAGAGTTTGAGAGATGAATGAAGGAATGAATGTGTATGTGATATGAGGGATGAGAGGAGAGATTAGGAGGAGAGAAATCAGAATTATAATGTTGCTTTGATTAGGAGATAATAGGATATTATAGTGCCTTGATCAAAAATCTATCCAAAACCCTAAACCCAACCCGTGCAAAGGGGTTTCAGCTCGGCCCGAAGTGGGCCGGTCCAAACTGACTCCTGAAAATTTGGCAGTTGCGACGGCGTCGAAAAAATACGCAGTTTAGCCTTTTGAATCACCTGAATCGGAGTTCGTATGAGGAAGTTACACCGTTTTTTAGCTAAATTACTCCGTATTAAGTTCCGACTACAGAGTAGCTTATCCACGCGACAAGAGAACTGATTTTCTCAAGCTAAAAGAAATGAGGAAATCAAGAGAAATAATTTACGAATATAAATGAGACAAATAATAAATATTAGGAAAAGTCGGGGTGTTACAATCTCACCACCTAAAAAGAAGTTTCGTCCTCGAAACTTGAGAACGAAAGAATACCCCCAAAGGGTTAAGAAAACTACCTAATCTTATGGTCCTCAAGACAAGAATCGCTAACTCTACTCACCTTGATCACAGGGGCATAGACACGCTTAACGACGCTTATATTAGCTCAATATCACCAACTGCTCGAATGTGGATCGCTAGTTTATGTAAACTTGTATACCATAGATACATCGTATGCTCGACCAACCCAAATTGACTATTATTAGCTTCGTATGTCCATATCAACTCAACATAGTATCTAAATCCAAAATCTTAACACACTCCAAACGCATTTTAAAACCGTGGACATCCTAACTAACGTCACCAATACAATTGCCGCACAAACTAGTCCTCAAATCAGTGCCAAAGACAAACCTCATACCCTCAATCATAATGTGATCCAAGCTCAAGTCTATATCGTTTCCCACATCTATCCACACTCTCCACAATGAAATAACCATACTTATGTCATACCGTATCGTCTCAACCCCAAATCAAATGTATATTATCCAGTAACTATCAAAATGTGTCGTCAAAAGCTTACTACTCTCTCAACCCATTGTTACCATACACAAGTCTATCCATACCTTCCTCGAACGTCACTACCTTACTGACCTCGATTTCTTTCCTTCCATTAATGGATTTCCTTATACTTAGCACATACACAAAACCACAAGATGCACACTTAGCATTCCTACATTAACCTTTAAAGTACAAACCCCAAAGTTTTATCGTGCTCACTATAACCTTTAAGTTTTTCCTCAAAGCCGATTATCATTGCTCACCACAATATCACTTCCCAATTCTCACTAACTCATTATTATCACACCCCATATACCATCATAATCGAATCCTCAAAAATACCACCTATATAGATACCATCACTTCCTTTTCCTCTACTCATCGCATATTAAGCTTTTACTCACGATGGCTATAACTCACAAACATTATCTCGCGACGATTAAGCTACCTCGCAAGGCTCTAGCTAGAAGTCACAAAACTAGGAATCCATTCAGGCCACCACGACCAACCATGTGCATTAGCCAGTAAACCACTCACACTATCAAATACTTATTAACCAAACTCTATCATCTATGGCTCAAATAATAGCAACGACCTAAGGATCAGATCTCGAGCTAGATAAGGATGAGGCACCTTACAGCTAGATGCCAAGGAAAACGATTATGGAAATTTATCAAAGACAAGATTGATGTTAAGACATCAAGAGTTCTTACAAAATTGAGAACGTGATTAGCTATGGAAAGGAATGGAAAATAATAGAAGATCGACGTCTTAAAAGTCGGCTCAAAGGCAATAGAACTGAAGTAGCCTCTAGAGGGAAACCTAAGGAATAGAATGACATAAGACCCGAATGACAAGACTAAAAGGTGATCGACAGGGTCATGATATAAAAGTGATGAGTTATGATGAATAAGAAAGAAAAGAAGGAATGAAACGAATTAAGTAAAAATATGACATAATAAATCTTTTGCAAGAAACTGCTCAACAACCACCAATTAGACAAAAGAAATTTTTTAAAATGAAACGATGAAGGAAAATGGAATTATTCTTTAAGAGTTCACAAATGAAGGCATAAGACTCGTTTCCAACAAAGAACTCAAATTGGTTTCGCTACAAATGAGAGACGAAAAGGTAATTCCCGAAAAGTTTGACAGATATAGAATATGATTAAAAGATACGATTGAAAGGAGAAGTCTCAAAGTTGAGTTTCAAAACGACAGCGATTTTAGAAAAATGAAGCTACTAAAATACCAGGTAGAATAAATAATATTCAAATAAAACAAATGCTCAAATTAGAAAATTTAATAAAAGAATGTTTAGGATAACAAAGAGGTTTTGATTAAAAGTGAAAGCAGTAGATAAGTGTCAATCATTTCAAATTTGATTGAGTAAAAAGCCATCAAAATGTATTGACGCGTTTAAACATGAATGGAAAAGTAAAACCTTACTGATTAAAATTTTTCCTCAACATAGTTACAAAATAAGAAAGTACAAGAAGGATAAACACACCATTGTAGCACAAATATACAAAAATAGGTTTTGTTAATAGAACTGATTGAAAACATTCTTGAAATAAAAGAGTTTCGAAATTATTTCAGCACGATCAATTGAAAAAAAATATAAGCATGAAGGTAATAAGAGATTTTAATTTATTGGGGAAAACGAAACTCAAACTGTAATCACGAGCTGATAGTTTTAAAACAATTGTATAATAAGATCAAGAACTAGAAGGATATACCAAGGACAAGTGTAGCTAACAAGCTGAAAGACGTCCCTACGAATATGGTAGGTGACTTAGATTAAGAGCTTCTGCTGCGTGCTCTGATGGTAGGACCATACATTCGCAACTCGGCTTCAATTCAAGCTGATCAATCAGTACGAATCAAAGACTTTAAGAGTTAAATTTCTAGATATTTCGAAAGGTCAAATGAAAGAGGGATATTTTAAATTAGAATACTCAAATGATTAAACTTGAAGAAACGAGTAAAAAGTTTAAAACAAGGGATCGACAAGGCATAAATAGACTAAAATTTTCGATAAAACAGAACTCTCAAATGAATAACATTAAAAAGCAAGGGTCATACAAGTGTATTAAAACGGAATGCAAAATACCCCCTTTTTTGTCGATATTTAAAAATGAAGGATAACATGATTTGTTAAGAAAATAGAAGTATAAAGGATTTAGTTTAGAATGGTGAGTATGATGAAAGCAAAGAAACCAAGTAGTACATAAGAAAGCAATTATCAGAGTGAAACATTTTGAAATAAAGAAATAAATTTAAAAAACGGCGATTAAATCAAATCAAAAGCTTTTAAAGATTATTTTAGAGGCAGGACTAGTAAATTTTAGATGTAGGGATTTATCGAGTCGACACCCGACCTCGCATGACTCCATCATTCCTGTACCTGCATCCAAAGCAAACATATGATCTAATGGTGGAAATCCTAAGACCACCATTCACACAACTACTCATACACATGCACAAATAACGTAGACCCCCTAATGTGTCTACCCCACCACTCTCACTCGGTGTTCTAAGTCAAATCCTACTCATTCACCTAAGAGAGTTGGGAGCGTATTCGCTCTGATACCAACTGTAACAACCCGGATTTTTCAACAAAATAAAATAAAGAAATAAAAAGGATTTATGAAATAAAAGAAAATAAAAGCGAGCCACGGTGGCGGAAACAAGTGGAATGGGATCATTACTCACTAAAACGACTAAACAACCATAAAAAGGTAGGCCTTGAGGCCTAGAAGTGGGGAATAAATACCCCTTACAAAACCAAAACCAAAGTACAATGAACCGAAAGCATAAATGAAGTCTAATCCAAACTAAACCAACTCGACAGCTATCAAGACAACTCGCGAAAGGCATGCTACGGGTCTCAATCTCACGGCATTCTCACACATAAGCCCATCCCGCGCGTATCTATAAAAAAGGAAGCAACAACCACAATCAGTGGGGAGTAACTAGGTGCTCCCCAGTCATATTTTAACATAACAAAACATAAACAACAATGCATCAAGCTCACCTGGCCTACGGCCTAATACCAAAGCATAAATACATAAGCAACCAACATACAACGAAAGAACAACAATGCAAATACAACAACAAACATCACGGCACAACCAAAGTCGTGTCCAAACCAACTGAGCTCACAAGACGATCCTTCTTCCAACCAATTGCGAGAGTAAAGCGTGAGGGCGGGTGAAGCAACAAGAATCACCGGATGAAGCAACAAGAATCACCTAAACCCTATGGCGAACAAAGAACAAGAAGTTCCTCAATAATCACAAGTCTAAATTTGGCCAAATTCCACCGAGCAACAAGAACGGTGACGACATAAAATAACCATAGTCTAACCCTTCTGGTTGAGAACCCATAGTCGCTCTAACTAAACAACAAGAATAGCCGAGGGGATCATGGGCGGCATCCGTCCATCCTAGGACGTTGTATCTCCTCACACATGTGCCAGAACAGTACCCATGTGCACACTTAACTCAAGCATAAACACGTTAACTGTTAACTTTGTCTCCAATACTCCAACACGGGCATACAACCACAACATCCATACTCACACACACACACAAGTCACAATATCATCATAACCAACCATACATACGGAGTACAATATGATTATAAAACATTACAAGTCTCACATTCATTCAACATGCTCATGTGTCATTATTCAGTGATCAAACAACGCATAGACCGATTCATTTTAGCATAGTTAACATTATGAGACATGCCAAGACTCAAACAAGTGACCAACAACCCATCACACACATATGCAACACCACGGCCAGCCTACCTATACTCGGCCAACACACACCACAACCCATTTTCATGCAATACACTCGATACTCATGTGGCCAATTATCGATTCATATGATTAACTCATTAAAACATGCATACAAACTCTTTTAGACTTAATCAAATCATCATAATTCATAGTTTAACTTTAGGTGATTAATACAAACATCAAGATTCAACATGATTAAGCCAAAACAAGAAGAAAACAAGAAGAAAAGCAAGAGAAGAGCCACGGCCCTCTCTCACCATTCTCGGCCAACAACAACAACAAGCACCAAACCGATTTTTATCAATTTACAAGCATGGTTAATGATACAACATGTGAATTATGCATGAGATTATGATAGAATGACAAACCCTAGTATGAGGCCAATGATTCTAGCATGATTTCATGATCAGACATCAACCAAACAACATAACAACAATGTATACAACACACACATGACAAGCAAGGCCTCATACATGCTAAAATACAACTAGATCACACCTAGTTACCTTTGTAGAGATCCAAAAACGTGCTACTCCTCTTCTTCTTCAATTAGGATAGTGTCTCCTTCTTCAAAGCCTTCTTCTCCTTTGATGATCCAAGCCAAAACATACAAATAATGAATACACAACAATATAACACATAAAATAACATAAGATCAGAAAAATAAAAGGGATAAAAGAGACCCTTTACCAAGGAAAAAGACTAGGAAAAGTTTAGGATGCAAAAGATGAAAGCTTGGGTGATAATCAATGGAGTTTGGATGAGAATTTGGAGAGAGTTTGAGAGATGAATGAAGGAATGAATGTGTATGTGATATGAGGGATGAGAGGAGAGATTAGGAGGAGAGAAATCAGAATTATAATGTTGCTTTGATTAGGAGATAATAGGATATTATAGTGCCTTGATCAAAAATCTATCCAAAACCCTAAACCCAACCCGTGCAAAGGGGTTTCAGCTCGGCCCGAAGTGGGCCGGTCCAAACTGACTCCTGAAAATTTGGCAGTTGCGACGGCGTCGAAAAAATACGCAGTTTAGCCTTTTGAATCACCTGAATCGGAGTTCGTATGAGGAAGTTACACCGTTTTTTAGCTAAATTACTCCGTATTAAGTTCCGACTACAGAGTAGCTTATCCACGCGACAAGAGAACTGATTTTCTCAAGCTAAAAGAAATGAGGAAATCAAGAGAAATAATTTACGAATATAAATGAGACAAATAATAAATATTAGGAAAAGTCGGGGTGTTACAGAACTAAATCGGCTGCGCCTTAGGGTTGATCCTCGTTTGGCGAAACTTTGTTGCTCGTAGCGAAGTCGTTCTTTGCTTGTGTGCGCTATCTCTGGACACACCGTGTTGCCACCGTTCGGTGAGCGTGGTCTTCTTAGAGGCGGCTCCGTTCATCCAGAATGTCGACGAAGTATTCGGCGGCTGACCATGAGCTGCGGAGATCGTAGCGTGCCGATCTCTCATGATTTCGACTTGTGCCCGATCCTTGACCGTCGATGAATTGGAACACTCGGTCATCTTCGGACATGTCTTTGATCTACTAGCATCTGGTAGAAAGCTTTCACGTACTCACGGATGGAGTTAGTGTCTTGAGTCTTCGATTCTTTCTAGCCGCTGAACGCCGTGTTCATCGGGTAGAATTGATCCTTCAGGGCCTTCTTGAAGTCATCCCACGACTCCATGGTGATCGTTCGCTTGAATCTCTGCGTGCTTGGAGCGCCACCACGGCTTGGCGTCGTCTGCAGTACATGCTCGCGATGTCGACCTTGATTCCACATCGGTGACTTACACGAAAATATTGCTCCATGTCGAAAATGAAGTTGTCGATCTCGCTTGAATCCTGCGTCCCTCGGTAGGAGCGAGGTGGGGGTGCTTTCACCTTGCGAACCCAGTGTTCGGATTTTGGGTGCTCGCCTCTCTCCAAGAGGGTGCACCGCTCGGCCAGTCCTCCACCTCAGGTGTAGGAACTCGATCTCTTCTTTAGCGGCTTTCGTGGCTATCCGCCTCGCAAGATGCTCGCTCAGCATCGCCTAACACACGTGGTGATTCTCGTGGCTCGTGGTTGGTTCGTAATCTTCGTGTCCGGGTGTCGAGTTGCCTCTGCGGCTCGAGCATCAGGCTCTCTAGCTCAGGGATCTTGTTCACGGCCATCTCCAAGGCGCTCGGTAGATCCTTGGTAGAAGGCTTACCGGGAGCATTCTTATCGGGGGCGCTTATGTCTTTCGATTTCTGCCATCTCGGCACTTTCGTGACTCGTCGTGGAGACCGAGGCTTTGATACCAAATGTCACGGTCAGGGTTTCTCATCGAGGCGTGGCCGCACCTGTCGGGCACGGGACAAGGATGCTAGCAACGGGGCTAAGACTTGATGGGGGATCGCCCACAAGTACTTAGCAAGGGTCTCGGAGTCGGGACTCGGGACTCGGGGTCGAGATCTCGAAAATTCCTGTCGTAATTATCACAATCGAGTCTCGGAAGGCAACGTTCAAGCAAAAGAAATTGATCGTAGGCAACAACAAAGCAATATCAAGGCTTGAGTACAAGGAGGTTTTTCATTGACAGGCTCCCTGTAAAGAGGGAAATTTGCTTGTACAAGACTATTGGTAGTAAACGTTGAACGCGCACAAGAGCGTATACATTTCTAAAACGGCTAGAAAACTAAGAAATACATAAAATCCCGAGCCAAGATTTAACATAGAGGATGTTAACTTGTCAAGGTATCTAAAAAGTACAAAAGTTACAAAAACTAAAATGCGGAAACGTAAAAACTATGGGGTCAAAGTGCGGATCGTCACACTTGGCATTCAACAAGAACAAGGTTGTAAAGATGCAAAAAAAGAGCAATATTTTTTAGCTATAATTTATGGCGAAGTGGATAATTTATTTGATACATATATGTCCTTGAATGTTTTAGGTTTCCTTTGAATTATTTTTCTTTCTGAGAGATTTTCATAATGTTTTCATGGGTAATAGGTTACTTTTACATCTATAAAACATATATTATGTTGTATAAAATGTACAATGATGTTTAATAAAAGCATTATATACCTAATTTTTAATTGAGTACTCCCTCTATTCAATTCCATTCATGGCATTACACTATTTGACACTATTTGAAAGTTTGAGGAATCTTAGAAATTACGTGAAATATATAAATTAAAATATAGTCATGTATGATCTTATTTAATTCGTCTTCAAAAATACAATAAGTATATCAAAAATTTACAATTTTTTATCTAGTACAACTAAAGATATCGAGTTTACAAAACGCGCGTTGGCAAATGTGCCATGACATCATGCCATGAATGGAATTGAATGGAGGGAGTATCATTTTTAGCATTTGAATTTGTATATTGCATCATCATAATAATATTAGTACCGGAATCTTTTATAATTTATTGATTAAAATTGTTGCTTTATATTAAATATAATGTTGCAAATGCTTGATTAAAAGTGTTGCAAGTACTAGTTTTTTTATCAATTATTAGTACTAGTTTTTATGAGTTCTTTAATAAAAGTCTCCCTTTTGGTGAGATTCGTTTGTTTGTCGCCAATTTCGGTGTGTCTGTCGCCAATTTCGGTGTGTTTTCTGTCATTCCTATCATTCTAGGGTTTTGTTTTATTGGAAATATAGAGAAGAGCGATTTGTTGATGATTTGTCATATGACTCTACAATGGATACGCGTTTTTCGACGACGATCTGTGGTGCCGATAGAAGGTAAATTTTCTCCATCCATGAATCAAACGAAGGATCCCCTTCAAAAGCTACAAGAAGAGAGCGATACAAGGCCGAGCCGAATTGTCATATCATGTTTTGAGATCCCTAGTTTTACAAGAGGAATTTTCCTTTGGCTTCTATTCGATTTGTTGTTTTCGATTATACCTATCTGTTGTAAGTGCCGTTTGGCGATTTATTAATGAATTAATCTTTTCTCCTTCAAAAAAAAAAAAAAAAAAAAGTGTTGCAAGTACTCGATTAAAAGTGCTGCAAATGCTTGATTAAAAGTGTTGCATATAGATTGAATAGTGTTGCGTTTGCTAGGAAAAAAGTGTTGCACTTGTAACATTAAAGCGTTGCATTTGCTTCGTAAGAAAAGTGTTGCATTTGCTGAAATTAAGCAACACTTCTTAAAAGTGCTGCATTTAATTCAAAAGTGTTGCCCAAAATGTTGCATTAAGCTAATGCAACGCGACTTTAAGCAGCACTGGATAAAATGTTGCCTAAAGTATAATGCAACATTTTTAAAACATAATGCAACATTAACAACGTGTTGCTATAGCTTTGTTTTGTGGTAGTGAGAATAAGAGAATGAAACGTAGCACTTATTTTTTTTATATGAGGTTTTTTTTTTTTTTTTTTTTTTTTTGTAAATGACATGCTCGGGAATTTGTATTATGATATTTTTTTTATATAAACACAAGTTTGTGGCAAACGTATTTTATTTATTTATTTATTTATTTATTTATTTATTTTTAAATTCACAATTTAGTGAACTTTAACATTATAAACAAAGATAGATAGAAAACCTAAAAACTACTCGTAAAATATATATACTCGTATCACGGAGTACATAATAATGTGCCTCGTATGCGCCTCACTCGATGCACCTTAAGAATGCCTTGTGCGCTTCTGGTCGACTTTAGTACAGTGTGCGAGTCATTTCATATTTAGGACCTGTTCTTTCGGACTTTTTAAGTGAATCAATCAATCGAATCAATCGAATGAATCGAATCGAATCGAATCGAATCAAACGAAGTGAATCGAATCGAATCGAATCGAATCCAGAATTGGTGAATCGAATCGCCCAATCGAATGAAGTTCAAATTTATAACATAGTTGTCTAATGAAGTGAATGGTGAATCGAATCGAATGGGCTCGAATCCAGGCCCAGGCGAAGTGGTGACTGAAATGAAAAAATAAATTTGGAAAGAACAGGTCCTTAACCTTGATATGTTCAGAATCGAATTGTTTAATGAACTTATTTGTCCACCCCTGCTATGGTCTTGAACAATGCTTTGATCAGGGCCGTCTAACAGCAAGGCCAACATGGGCCGCGGAACAGGGCCCCCGAAATTTAGGGGCCTCATTTCTGAAGAGGTTTTGTATTAATAATAAATGAAAGACCAAAGAAACATATACTTTATAGTGGTTTAGCGGCCAACATGCCTATTGTTTTTGTGTGTGCCCCGAGTTCGAATCCCAAAGGGGTTTGCATTTTAGATTTTTTTTATTCTTAATTTGTTTGTATTATATTTCCAAAAGTTATTTATTCTTTCCAAATAAACTTATATTCCCTAAACTTTTTCTCCAGTTTTCATAGTTAATCCATAAATGAATGGCTTGCTTGTATTTCCAATAAAAGTAATTAAGGATTTCTTAAATACCATTTTCACTAATTACATCAGTAATCAAGTTATAGATTATATATCATAATTTGAATTAGGATGAATTTTAGACCATCATTTCTATAATCACACAAAACTTTTAAAATTGAATTAGAAAAAATGTTCTACCTTCATTCTCATACTTTTTAAATCTTTTCATAGTACATACGGAGTATTTATTTTTGCTTCATTTGCGATCCTTCTATTGAAGTTATGAAGGTTAATTTCTTATTCCGTAAAATTTAATTCTTCTATTTATGTATTTTGTTATTAGAATTTTTATTACTCGTAGTTTTTATTCTACTTTTCTAGCACATTAGTTACATACTCCGTATAATTTTTATACCTGATTCTTCTTTTAAAATGAGATTTTAGAAAGCAAAATCGAATTAAAGGGTGATGATCAACTATATCGTGTTGATTTATCAAAACATAAATATTCTACTTTTTGAAGTACAGCTATTTAATTTGTGAGAAATTATAATAATAATAAAACTAAGATAGAGAAATGGACAAAATTACTCTAAACACAGAATTTGAACATTGTGACTATAAATAAGCTAAATACTATAAGAAATATCAGGTACGGAGTATAATATATTTGCTTCCCTCCTCAAAAAATATTTGAATACGAGGAATAAGAAATATGTTTTCTTGGATATCAAATAATTAAAAGCTTAATTTTATATTATTTTATTGGGGCCTCACTTTACTATTTTGCACTGGGCCTCAAAATTTTTTAAGACGGCCCTAGCTTTGATTATACTCCTTTGTCGCTTGAGAGTTAATTATAGTACAAAATGTTCATTTTACATAGAAATATAGAATTGTTGATTTTTTAGAAAATTTTGCAGTTTTTTTCTTCACATTTTCACATTAATCTTAGATCGTGTACTTATCAGGTTAATTTCAAGTTATATAAGTTGAGCTCAACTTCTATAATAAGTTCAGCTCCTATAAGTTCAAACAAATTTTAAATTCAACAGATTTCAATTCTTATAAGTTCAACTCTTATAGGTTCACCTCCTAGGCTCCTACCAGTTCAACTCTAATAAGTTCAACTTTTATAAGTTCAACCCCGACCCCAAAGCGCTTTTTAGCTTTGTGCGATCAAATCTTTGCATCAAGATGGCCCAAGTTTTTGGGGGCCCAATAACTTGTTAACATAATATATATATGAACAACTATAAAGATAAAACATTGGGTTTTTAGTATCTCATTTGGTTGAAAGCATGATAGTGTTTGGTCAATAGGTTGCATGTTCGACTTATGTTGTCGCCACTTTTTTTTTTGGGTTTAAAATTTATTGCAATTTTTTTTTTTTTTTTGGTCTATTATTTGTTTGTGTTGTGTGTGACCGTGTGAGTTCATTTCAATATTTTTGGTAAAATCTCTTTTGAGATTTTAGGAAATGGGGTATTATTTTATGATCTCGTATCACATAATATTCAATTTTTTTATTGCTATCTACTTTTTTGTCGAGAAAAGCCAATCGATAAGTACTTTATTTTGGTATTTTAAAACTTGAAATTTAGTAAATTTACAATCGTTTACTATAATACCGTAATGAAATCATTTATGTATTCAAATGAATAAGAAACAAAGAGGGCCTCATTTTAAGTTTCGCACAGGGCCCCCAAAATCTCGGAGACGGCCCTGCCCGACCCTATAAGCCGAAGAGAACATGACCTTAATATCCCTTATAATTATAGTATTATAAGTTACCTACACTAAAATTATTATAACTTGCATCTTTTGCATTTTTGTATAAAATAAAAATCACAATAATGCTCTCAAGTTCAATTATATATACATAAATGTTATAAATCTTCTTCAAAAATACGGAGTACTCAACTTCAATTATTCTGAAAAAAACTCAAATTTTGAATATTTTTTCTCAATTATAAGAGATGTTTAGAATATGATGGGGGTAAGAGTCAATTAGTTCATTAGTATAATAAAAGCTCCCAAAAGTAAAGATAGATAAATAAATGATACAACTAATTATAGAATTTGTTAACAAATAACAAACTAGTGATGCGACCCGTGAATTTCACGGAACATCTAAAAGTCTTGCGTTTGTTTTTTAGTTGTTTGCTTTTATTAGTTGTTCCTTTAACGTTGATCTCAGTTTCATATATTTGGTCATGTTCATGATGAATTGAGTGTTATATTCATAGTTCAAAATCGTAGTCTTTTTTTCGGATTATCTTTGAGTCTGTACATAGTATACGAGGAAATGTTGGATAGAAATTCCATAAGCAGAGATGTAAAAATGATCAATTTTGTTTTAACTCCTTCAAAGTTCAACGTCTATGTTAGGTCTCAAACAATACTTTGTATTACACACATTTCTTTGGTGAACACTATTGCGTGTGATTTCGCGTTAACTTAATGTTTTAATATCAATTATACCACGGTATGAAATTTTGTTTTAAGACTTAAATTGGGCACCATATGAACATATTAATCCATAGTTTGACGCCTTCAGATGGATCACATTACTACCAACACGAGAGTTAATATGTATCCACCTCTTGCTGCGTAATTAAACCATCAAAAGCTACCATGTGCCCACCGCTTCCGATCTGGAAGAGACAAGGAGTATGATCAGAACCATTGAAGTTTAAAAAAAAAAAAAAAAAAACGTAAATTTTCATTCTACAAATCATTTAGTTGAAACACAAATGTTGCTAACAACTAAGAACAATTTATCGCACTTTCGTGGCATAGGCACCTGAAAAGATAAGTTTATACTTAGCATTACAATTTACAAGTACTCCCTCTATTTCATTTTTTTAAAGAAAATTACACCTATTTCATTTATTAGCCTCATTGGCTTTTTCACTAATTTTAAGAAAGTGAAAAAGTTAAAGGTAGTGTTAATATTTTGGTTAAATGAGACCGACATTAGAAGATAAATTATGTTGTATTTTGGTAAAATGAATATATTAGTATTAGTAAAAATGTTATATTTATTGTAAAAGTTTTCCCAAAATAATAATGGGGTTTAAATAAGTGAAACTGTCGAAAAAGTAAAGAGGGGGCTAAATGAGTGAAATAGTGGGAGTGCTTCCTCCATTTCATTCAATTCTATACATTTACTTTTTGTACATTATTCAAAAGTGAGGAGAATCTTCGATATATCGTCTAATATATGAAATAAAAATTAGTCATGTGAGATCTAGTTTTAATTGCCTTTTCGAGAGCATTATTAATATTCAAATTTCATATTTTTCAGAATTATGTAACTAAAGATATAAACAAAATAAAACGTGCATCGACGTACGTGCAAAAAGCAAATGTATAGAATTGAATGAAATAGAGGAAGTATTATTTTGACTATGACATAGCAAGAGGATTAGCCAACAATTTTACAACCTAGGTAACAAAATATTACCAAGCAAAATAACGTGTTTGTTCATATATAATACATGCATACCATACACAAAGTGACCTTTGTGAGATTTCACAAATATAAACAAAATCACTCTGGTTCATAACGGCCACTTTGTTGACCCTCAATCACCTGTTTTGTACTACTTTGCTGAATAAAATGTCACAAATCCAATCCTTTACGAAAAAATGACGACCCATGTGAACCTAAGTGTGGTCCTTCACAGTGATCTAAACAGTAAACTTCGAACATTGTCAGATCCTCTTTATAAAATCATGAGCTCTTTCCATATTAGTTAAAACCAGAAGATGACAAATTCGAAAATATGACATGCATTCACTCGCAGATACCATATCATAACACTGGGAACCTGACATGAAGCTATCATTTATGGGGAACATGAACAGAGAAACAACTCTGCAAAAAGAAACTTGACGGGCCTTAGCAACCATAACAAACCGAGAGAAAATGCAACATTGAAAATTACTCCTCCAGAGCGATCTTAACAATTAAGTTTGAAACCCTTGACTGAATCTCTATTTGTCTTTATATATTCATGACCACCTTCTATATTAAAATCTCGACACACTTACTAACGACACGTCAAATAATGTTGGCACTCAAATCAATATATCACCAGACTTACGATGCCAATCAAAACATGTGAAATCATGTACATGCATAAGTAGATATTGATAATACTTGAAATTTACCTGTTTATACCCGTTTAAGCGATGTACCTCAACAATAGTCTGCAAATATTTAAATTTCCTATTTTTGAATTTCTGAAACTACTAAAATGGCCCATATTGTTTTCTAAGCATTTAAAAGAACTTATTTTAAACAAAACATATAATATATTTCATAATAAAGAATAGCGGAGTATTTTATTAAACTCCATAATAAAGAAGTGAATATAAGGTATCCGTAACAGCAGCTTGGAGATAAGTGAACCAAACAATAGTTCCACCTCTGTCATCAGAAGACAATATCAATCGTCTAGTTTTATTTCCACAGCTCTGTTCTCCGTCCGTATTTTCCTCGTTCTGTTTAAGACTCGTGGCTTCTCAGTTGTTTGTTCCATTTGACGACCCTGCATTCGTCAACAACCCTATTACATTAGTATGAAAAGTTTCAGAGTGGAATCCCTATTAATTTTAAAAAATAACTCAAATTGCAACTTTTTCCCGATTGCTAGAATCCCCTACATTTTTACCCTTCCCTTTTGATCTTAAGGTTTTTCCATCATTCCTCGACCCAAGTCTCCATTTGTAGTCATAAAATATAGTCCTCCTTGTCGTAAGTATGGAACGTCGAATTTGTTTGTCTAATAGCAACATATGAATGGTAAGTCTCCGTCAGAAAAAGTGAAGGGTCGACATCTGTGCCATAGAGAGGGCTAACTTTTTTTTTTTCTTCATTGAATTGTTTGGGAGTCTACACCACTATTGGTTATTGATGTGTTGTCCTACCCAGAACACCAAAGTGCGAGGATTACCTCAAAAGCAGCCTCTAACTAAACACATACGAGGCATGAACTCGTAAGCGCAAATTCGGTGGAACAGAGTACAACTTATTCATGCGGTACACTAACAACATTAGGCAGCAGTGGCTCCTCTGTCTTATTTTTTGGTGACCGTGGTGGCTCACAGAGATGAAGGTGGACTGTCGGATATACACCCCTTGTTCGCGAATTAAAACCGTAAAATTTTCAAAAAAAAAAATTAAGTCGTAATTGAAAACTTACGAAGGGAGGCACCAAGCTAGTAAAATGGCAGCAACAGAAATAAGCACCAACTGCAAATCCCAGTGATAGCAGTAACGCGATAGTAGCGTGATAATAGCACACAACGAAAGCAGCACCATGATAGCAACCTAGTAAAATGTGTCGACATAGCTAGTTCACGTATGTAATGAAAAAAATACATTAACACGGCCCAATGATTGTATCAGTAGACAGAATTAGCAGCAAATAGGTCGTTTGTCACCTAAGTCTTGGCAACAATGTTCATAAAGGTAACAAATTCCACATAGCCAAACTCCATGAAAACAACATAGCTAGTTCACATGTAGACATAGCTAGTTTACGTATGCGATATGTTTAACACGATTAGTAGCAAACTTGGTGAATAATCCATCAAACCAACTCCATGAAAACTCAATATCGATCAGAATAAGCTACGGAAGTATTTGCTTTTCTATAAACATGTCATGGGATGATTATGACGAAAAATAATAAGTATTCAGATATCATTAGGATTCCTTACGCAAACTCGATCCACTCCGTCAAAATAACGCAACTTGCGATATATACCGGACTACTTTATAATCTGAAAACAGTGTCTAAAATACAAAAAGCAGCATTAGCACAAACTACCAGTATTTTCAATACATTGCACTCGTGTGATCGCATCCTAAGAACGATTACTAATGGCAGTGTATTACCTCCCATGGATTGACCATCACAGAGTCTGAAAATTCGCAAGACAGCTGACACATTTGTATACAATGCTCGGCACATATAAGACCCTACACAACAAACATATGTACTAAGTTACAAGCCTTACAACTCAATTTAACATAATTTCTTTGGTTTGATTAACATAAGCAAGATTGTATTTATCAAACCTCACATTTTGAGCTCACAATTTAACATTACTTGTCAAACACAAGATAACTAAAGCACCAACTTATGTTTATATGAAATAGGTGAAGAAGAATCATGTACTACTTTTTTTTCATATTCATCATTCACCGGTGACATATAAGCGTCGATAACCTGTAACCTTCTGAATTCAATGCATCTGTTGCCAATTCTAAGAGACAATCGAGATGTCATTAGTCCACAATAACATGAGAATATAATAACAGCCTCATTTCCTTCACATGTTACATGTAAATTTAGTTTTAAAATTTCCGACAGAAGCATCTAAACAACAACAACAGAAACAACTATTATGACTTTGGGTAGATAGATTGCTATGCAATAAGCCAAACCAACGACAACAATAAAGAAGCAAAAAAGGTGCTACCTAACATTCGCAAATGCATTAAAGTTGGCAGATTGAAACTCTAGAACGCGTCTAGTTATATTATTGTTTCATCTATCGGATATCAACAATTATGATGCTACGGCGAAGGTGCATAACTAACCTTGAGTACCGAGATCTGTTGATTGGTTTCTGACCCCACTTCGTTCGTGAGTAATCATCTGGCTGAAGATCAACTATTTTTACACTAATCGTGTCAGTCTAATCATTCTTGTCATACTCGACTTCTTATGTTACACAAAAGCAATAACACAATTCATCGAAACAAACTTCTAAAAACTGATCTATGAATATCCCACAGCTTCAAATTTAAACTCATGATATTCACATCCATTTTTTTTGTAAGACAGATTGAAGTTACAGCTAGTTAGAAACTCAAATAGGACCCAATTAAATACGGAGTATCTTTTATGGTCCTCTACAAATTGACTACCTACAGTAAAATATTACCATACCTGAGCATGAGACGTTGATGACATGAAATTTGATTGGCGATGCCCATTGTGAACCGGTGGTAGTGAGAGTTTTTATGCTGAAATTTCACGTTTATCCCCAATGAATCAATGGTTCTGAAATGTTTGCAAAAATCAATTGATTTCCTTTTTTTGTATGCTATCAGACTTAATTCGTTCAATCGTCAATTGCATACGCAACCAAAAAGGCAGGAGAGCAATTTGAACACAACTCATGTCAAATTAAGCCATTTAAAACTAACGGGATAAACCAATAAGAAGTTGAAGAAGATTAAAAATTGGAAGAAGTACCTGCTATGCTGAAAGCTTCGAAAACAATCTTTCATAAGTGCGTATGCAATTGACGACAAACGATTAATTGATGAAAAAGCAAAACTGAAACTTAGAACAATGAATACGGAATGAAATTTTTAATCACCACCCTATTCAATTCTGACTTAAATTAAAACTTACACCACAATCAAACTAATATCAACTATCAAATAAGATTGTGTCTCAAAAAAACATACCTGGTTGTAATGGTGACGACGGCCGTCAAAAAGAATGAAATCCATGATCACGCAAGAGGTGAATAAATTGGACGATTGAAATTGAAGCACGGTATTGATTACAACAATTGAATGACCGCCTTTATGGCTTCTCGCTATTATAACGCAGCAAATACAAGCTGAAGAGGGTTAGGAATATAGGAAGTCAGAAGTAGTAGGAGATGACTGAGATTTTGTTTTCATCAATTGTATTGATATTTGACGTGGCTTATTTATTTAGATGAGGTGGCAATTTAACCTGATGTGGATGAATGAGGAACTTTTAGCAGTTGTTTTTTTTGGGGTTAAGTTTAGGAATTGTCTTTTTCCTGCTTTAAGATGGCATCTAAGATGGACATTTTAAGCGATAAGACACCAACCTGGGAGTTCATTAAATCAGACAATTTAGTACCAGCTAAATTATGTTATGTAAATAATATCTTAGCAAATAAAGAACACTAAATCATGTTACATCACCTTATGTAAATAATAGGCTGACAAATAATGAACGTTAAATCATGTTACATCACCAAAGCACAAAAGGAAGGTAAAACTACAATTCAAGATTATTATAAATGTCTAAATTGCAATCGAAACAAAACCATTATCAATTATACTACTTGATTTAATGGATTCCAACGTATAACAACAAACACACAAAACCAATACATGAGAAAATCCAAACTAATTCAACTCAAAGAAGTCTAGAATCTAAAAAGTAAATTTAAAGCACACAATTTAATATCAGCTTGGAATGACGATGGTGGGCGATTTCAGGCGAGACAGATTTACACCCGTCGACATGCTGAAAAATTAGAATACGTACAATTAGACTTTGTCGTTTATTCTATGAAAAATTAGAACTTTTTGCATTTTACTTCAGTAGGCATGCTGCTGCTACACATCACTGTTATTAAATCAATACATCTACACTGTAAAGTAGATTTCCAAACTAATTCAATTCAATTCACGGATTACTTTACATATGAAACTATGTCAATTGATTGTAGTTATCCAAAAATGAATGAAAAAACCATAAGTGAAATTTAAAATAGAACCACCGCTAGCACAATAACCTCAATTTCAAAAATTGAAGGCACAAATTCAAATTCAAAACAAAGTCCAAACAAATCTACTCCCACGGAGTCGACCAGCTACAAATTCGTAATAACTGAGCACAGAACTGACGATGGTGGCATGAAATTTATACCAGTAATTAAGGATGTACTGTAAAAGTGAACGGAAACAAAACCACCATCAACAAACCTCTATATTTGAAAAGGCACAAAGCCCGTGAAGTCGGACACTAATGATTAACTCAAAAAAACACATACAAAAAGGTAGTACCTAAGAATGGAGCAACAAATGCTTCGAAATATGATTGTATATGTTGAGCATCCACCGGTGGAAGAGCCCGATTCAGAGTGAGGGAGATCAAAGCCAAATCGTGAGGCTAATTAATTGTTGATGGTTTGCATTCCATGTCGTTGAGAAGCTCAAAAGCTTTGGGGGAGGAATAATTTTGAACGTTAAATTTGACGGGGCATGAGGTGAGGAAGAGATGTTTATTTAGATGAGGTGGCAATTTAATCTGACGTGGATGAATGAGGAACATTTAGCAGTTGTTTTTTTTGGGGTTAAGTTTAGGAATTGTGTTTTAATAGTTATATATAGATATATAGATGATTGAAATAATACTTAATTAACTTCATCAAAAAAAAAGAAACAATACTTAATTAACACTCTATCCATGAATTTAACTTAAAAAATATTGTATAAATCAATTGATTGTTATATGCATAAAATGGTTTGGATTTTGGGATGAAAATATATCGGGTTCGGGGGTTTTTTTTTTTTGGGTAATTGTACAGACTAAGTCGCAGACATGATGCGGGGAGGGGATTGAGCGCACACTAATGTCAATACCTCAGTCTCAACCACTTGGCTAAGACCTTTTCGGTAGATCGAGTTCGGGTATGGAGGAGCATAATCTACATCCATCCGTCTAAAAAAAATTTTCATACAACCCTCCATCATCCATGAAACTTATCATCCACGTCTAACCCGTCCATCATCTGCAATTTAAGGTGGTGGATCGAGTGATATAGGGTCAATAGGGATGATAATTTTTGTGAGAAATTTAAGATTAAAAAATAAAAACGATTGTAGTATGTACAAGTGCTTATATTATCAAACAACCCTAATTTTTTTAGGCTTTATAAACCTATACAAAGTATTTTTCTTATTAAGTCGGTTGACATTTCCGGTGATGGATGGATGACGGGTTGGATGAATGAAATTTCATCCAACTCGTCATCCACTTCACCCATCATCCAATTTATCCATTATCCACTTCACCCATCATCCAATTATACCAAAATTTCATCCATCTATTTAAGTCGCGTGGATCCAATTTAGGCGGATTCGGTTGGAGTTGACATCCCTAGTCTAATTTATCCACCCGTCATCCATTTATTCGTGTCGAGTAAATCGAATTTAGACGGATTCGACTGCATGAAGAAGAGTTTCACATGTAAACTCCCACATCGACCACGCTAACAAAAACTGAATACTTTATAAGTCGAGGGGCTACTACTTCATTTACCAATTGATTTTGGGATGAAACCTCTTCCGACTAATAACATGTGCTCCTCTCTCGACAGACGCGTCCCAAACCCAATATCCCTAGTCTGATTTAAAACTTTAAGTTGAACCGAAGTGAGGGAACTCAAAAAGTAGTACCCAAAACGAAGTTTTAAACCGGCCCAACTTAGGTAGTTTTTTGTTCAAGTAAAAAACCTAAACCTAATCAATTAAAACCCCTCCCCTCATTTCCTCTTCTAATTTCACATTTTTCTCTCAACCTCCTTCCTTCGTCTCTTCTACTATACCAAGCCTACTTTCTCTTTTGACTCCTTCGCTCCACAGGTTTCACTTTCTTCTTTTTATTATTATTATTATTATTCAATCACTTTTACTTTCTTCGTCTTTTGTAATTTATCGCTTTCTTTTTTTTGTTTCTGGTGTTTATATTTGTTCTAATTTTTGATTTGTTTGTATTCGATATTGTTGTGGTATTTTTGTTCGCTATGATTCGCAATCATTTTTTTTTTCTTTTGTTTTAATGCAAATTTCTATTGACGACAACATGTTATTGAAATTGTTGTGGAGTTTTTGAATTTGGCTGTGCAGATTGTTTGTTGTAATATTGTGTGACTGTTGTTGAGTGGTGTATGAATTCAAGAGTACGAATTTCGAATACGTCGACGTTGTTCAATATGTGTCGTTTGTTAAGTTTCACTAGGTTTCTCGAAACATATGGGGACGATTACGAAAAATATTTCAAACCTAAGGGTGTGTTTGGATTGAGAGAATTGGATGGAAATGAAGGGGAGGAAAAGAAAGGGATTTGATTTCCTTTGTTTGATTACAATAGATGGATTGAGGGAAATGGAGGGGGACGGCAAGTTTAATCAAAATCTCTCCACAATTGGAAAGATTTGAAGGGCAAATCTATCCTAACACCAACGTTCCATTCTCCCTCCCCTTCCCATCCTTCCCTTTCCCTTCCTATTTTGTTATCCAAACACACCCTAAATATTAAAATATTAAAAAATATGGGAAAAAAAAAAGAATTTAAAAGATAATTGTGTAAAAGGAAGTAGACTTGGCAAAATTGACCTAACCAGAATAATCCAACCCCGATAACCCGACCTGACACCCAAATTCAAGACACGAACTTGACTCAAACTCGAACCGAAATAATCTAAGTCGACCGGAACTAGCCCAAAAACTAACAAACACAAAATTAACACAACGCGTTATGGCTGGTCCAAACTCGACCCGATTGACCTGTTTGTCAGGTATAGGAGGAAGTACTCCGTAGTATAAATAATCACTTTTTTTATTTTCCTTGCTCTCAAAAATCAAAATACAGACTCTAAAACCCTAAACCTCAGCCCCTGAATCAAAGCTATCAACACAACTGCAGCAACAAATCGGTAATTTTATTCCCCAATTTTACTTTTGTCTTTGTTTAAATTCAATTGTTATTTTGCTTACCTTTTGTAATATTCTACTTTTCTCAACTGCAATTTTGGTTGAAAATATAATAAATGGATGAACAATCTTTCTTCGAAAACCAAAAAAAACCCTAAAATCTTGTGATAATTTGTTGGGTCTTAGGGATTTTGTTTTATTTTATTTTTATAGCATAAATATTTGATAAGTTGATTGATTATTGTTTGAGACTGATAGCATAAAGAACGAATGATCTTTCATTCTTTCGTATGATTTCCTTCCTATTTTGTTATCCAAACACACCCTAAATGAAAAGAGGAAGTATCACATACTTTTTGGTCTTCAAGGTTTTATTCATGGCCTTCCGCTTGTCTTATGGTTTATTGTTTTCATGAGAAAGATTGAGCTTTTCTGTAGTTGCATCTTATAAGGTAATTTTAGATGAAAGAAAAAGAAAGTGTTATGCTTTCACACATTGTAGATAAATATGTTATTAGTTACTACGGAGTACTATATATTAGGGTTTAGGTTTACTAAATTAAACTTTCTTCCTTCTAATCAGTTCTATACATTTGCTTTATACAAATATGTCGATACATGTTTGGTTTTGTTTATATCTTTAGTTATACATCACCAAAAATTATACTCCCTCCATTCTACCATGATCTTCCCTTTTTTTTTTTTTTTTTTTTTTTTTTTTTTTTTTTGGCGCAAAAACTAAAAAATATCAATAACATAATGAAGGTGAGTATTGCAAGTGGGGTTTTTTTTTTTTTTTTCCATTGCACAAATATCTAATTATGTGGTATATGGAGTACTTAATATTTTCAGTTACGATTATAAAAAATTTATAAAAGTTTGATATTTAAATTGTACTTGTAATAACGAATCAAACAAGATCAAACACTACTATCTTTGTTGTATTTTTCTGAAAAACGTTGCCAAAAAGGAAAGTTTCTAAATGGGACGAAGATGGTGAAATTTTCTTTTAAGGAAAATGGGAAGATTATGGTGGAATGGAGGGAGTAAAAGTTTGACATTTATAATGCACTCGTTAAGACAGTTCAAACAAGATCTTATGTGACTATCTCCTATGTTATATATTAAAAGTTAGGTTGAATATTTTTTCGCTTATTAATAGTGTCCAAAAACTAGTTGTATACTCGAATGAAGGAAGGAAGTATTGAATTGTGAATACGACACTGATATCCTATATCTTAACATCAAATTTTTGTTGGAGTATAATGTTTTTCGCTAATGTTCATCCCGTTCAATGTTTTTGATCTTGAGTAGCTGTTATTTTATATTATTTGAGAGATGCTAATTATTGGCTACAACATAAAAACTTAAAACTTTTTTCTGCTGTTCAATCAGAAATGGCAGATCAAGAGTCAAACGATTCCTCGGTGGAACAACCTTCCAACTCGGTGAACTCAGATAGGCAAGGTAATCGCTACTCCTCTCTTATTATCGACTTCCTCGTTGAATGGATATTATGTTTGTTTTATATGTAGTTTTACCATTTTTTATAAACTCCAAACTTCATCGGTCATTGACGATTCATGTTAGCCGACTCCAAATGATTTTGAGATTATAGCTTTGTTGTTGTTTTTGCTGCGTCTGTCTTCAATCAGAAATGGCATATCAAGAGTCAAATGATTCCCTCGTGGAACAGCCTTCCAACTCGGTGAACTCAGATAGGCAAGGTAATCGCTACTCCTCTCTTATTATCGACTTCCTCGTTGAATGGATATTATGTTTGTTTTATATGTAGTTTTATCATTTTTTATAATTTCCAAACTTCATTGGTCGTTGACGATTAATGTTAGCCGACTCCAAATGATTTTGAGATTAAAGCTTTGTTGTTGTTTTTGCTGCGTCTGTCTTCAATCAGAAATGGCAGATCAAGAGTCAAATGATTCTCTCGTGGAACAGGCTTCCAACGCGGCGAACTCACATAGGCAAGGTAATCGCTACTCTGCTCTTATTATTGACTTCCTCGCCAAATGGATATGATATTTGTTTTATATGTTGTTTCATCATTTTTTATAATTTCACTGTCATGATGATTGATGTTAGCCAACTCCAATTGATTTTACGATTAAAGCTTTGTTCTTGTTGTTTTTGCTGTGGCTGGCCTACCACACAGGGGAACTCCATCTTTATCCTGTTTCCGTGAAGACGTTTGGTGGTGAGAAACTGGAGTTACAGGTAAGTGGCACTCTTCTTTTGTCGACTCTATTTGATTGTTGCATTCATCTAATTTATAACGGCTGAAGCCTATAGTGTTAATTGCTCAATATTTTTGCAGCTGAATCCTGGTGATTCCGTAATGGATGTGAGACAGTTTCTCCTTGATGCTCCAGAGACATGTTTCTTTACTTGTTATGATTTGTTGCTGCACACGAAGGATGGTGTTGTCCATCCCCTAGAAGACTATAATGAAATTTCTGAAGTTGCTGATATCACGACCGGTGATTGTTCCTTGGAAATGGTTTCTGGTAGGTTGTTCGGGGCATGAACTACTTACCTAAAATTTCCTGACTAGCATTCAACTGAACATAATCGTGGAAAACTGCATTTAGTGATCCATAGTATTTACTTGTCTATTGTTTTTTCTCATTTTTACTTTTCCATTATACTTGTCTAGCCCCATTAAGGAATTCTTGCCAAAAATAATGGGATAGTGTCAAAGTTACTTGAAGGGATAAAAGAGTTATGTATTAGAACTGAGTGAAGGTCATATTTGATAGTTGTCGTAATATCAATATCATATACAGATACGCGGTATATGTGTAGTTCAGTTTTTATTACTTTCTTTTGTCCAAATGTGAAGGCTAAAGAATATTCTGAATCTTATAAAACTAAGCTACTATGATGGTGTTGTGGCTATTTTTTTTCTATTTTATTTTTTATTATTTATGAGAAGAGCTTCTTACTTAATAAGGTTTTGCAGCATATTATGATGATAGATCAGTGCGATTTCATGTGCACCGTACACGTGAGTTGCTTTCTATCTCAACCCTTCACGCTTCTCTATCAACATCCCTTGCACTGCAGCATGAGAAATCGCGTAACACATCAGAAGGCAAACAAGGTTTGGAATTTATCCTTGTGCTTGACGATAGTTTCTCAGCATGTATGTTTTCAGTTTTGACACTTTCTGTGTATATCTTTTGCCTACAGATGTTGTCAAAGCGATTCCCGAACTGGATGGTCACGGTTTCATGGAGGATGTTTCTAGCTGTCTCAGTAAAATGTTTTCTTCTTCCTCAAAAGAGATCAATTGTGTCGAGAGTTTAGTATTCTCATCACTAAATCCTCCCCCAAGTCATCGAAGGTGTATCTTTAAGCTTTCCAACACAATTTCTGTTATGTATATGATATACGTTTAGTGTTTAGTACGAGATACCAGCGCTGTTGGCATAAACTTAATTGTGATTGTTTCATGTGGCAATCGTTTGACTCTGTCTTGTGATGGATGTATTAGGCTTGTTGGGGACTTGATTTATTTGGATGTGATAACGCTGGAAGGAACCAAGTATTGCATTACAGGAACAACAAGAGTTTTCTTTGTAAATTCCACTGTGGGAAGTGTTTTAGATCCAAAGCCAGCTAAAAATGCGTTTGAAGCGACCACTATTATTGGACTCCTGCGAAAGATTAGCCCTAAATTTAAGAAAGGTAGAAATTTTACTACACATTAATTAACTGTAGTTATATCCAAAGGTTTTTCTTTACTTAAAAATCTATTGTTTTGTGAAGCTTTCAAGGAAATTTTGGAGCAGAAGGCATCTGCACACCCATTTGAAAATGTTCAGTCGTTTTTACCACTGACTTCATGGCTTGCTTCACATCCAGTACCTGGTAATGTGTACTTACCGTCTTACCTTATAATGCTTGTCAAGTTGTCTGACTATTCTTTCATTAAGCAAGTCTCGTAGCTCTTGATTCAAGTTTGTTTTGTTCTTTAACTTGATCTTTTCTGGTTTATGAGCTCTCTCTATTTTTGTTCATCAGTAACTAGTAAGTACTTCATATATGTATATCTTCTAGCCTTACCCTTGTGTGTTAACGCAAAGAAGCGGTTATTAGATGAATGGAAATTGCGCCAAACATTGCATCAGGTGATCTCATTTGTTTATTCTCCAGATCATAGACGGGATGCAGCCAGGGCAGAAAATGCGCTCACCCTTACTTACGGAAGTGAGCTAATTGGCATGCAAAGGGATTGGAACGAAGAGTTACAGTCTTGCCGAGAGTTTCCTCATACGACTCCTCAGGAAAGGTTCATACCATATATGCTAATGACTTACTGAGTGTGTTATTGTTTGTATTTGAGATCTACTATTCTTTCTGTAATCACTCTCTTGGTTCGTACTTTGTACAGGATTCTACGTAATAGAGCTCTTTATAAAGTGACATCTGATTTTGTTGATGCTGCAATGAATGGGGCCATCGGAGTTATTAACAGATGCATACCTCCAATCAATCCTACCGACCCTGAATGTTTTCACATGTATGTATAATTGTATAACTTTCTATCTGTTTAATGTGGCTGTGCTATTGTTTTAATCGGGCATCATTAGAGTGTGCGTGGAATGTTTTCTCGTCGATATCTTTAGTTGTACTGTGCTTGTAGTCATTTCACCCGTCATTATGACGACTTCCTTTATTAACACTAGTTTGAATTTAAATTTCTTACGGAGTATTACAGTTAGTGTGATATGAATGAGGAGTTTATCATTCAGCTCCCTTTTTGGTGAATTGTTTAGAAGCTTTTTCTTCATTCATTTTTTTGGCACAAAAATGATCTGATTGTTCTTAAGCGTGTTTTGGAAGTGAATAATTCTACTTGATGGCTTTCTCAGAAGGTGCATGATGATCCCTTTGGGTGTGGGATTTTATGGTTGTTCTCACGCAGTCAAGTGTTCATTCTTACGCATGCGCATTGTGAAACCACAGACGGGCCCGGGCCACACCCACAAATGAAAGAAGAGATCCCGCTTCATAAGGCCTAAAGGGTTCCATCCCAAAACCAATTGGTAATAGGAGGAGTAGCCCTTAGGCTTTATAAGGTGGACATTTCAACTCTCCACAGCCGATGTGAGACTTACATGTGGGCATATTAATAAGGGATTCTTCACACGCATAAATTTTCTTTGCTTTGTAGGATGAACTCTTTTGATGGGAATCATTTGGCGTGGATTGTATGATGAGCTCTTTTGGTGTTGAATTCTATAGTTGGGTTCACCC
The DNA here is from genome assembly GCA_023091065.1 of Dianthus caryophyllus. NCBI lineage: Eukaryota > Viridiplantae > Streptophyta > Magnoliopsida > Caryophyllales > Caryophyllaceae > Dianthus > Dianthus caryophyllus. The sequence continues at coordinate 6,428,798 of CM041525.1, read as the reverse complement.
ACATCCGTAAATTCTCATTTGATAGTACACCATTTGAAGAAAGTTTAAGGAAGTGGAGTAGTTATCTATATTAATAAGAAAGTAGGTAGTCACTTGCACCGCATGTTCCCAGTTGAGAACGGAGTTTTGCTGTCTTTGGTTAACGTGAATTTGGTATCAGGCTATTTTCTGTGTTGTACTGTGTTGAGATTGTTTAGTCCTCTTTCTAGTTGATTCATGAGATATCTTTTGATGTTGAATTTTATAGTTGGATACACCCACATCGGTAAATTCTCATTTGATAGTAAACCATTTGAAGAAAGTTTAAGGAAGTTGAGAATGGAGTTGGCTGGCTTTGATTAACGCGTGTTTGTTATCAGGCTATTTTTCTCCGTTGTAGTTAGTTGAGATTGTTTAGTCCTCTTTCTAGTTGATTCATGAGATATCTTTTTTATTTTTATTTTTATTTTTATTTTGGATAAGCTGTTTCTATTCCTTATTTGAAAGTCAAAATGGTGCTGGATGGTTGTTTTTTTATTTTGAAGACACTAGCTCGGATATTTTAGTTTGTAGAATTGATTTCTTTTGTTCTATATATATTTGTATTTGCACTTAAGGCGCTTTTATGGTTAGTTGTTGGTTGCTCACCATCTTATGTGCTTTTGATCAGGTACGTGCACAACAATATATTCTTTAGTTTTGCTGTTGATGCGGACCTCGTGCAGCATCCTATGAAGCATCGGCTGAATTCAATCATGAAAACCAATGTAGCATCCGTGCCTCATAGTTCTAGCTCTAAAATTTCGGGCAAACCATCTGATGCAGCCAGTAACGGCAATGAGGTTGAAGGAAATGTCTCCGGCAAAGAGGATTGTAATGGTGCTATTATGGAATCTTCTGATGATAATGTTCCTGTTGAAAATCAGTTGATGGATACTGAGCAAGCTACGTATGCCTCTGCGAACAATGACTTGAAAGGCACCAAGGCGTACCAGGAAGCAGATGTCCCTGGACTGTATAATCTTGCAATGGCCATAATTGATTACAGGGGTCACAGAGTTGTTGCTCAGGTGTGACTGGTTTTCTCTGCATGAATTTGAGTTTAAATGCTTATTTTTTGCCTGTTTACTTTATTTGTTGATTTGCTTTCAGGTTTTGTTTTATCAGAGTATACCTTGCTTTTGAAAACATGATGGTTTTTTTTGGTATTGGTTTATTTAAGTTCATAACAATTTTTCTCTTTACTTTCCTTCCTATTTACATAAGCACATGTGCTTCAGTATTTTACATTGCTACAATTTTTAGTTACTGTTATTCATTGCAAGCTTTTGGTTATACATATGTGCTTCAGCATTTTGCATGTCTATTGCTTTTTGTTATGTTTTCTTTTTTAGCTTTCGTAATATACGGTGTACATCTCATATGTTGTGATTTGTGAGATGCAATTCTCTGCACAACTTTCATCATGGGTTATCCTTATTTTATTGCACATTGTCTTCAGCATGCATTATGTATAGCCCCCTTTCCTCCAATATCCCCCAATTTGTGAGATATTGAACGAGGTTATTGTTGATTTTATTGCGTTTTGTCCCAAATTGATACCCTGTTTAATAACATTGTTTTTGCAGAGTGTTTTGCCTGGCATCCTTCAAGGTGATAAATCAGACTCTCTGTTGTATGGTTCTGTTGATAATGGCAAAAAGGTTTGCTGGAATGAGGAATTCCATAGCAAGGTAATTTCTGTTTAATAACATATTTTTTTTTTTTGGGAAAATCAGTTGTTATGTCTGTCATTGCAAATTATTGTCGTGATACCTTGCACTGCGTTGTTGGTTATGCATCATGTCATACTACTTTTTTTAGTTTTTTTTCCCCTTTTATCCACTATTGAACTGGTACCTTTTTGTTGATGGGGCATTGCTATCATTGGCAGGTACTGGAGGCTGCAAAACGGCTTCATTTGAAGGAGCATACTGTATCTGACGAGCTTGGAAACGTTTTTAAATTAGCTGCACCTGTGGAGTGCAAGGGCATCGTGGGTAGTGACGACAGGTGATTATTGCTGATTATATACTCTGTATGTTATTTAGTTCTTGTTTGTGTCGGACGGAAATTATTACTCCATTATGATTGAGCATGCTCATACTATCGTCTTTCAGGTTAATAGGTATTCTTCAAGCATTAATAATTTACAAATTACATTCCTTGTTCTACTGTTAATGAAGAAGACTTTTCTAGGATCCTTTCGTTGATTTGATTAACTAAAGCTTTGACATCAAACCTCTAGTTTGTACTTTTGTGTCCCTTTGTACATTCAATTTTGCATACCATGCATTGTTGTTCATCCGATGTCATACTTGAAGTCTAATACTCAAAAGCTGGCTTATTGCAGAGCCTATTTTATCTTTTAGGGACATTGATTCTTAAACACGGGGAAATATGGCAACATGCTTGTCTCCACTTTTTCCATTGTAAAATAGACCATCCTAAGCCCCATTTCCCTTTTGTATATAGGAGCTATTCCCATAGGCGTTGTTTCTTTGATTTTATTTTTAGTTTCTAAAATATTCTTCATGCGATTTCCATGAACAGACATCCTTTAATAGCTTCTTTTTGACTTAACACAGATGCACATACATCCTTCATTGCCCTTTAGGATTTACGGAGTACCTTTCACTCCATGCATGAGATTCATTGAAGCATAAAGGCAATGTTGTTGCTTAGAAAAGTCCAATACTTAAAATACCATAGGAAACTATAATTCTTTTTCTTCTCATCAGACTTATTTGAGTGGCACGAGTGGTATTTTTCAGATTATCTTTGTTGCTGTGCTGGTACATGGTACTTGGTAACCTCTACCTGTATAAATCAAAACTCGTATAAGTCAATTCCATTAATGAACATCCACATAGCTTCTTTATGAGTTAATACAGGTGCACATCTATCCTCCTTTGCCCTTTAGGATTTACTTTTTCCCTCGTACATGGAATTCATTGAAGCATAAAGACAATGTTGATGTGTAAAAAATTTCAGTCCTTCATATACTGTAGGAAACTATAATTCATGTTCTTCTTATCAGAATTGTATGACTGGCACAAGCAGTATCTTTCAGATTATCTTAGTTGCTTTGTTGGTACATGATACTTGCTGTTAACCTATTACTTGTGCAAGTCAAAACCTTTATCTGCCATTTTAGAAATGTCTCCCATCGGAAAGTTGCTACTATTGACCATATATTTGTGTCTGCACCTCAGAAATAATCTCCAGAGATGGATATCTTGAATGCGGTGTTCCTGTAAAACATAGTTCATGTGAGAAATTAAAACTATTGGCTGAGAAAGTCTTGGCTTTTATCCCAGAATAATTTTGGATGGGTATGTGCAATTATGTAATCAATTTTAAATGAAACAATACGCACACATGGTGTATGAATTTTGATGTGAATGTTTAGAGGTGGTAATCGTGTCTGGTCATGGTATATCGGTTCTGGTCGGTGTATATCGGGTAATGATGGTAGATTGGTAGCCGAATTGGATTCAAGTCGGGTTCGGGTAGTATTGGTCCCTGCTCTTTTTCAGTGGGTCAGATAAATAATTTTTCGTGTCGATTGGGTTCTGGTGATGTTTGGGGTGTGTTTGAGTCACTATTAGGGCTGGTTGAAATTTTGGCGCATACTGAAAATATGAATTTTCAATGTGTCTAAATTTCAAATATTAAGTTTGGAGTAAAAGGATTTTAAAAAATTCAAAGTGAGTGTAGAAAGTTTTGGAAATGCTTCAAGAAATTTCCAATTAGTAAACTCTTCGAAATTTCTTTTACAAATTAAATAGTTTTTAATTTTGCAATGATTGTTGGTAATTTCTATACAAAATGTTTGATTTAGAATTTAGAAAGTTTTGTTTATTATAAACGCGCCAAAATAAGTACCGAGTCGACTCAGGTCACGGGTCATCCCATGTCGAGTCTGGCGTTGGTTCGAGTCGGGTTGATTCGGGTGACGAGTTATCTCGGGTCGGGTCAGGTTCAGTTTGGAGTGAATTTTAATGTTGAAGGATTTCAAAAAAGTATTCGAAAAAGTGTATCTAAAAATTTAAAATTATTTATGAAGTTTTGACAATGCTTCAAGAAATTTCCAAATAGTAAACTTCTAAAATTTCTTTTAAAAATTAAATGTCTATCATATTCTTAAAAATTGATGGAAATTTCTAAACATTACAAGATTTTTGATTTAGAAATTAGAATTTTGAAGGTTTTGTTATTTTTTCGGATAAGCGTGTCAAAATAAACTTTGGGCCGACTCGAGTCTCGCATCATCCTAGGTTGGGTCAGCCTATCTGAGTGAGTTGGTTGTCTCAGCTACGGGTCAGCCTGAGTCGGGTTGGGTTTGGTTCCAGTTTAGACTTTTTTTTGGATTGTCTCGTATTACAGGGCATCGTCGAGTCGAGTCAATCTCATTTTGTAATATTTTCAGTTCCTATCGGGTCAGGTTGGTAGGGTTTGGGTCGGGTTAAACTTGAGAGCTCTAAATAATACCCAACAATGCTTAATGTTGCGATAATCAGGAGTGTAGTGTTTCGTGGCATGATTTTGATTAGTGTCGATTCTGCTGAGTGCTGACTTCCTTAGCAATACTAAATCTTGTGGCAAAATCTGATTTGTTTTAATACAATAAGGAATTTAAGACATTTGGATGAACATAAAAGTTGGTGATCTTCTTTCCCTTGTGTAATTTTTTTTTTTTGGTACACATCATTCTGTTTGCTTTTCTCACTTATTTTCCCTCTGTATCTTCTAAGATTTATGTCTGCTATATTATCTTTTGTTTGATCACTTCAGAATTATTGTCTAATTTAAATGTTGTCTCACCTCTACTGACTTCTAAGTGGTAGCCAACTGTCACCTAAATACACTCGATGGATCAGTTTTGTTTTTGAAATATGCCAATTCAGAAGAGGTGCTTGTTATCTGACCCCATAATATTTTTGGGACTACACTTTCTTGTTTATTTATCCTGTAATCATTATATATCCAGTATCCGCTGACTAACTATGCTGACAAGTGATATAATCTTAGGCTTTCTTCGCTTAGTGATGATATCTCTTTCATTTTTCATAATTATTACTCAATTGATATTAGAATTATAGTTTACTAATAACCCATTGAGAGCCCATCATGTGCTTTCTTATGGCTGTCTAATTAGACTCTGATGGTCACTGTAATGGCTCATTCTTTACAATGAAGTTGTTAATAGTTTTGGTGTGTTTTCAATGCTAGGCATTACCTTCTAGATCTTATGAGAGTCACTCCCCGTGATGCGAACTATACTGGACCAGGATTTCGCTTTTTCATTTTGAGGCCTGAGCTGATCAGAGCTTTCTGTCAAGTAAGTCAGCGGAGTACTCTGTGATACTGTTAATTCTCCATGTCACCTTTTCTAAGCAATGTTTCTATTGATCTAATATGAAGGTGGAAGCTGCCAAAAGGTCAAGTAGTAAATCAAATAGCAATGGAAATGCGTGTTTACCCTCTGAATTACCAAGTACAGTAACTGCTGATCTGGAGTTGAAAACTGAATCAAGCGAATCAGCAATACCTGCCACCCAAGTAAGTGCACATCGTCTAACCCAAAAACATATATAGGTAGAATTCCGGGTGAACCGTACGAACCAATAGAAACACACATTAGCATTACGAATACACAAACAACTACTCTAGATCAGGGGCGAAGCCAGAAAAATAATTTTGGGGTAACATAAATTTATTTATCTCAAAAAAAATTTTGGACGATATATGACGTGGTAAATTTTAATTTAGTAATTCTAGTTTTTAGTTTGGAAATAAAATAACAAGCAAATTTTAACACTTATAAACACTTGTTTATTAATTAAGAGTGATTTTTGTTTTATTTAATTACAATAAATGCATGTATGATAAAATTTTACATGTACAAAATGAGTAAAAATAAATTATCATGTGCATTGCTCTCCATGGGGTTTGAACCCTTGCCATTTGTGTAAAAATATAACCATGAAACCACCATGCTACTTAGAACTTGGGGTAACATACACTAATATTTTTGGTACATATTCTAAATAATGGGGTAGCATTTGCTACCCCTTGTTACAAGGTGGCTTCGCCACTGCTCTAGATACACAAATCTAAAATTTCAATGTGAATCTGGGACAATTGTATGTCTATCCACCCACGAACAGTATTCTGCAGGCCATGGTAACACCTTTGCTGCCTCCACGTTGAAATAATATTATCGTTGCGTGGATATAAATGAATTTTCAGTTGTAGGCTTAGTCTCTCATTCTCATTTTAATTTGGGTTTTCATTTGTAATTTTGTGTTTCTCATTCTCAATATTTTTTTTATTTTTTATTTTTTTTTGTTGTTGTTGTTGTTGTTGTTGTTGTTGTTGTTGTTGTTGTTGTTGTTGTTGTTGTTGTAGTGAATTTTGGATGTCTATTCAGTTACCGCAAATGCTCATAGAAGACAACGAGTTAGATATAGTGTTACATGGTCTAGTGGCATAGTTATGCTAATAATCTCAACTGACATTAACATGGAGCATGGTGTAGGGCTAGCCCTTTCTCTTTGGTGTTTCCTTACCTAAATCAACTAGCTTAAAAGATGATAAATCATCTTATCTTACTTCCTCCATTCCATCCAATTGTATATATTTTAATTTCTTTGTGAGAATTAGTTTAATCAAATGTATACAATTTGGTGGAATGGAGGAAGTATAAATTTTATTATTATGAAGATTTTTAACCTTATCAAAATGTTAACTTGAAATGTCATTCATTATTTTTTCTCGTAAATATCAGGTTTTTTTTTTCTTTGAAAGTCAACTTTAATTATTTATTATTATGATTGATAAATTTTTCTAATGCTCAAACACGCCGTCACATTTGTTATGTTCTATAAACTTTGCTTTACAATCTGTGAAAGACAATATTTTGGTATGTTTTATTACGTAATCTGACATGACATAAGCTGCTCAGCGAATAATGCCAAACTGCCAAACTATGTAAGCAGTGCATTTGCACCAGAGTTACACTAGTATAAAATCAAGTCAAACTAGTATGGCAGGTATTCCATTGATGGAAGAACCACCTTAGATTTATGCCAACCTCAATTTACAACTTTCCCACACAAAATGGAATACATACACTATCTGTTGCCAGAAACGCCAAGTGTTTTACATAGTCCGGATATGATAGGTTAGGCAGCTTCAATTTGTATTAGAATTAAGGATTTGTTAGTGGTACTTTTGCTACGTACTCTGCCTTCTGAAGAGATTCTTTGACTTTTTTTTGTTATGTTTTTCTGTTAAATGATGATGTGGCTCATATAGCTGCTTCTTCTTTGCTGGTTTATGTTTGATGATGTTATGTGCTACTTTGTGCAGGATGTCTCTGAAGAAAAGAGTAAAGATACTTCTGAAGATTCCTCTTGTATCACCACTGAAACAAGTGTTGAAATAAACTTCAATCCAAATGTATTCACAGAGTTCAAATTAGCTGGATCCCCAGAAGTAAGCTTTTGCTACATTCTGAGGGTTTGGTGCTGTGTTGATCCTGTTTGTAAACCAGTTTAATAAATTCATAAATGCTTGTATCTTCAGGAAATAGCATCAGATGAAGATAATGTGAGAGAAGCAAGTTTGTACCTCACAAATGTCGTGTTGCCAAAGTTTATACAGGATCTGTGCAAACTTGAAGTGTCACCAATGGATGGTCAGACATTAACCGAAGCACTTCATGCTCATGGGATCAATGTTCGTTATATTGGAAAAGTAAGCACATTTGCTAATACTGAGAGGGTAATTTTAGGTTTCCAGTGTAGATCATGTTACATTTAATCAAGCCAACCTTCTCCTTTCCTGACATTGCTCCTTTTATTAGTGTTGTACCGTGTAATTGTTGAAATGACGGGTTTTGAGTGCACTTGAAACACTAGATTAACTGTTGTGGCTGTTAAGATTGTCGGTGTGGGCCTCATAAGTGAGCAGCTATACTTGTAATTTTGATCATGTAGCTCTGGAAATTTCTGTTTGATGTGACATTTGTGTCTTTCTAGCATACGATAATGCTTGCTCCTTTGTTGCTTTTCTTTACGCTTTTGGGACTTCAGGATACTTAGTTTGAAAATTTCTTTTCAGTAGTTACAAGGTGTTTCAGTAGCACTAATCTGATTTATTTTTTATTTTTAAAATTAACATTGGTAAGTGCAATTGATTGATCAGGTAGCTGAAGGGACCAGACATATGCCTCATCTGTGGGATCTGTGTGTTAACGAGATTGCGGTTAGGTCAGCGAAGCACTTGTTGAAGGTAATAGTTCAGTACTTTTATTTTATGCTCCATTGGCCTCGAAGAACAATGTAACCACGAGTGTGCACGTACATCAGTCGATCAATCCAACAAAAGGGTCAGTAAGAAAGGAACATGCTACCTGCTGAGTATTTTTGAAACTTAATGGGTTTGAAATAGATAAAGGTTTAAAGATTAACTTTAGGAAAAGTGATAGTCTTACCTAACAAGATAAGAGGTTGAAGATTTTACGGAAAAAGTAATTGAAAAATTATTTTAAACATCTACCTGATTACCCATTCTTGCAAATTAAACGAATATACCTGAGGATATTACTTGCTTTCCCATCAGAATAATATTTAGTCGTTTATGTTTTCCCATGCTTCACCTCTCTCACCTACCTTTTATATTAATGCATTCCCTCACCCATCATCATTTTCTTCATTTTACTCGCTCTTCATTACTGCCACTGATAAACTGTAAGCATAGAGTTTTCTATCTCCATCAATTAGACTCTGCCAATCTCTTCCTTGTCTGAGATTTTAGTGGAAGATAAATCCTCCATATATGTGAAGTTTGATAAATAGGAATATGTGTCTAGGATTTGTGTTTTGCCGATGATGGTTCGGTCATTGATCTAGTGAACACCGTCGTTATTTATATAAATTTATTGAGTTTTCTATTGTTTATTGCTTTTTATTTTACACTCCACACCTTGAAACTAGTACAAATTACTAGGATATGAGTATTACGTCTTCGGAGGAATATGCACTCAGCTATAATGACTATGGTATTGCAGGATATCTTGAGAGATACAGAGGACCATGAACTTGGTCCTTCAGTTTCACATTTTTTTAATTGTTTCTTTGGAGATTTTCAACCTGCTCCGGAAAAAAACAGCATCAATATTGTGCCACTACGAACCCAAAAGAAGGTGACCCACTCTGGAATTTTACTTTCTATTTTCGCCTTCATTTAGTTTCCTGATTCACTACTCACAAAATCAGGACTTAGTTCTGGCTTACTTTTCCCAAATTTTAGTTATGCTAAACTCAATTCAATATCCTTATGTTGTGAAAGTTGATGAGGTAAGATGTAAATAGTAAGGGTGTAATTGACTTTTTGTACTTTAAAAGTGTAACCAAATTAAAATGTAAGCAATTAGATGAATCACCTCAAAAAGAAAAATATTGACAATTCAATGAATCAGAGGTAGTATTACTTGCTTCAATAATAATTAGTCATTGCAAAGTGAAGCTTAAGATGGTACTCCGTATTTTTCTCTTTTAATTGTTTTCTTAGATTTTTGCTAAGATAAAAGATTTTAAGCTGCAGGGTGGGCAGCAAAAGCCGTCTAGGGTAAAGAACAGGGGGAAGAATGGAGCTTTTACAAAAATCACTTCTTCTTCTTACCTCAGCTTGAGTTCTGAGCAATTGTGGTCGGACATCGTTGATTTTGCTAAATTCAAATATCAGGTATATATGTGATGTTTGTATGACTTTGCTTTCGCCTTCTCAAGTCTTAATCATTGGTGAAATGCCCAAAATTATGTTGTTTAATTAACATTGTAACTGCTACGATCTTTTCTTCATGTAGTTTGACTTGCCTGATGATGCAAAGACACGGGTCAAGAAAGTTTCAGTTATTCGCAATCTGTGCCTGAAGGTAACAATGTTTCTTCCAAATTTAGCATCATATATATTATTTTCTGTCAACATTATTTTGGAGTGCATGTCTCGACTTGATTACTTTCACCTAAAAGTTGAGCTTGTTTTCTACCCTACTTGCATTCTGTCGCTAGTCAAGTCAGGCTCAATCCCAAAAGATCTCAGCTATGCTTTGGGCTAGAAGGCTAGTATGATAAAGACATGTGGCCAAAGAATGATAAGCTACGAACACCGGTGATGAAAAAGGAACTCTTGTTATTGGTCAAGAGAGATAAATGCAACGCATTTGTTGTTGATGGATGCAAATGATGGAGGCGACCTGTAGTTATAGGCCCCACTGGCCCACCTCTTTCCTACTATAAAGACATGTTAGATAAGATATTTAAAAGTGGACTAATCATTAGTCATAACTTTCCTAGGTTCGTCTATGATGTTCTAGAGACTAGAGCCAAATATATCCGGCTGGTGTATTCATTAATACACAACAATTTGAACACTTCCTTGTTCTAGAATCTTCCACAAAATTGCGGCCTTTGGAAATGTTGTGGGCTCCACGCAAACGCAGGAACGAGAGTCACTTTTGTTTCATCATACCTTTACTGTTTTGCCGTAGCTTTCTGTGGTAAAAGGTGAACTAGCGAATTATTGCAATGAAGGGACGAAGATAGGTTATGGCGGATTAATAATTTCGAAAGACATTTGAAGGCTTTTTTATAGAATGAATTCTGCTTCGTTTGATATTTTAGGTTTAAAGGGGTTTCTTGGGGAATTGGTTCGTGGATGATTAGGCGCCCCTTTGTGGAGATGTCTAAAGGGCATGGATGGGGGTTCGTGGGATGGCACATTAAAAAAATGTGATTCACTCTTTTTTGTTCTAAAAACGACTGGTTATGTAGTTTCATTGTCTAGTTGCTATCCTTTTTAAATTTTATATTTTTATAGTCATTTATTTGATATGAAATATTTTTTTAATACTTTAATAATACCTCCCCTTTTATTTGAAAGATAAAATTGCTGAAAGTAGCTGACATGATTGGATTAAGGTCCACGATGAATAAGTAAACTGAATCTGCAACACCTTTATACTAACCATGAACACAACAGATACCGCGATTTAGTACCCTGATTACAACTCTTTGTTGAAATATATAGTAGTGTCTAGTGCACTGGCATATGGTCGGTCGCTAGTAAGAGTGATGAGAATTAATTGATGTATACTTGAATTGTAAGTTTGCAGGTTCTTCATTGCAACTCATGAGAAATCAGGGGTTGAGTAAGATTAAGTGTGATTGATTTGCTAACATTTATCTTATTGTCAGATTGGAGTAAGTCTTGCAGCTCGCAAGTACGATCTTGGTACTACTTCGCCTTTTGAAACATCTGATATAATGGATCTTCAGCCTGTGGTGAAGCATTCTGTTCCTGTATGTTTGGAGGCAAAAGATCTTATTGATACGGGGAAGGTCCAATTAGCGGAGGTTTGTCTCATTTGCATGATACTCAAAATTTGGTCTTTGTGCTGTAGAAAAGTCCTTCGAAGTCGATGTGCCTGACTCTTTACTTTATTTCTTTTAATTCTCAAGTAGCTGCCCACTAGGCTACTATATGAAAAATATGTTGAGAATGTGATTTTAGTAGCTAAACCATCTCTAGACAATATGATACTTGGACTTTAAAAAACTCATATAAGGCTGTCATGACAACTGATGATAAAGTTTTTCAGGATTTTAACTTAGATTAGTTATTCTTGTCTTTTTTATTATTTGTTTTATCTTTTATTTTTCATGGTAGTAATTTCTTTGTTAATTGTTTTTTTTTGGTTTTTTTTTGTTTTATTTATTCTTCTGTATGTACATATCAGCCGGGTGAAACAAATCAGAATTAAACGTGTTACGTTTAAAAGTTGATGTTGAACTTTTATTTGTTAGCAATGAGGCCCATAATGCTAGTGATATTTTTTGTGATGGAAATTGCATAACGTACTTTTTGTAATAATTCTATTACTTTGTACTGTAAAATGTAAGTAATGAATTTACTACTACGTGCAAACTAACTCTAGAATCCAAAGCTCCGTTGATGTGTGGCCATAGCATTTTATGTGAATCTAGACATGCCTTGTGGCTGTGTTGGAAGGTACACTTATCAAACCATCTTTTTTTTTAATGCCCTCTACCTTTTTTCTCTTCAGGGAATGCTTGGTGAAGCGTATACATCATTTTCAGAGGCGTTTTCAATTCTGCAGCAAGTACGCCCTCTCTTGATTCTGCATTTTTACCTTCGTTGTTGAAGTTTGACGCTTCATTGTATAGGACAGCAAATTCTCATCTAATACGGGGCATTGCCGTCTTAATGACAAAATGTTGTAGTGAAATGTCGCCATTTTGTAGTGAAATGTGGCCATTTCATGACAAAATGTTGTAACTAGTGTTACCGATAAAATTGTTTTTTCAGCTAAATTGTTGTTTTGGAAACATTTTACCCAAAAGTAGGTTAGATTTTACCGTAAAGGGGTCTCATTTTCTCTGTATTAACTTAAGATGAAAATGTCCCGACTTAAGGGAGATTTACTGATGACTTGGTCATTACGAATATTGTGTAGGTTACTGGCCCGATGCATAGAGAGGTTGCCAACTGCTGCAGGTAATGTGCTGTCTTAGTATTCGAGTGCATAAATGTAAATGAGAAAACTACAGTTTTAGTTTCAGTGGGATGATAATTTGGTCTATCAATCTTGCTTGGCCAGTTGATTCATATAATAATATATTCATATGGTCTTGACGGGTGTTTTTTTGCCTGTTCTTTGTCAATTTCTAGGTTTAGATTTCATAACGATGGCCGTTTTTGACCAATTCTACTTTTTCCACTTATTTAGCTATACACTGAATCTGTTGTACTGATGTGATGCTACTCAACACCTATATATATTAGGTACCTTGCAATGGTCTTATATCATGCCGGGGACATGGCTGGAGCAATAATGCAACAGCACAAGGAGCTAATTATTAATGAACGCTGTCTCGGTTTGGATCATCCTGATACAGCTCACAGGTGTCTAATCTGTTGTGTTATGTAATCCAAGGGCATTTTTTTTTGTTTAGCAGACGTATCTTTATTCACCTGACACTCATAGAATTTGGTTATTATTCTCACTTTAATTTTTTTTGTATGATGCAGTTACGGCAATATGGCTCTCTTCTATCATGGTCTCAACCAAACAGAGCTCGCTTTACATCACATGTCGAGGGCACTGCTTCTTCTGAGCTTGTCTTGTGGATCTGATCATCCCGATGTTGCTGCAACTTTCATTAATGTGGCAATGATGTATCAAGATACCGATAATATGGCCACGGCTCTTAGGTACCTGCAAGGAGCTTTGAAGAAGAATGAGAGGCTTCTTGGTGAAGAGCATATTCAAACTGCCGTCTGTTATCATGCTCTTGCTATTGCTTGTAATTGTATGGGTGCCTACAAGCTTTCGCATCAGGTGCGTTTTCTCTGAAATTATCGTTATGACCCCTGTGAGTTATTCTTGATACCACTTCTCGCTTGTAGATTATTTCAATGTTAATTTCCTGATATTTCGGTTTTGCAGCATGAAAAGAAAACCTACGATATACTTGTGAAACAACTTGGTGAGGAGGACTCAAGGACACGCGACTCACATAACTGGATGAATACATTCAAAATGCGTGAGCTTCAGGTGGGCTACATCTTGAATTAAATGAATAATGGCATTACTGTCAAGTAGTAATTGCCATTTTTCTTGCACTAGTTGAGTAGTTTTACTTGTGGATTTGGCTTACATACCGGTGCTTGCTTTTATGTGGCAGATGAACGCTCAGAAACAAAAGCCACAAACTCTTGATGCTGCTACTGCTCAGAAGGCTGTTGAATTTTTGAAGGTAAACTTATCTTTGTGCTGGTCTGATTGATGTTTTTCGATTTTGATATCTTCAATATTGCTTGAGTAGCCATCGAAAAATATGGTTCTGTTGCTGCCGTAATTATATCTCTCTTTTTGGACTCTTACAATAGACATCACAGGTTATATGCATTAACCGAAGGAAAATGAAACTAAGCCCTGAGCAGTAATATATTTGTTACTCTTTTTTTTTTTTTTTTTTTCCCTTGGTTTTAAAGCTGTCTCTAAAGTCCAAAGTGGGTATTTTTTGTGAAAAAGTCACTGTTGTCGCTTTATATCATTGTTTTCCGCATTGTTCGGGATTACAGGCTGCCGCTGCAGCTGGAGGATCAGGGTCTGGTGTTTCTGCAAATAAATTATTATCCAAAGGAAAAGGGTATGATGAAAGGGCCACTCGAGCTGTCGCTGCTGCTAGGAAGAAAGCTGCAGCGAAGGGGCATGCGACACACGCTTCCCAACCTGCCAGTCAACTCCCGAGTGATGTTAAGTCAGAGACTGCGTCTAAAACAGACGAGGGAGTGAATAAGGGCGAAAATGAAGCAAAGATCGAGACTACAAATGGCTCCAGCAGTGCAACTGAAGGGAACCTTCCAGCAGCACAAAACAACGGCCCTGTAGGGTTGGGTAACGGCTTAGGGCCGTTGGAGTCAAAAAAGCGCAAGTCAAAATCAAAAGTTGCCGATGCGTGATACTGATTTGCTTCTGAGAGCGACGAGCTCATGTTTTTTTTGGTGGTTAGTTCTCGTGGCGTCATTGCTGTGTTTTTTTTCATCTTATCAATTGATGCTCTAATAAAGTCGACACCTGTCGAAGGAATTTTTCATGGTTGAAGCTTTTCTTCTTGAGAAGGGAAGTATACTCGTTAATATGCTCTTCCGAAATTGATTGTAACTGAAATAATCATGCTAGGTCCTTTGTGCCTTATTCGTGACAGTTTTGATATAATTTAGATTGTAGATAACTTCATGCTTTGGACCCTAAACATTGTCAAATTGACAATTCTAACAGGGTTTGGGTTTTTCGGTTTTGAATTCATTTTGACGGTGGCAGTCATGTATCATGCTTACTAAGGAGGTGTCCATTGCCCGCGCCAACACGTCCATGGCGACAGGATGAACCTGTCGGTGTGATGCGCTTATGGATGTGATACTATACCGTTGTCTTTCTAGGTTTGTGTTAAGAGTTTTACACTGTATTTTTTGTCAATAAATGTTGATCTACTTTTTATGAGAAACAGTGGGATTATGTGATCTTTTTACTGAAAAGGATGCAGTTATGTCATATAGACTTAAAACAGTCTAGTATTAGACTTGTTTAAGAGGCAGGTCGGTGGTTTAAGGTAATATTAAACACGATCTTTATCGTTCAAATTGCCTGCAACATTTGCAATTTTATTGAATAGCTCTTATGTATTCGTGCTGAACGATTACATAAATGAAGGGGGACAGCCCAAAAAGTTTCGCCTATAATAGGGATGACTTATTTACATTTTGGTGATCAATCTTCGTGTTTAATTACTTCGTATTTAACAACTAAAAAATTACTAGATGCTTAAATAAAAGGGCACACAAAATAGCGGGTATGGATCCTCTCCATTTGTTGAAAAGAAATGGACATTCATTTCTTATCAACGGTTGAGATTAGATCTTGTGCAAATCTAAGGGTTATAATTATTTGATAAAAATAATGTTTTAATGAAGAAAAGAAAAAATATATTAAAATATTAATTGCAAAGTAGCCCAGAGCGTCCTAACCATGTAATATGATCGTTTTACAAGTGGAAAAAAAAAAAAATTGATTAAGCAAACAAGAAAGCGTAAGGAGTACGTTACAATTCATATTAGTGTTTTCAAAAAAGAGAGAAAAAAAAAAAAAAAAAAAGCAGTGTTAGCTGTTTTATACTCCGTGTTAACTTTTATATTATATTTGTATTGTAAATGTAACACTTGATTGTCGGAAATAGTTAAATAATGTTGCTATTTTGGGGAAAAAAAAACTTTGGCTACGTTACAATGCAATGTTGAGACCAAAATAAACCAAATATACTTATAACAGCCAAGTCAATAATGTAAAACATACCCTACAAATTTAAGGATAACAGATCTACTTCGATAGTAGATTTTGTTGTTCTTGTAAACGCAATATGTACAATCCAATTATTAAGAGAAACGACTCCTTTTAACTTTTCAAAAAGGCAATTTTCATACATTACTACTATAAACTTAACAAATAATACTCGTAACTAATAGAAACGGAAACAACTATTTTGATGCCTGGGAAGGCACATGCTACTACAACTGGGAGTCGGACGAATCAAGAGTTCTGGTTCACAATACGTACGTAAAAACATCATACACGACCTTCGTTTTATTTCGAAAGCTCCATGATCCATGTATTGTAAACACAACAACTAAGTAGAATGTGGGTAAAACCAGCTGCTTTTGCAAGTGCAATATATTCTTCTTTAGTTCTCTCCATTCCATTTGACATTGTAGTCATCATAAGTATATCTAGTTGACTTGTTGCCTTCTCTGATGCTGTTGTTTGTGGTGTTTCCGAAACCATTTCCTCTATAACTATTACTTTACCATTTTCCGGTAATGTTTTATAGCAATTTTTCAACAGTTTGATGCAATGTTCGTCATCCCAATTATGTATGATCCACTATAAAAATAAAACTCGATAAATAAGAAAATTTACATTTTAGAAAACTCGATAAATAATTAAATAAGATACACATTGTAGAAATTACCTTCAATAAAATGGCATCTCCAGTTGGAATCTTTTCAAACATATCTCCACTAATGTGTTGTAATCCTGAAACAAGAATATAAAATAAAATGATTTGTTTAAGTATTGTTTTATTATAAATTGTCAGGAATATATCAAGTGTAGTAAATACGTATTTTAAATAAGTTTCATTCAGATGCTTATTTCACGAATCTACAGTGAACTATTTGTGGATCGTACCAGTCTCGGGCAGGGCATTGCCGACAACATGAGGCAAATCGAAGTTGATTCCGTTGATGGTTGGATACTTAGAAACAATGGCGCGAACAGTGTGACCAAGACCACCACCAACTTCGACAAGCATATTAACGTCTTTAAAACCATCGTATTTGGCAAGGATTTGTTTAATGTGGATGGTAGAGTAATTGCGCATAGCATTGTTGAAAGCAGCGTTAAACTTTGGATCGATTGCTGCATACTCGTATGCGCTCATTCCATTCGCCATGTTGAATGGTACGCCTCCTTCGAGTATCCCATCCTTTAATTTGTACCTATAAGATTGACAGACGTCTCAAACTATCAGTTTAAACTTTTAATTGAGTTGATTTCTGACGTGGATTATACTGATTATACTAACCGGCTATTCAAAAACGCTTTTTGCACACCCAAAGCCATATAGGGAGCAAGAGAAAGCCCATCTTCATCAGGCAACAAGTGTTTGGAAGCAGCTGCAAGACCGTACCGTCTCACTGACAATCCCGTATCATTATTACGAGAAACCGTGCAAGTCACCAACGAATAGGTGGCCAATAGACGCATCATGCGGTCTAGCATGGACGTTGCTACGTCGGGATTCTTTGTCGAAAGCTCAGCAGCGATCTCTACGGCTGTTAGTTGAGCCCCGTCTCCAGCTCTCGCAATAATGCTCAGCAGATCAAGCTCGACAGTGGCGATAAGTACGACAGGCAGTATGGATGATCTTATTAACTGCTGCACGTATACGTAGCTTTGATCATTGTCGGTTTCATTTGCTACGCCGTTGGATGACGATGAACGAGTCATTTTGTTGCTAAAGGCTTTTCTCGAGTTTTTGATGTGATTTTGAAAGGATGAAATGGTTTGGTTTGGTTTATATAGACTTACTTGTTCAATAGTGTCTGCCACATAAGAACGACAATGTGCCATTTTTTTTTTTCCTCTTAAGAGTATGTCTACTGTGAGGCTGCCTCATAGAATAAGACACACTAATTAAGTAATTAGAGCCACATCACCAAAAAAACCTCCCTCGTCCTTTTTAATTCACAAACAAGTAAACAACAATTTTAATCATCTGCCAACACCACATCGCCCACATCACCACCATCACCGGCAACACCACCACTACCTCCACCACCATTATCGCTCAAAAGATCTGACCATTGTTTTCGAATCACACCCACAATTAACATGAACTCTGTTACCCCTTCCACGACCTATCACCACAACATCGTCAAATTGATGGTTTGTCTCATCGATCACACCATGCATGTTCAATGATTGGATCCTTCCACCACATCAATTATACATAGAAGGAGATAGATTGGTCAATGATAAACTCATAGGGTGGTGCAATTTGGGTAGTATATGTGAGGGGTTGCCTGATGATAGCGAGAGTGAGTTAGTGAGTTAGGGTTGCCGATGATTTTAAGCTTTCTTCGATTATTTAGAGTATAAGCGGGTTGTATTGAGATCTGCACCAAATTGAGAAGTGTATGTTGTTATAGAATTTGTGTAACTCGCATAGATTAGTACTCCGTACATTTTATTTGATAAAATGTCGTTACGTTTCACATACAACATGGTTACATTTGACGTACAATACGATAACTTTTGAAATCAATAATCAAGTTACTTTTGAAGGATAATACAGTTACTTTTGAGGGCGTCTCATACGATGAGACGGCCTCATCGTAGAATTTGTAATATCATATATGTAGTTGTTAGGTAAGACAAGTTTTTCAGCTTTTAATTTTAGGAAAATTACAAGGATTTGTTCATATAGTATTCCTAAACTTTGTGTTTATGTGTTCAATATACCTTTTTTCTAACAAAAAAATGGCTATTGGGCATAATATTAACAAAACTTACTTATACCTGACTCATAAACGCTTCATCGACTTTTGATTAGAAAAGGGCATATTTGCACCTTCTTTATAAAAATCAAAGCCGTCAAATTTTTTGTTAGAAAAATGGCATGTTGGACACATAAACATCAAGTTTAGGGATACTATATGAACAAACCTTAAAAATGAAATATCATGTGTAATTTAACAAAGTTCAAGCGTACATAAAAAATATTTCTAACGAAATTGAGAAATGACAAGCCAAGGAGTAGCTAACAATTGTTCAACAAGGCCATCACACAACTAATACCATTGTGTTGCTACCGTGTGAGCTTGCCTTGGTCTGCGGTTTAAAGTTTAAAGTTTTCTGAAATTTCCGTAAATTTTTATAAGTTTAGTCGATTTAAGTAATACTTCGTAGGACATTTGAAGTTTTCTTAAAGCTGGTAAAAGTGACGCGATTTTATTGAAGGGTTTACCGAACTTTTACTCAGTACTACTACAACCACGACCACAACCACCACTACGACTCCTCGGACTTCAAATTCGAGTGGGAAAAGAGTTGTCCACGACGATCAAGGTACAATTATTAACGGTGATAGCAGCGAGAGTAGCGATCGTTACGAACATAACAAGAATTATTGGAATAGTATCCTTAATCTAGTTGAATCATCTCCTCTACATTCTTCTGTTTTTTAATTTTTAAACCGATTTAATTTCTTAATCACGACTTTTTATTTTTTGATAGAGAATGAAATATGTAGTCAAATTGTACGTACTCAATTAATTTTATTTCCCTATCAAATTTCCAATAAAATTATCAATGTCACGCGATTCAATTATGTCATTAGCAATTGCTTTCATAATCTTTTCATAACTAGCTAGGTCATGATCGACCATATTTACGTGCAATATAACTTTTATTAGCTTGTCTCGTTTGATATTTCGATAACCATAATAGGTCTAAATTATTGTAGAAATATTACTCCGTACAAGTTTTGTAACTACATGCATGTTACATTTTGCAATACAACACTGCACTATACAATATGAATAATTGGTTATTCAAAACACGATAAATCAACAAAACAAAATTAAATTTCTACCATTATTTTAAACCAACTTGATCAGAGATATACAAACACATCATACACTATCTGTTACTCCATCCGATTCAATTATTTATTTACGACCTTTTTATTTTGCTGGGAAGGACAAATATTAACGTTTTATTTGACTTAGTAATTTTTGATCCAAAGCAAAATAACATAAGGTACGACTATTAACTTCTTAGAATATTGAAAGATAATTTTATAAGATGAAACCATTTAATATGTGACTCTTCTGATTATAAAAGGTAGACAAATAACTGAATTAGAGAAAATATTCAATAAAAATGAAAATTTACGCCGAAAAAAAGAAAAACCCAAACACTAAATATAGTCAATAATTACAATGAATAATGGTGATGAAATAGGAAGAAAGATAAGTGTGATGAAAGTGAGGAAAATGGTCCAAAACTACAATTAAATGCTACAAAAGGGGAGTGTATTGTATATATTGAGTGTAGTAAGTAGCCTTAGCAATAAAGGTACTTATAATATAATTGAAGGGAGTGTACTGTGTACGTACAGTAGTAAATAACAAGTAAATTAATACACGACTTTAATACGATTAGTTTCACGTCATCTTCACTTGCAAAGCCAAGATTCAATTCTTTGTCTTTAGCTTTCTCGTCCTTCTTCCCCTCTTTTGATGCTTTCCAAATAGTATCGTTTCTTTTTGGTTTGTGAGTCACGATCGTCATAAAATCGGGTTATAAAGTAGGGTATGAGTGTTACTAGATCCGGCGAAATGATTATATCCAGCTAGCTAGCTGAGTTTGAGGTGGGTCATACTGTGCCGGCTCATGTGCCGGCATAGTGTGATAGAGATGAAAGTGTACTGTTGTGTTTAGTTTTTGAAATGAAGGCATAAACGACATGGCTGACGTCCTGACATGCTTATTGTTGGCTTGAGATTGGAACTGTCAGTGTCATCAGCGTGCCACCAACGACGTGATCTTGGACATGAGTTGTTTCAAACCATAACTACGGAGTATCATCTATTTAAGCTTTAAATAAAATTGGTTTTAAAACTTAAAAATGTATACTTGGTAATCGAATTTTCATTATTAATAATACTCCCTTCGTTCTTTTCATTTGGCCTCATTCCCTTTTTCACTCTTTTTAAGAAAAAGTGAAAAATGTGAGGTATGATGAAAAAAAAAAAAAAAAAAAGGTAGTATATTTTAATAATAAAAAATTAGTTGCGAGTGGAAAAAAGTAGTTTTGTGTGAAAAAAAGTAGGTTATGTGAGAGAAAAAGTTACTAAAAAGGGAAATGGGGCTAATTGGAAAAAATTATTATAAAGGTATGTGAGGCTAAATGGAAAAAATAAAGGGAGTAATGCAAAACATGCAAATTAATTAGTAAAAACACCAATTGAATTATTACTAATAGCAATTCACATACACCAACTTTTGATTAATTGCCCTTTCAAAACGTTAATAATACTCGTGAATGCTTACATATACTCCCCCATCCCAAAATACATGTCCCATTTTGGTTTTTCAAAAATCTCAAAATAAGCGTCATCTTTGAAAAAATTACTAAATTGTGCCTATCTAATGCCATCTTTATTGTGTGAATGTGTATTGCTAAATTCTCTCAATGAAAATATTAGTATAGGAGTATTTTTCTACTAAACACTCTCACCAATATTAGATTATTAGTATAAGGGTAAAATTGAAATTATAATAAAATATTGTGGAAATTATGAAAATTAAGGGATGAGAGTGAAATTTTTCTACATTTATTAAATTTAAGGTTTAGGCAAAATGGGACACTTATTTTGGAATGGAAAGAGTAATATGAAACATCAAAATATAAAATCACAGTAAATTAGAGCTAACGGCACGTCAAGTGGGTAAAGACGTGCCATAAGTAGGCCTTCGTGCAAGCTGTGTCGGGTCGTGTCTTGGCGTGTCATATTTTCGAAATCACGCCTTGACACGACCCGTGGCCAATTGCCTATCATGTCATACCTAGGTCGACCCAACTTCCATCTGACCATCTCTACCAATTCGGACAAAATTTTATGGCTCAGAGCTACCAAATTATGTCAGACAAATTGCAACAAATCTACTGAACCTTAATTGTTTGATATGATTTGGTTTGGAATAAAAAGTGCCTATACTAGAGCTAGTGCATGCATGTTGTGAAATATTCTCCATACTCCCTCCATTCAATTCCATTGGCATTATAGAGAAATTTTGCACTATTCATTCAAGTGAAGCGTTTTTGAAATATCTTATTATCTATAAATGAAAATATAGTCATGTGTTATCTTATATTATACGTTTTCACGAGTGTGACAACAATATGAATTTTTCATAATTTTTCGTTAAGAGAAACTATAGTTATTTCCATCCCGACATGTGTCTTGGCAAACGTGAAAAAGGTAAATGATGTGAATGGAGGGAGTATTATTTACCGAGCAATTCTAATCATATTATATTTATATTATACTCCGTACTCCGTAATTTATTTATTTTTTCTAATTTGTTACATTTCTCTCTATGTACATATATGACTCAAAAATTAAAAATACAAGTTATTAAAAAAAATTACTCCATAATAGTCTACAATTAATACTATGTGCAAAAAAATATATCTGAAACGATTGCAAAGTTATGTGCTCCGATGAATCAAACGTCGCAATTTACTTAATTTTAGTCAAACACCTATCAAAAAGCTCATATTCAACTAATTATTTTTTTAAAGGTGATAATTCACAAGTTTTAATTTCCCGCAAACCCAAAATTTATCCCTTATTCCCAAATCTCCCATGCACCAAAAATTTGTTCGAATTTCCAATTTTTTTTTGAAGGTGATATATTACAAGTTTGATTTAAGGTGGTGTTTCAAAAAAGTCGTTTTTCACAGGTAATGTTTGACGGTAAAACCTAAATATATACTAAAGCCTATACAATAAGTCAATAATAAGATATTCTTTTTGGATAACGTGAATTTTTATTTACATTATATTGACATTTTTTAAAAATCAACATACTCCGTAACATATTTTGACAATGCAATAATGTATCATAATAATCTCGATCTCGATCTCAATCTCACAAAAAAAGCTAAGTTGATAAGCAATTTTAAACATGTAATGACCTGACCATTTATGTTGGAATTAAATGTATTAATAGTAAACCAAGTGGTGGTTGCCCAGGTGGAATTTGGGTTAACCTGGAAGTGTAACAAAAGTGTGAGGTCCCAGGCTCAAATCTCACCTGGAACCAAAAAGAATAAAAAAACCAAAGCACACCACTTGGCCACCGCAGCCCCCGTCGGGGGTGGCTTACATGGTACATGTGGTGGTGCGGGTGGTGCGGGAATGCATGTACCCGGGGGACTCAACCCCTCGTCATCAAAAAAATAAATGTATTAATAGTACATACGTACTCATCATATGTTAATATGACCATTTATTTTGGATGGTAAGTGCCTAAGAGCATCAACCATGGCCAAGCAAATGAGGAATTACTATTTACTAACTTCTTGTGTACGTACGTACGTACTAACAATATACTCGTATCATATTATTATAACATGCATTTATCTAATTATATAAAATATTTTTAGTTAATTAATTTTAATGGAAACAAATAATGTCATTAACTACGTTCAAGTCATATACGGAGTATATTGTAAGGAGTACATCAGTACATATACATGATCTTTGTAAATATTATTCTCCAAGGGTGTGTTTCACTACCACAAAACAAGGCAAAAACAACGCCATAAAACCGTTTTAAATAAGAAAAAAGACCGTTATTTCCTTGGCCGTTGCAAAAAGTCAAAAACAACGCAAAAAAAAAATATACGAAACCGTTATAAATAGTTATTTAAAACGGTTGTAAACAACCGTTGTAAAAGACCATTTATAACGGTTATTAGTAAATAACCCTTATAAAAAATAATTATTTAAAACGGTTATTAGTAAATAACCCTGATAAAAAACAATTATTTAAAACGGTTATTAGTAAATAACCCTTATAAAAAACAATTATTTAAAACGGTTATTAGTAAATAACCCTTATAAAAAAACAATTATTTAAAACGGTTATTAGTTAAAACCGTTTTAAATAGTGGACTTTTTAAAACGGTTTTTCTAAATAACCATTTTAAAAAGCTCTAATTTTTTTTTTTTAAAAATTACTAAATTAAATTACTATAATTGCACGACAATTTTCCAAATACAATTTATATAAATTATCCAAATACAATTTTAATAAATTATCGAAATACAATTTATATAAATTATCCAAATACAATTTGTACAAATTTTCCAAATACAATTTTAATAAATTATCCAAATACAATTGATATAAATTATCAAAAACTACAAGAACTCACATACTTAGCTTGCTTCATTTCTCGACCATCATAATTCAAGCCGTCGGAATCGTCGCCATCGGCGGACCCACGACCCCATCCTTGCCCCTCCCCCGGCCTCCACCTCACGACCCAACCCCAACAACAACAATAACTACAACAACAAAGACAACAATTAACAACAACAACAACAACAATAACAACAACAACAAGAACAAGAACAAGAACAAGAACAACAACAACAACAACAACAACAACAACAACAACAACAACAATAACAACAACAACAACAACAACAACAAGAACAACAACAAATATTTACATAAAATCGATCAAAAAAACGAAATCAAACAATAATATCAATTTAACAATATAAATTAGGGTACAAAAGTGAAAGAACATAGCTTAGATTATAGTATGAAAATTAAAGGAATGAATAATATTGAAACGAAATATAGATAATGAGAAAAAAAAAAAAAAAATAGACTACGAGAGAAAATGAGTCCAAGTACGAATGAAAAATATAAAGTATGAAAAATATAGAGTATGAGAGAAAAACAAAAAAGTTTAAACTACCCTAACTTTATATTTCAGCGCCAAATTAAAATTTTGGATAGATTAATTATAAATAACGGTTTTATTGAAAAACCGTTTTAAAAAGTATTATAAATAACGGTTATTTGTAAATAACCGTTATAAAAAGTATTTATAACGGTTATTTGTAAATAACCGTTATAAATAATGGACTTTTTTTAACCTTTATAAAAAACAATTATTTAAAACGGTTATTAGTAAATAACCCTTATAAAAAACAATTATTTAAAACGGTTATTAGTAAATAACCCTTATAAAAAAACAATTATTTAAAACGGTTATTAGTTAAAACCGTTTTAAATAGTGGACTTTTTAAAACGGTATTTCTAAATAACCGTTTTAAAAAGCTCTATTTTTTTTTTAAAAAAAATTACTAAATTAAATTACTATAATTGCACGACAATTTTCCAAATACAATTTATATAAATTATCCAAATACAATTTTAATAAATTATCGAAATACAATTTATATAAATTATCCAAATACAATTTGTATAAATTTTCCAAATACAATTTTAATAAATTATCCAAATACAATTTATATAAAATATAAAGTATGAAAAATATAGAGTATGAGAGAAAAAAAAACGTTTAAACTACCCTAACTTTATATTTCAGCGCCAAATTAAAATTTTGGATAGATTCATTATAAATAACGGTTTTATTGAAAAACCGTTTTAAAAAGTATTATAAATAACGGTTATTTGTAAATAACTGTTATAAAAAGTATTATTTATAACGGTTATTTGTAAATAACCGTTATAAATAATGGACTTTTTATAATGGTTATTTGTAAATAACGTTTTAAAAAAGTATTTTAAATAACGGTTTTGATAATAAACCGTTATATAAAATATTTTTTTTTCAATTGTTAAAATTCGTATAACAAATTTTTGAAAATTAATAAAAAACGGTTTCGTATTTAATAAACCGTTATATTTGATTTCACTAATAAACAACGGTTTTACTTAATTAACCGTTGTATTTGATTTGTTTAATAAAACGGGTATTAATAAAAACGTTTTTTTTAATTAAATAAAACGGTTTATTAGTAATAACCGTTTTATTTAAAAAAACCGTTATTTATAATATTTTTGCGTTGTTTTTAATGAAGAGTTTAATTTGGCGCCCTAACTTTTTATAACACATATTTTTTTGTCGTTGTTTATAATATTATAAACAACACAAGTTCCCAATTTGTGTTGTTTTTTTGTCGTTGTATTTGCTCATTTTTGTAGTAGTGTTTGGATTGAAGGAATTGAAGAAAAATGGAGGGGAGCGTATGGTCATATGGTCATAATATAATAATGCAGCAAAATGTTTTTTTAGCTAGGTCATATGGTCTCACAATTATTTAATTTTTACTGTTAGTCTAATCGCATTTAAAAAAAATATAATTATTATATATGGAGTATATTTATTTATTAAGTTCCACCCCGTAATATTTTGAAATTTAATTACATAGGCTTAGAACCTAACCGACAAGTACGTCTCATCGTAAAATGAATCATACAAGAGTTTTTACTATGTAGATTTTGCTTAGTTTATGCCAAACTACCTTTGCATATTGTCTTTATAGATAAATTATCTGAAATCAACCTTTCCAATTATCTATTTATGTAACAGTAATTCTCCTGCAAGGCATAACTCACACAAAATTAATGTGGAACCAAAGTACAAATTACAGTTAAAAGGGTACAAAATCATGAAACAAATATACTAAAGTTACTTACAGGGGTATTAAAAAAAGGATTATTTAATTTTACAAGAATAATCCATATTGATGGGGGATAGTCAGCCCAGACATAGTGACCGCCCGGCTGACTTCGCCCAAAATTCCTCCCATGGAAGTGGCGTATGGCCGTAGCCGAGCGGCCAGGAAATTATGCAGCCTGACCCCATGACAGCGGCAAGCCGCTGCAGACAGGGACTGAGACGTGTCAGAGCCTGTTACCACCTGATCACTAGAAGACAACACTAAAAGACAAATGGCCAGCTTAGGGCTGACATGGCACGCTAGAAGACAAGATCAACTCCTTTAAATATACAGTGAAGCATTCATTCAAGGATATACAGATAACACACAAAAAAGGTATCACTTAGACTATTCTTGCATTTCCTCTGACTTCTCTCTTGAGTATCCGCTGACTTAGGCATCGGAGGGGCTTTCCTCGGACGCCCCCGAGGCTAGGTTTGTGTACTTGTGCAGGACGTACGGTCAGAGGAAGCTGAGTGACGCCGCATCCCACAGAACTACATAGAATCTCATAGAAGCTTCGAGGGTATTTGCCTCGCGATTTACACCCAAACAATTGGCGCCGTCCTGTGGGGAGATTACGAAAATCATGTCAAGACAAGGAGGAAATCCAGAAAAACAACCAGAAAATACTACGCCAACAAAAGTGGCCGCCGAGGGAAACCCAGCTCGCGAAGAAGGTCTCACTCCCATGACTCCCGAAGAAAAGAGAATGGTGGATGCGCTCCTCAAACAGATAAGATCTACGCCGCAAAACGGGCCGCAAAAGAATGCAGAACCGCGCGTAGAGCAGCCGGAAAGCTCACAGCCGAGGACGCATGTCACCCCAAAGAATTTGTTTAACGACGGAGAAACGGAAGGGAACATGAGGATAGAGACTGAAGTGGAGGATGAGACGTATCGGGCCGAGCCATCAGTCGAGGTCATTTCGAAGTTGGAGAGGCCGCGCCGCACGTCGGTAGGGGGCGGACAGGTGATTATAAAGTCTCCTTTAGCCGCGCCAGTGCTCGAATGCCCACTACCGAAGATGAAGATGCCTACTGTCCAATACGACGGGAAGACTGATCCCGAGGAACACCTGGCCGCATACGAAAGCCACATGATGATGTACGACACGACTGATCATGTCTGGTGCAAGGTGTTTCCTACCACCCTCACCGGGCTGGCACAGACATGGTTCAGGAACCTCCCGATAGGGACAATCAGAGGATACGAAGACATGACAAAGTTGTTCAAGCGACAATACGCGGGAAACCGCCGGAGAGAAAAGATCGCCGCTGAGCTGCTGAACGTTGTCCAGGGAAAGGACGAGAAGTTGAAAGACTATATGATTCGTTTTGACCGCGAGTCACAACAGGTAAGGGACTTGGATTCGAAAATTGGTGTCCACGCGCTAACCGTGGGCCTCAAAGAAGGGGAGCTGCGCAGCCTCCTGATTCGCAATCCACCCCAGGACTTACTGAAAGCCAGAGAGATGGCTGAAGGTTTCATCCGGGAAGAACAGTTCTGCAGAACGTTCGGGAGAAAATTCGATAAGCAAGAAAAGAAGGAAGAGCGAAGTGAAAGCAGGGGAAGAAGCAGCCATCGGCCGTCCGGAGGTAACTCCAACCGGGTCCAGGACAGGAGGGCCAGAGGTAAAGGCCCACAATTCGACGAATTCACCCCACTCAACAAGCCGAGGGCTGAAGTCTACGAGTTGGCGGCAAAGGAAGTAAAGTTCAATACGCCGGGACGTGTAAGGCCGGGCCCAAACAAAGACAGGTACTGCAAATACCACAGGGTTCAAGGACATGACACTGAAAATTGCTATTCACTAAAGAAGGAAATCGAACGCCTGATACAAGAGGGACATCTGAAGAAATACGTCGGCGAGAAAAGGGAGAGAGACGGCGACGAGGGAGAAAAAGAGGCTGATAACAGCAAGCGTGCCAAATCACGGCCGGTGATACACGTTGTTTCTGGTAGCGGAAGGGACGCCCGGTCAGGAAGGAAGCGAAAGGCCAGCAAGAGAGAAGAAACCTTTGAGGCAATTTACTCAGCAAGCACAGGAGAGCCGCGGCCAATACCTACGTTATCCATCGACCGCGAAGATTACGAGCGCGTCACCTACCCGCATGATGATCCCCTGGTGGTCGCCCTCGACATCAATCACCACCTAGTCCACCGGTGCATGATTGACACCGGCGCATGCACCAATCTTCTTACAAGGAGGTATTCGATAAGCTAGGACTAAGCAAAAAAGACGTGGAACCATACATTGGGTCCCTCTACGGGTTCGCGGGAACGGCATCAAACCCTTCGGGACGGTCGCTCTGCCTGTGACCATAGGAAGGGCGAAGTGCCAGAGCGTGCAAGCCGACTTTGTCGTGGTCGACGCCCCATCCGCCTACAACGCCTTGATTGGCAGGGTAACCTTAGATGAGATCCACGCCGTGGTATCAGTAAGGGCTCTGGCCATGGCGTATGTGACTGACGAAGGGACAGCCGGCAAGTTGCATGGAGATCAGAAGGCCGGGCGGTCTTGCAATTCAATGGCAGCAGAGAAGGTAAAGGGTAAGTCTGTAGCCGAGGTCAGAATGCCCTCGGCCGAAGAATGCAGCGAGAAGAAGGGACTGAACATCAGCCCCGGACCGGGCAGCGGAACAAGGGAGCCAGAGCTGTCCCCGGAAGGACAGTCACCAGGCGCAGACTTAGAGACGTTGTTCCAAGAAAAGCTCATCAGCGTCCTCAGAGAGAATAAAGACGTGTTCGCATACTCAGCCGCCGAAATGCCTGGAATCGACCCCACGGTCATAGTTCACAGTCTGAATGTGAACCCAAGTTTTAGACCGGTTAAACAAAGATTGAGGCCCATGAGCGTGGAGAAAGACGCCGCCATCCTGGAGGAAATAAACAAGCTGTTAGAGGCGAAATTCATTGAAGTATGTGACTACCCAGAATGGCTGGCTAACGTAGTAATGGTGAAGAAAGCTTCAGGAGCATGGCGGATGTGTGTGGATTTCACCAATTTGAACAAAGCCTGCCCCAAAGATTGTTATCCGCTTCCAAGGATAGACCAACTGGTAGACTCAACCAGCGGCCACTCAACGCTAAGTTTCCTCGACGCTTTCTCAGGTTACTATCAGGTCTACCTGAACGAAGAGGACCGACAACGGTGCGCTTTTATCACGAGCCACGGCGTCTTCATGTATCGAATGATGCCGTTCGGACTTAAGAACGCCGGTGCAACCTACCAACGATTAGTGGATGCTGTCTTCACCAAACAAAAGGGACGTAATATGGAAGTGTATGTGGACGACGCGATCGTCAAGAGCAGGTCTGACCAACAGCACCTGGCCGACCTCGAAGAAACATTCCGCTCGCTAAGGGAATACAAAATGAAGCTGAACCCTAAAAAGTGTACCTTTGGCGTGCGGTCTGGTAAGTTCTTGGGATTCCTAGTAAGTGCAAGGGGCATAGACGCCAACCCGGAGAAGGTGCAGGCCATCATCGATCTGCCGTCACCTAAGAACATCAAAGACATCCAAATCCTCACCGGGAGAATGGCTGCCCTGTCCAGATTCATATCGCGATCGGCCGACAAGTCAACACCTTTCTTCCAAGTGTTGAAGGGAAACAAGAAATTTGATTGGGGGGCAGAGCAGCAGACCGCCTTTGATCAGCTAAAACAACATCTCACTACCTTACCGACTTTGGCAAGGCCAGTGACAGGAGAGACGCTAGTGCTGTACATAGCAGTGACGACGGAGACAGCATCAGCAGTCATATTAAGAGAAGACGGGAAGCAGCAACAACCCATATACTTCATCAGCCACGCGCTGGGACAGTCCGAGAGAAATTATCCAATGATCGAGAAGGCAGCATACGCGGTGGTTCTGGCCGCCCGTAAACTAAGGCCCTACTTCGACGCACACCCGGTCGAAGTGAGGACAGATCTACCGCTGGAAAAGGCGTTAGAGAAATTCGAAAAGTCAGGACGGCTCCTGAAGTGGGCCATAGAGCTGTCAGGGTTTGGGATACAATACACTAGCCGGACGGCCATAAAAGCTCAGGCCTTAGCCGACTTCTTAGCCGAATGTACTCACCCAGCTGGGGGGCATCAACCGGACGGAGAGTGGCAAGTATACACCGACGGCTCCGCCACCATACATGGCTCAGGGGCAGGGGTCGTCATCATCAGCCCGGAAGGACATGAATTCGAACATGCTCTAAGGTTCGCTTTCCCAACGACGAACAACGAAGCAGAATACGAGGCCGTTCTAGCCGGGCTCGAGTTGACTATTGCAATGGGGGCAGAGAAGTTGGTCCTACGAGTGGATTCTCAGCTGGTAGCCAGCCAGCTGAAGGGCGAGTACGAAGCGAGAGACGACGGAATGTCACAATACTTACACAAGGCGAAAAACCTGACGGCAAAGCTAAAATCTTTCGAAGTCTGTCACATCCCACGGTCGGAAAACAACAAGGCGGACGCTCTTGCCAAACTGGCGAGCGCAACAACTGACAATAAACCAAAAACAGTGACCGTTGATGTAAGGCGACAGAAAGGAGCGCTCACCGTCCATGCAATAACCGACGGAGACGGCTGGATGCGGCCAATCATCAAGTACAAAGCAACGGGGGAGCTCCCTAAGGATAGACTGGAGGCTGCAAAAGTGAAGCGGGCAGCCACAAGATTTATCATTATCAACGGAGAGCTGTACCGAAGATCTTTTTCTGACCCCCTCCTGAAGTGTGTGGGCCACACAGAAGCAACCTACATTCTGGAAGAAATACATTCTGGGATCTGCGGCCACCACATAGGAGGGCGGAATCTTGCACACAAAGCCCTAAGAGCTGGGTACTTCTGGCCCACAATGATTAAGGACGCTAAGGAGTTGACAAGACGGTGCAGGAACTGCCAGATTCATGCGCCAGACATCCACATGCCGGCCCGAGATTTGCGAACCGTCCTGAGCCCTATCCCATTCGATCAATGGGGAATGGACATCTTAGGACCTTTTCCGACAGCCACCGGGGGCAGGAAATTTGTCATCGCCGCGGTAGACTACTTCACAAAGTGGATAGAAGCAGAGGCTGTCCCACAGATAACAGAGCAGGCGGTGAGAAAATTTGTCTGGCGGAATGTAATTACCAGGTTTGGCGTGCCGAAAGTGGTGGTCTTTGATCACGGGAGACAGTTTGACAATGACAAAATAAGGGACTGGCTGAAGCGGAACGGCACCGTGGTAGCTTACTCCTCGGTGACTCATCCCCAGTGTAACGGCCAAGCTGAAGCGGCTAACAAGCAAATGTTGAACGGTATGAAGAAGAGGCTGGACGAGTTGAAAGGAGCTTGGGCTGACGAACTGCCAAGTGTCCTATGGTCCCTTAGGACGACAGAGAAGGAGGCAACCGGCTACACCCCTTTCAATTTGGTGTACGGCGCGGAAGCCCTCCTGCCAGTAGAAATCCAGTCTCCCAGCCCAAGGGTCGACCTTTTCGAGGCGGCTGACAACCTAAAAGCAAGGAAAGAGTCCTTAGACCTGCTGGAGGAGGCTAGAGAGGAAGCATGCCTAAACTTGGCAATCTACCAGAACAGGATGAGACGGATGTACAACCGCAGGGTCAACCACAGGGAGTTCGAGCTGGGAGACCTTGCAAGAAAAGCCAAGTGCACGGGAAAGGAAATATCCACGGCAAGCTGTCAGCCACCTGGGAAGGTCCATACAAAATCACCAACATCAAGCAGCCGGGTACTTACAACCTCACTAACATGGAAGGGTACAAGCTGCCTTCCCACTGGAACGCCGATAGCCTTAAGAAATACTTTGTGTAAGCCACTGTACTCTTTTTCCTTATCTATGGTTTTGTCCCACGGGTTTTCCATAGAAAGGTTTTAACGAGGCAGCCGGCATGTTTATTTTTGAACCGTATGAGTGATCAGACCTGTTGACACCACACGGAATGAAAAGCACTTAAGAAAAGTTTTTGCCCAGCATATGTTTAGACTTGTGTCACACATAAGCTGGCCAGGGGGCAAGGAGGGGGGACTACCCCGATGCCGGTAAATCAAGATAATTTGATTCAAAAACATGGAAATTTTGAAAATTGCAGATGTTAAGACTGGCATAAGTCTGCCTGCGGCCACAGTGCCCAGACAGCCCCAGTCCCCTGACACCTTGTTAAGACTGGCATAAGTCTGCCTGCGGCCACAATGCCCAGACAGCCCCAGTCCTCTAACTCAATGTTAAGACTGGCATAAGTCTGCCTGCGGCCACAGTGCCCAGACAGCCCCAGTCCTCTGACACCCTGTTAAGATTGGCATAAGTCTGCCTGCGGCCACAGTGCCCAGACAGCCCCAGTCCTCTAACTCAATGTTAAGACTGGCATAAGTCTGCCTGCGGCCACAGTGCCCAGACAGCCCCAGTCCTCTGACACCCTGTTAAGATTGGCATAAGTCTGCCTGCGGCCACAGTGCCCAGACAGCCCCAGTCCTCTAACTCAATGTTAAGGCTGGCATAAGTCTGCCTGCGGCCACAGTGCCCAGACAGCCCCAGTCCTCTAACTCAATGTTAAGGCTGGCATAAGTCTGCCTGCGGCCACAGTGCCCAGACAGCCCCAGTCCTCTAACCCTGTTAAGACTGGCATAAGTCTGCCTGGGGCCACAATGCCCAGACAGCCCCAGTCCTCTAACTCAATGTTAAGACTGGCATAAGTCTGCCTGCGGCCACAGTGCCCAGGCAGCCCCAGTCCCCTGACACAATGTTAAGGCTGGCATAAGTCTGCCTGCGGCCACAGTGCCCAGACAGCACCAGTCCTCTGACTTGTTAAGGCTGGCATAAGTCTGCCTGCGGCCATAGTGCCCAGACAGCCCCAGTCCTCTGACTTGTTAAGGCTGGCATAAGTCTGCCTGCGGCCATAGTGCCCAGACAGCCCCAGTCCTCTAACTCAATGTTAAGGCTGGCATAAGTCTGCCTGCGGCCACAGTGCCCAGACAGCCCCAGTCCTCTAACTCAATGTTAAGGCTGGCATAAGTCTGCCTGCGGCCACAGTGCCCAGACAGCCCCAGTCCTCTAACTCAATGTTAAGGCTGGCATAAGTCTGCCTGCGGCCACAGTGCCCAGACAGCCCCAGTCCTCTAACTCAATGTTAAGGCTGGCATAAGTCTGCCTGCGGCCACAGTGCCCAGACAGCCCCAGTCCGAAACACTAAGGCTAGCATAAGCTTGCCTGCGGCCGCGGTGCCCAGACAGCACTAGTCAGAAAATGAAAAGGCAGAGGAACGTTGATAAACATCGAACGTGGAAACCTAGCCGCTTAGTTAAGACGCACTATGAAAGCTAAGACGAAGCTACGAAAAGCATGTGCCGCGCTATAACTTAGACAAAAAGGAAAGCTAAAAACAAAGTTATAACGTAAAAGGCCGCAGGGTCACTTAGAAAATTTCTCAACAAGCAGTGAAAGCGTCGGCAGTCAACAATTCTCATTAAAAGGAAAGTTATAATACAAGCAGCTACAGAACCTAACAAATAAAAATTACAAAGTACAACGGTACGCGGAGTCGGCGGCCGTCACCCACAGAAGGGCCGCCACTGACAGCCTAGCGCAAAAGAAGATAAGATGCTAGACTAAAAGAAGACACCCAGGCTGACCCAGCAGGGGATGATCTTCGCCGATATACAAACCTGGGACAGCAACTCCCAGGTTGAATACAATAGCAAGGGCGGCAAAAATCTTCCTAGACAGTGCAGGAAGAGCCAGATGACGACAGCCCGAGTTCCTATGGAGGGCCAGGGTCAGAACCCTGGACAGGGGGCTGCCCAGTCTTCGCCTCCTCACCTTCGCTGTCAGGCGCGACGTCGAACTTAATTTCATAGCCTGGGACAGGGACATCCAGCCCCAACCCCAACTCTGTCCGCTTCGCCTCCCTCTCGTCCTCCAGCTCTTTATGGCGATCAAAATCGAAGAAGGGAGAAACCAGCTGGATCAGACCCTTGGCGTCTTCATCGCCGCGCTCATAGCCCTTGGAGAAGCCGTCAGAGAAGCCGCTTTCATAGCCCTGGGCGTAAGCTTTGTCCTTCTCCAGCGTCAGCGTCTCCACCATCAGACGCAGCCGCTCAACCTCACTGCTCGCCTCAGACAGCGCGGTGACTTTCTCTCGCAAGAGAGCCTCCTTCTCCTCCAGCGCGGTCTTGGCTTTATGCGCGTCGTCCTGAGCGGCATTCAGCGCGGTTGAGACGATCCGCAATTTCTCCTCAGACGCCTTAACAACGGCATCAGCCTCCAAAAGGTTGCGGGTCACCTCACGTATCTCATTCTTGAGCTTGACATGATCGTCCTTGAGCTTGGAGTGATCAGCCTTCAGCCGCTCAAACTGGCGGCTAATCTCATCAAAGGCCACCTTAGCCTTCTCGCAAGCCTTGCACAGCTGGTTGACTGACACCTGCAGGTCAGAGGGCGGCGAGGCGATTATCCGAATACCCCTCTCTATCAGCTCAGCCTTCTTGAGAAGGGTGCGAAGGCCAGCAGTCATCTTCCTGGACTTGTCGGCGAGCCGGGCAACCTCAAGACCGCTGTCAGGCGGATTAGGGACGGAGGCCACGGTCACGGAGGGCTGCTGCGTCATCGAAACCGTCTGCATAAAGAAGGAAGATGAGTTCAGATCCATATCGCTGATAATTGGGATGGCGGATAAGCTATCCGCAGGAGTATCCAAAACATTGCACCCAGACACACGGTTGCCGGAGAGAGAATCTGAACTCACCTCCTTCATAGGAGCAGAAGTCCGCAGCGTCCTGATCAATTTCTGATCAGCCCCCTCCTCCTCGTCGGAGTCAGGAATATCCTCAACGTGGACGAACTGTTGAGGGTCGACGCGCGGAGGAGATGGAGGCGGCGACGGTTCTGACAATGGTTTTTGGACAGGCGGGGTTTGCTGCGGAGATTGCTGAGGCGGAGGCTGGATCACCTCCTCTGTTCTCGGTTTCTTCTTCTCCCGCTGAGTTTTCCTCGGGATAGTCTTGCGCTTAATGATGGGATTGAAGGTGGCTTTAGACGGCTTGGCATCCATGATTGCCTTTCGTAACACTTCCTTGCGGTCCGTAATGGGAGCGTCGAACCTTAAATCAACGGGCTGGCGATAAACGTCCAGGCCAATTCGTCCAAGATCTTCAGCCGTGAACTCCTCGAAAGCACCTGAAAGCAGAAAATGACAACCGCAGTTCAGAGACAATAAACACAGAAAAGTACGAAGAGAAAGCAACAGAATAGGCCGGCCCCAGATTACCTTTGTCCAGGGCCGGGATCAGGCCGACCCCGCCAAGGAACTTGTCATGGAAAATAACCTCTGCTGGGGGCAACCAGTTCCGAGGCGTTCCGCCCTTCCCTAGGCGAAAATAGTCTAGAACCTTTTTAACCTCCGCTGTCTGAGGTATGTCCGCTACATCAAGCGGCACGCCAGGCTTGAATTCAGCCGCAGTCACGAAACGACTATGGTGATAATCTCCGGAAATGCCGCGGGATAACCCACGGCTTGGGACTGTACAGGAAGAAAATCGGTCTTTCCAGTCATGGACGGAAGAAAGCCTTTATGAACGGTTTGGTAATGTGGATCTGTCAGACGCTCAGGTACCCAGTATCCTCTTTGTTCGAGGCGAACCCCAGGGAATGCATGATCCTGAAAGCGTCAATGGACAACGGAAGGTCCAAGAACAGGCACGTCCAGGTGAACGCCACCATCAGGCGGATGGCAAAAGGGTTCCAGCTGACAGAGAGCAACGTTACCCCGTTCAATCAATTGCTCTATGAACGGATGCAGAGGAAAACGCAGCCCGAACTCGAGGTGTTTGGTAAAAACGGCAGTATGACCATCCGGCGGCTTGCACACGGTGTCACAGGGGCCAGGCACCCTGAATTGCCATCCGTCGCCCAGATCGTAATGCGACGCAGCAACAACGTCACCGGCCTTAGACCCAAGAAAATCACGGTACCTCTCATTGGGAAATTGAAGGAGGGGAGCTCTATAGGTTTGGCTATTCAGCTTCTCCCGCAGGCGAGCCGGCTTACCCGCGGAGGAAGTAGAAGCCTCAGGAAGGACCTGGTCCTGAGGCGGGGCGCAGCGAAGCGGCACGGCACTATAAGGTTCCATGGTATCAACCTCGGAGTCAGAAACGTCAAATAACTCAGCTTCCGAAGGGACGCGAGGGGAGTCAGGGTCATCGTCACGAGCCATACTCAAATAAGGAGAGAAGGACGGAGAGTTTACCTAGGATTAAGCGGCAAGCGGCAGAACTCGGCAGCAGCAGAAACCAAGACGAAAGGCGGTGAGAATGAAAGAAGATTTGCTAGAAAAGGTAAAGAAATTCTGAGAGTGCGAAAAAAGGAAGAAGAGAAAATGGCTACAAATGGAGGGGTATTTATAAGGGTGGAAGATGAACAGTGTATGAATATCCTCCACCACTCACACTATAAAATAAGAGGATGAATAGTCCGCGCTTAACCCTTGCCAACCACGTGTCAGCCAAGGGGAGAAGCCCATCAACTTGGGCGCCAAACCAGAAGCCCAAAAGAAAGATTCAAAATTCAAAAGTTAGCTTCTTCAGTAAGCTTGGACCAAAAGACGGGGCTGACCATCAACCACAGTCAGTCACGCAGCGTCAGCTTTTAGTAACAGCTGTGTGGGGGCATATTGATGGGGGATAGTCAACCCAGACATAGTGACCGCCCGGCTGCCTTCACCCAGAATTCCTCCCATGGAAGTGGCGTATGGCCGTAGCCGAGCGGCCAAGAAATTATGCAGCCTGACCCCATGACAGCGGCAAGCCGCTGCAGACAGGGACTGAGACGTGTCAGAGGCTGCTACCACCTGATCACTAGAAGACAACACTAAAAGACAAATGGCCAGCTTTAGGGCTGACATGGCACGCTAGAAGACAAGATCAACTCCTTTAAATATACAGTGAAGCATTCATTCAAGGACTCATTCTGATAACACACAAAAAAGGTATCACTTAGACTATTCTTTGATTCCTCTGACTTCTCTCTTGAGTATCCGCTGACTTAGGCATCGGAGGGGCTTTCCTCGGACGCCCCCGAGGCTAGGTTTGCGTACTTGTGCAGGGCATCCGGTCAGAGGAGGCTGAGTGACACCGCATCCCACAGAAATTACGTAGAATCTCATAGAAGCTTCGAGGAGTATTTGCCTTGCGTATTTACACCCGAAACACATATTATTGTTGATTTTCTCAAAATAATCTGAACAATTGTTTATCTCAAAATAAACCCAACTTTGATAGTTATCTTCTCAAAATAATTTATACTAAAAGTTTTTTTCCTCAAAATAAACTCAAATAATTCCATATAGTTTATTTTGAGAAGACAACTATCAAAGTTGAGTTTATTTTGAGATAAACAATAGTTCGGATTATTTTGAGAAGAACATCAATAGTATGGATTATTCTTGTAAAATAATCCTTAAAAAAAAAATAGTAACAATTAATCATAATTATCACTTAAATAGTACAAAAACTATATAAACGGGTACAAATGAGGTGGACTTACAATAACTTATTGTAAGTCCTGACTTACAAAAGAATTTAAATAATTTACACATGCTCTTGGATTTATGCACCGATATTGACCTAATTTAACTATAAACTAACTTAAAGTATTATTTTCACCGTCAATTGACTTTCGTATAGTCATTACCCCTATTGCGATGCCCTAAATAATGACATTAACTTGTTTTAACCTTAAGAGATGGAACAATTTTTTTTTTCCCTACATGGCTTAGCTATATCCTTAATTAAGCCCTAGCGCTGACTTCCATATTCATTGGCCTTGTAATAGAAATTAAAAGTGTAGGGTTAAGATCCACGAACAAATTAATTAAAAAAAAAAATGTGGGTGTGTCTTAAATAATGTACTCCGTACGTAAATAGTGTAATATATAGAGTAATAAATAATGAAATGGAGGCATTTAATTTATACGAGTATTTTGGGACGAGTAACCCACTGCACGCCCCAAAAAGGAAGGGATAGTCCCTTTAAATTTAAGGGAATTTTGTGGATTGTGGTGAGCCACAGAGGCCAACTTACATGGTATAAATGTAAACCATGCATTCAATTCATGAAACTAATTTATCCACTCGTCATCCATTTATTTGTGTCGAGTAAATTGAATTTAGACGGATTCGACTGCATGAAGAAGAGTTTCACATGTAAACTCCCACATCGACCACGCTAACAAGAGCCGAGAATACTTTATAAGTCGAG
The DNA here is from genome assembly GCA_023091065.1 of Dianthus caryophyllus. Lineage (NCBI taxonomy): Eukaryota > Viridiplantae > Streptophyta > Magnoliopsida > Caryophyllales > Caryophyllaceae > Dianthus > Dianthus caryophyllus. The sequence goes on along the minus strand of CM041525.1, from coordinate 6,390,033 downwards.
GGGGCTACTACTCCCTTTACCAATTGATTTTGGAATAAAACCTCTTCCGACTAATAACATGCTCTCCTCTCTCGACAGACGTGTCCCAAACCCAATATCCCTAGTAGGGATGTCAGTGGGGCGGGTCAACGCGGATACCGCCCCGCACCCGCCCCAGTTAGGGTGGAGGTAGGAGACCCTTTAGTGGGTCGTGGAGCGGTGGTGGATCCTAAAGTGATCCCCGCCGCGGGTCGTGGGGCGGTGGTGGATTTCATCCAAACACCGCCCCGCCCCCGCCCCGCCTCCGTACCCGTCCCCGCCCCGCCCCGCGCCGCCCCCGCCCCGTCTATACCCGCCTTTAACACCTTAAAATTTTATTTTAACTTTTTCTTTTATAGTTTCAAATATAAATAAATGATAATAATAAAAGTAAACTAAACCATAAGATCTACACTTCCACAGCCCACAAGGCCACAAGCCCACAAAAAAAACACACTGAGTAGTGAGTACTCACTGACATTCTAAAAAAACAACACAAAAACTAAACCCTAACTAAACAACACAAAAACCAAACACACTGAGTACTCTTGTAAACACCAACGGGCAACGGCTGCCTCTTCCTCAAGCCTTCTGACTACTGCCGCCTCGTCTCCGACTACTGCCGCCTCGTCTCCGGTCGCCACGTCACCTCGCCGTCGGTGCCTCTTCCTCAAGCCTTCTGACTCTGTTGTATAATCTCTTACCCTTTGTTATTTTTTTTTTAATTTTGCTTTAGCATAGATCTTTTAATAATCATATTTTTGTTGTAAATTTTCGAATCTATGTTATCATTTGAGTATTATTTGCCATTAAAATTAATTATTATTCTTATTTTTAGTTATTTTACATGTTTTAGGGTGTTATGGAGTTTCACTATTACCTCAAATAAACATGTCGTTATTTGTTGGTTTGTTTCACCATTAATTGTTGTTGATTTTTTGGATGTGGATTTGTGGATAAAGAAAGATGAGTTAGAATTGAGATTTTGAATCATGTATACCTGTATCCTAGAATTAATTATAACAGGGATTCATAGCAGAGATTCGTGGCTTCATATCTCAAACCCAAGCAAAATCTTTTAGTGATTCTGAGTGCATATGATAGCAGAATTTCGTAGCTGTATTTTGATTATTTCACAGGCTAGATGATGGTACATTAAAAATCTATCCACTCTAAAGTATTTAAAGTTGCTGCCTTTTGTGTTTGCTCTTTCCTTGCACAAAATCTCCAAATAAAAGAACCTTATTGGCTTATGTAAATAAGTTTGATTGCCTTTTGAGTAATGTCTTTCAATTTTGTTTAGGTAACCATGGTAGATGGTAATGTCAACTCAAGTACACGACCTTCGGGTGAAAGTTGTTTTGAAGGTTCGTCGAATGCAAATCCCTCGCCCTCCATTTCCCTCCTTCCATTTATTGTAACCAAACAAAGGAAATCAAATCCCTTTCTTTTCCTCCCCTTCCTTTCCCTCCAATTCTCTCAATCCAAACACACCCTAGGTTTGCAATATTTTCCGTAACCGTCCCCATATGTTTCGAGAAACCTAGTGAAACTTAACAAACGACACGTATTGAACAACGTCGATGTATTCGAAATTCGTACTCTTGAATTTATACACCACTCAACAACAGTCACACAATATTACAACAAACAATCTGCACAGCCAAATTCAAAAACTCCACAACAATTTCAATAACATGTTGTCGTCAATAGAAATTTGCATTAAAACAAAAGAAAAAAAAAAGTGATTGCGAATCATAGCGAACAAAAATACAACAATATCGAATACAAACAAATCAAAAATTAGAACAAATATAAACACCAGAAACAAAAAAAAGAAAGCGATAAATTAAAAAAGACGAAGAAAGTAAAAGTGATTGAATAATAATAATAAGAAGAAGAAAGTGAAACCTGTGGAGCGAAGGAGTCAAAAGAGAAAGTAGCCTTGGTATAGTAGAGACGAAGGAAGGAGGTTTGGAGAAAAATGTGAAATTAGAAGAGGAAATGAGAGGAGGGGTTTTAATTGATTAGGTTTAGGTTTTTTACTTGAACAAAAAACTACCTAAGTTGGGCCGGTTTAAAGCTTCGTTTTGGGTACTACTTTTTGAGTTCCGTCACTTCGGTTCAACTTCGGTTTAAAATCTAGTCTGATTTTAAACTTTAAGTTGAACCGAAGTGACGGAACTCAAAAAGTAGTACCCAAAACGAAGCTTTAAACCGGCCCAACTTAGGTACGAGTAGCTTTTTGTTCAAGTTAAAAACCTAAACCTAATCAATTAAACCTCCTTCTTTCGTCTCTCTACTATACCAAGCCTACTTTCTCTTTTGACTCCTTCCTCCACAGGTTTCACTTTCTTCTTTTTATTATTATTATTATTATTATTATTATTATTATTATTATTATTATTATTATTCAATCACTTTTACTTTCTTCGTCTTTTGTAATTTATCGCTTTCTTTTTTTGTTTCTGGTGTTTATATTTGTTCTAATTTTTGATTTGTTTGTATTCGATATTGTTGTGGTATTTTTGTTCGCTATGATTCGCAATCAATTTTTTTTTTTTAAACATCATATTTGAGTTTTTTTTTTCTTTTCTTTTAATGCAAATTTCTATTGACGACAACATGTTACTGAAATTGTTATGGAGTTTTTGAATTTGGCTGTGCAGATTGTTTGTTGTAATATTGTGTGACTGTTGTTGAGTGGTGTATAAATTCAAGAGTACGAATTTCGAATACATCGATGTTGTTCAATACGCGTCGTTTGTTAAGTTTCACTAGGTTTCTCGAAACATATGGGGACTAAGCATTTAAAAATATTGCAAACCTAGGGTGTGTTTGGATTGAGAGAATTGGAGGGAAAGGAAGGGGAGGAAAAGAAAGGGATTTGATTTCCTTTGTTTGGTTACAATAAATGGAAGGAGGGAAATGGAGGGCGAGGGATTTGGAGGGATCCATTTTTCCTCATCTAAGTTTAATCAAAATCTCTCCACAATTGGAAAGATTTAAAGGGGAAATATCCAAACACCAACGTTCCATTCTCCCTCCCCTCCCCTTCTTTCCCTTCGCTCGTTTGTTAAGTTTCACTAGGTTTCTTGGAACATATGTGGACGATTACGGAAAATATTGCAAACCTAACTGAATAGAGGAAGTATTGGATACATTTCGGTCTTGAAGGTTTTATTCATGTCCTTCACTCGTCTTATGGTTTATTGTTTTCATGAGAAAGATTGAGCTTTTCTGTAGTTGCATCTTATAAGGTAATTTTAGATGAAAGAAAGTGTTATGCTTTCACACATTGTAGATAAATATGTTATTGGTTACTACGGAGTACTATATATTAGGGTTTAGGAGTACTAAATTAAACTTCCTCCCTTCTAATCAGATCTATACATTTGCTTTATACACCTATGCCGATACATGTTTGGTTTTGTTTATATCTTTAGTTATATATTACCAAAAATTATATCCCTCCATTCTACCATGATCTTCCCATTTTCTTTTGGCGCAAAAACTAAAAAAATATCAATAACATAATGAAGGTGAGTCTTGCAGGTGGGCTTTTTTTTTTTTTCCATTGCACAAATATCTAATTATGTTGTATACGCAGTACTTAATATCTTCAGTTATGATTATAATTTTTTTGAAAAGTTTGATATTTGAATTGTAATGACAAATAAAACAAGATCGAACACTACTATCTTTGTTGTATTTTTCCGAAAAATGGTGCCGAAAAGAAAAGTTTCTAAATGAGACGAAGATGGTGAACTTTTCAATTAAGGAAAATGGGAAGATTATGGTGGAATGGAGGGAGTAAAATTTTGACATTTATAATGCACTCGTTAAGACAATTCAAACAAGATCTTAAATGACTATCTCCTATGTTATATATTAAAAGTTAGGTTGAATATTTTTCACTTATTTATAGTGTCCAAAAAGTAGTTGTATACTCGAATGAATGACGTATTGAATTGTGAATATGACACTGATATCCTATATCTTAACGTCACATTTTTGTTGGAGTATAATGTTTTTCACTAATGTTCATCCCCGTTCTATGTTTTTCATCTTGAGTAGCTGTTCTTTTATATTATTTGAGAGATGCTAATTATTGGCTACAACATAAAATCTTAAAACTTTTTGGTGTTGTTCAATCAGAAATGGCAGATCAAGAGTCAAACGATTCCCCTGTGGAACACCCTTCCAACTCGCTGAACTCAGATAGGCAAGGTAATTGTCACTCCTCTCTTATTATCGACTTCCTCGTTGAATGGATATTATGTATGTTTTATATGTAGTTTTATCATTTTTTATTAACTCCAAACTTCATCGGTCATTGACGATTCATGTTAGCCGACTCCAAATGATTTTGAGATTAAGGGTCCGTTTGGATTGAAGGATTTGGAGGAAAAGGGAGGGTAGGGAAAGGGAGGGGGACATTTTCCTTTGTTTGAATACAAAATATGGAAGGATGGAAATGGAGGGGAAGAGATTTGGAGGGATCGTTTTTCCCTCCTCAAAGCGTAATTGGAATCTCTCCAAAATAGGCAAGATTTGGAGGGAAAATGGTATCCAAACACCACCATTTCCCCTCCCTTTCCCTTCCCCTTCCTTCCCCTTCCCTCGTTTCCCCTCCCCTCCCTTTCCCTCCTATTTCTCCTATTTTACTATCCAAACACACCCTAAAGCTTTGTTGTTGTTTTTGCTGCGTCTTTCTTCAATCAGAAATGGCAGATCAAGAGTCAAATGATTCCCTCGTGGAACAGCCTTCCAACTCGGTGAACTCAGATGGGCAAGGTAATCGCTACTCCTCTCTTATTATCGACTTCCTCGTTGAATGGATATTATGTTTGTTTTATATGTAGTTTTGTCATTTTTTATAATTTCAAACTTCATTGGTCATTGACGATTCATGTTAGCCGACTCCAAATGATTTTGAGATTAAAGTCTTGTTGTTGTTTTTGTTGCGTCTGTCTTCAATTAGAAACGGCAGATCAAGAGTCAAATGATTCCCTCGTGGAACAGCCTTCCAACGCGGTGAACTCACATAGGCAAGGTAATCGCTACTCTGCTTTTATTATTGACTTCCTCGGCAAGTGGATACGATGTTTGTTTTATATGTAGTTTCATTGTCATGATTATTGATGTTAGCCGACTCCAAATGATTTTGCAATTAAAGCTTTGTTCTTGTTGTTTTTGCTGTGGCTATCCTACCACACAGGGGAACTCCATCTTTATCCTGTTTCCGTGAAGACGTTTGGTGGTGAGAAACTGGAGTTACAGGTAAGTGGCACTCTTCCTTTGTCGACTCTATTTGATTGTTGCATTCATCTAATTTATAACGGTTGAAGCCTATAGTGTTAATTGCTCAATATTTTTGCAGCTGAATCCTGGTGATTCCGTAATGGATGTGAGACAGTTTCTCCTTGATGCTCCAGAGACATGTTTCTTTACTTGTTATGATTTATTGCTGCACACGAAGGATGGTGTTGTCCATCCCCTAGAAGACTATAATGAAATTTCTGAAGTTGCTGATATCACGACCGGTGATTGTTCCTTGGAAATGGTTTCTGGTAGGTTGTTCGGGGCATGAACTACTTACCTAAGAGGCATGAACTACTTACCTTAAATTTCCTGACTAGCATTCAACTGAACTTAATCGTGGAAAACTGCATTTAGTGATCCATATTATTGGCTTGTCTATTGTTTTTTCTCATTTTTACTTTTCCATTTAACTTGTCTATCCCCATTAAGAAATATTTGCCAAAACAATAATGGGATAGTGTCAAAGTTACTTGAAGGGATAAAAGAGTTATGTATTAGAACTGAGTGAAGGTCATATTTAATAGTTGTCGTAATATCAATATCATAGACAGATACCCGGTATATGTGTAGTTCAGTTTTTATTACTTTCTTTTGTCCAAATGTGAAGGCTAAAGAATTTTCTGAATCTTATAAAACTTAGCTACTGTGATGGTGTAATGGTTATTTTTTTCTATTTTATTTTTTATTTTTTATGAGAAGAGTTTCTTACTTAATAAGGTTCTGCAGCATATTATGATGATAGATCAGTGCGATTTCATGTGCACCGTACACGTGAGTTGCTTTCTGTCTCAACCCTTCACGCTTCTCTATCAACGTCCCTTGCACTGCAGCATGAGAAATCGCGTAACACATCAGAAGGCAAACAAGGTTCGGAATTTATCCTTGTGCTTTACGATAGTTTTTCTGCATTTATGTTTTCAGTTTTGACACTTTCTGTGTATATCTTTTTGCCTACCCAGATGTTGTCAAAGCGATTCCCGAACTGGATGGTCACGGTTTCATGGAGGATGTTTCTAGCTGTCTCAGTAAAATGTTTTCTTCTTCCTCAAAAGAGATCAATTGTGTCGAGAGTTTAGTACTCTCATCACTAAATCCTCCCCCAAGTCATAGAAGGTGTATCTTTATGCTTTCCAACACAATTTCCTTTGTTATATATATGATATACATTTAGTGTTCAGTACGAGATACCATTGCTGTTGGAATAAACTTAATTGTGATTGTTTCATGCGGCAATCGTTTGACTCTGTCTTGTGATGTATTAGGCTTGTTGGGGACTTGATTTATTTGGATGTGATAACGCTGGATGGAGCCAAGTATTGCATTACAGGAACAACAAGAGTTTTCTATGTTAATTCAACTGTGGGAAGCGTTTTAGATCCAAAGCCAGCTAAAAATGCGTTTGAAGCGACCACTATTATTGGACTCCTGCGAAAGATTAGCCCTAAATTTAAGAAAGGTAGAATTTTTACTAAACATTAATTAACTGTAGTTATATCTAAAGGATTTTTCTTTACTTAAAAATCTATTGTTTTGTGAAGCTTTCAAGGAAATTTTGGAGCAGAAGGCATCTGCACACCCATTTGAAAATGTTCAGTCATTTTTACCACCGACTTCATGGCTTGCTTCACATCCAGTACCTGGTAATGTGTATTTACCGTCTTACCCTTTAATGCTTGTCTGACTATTCTTTCATTAAGCAAGTCTCGTAGCCCTTGATTCAAGTTTGTTTTGTTTTTTTAACTTGATCTTTTCCGGTTTATGAGTGGTTATTAGATGAATGGAAATTGCGCCAAACATTGCATCAGGTGACTCATGGACTTTCTTCTCATTTGTTTATTCTCCAGATCATAGACGGGATGCAGCCAGGGCAGAAAATGCACTCACCCTTACTTATGGAAGTGAGCTAATTGGCATGCAAAGGGATTGGAACGAAGAGTTACAGTCTTGCCGAGAGTTTCCTCATACGACTCCTCAGGAAAGGTTCATAACATATATGCTAATGACTTACTGAGTGTGTTATTGTTTGTATTTGAGATCTACAATTCTTTCTGTAATCACTCTCTTGGTTCCATACTCTGTACAGGATTCTACGTAATAGAGCTCTTTATAAAGTGACATCTGATTTTGTTGATGCTGCAATGAATGGGGCCATCGGAGTTATTAACAGATGCATACCTCCAATCAATCCTACCGACCCTGAATGTTTTCACATGTATGTATAATTGTATAACTTTCTATCTGTTTAATGTGGCTGTGCTATTGTTTTAATCGGGCATTTATTAGAGTGTGCATGGAATGTTTTCTCGTCGATATCTTTAGTTGTACTGTGCTTGTAGTCATTTCGCCCATCATTATGACGACTTCCTTTATTGACACTAGTTTGAATTTAAATTTCTTACGGAGTATTACAGTTAGTGTGATATGAATGAGGAGTTTATCATTCAGCCCCCTTTGTGGTGAATTCTTTAGAAGCTTTTTCTTCATTTATTTTTTTGGCACGAAAATGACCTGATTATTCTTAAGCGTGTTTTGGAAGTGAATTATTCTACTTGATGGCTTTCTCAGAAGGTGCATGATGATCCCTTTGGGTGTGGGATTTTATGGTTGGACTCACGCAGTCAAGTGTTCATTCTTACCCATGCGCATAAATTTTCTTTGCTTTGTATGATGAACTCTTTTGATGGGAATCATTTGGCGTGGGATTGTATGATGAGCTCTTTTGATGTTGAATTTTGTAGTTGGATTCACCCACATCCGTAAATTCTCATTTGATAGTAAACCATTTGAAGAAAGTTTATGGAAGTTGAGTAGTTATCTATATTAATTAGAAAGTAGGCAGTCACTTGCACCGTATGTTCCCAGTTGAGAATGGAGTTCCTTACGGAGTTGGCTGGCTTTGGTTAACGTGAATATGTTATCAGGCTATTTTCTCTGTTGTACTGAGTTGAGATTGTTTTGTCCTCTTTCTAGTTGATTCATGAGATATCTTTTGATGTTGAATTTTACAGTTGGATTCACCCACATCGGTAAATTCTCATTTGATAGTAAACCATTTGAAGAAAGTTTAAGGAAATTGAGTAGTTATCTGTTAATAAGAAAGTAGGCAGTCACTTGCACCGCATGTTCCCAGTTTAGAACGAAGTTAGCTGGCTTTGATTAACGTGTGTTTGTTATCAGGCCATTTTCTTCGTTGTAGTTAGTTGAGATTGTTTAGTCCTCTTTCTAGTTGATTCATGAGATATTTTTTTTTTTTTTGGATAAGCTGTTTCTATTCCTTATTTGGATAACCTTTTTTTATTTTTATCTTCCTTATTTGGATAAGCTGTTTTTATATATTGAAGACACTAGCTCGGATATTTTAGTTTGTGGAATTGATCTCTTTTGATCTATATATTTCTGTATTTGCACTTAAGGCGCTTTTATGGTTAGTTGTTGGTTGCTCACCATCTTATGTGCTTTTGATCAGGTACGTGCACAACAATATATTCTTTAGTTTTGCTGTTGATGCGGACCTTGTGCAGCATCCTAGGAAGCATCGGCTGAATTCTGACATTAAAACCAATGTAGCATCCGTGCCTCATAGTTCTAGCTCTAAAATTTCGGGGAAACCATCTGACGCAGCCAGTAACGGCAATGAGGTTGAAGGAAATGTCTCCGGCAAAGAGGATTGTAATGGTGCTATTACTGAATCTTCTGATGATAATGTTCCTGTTGAAAATCAGTTGATGGATACTGAGCAAGCTACGTATGCCTCTGCGAACAATGACTTGAAAGGAACCAAGGCGTACCAGGAAGCAGATGTCCCAGGACTGTATAATCTTGCAATGGCCATCATTGATTACAGGGGTCACAGAGTTGTTGCTCAGGTGTGACTGGTTTTCTCTGCATGAATTTGAGTTTAAATGCTTATTTTTTGTCTGTTTACTTTTTTTTATTGATTTGCTTTCAGGCTTTGTTTTATCAGAGTATACCGTGCTTTTGAAAACATGATTTTTTTTTTGGTATTGGTTTATTTAAGTTCATAACAATTTTTCTCTTTACATTCCTTCCTATTTACATAAGCACATGTGCCTCAGTATTTTACATTGCTACAATTTTTAGTTATTGTTATTCCTTGCAAGTGTTTGGACTTTTGGTTGTACATATGTGCTTCATCATTTTGCATGTCTATTGCTTTTTGTTATGTTCTCTTTTTTAGCTTTCGTAATATACGGTGTACATCTCATATATTGTGTTTTGTGAGTTGCAATTCTCTGCGCAACTTTCATCATGGGTTAGCCTCATTTTACTGCACATTGTCTTCACCATGCATTATGTATAACCTCCTTTCCTTCAATATCCCCCAGTTTGTGAGATATTGAACGAGGTTATTGTTGATTTTATTGCGTTTTGTCCGAAATTGATACCCTGTTTAATAACATTGTTTTTGCAGAGTGTTTTGCCTGGCATCCTTCAAGGTGATAAATCAGACTCTCTGTTGTATGGTTCTGTTGATAATGGCAAAAAGGTTTGCTGGAATGAGGAATTCCATAGCAAGGTATGTTCTGTTTTGTGGCTTCTCCACCTTTTTTTCCTCTTTTTTTTTTTTTTTTTTTGGGAAAATCAGTTGTTATGTCTGTCACTGCAATTTATTGTCGTAATACCTTGCACTGTGGTGTTGGTTATGCATCATGTCATACTACTTTTTTTTAGTTTTTTTTCCTATTATCCACTATTGAACTGGTACATTCTTGTTGATGGGGCATTACTATCATTGGCAGGTACTGGAGGCTGCAAAACGGCTTCATTTGAAGGAGCATACTGTATCTGATGAGCTTGGAAACGTTTTTAAATTAGCTGCACCTGTGGAGTGCAAGGGCATCGTGGGTAGTGACGACAGGTGATTATTGCTGATTGTTTCTGCCTGTTTTATATGTTATGTAGTTCTTGTTTGTGTCAGACGGAAATTATTACTCCATTATGATTGGGCATGCTCATACTATTGTCTTTCAAGTTAATAGGTATTGTTCAAGCATTAATAATTCACAAATTACATTCCTTGTTCTACTGTTAATGAAGAAACACTTTTCTAGGATCCTTTCGTTGATTTGATTAACCAAAGCTTTGACATCAAACTGCTAATTTGTACTTTGTTCTGTTTTCAAAATGACCATTTTTCAATGGAGGTCTATTAGAATATTATAGAAAGCTCTGTCTGTGTCCTTTTGTACATTCAATTTTGCATACCATGCGTTGTTGTTCATCCGATGTCATACTTGTAGTCTAATACTCAAAAGTTGGCTTATTGCATAGCCTATTTTATCTTTTAGGGACATTGATTCTTAAACACGGGGAAATATGGCAACATGCTTGTCTCTACTTGTTCCATTGTAAAATAGCTCATTCTAAGCCCCATTTCCCTTTTGTATATTGGAGATATTCCCATTGGCGTCGTTTATTTGATTTTATTTTTAGTTTCTAAAATATTCTTCATGCGATTTCCATGAACAGACATCCTTAAATAGCTTCTTTTTGACTTAACACAGATGCACATACATCCTTCATTGCCCTTTAGGATTTACCTTTCACTCCATGCATGAGATTCATTGAAAGCATAAAGGCAATGTTGTTGCTTAGAAAGTCCAATACTTAAAATACCATAGGAAACTATAATTCTTTTTCTTCTCTTCAGACTTATTTGAGTGGCACGAGTGGTATTTTTCAGATTATCTTTGTTGCCGTGCTGGTACATGGTACTTGCTAACCTCTACCTGTATAAATCAAAACTTGTATAAGTCAATTCCATTAATGAACATCCACATAACTTCTTTAGGATTTAATACAGGTGCACATCTATCCTCCTTTGCCCTTTAGGATTTACTTTTTCCCTCGTTCATGGAATTCATTGAAGCATAAAGACAATGTTGATGCTTAAAAAATTTCAGTCCTTCATATACTGTAGGAAACTATAATTCATGTTCTTCTTATCAGAATTGTATGACTGGCACAAGCGGTATCTTTCAGATTATCTTAGTTGCTTTGTTGGTACATGATACTTGCTATTAACCTATTACTTGTGGAAGTCAAAACCTTTTTCTGCCATTTTAGAAATGTCTCCCATCGGAAAGTTGCTACTATTGACCATATATTTGTGTCTCACCTCAGAAATAATCTCCAGAGATGGATTTCTTGAATGTGTTGTTCCTGCAAAACATAGTTCATGTGAGAAATTAAAACTATTGGCTGAGAAAGTCTTGGCTTTATCCCAGAATAATTTTGGATGGGTATGTGCAATTATGTAATCAATTTTAAATGAAACAAATCATTACGCACACATGGTATATGAATTTTGATGTGAATGTTTAGAGGTGGTAATCGTGTCTGGTCATGGTCATGGTATATTGGTTCTGGTCGGTGTATATCGGGCAATGATGGTAGATTGGTAGCCGAATTGGATTCAAGTCGGGTTCGGGTAATATTGGTCCCTGCTATTTTTCGGTGGGTCAGATAAATAATTTTTCGTGCTGATTGGGTTCTGGTGATGTTTGCGGTGTGTTTGAGTCACTATTAGGGCTGGTTGAAATTTTGGCGCATGCTGAGAAAATGAATTTTCAATGTCTCTAAATTTCAAATATTAAGTTTGGAGTAAAAGGATTTTAAAAAAATTCAAAGAAGTGTAGAAAATTTTGAAAATGCTTCAAGAAATTTCCAATTAGTAAACTCTTTGAAATTTCTTTTACAAATTAAATAGTTTTTGAATTTGCAATGATTGTTGGTAATTTCTATACAAAATGTTTGATTTAGAATTTAGAAAGTTTGTTTATTATATAAACGCGCCAAAATAAGTACTGAGTCGACTCAGGTCACGGGTCATCCCATGTCGAGTCTGGCGTTGGATCCAGTCGGGTTGATTCGGGTGACGGGTGATCTCGGGTCGGGTCAGGTTCGGTTTGGAGTGAATTTTAATGTTGAAGGATTTCAAAAAAGTATTCGAAAAAAGTGTATCTAAAAATTTAAAATTATTTAAAAAATTTTGAAAATGCTTCAAGAGATTTCCAAATATTCTTAAAAATTGATGGTAATTTCTGAACATTACAAGAAATTTGATTTAGAAATTAGAATTTTGAAGGATTTGTTATTTTTTCGGATAAGCGTGTGAAAATAAACTTCGGGCCGACTAGAATCTTGCATCATCCTAGGTTGGGTCAGCCTATCCGATTGAGTTGGTTGTCTTGGCTACAGGTCAGCCTGGGTCGGGTTGGGTTTGGTTCCAGTTTAGACTTTTTTTTTTGCATTGTGTCATATTACGGGTCATTATCCAGTCGAGTCGATCTCAGTTTGTAATATTTTCAGTTCCTATCGGGTCAGGTTGGTCGGGTTTGAGTCGGGTTAAACTTGAGAGCTCTAAATAATACCCAACAATGCTTAATGTTGCGATAATCAGGAGTGTAGTGTTTTGTGGCATGATTTTGATTAGGGCCGATTCTGCTGAGTGCTGACTTCCTTAGCAATACTAAGTCTTGTGGCAAAATCTGATTTCTTTCAATACAATAAGGAATTTAAGACATTTGGTTGAACATAAAAGTTGGTGATCTTCTTTCCCTTGTGTAATTTTTTTTTGGTACACATCATTCTGTTTGCTTTTCTCACTTATTTTCCCTCTGTATCTTCTCAGATTTATGTCTGCTATATTATATTTTGTTTGATCACTTCAGAATTATTGTCTAATTTAAATGTTTCATGCTGCAACGAAAGAGCAGGGTCTGGTAAGGTCCATAAGTATGTTGTCTCACCTGTACTGACTTATAATCGCTAGCTAACTGTCGCCTAAATACACTCGATGGATCAGTTTTGTTTTTGAAATATGCCAATTCAGAAGAGGTGCTTGTTATCTGACCCCATAATATTTTTGGGACTACACTTTCTTGTTTATTTATCCTGTAATCATTATATATCCAGTATCCGCTGAAGCTAACTATGCTGACAAGTGATATAATCTTAGGCTTTCTTCGCTTAGTGATGATATCTCTTTCATTTTTCATAATTATTACTCAATTGATATTAGAATTATAGTTTACTAATAACCCATTGAGAGAGAGCCCATCATGTGCTTTCTTATGGCTGTCTAATTAGACTCTGATGGTCACTGTAATGGCTCATTCGTTACAATGAAGTTGTTAATAGTTTTTGGTGTGTTTTCAATGCTAGGCATTACCTTCTAGATCTTATGAGAGTCACTCCCCGTGATGCGAACTATACTGGACCAGGATTTCGCTTTTGCATTTTGAGGCCTGAGCTGATCAGAACTTTCTGTCAAGTAAGTCAGCGGAGTACTCTGTGATACTATTAATTCTCTCTGTCTCCTTTTCTAAGCAATGTTTCTATTGATCTAATATGAAGGTGGAAGCTGCCAAAAGGTCAAGTAGCAAATCAAATAGCAATGGAAATGCGTGTTTACCCTCTGAATTACCAAGTACAGTAAATGCTGATCTGGAGTTGAAAACTGAATCAAGCGAATCAGCAATACCTGCCACCCAAGTAAGTGCACATCGTCTAACCCAAAAACATATATAGGCAGAATTCCGGGCGAACCGTACGAACCAATGGAAACACACATTAGCATTACGAATACACAAACAACTACTCTAGATACACAAATCTAAAATTTCAATGTGAATCTGGGACAATTGTATGTCTATCCACCCACAAACAGTATTCTGCAGGCCATCGTAACACCTTTGCTGCCTCCACGTTGAAATAATATTATCGTTGCATGGATATAAATGAATTTTCAGTTGTAGGCTTAGTTTCTCATTCTCATTTTAATTTGGGTTTTCATTTGTAATTTTGTGTTTCTCATTCTCATTTTTTTTTTTTTGTTTTTTTTTTCTTCTGTTGTTGTTTTTGTTTTTGTTTATCTTGTAGTGAATTTTGGATGTCTATTCAGTTATCGCAAATGCTCATAGAAGACAACGAGTTAGATATAGTGTTACACGGTCTAGTGGCATAGTTATGCTAATAATCTCAACTGACATTAACATGGAGCTTGGTGTAGGACTAGCCCTTTGCCCCTTTCTCTTTGGTGTTTCCTTACCTAAATCAACTAGCTTAAAAGATGATAAATCATCTTATCTTACTTCCTCCATTCCATCCAATTGTATATATTTTAATTTCTTTGTGAGAATTATTTTAATCAAATGTATACAATTTGGTGGAATGGAGGAAGTATAAATTATATTAAGAAGATTTTTAACCTTATCAAAATGTTAACTTGAAATGTCATTCATTATTTTTTCTCGTAAATGTCAGGTTTTTTTTTTTTTTTTTTCCTTTGAAAGTCGACTTTAATTATTATTATTATGATTGATAAATTTTTCTAATGCTCGAAAACGCCGTCACATTTGTTATGTTCTATAAACTTCGCTTTACAATCTGTGAAAGACAATATTTTGGTATGTTTTATTGCATAATCTGACATGACATAAGCTGCTCCGCGAATAATGCCAAACTGCCAAACTATGTAAGCAGTGCATTTGCACCAGAGTTACACTAGTATAAAATCAAGTCAAACTAGTAAGGCAGGTAATCCATTGATGGAAGAACCATCTTAGATTTATGCCAACTTCAATTTACAACTTTCCCACACAAAACGGAATACATACCACTATCTGTTGCCAGAAACACCGAGTGTTTCACATAGTCCGGATATGATAGGTTAGGCAGCTTCAATTTGTATTAGAATTAAGGATTTGTTATGGTACTTTTGCTACGTTCTCGGCCTTTTGAAGAGATTCTTTGACTTTTTTTTTTGTTATGTTTTTCTGTTAAATGATGATGTGGCTCATATAGCTGCTGCTTCTTTGCTGGTTTATGTTTGACTATGTTATGTGTTACTTTGTGCAGGATGTCTCTGAAGAAAAGAGTAAAGATACTTCTGAAGATTCCTCTTGTACCACCACTGAAACAAGTGTTGAAATAAACTTCAATCCAAATGTATTCACAGAGTTCAAGTTAGCTGGATCCCCAGAAGTAAGCTTTTGCTACATTCTGAGGGTTTGGTGCTGTGTTGATCCTGTTTGTAAACCAGTTTAATAAATTCATAAATGCTTGTATCTTCAGGAAATAGCATCAGATGAAGATAATGTGAGAGAAGCAACTTTGTACCTCACAAATGTCGTGTTGCCAAAGTTTATACAGGATCTGTGCAAACTTGAAGTGTCACCAATGGATGGTCAGACATTAACCGAAGCACTTCATGCTCATGGGATCAATGTTCGTTATATTGGAAAAGTAAGCACATTTGCTAATACTGAGAGGGTAATTTTAGGTTTCCAGTGTAGATCATGTTACATTCAATCAAGCCAACCTTCTCCTTTCCTAACATTGCTCCTTTTATTAGTGTTCCTTGTAATTGTTGAAATGACGGGTTTTGAGTGCACTTGAAACACTAGATTAACTGTTGTGGCTGTTAATATTGTCGGTGTGGGCCTCATAAGTGAGCAGCTATACTTGTAATTTTGATCATGTAGCTCTGGAAATATCTGTTTGATGTGACATTTGTGTCTTTCTAGCATACGATAATGCTTGCTCCTTTGTTGCTTTTCTTTACGCTTTTGGGACTTCAGGATACTTAGTTTGAAAATTTCTTTACAGTAGTTACAAGGTGTTTCAGTAGCACTAATCTGATTTATTTTTTATTTTTAAAATTAACATTGGTAAGTGCAATTGATTGATCAGGTAGCTGAAGGGACCAGACATATGCCTCATCTGTGGGATCTGTGTGTTAACGAGATTGCAGTTAGGTCAGCGAAGCACTTGTTGAAGGTAATAGTTAAGTACTTTTATTTTATGCTCCATTGGCCTTGAGGAACAATGTAAGCCACTAGTGTGCACGTACATCAGTCGATCAATCCAACAAAAGGGTCAGTAGGAAAGGAACATGCTACCTGCTGAGTATTTTTGAAACTTAATGGGTTTGAAATTGATAAAGGTTTAAAGATTAACTTTAGGAAAAGTGATAGTCTTACCTAACAAGATAAGAGGTTGAAGATTTTACGGATAAAGTAATTGAAAAATTATTTTAAACATCTACCTGATTACCCATTCTTGCAAATTAAACGAATATACCTGAGGATATTACTTGCTTTCCTTCAGAATAATATTTAGTCGTTTATGTTTTCCCATACTTCACCTCTCTCACCTACCTTTTATATTAATGCATTCCCTCACCCATCATCATTTTCTTCATTTCACTCGCTCTTCATTACTGCCACTGATAAACTGTAAGCATAGAGTTTTCTATCTCCATCAATTAGACTCTGCCAATCTCTTCCTTGTTTGAGATTTTAGTGGAAGATAAATCCTCCACATATGTGAAGTTTGATAAATAGGAATATGTGTCTAGGATTTGTGTTTTGGCGATGATGGTTCGGTCATTGATCTAGTGAACACCGTCGTTATTTATATAAATTTATTGAGTTATCTATTGTTTATTGCTTTTTATTTTACACTCCACACCTTGAAACTAGTACAAATTACTAGGATAAGAGTATTATGACTTTGGAGGAATATGCACTCAGCTATAATGACTATGGTATTGCAGGATATCTTGAGAGATACAGAGGACCATGAACTTGGTCCTTCAGTTTCACATTTTTTTAATTGTTTCTTTGGAGATTTTCAACCTGCTCCGGAAAAAAACAGCATCAATATTGTGCCACCACGAACCCAAAAGAAGGTGACCCACTCTGGAATTTTACTTACTATTTTCGCCCTCATTTAGTTTCCTGATTCACTACTCACGAAATCAGGACTTAGTTCTGGTTTACTTTTCCCAAATTTTAGTTATGCTAAACTCAATTCAATATCCTTATGTTGTGAAAGTTGATGAGGTAAGATGTAAATAGTAAGGGTGTAATTGACTTTTTGTACTTTCAAAGTGTAACCAAAATTAAAATGTAAGCAATTACCTAAGTGGTAGCGGTCTGGTGGTTCCTGGGGCAACCTCAAAGCCTAGCAATGGCAGGAACTGCGAGGTC
This sequence comes from Dianthus caryophyllus, assembly GCA_023091065.1. Taxonomy (NCBI): domain Eukaryota; kingdom Viridiplantae; phylum Streptophyta; class Magnoliopsida; order Caryophyllales; family Caryophyllaceae; genus Dianthus; species Dianthus caryophyllus. Next base: position 6,372,673 of record CM041525.1, on the reverse strand, counting down.
CCAGGTTCAAGCCTCCAGAAGCGCACCATGCGGGTATCACGACGGCCCCTGGTAAAAAGGGGTGGCTTACATGGTACAGGTGGTGACGTCGGAATGCCTGTGCCCGGGGGGATTAAACCCCTCGTCACCAAAAAAAAAAAAAAAAAAAAAAAAATGTAAGCAATTAGATGAATCACCTCAAAAAGAAAAATATTGAGAATTCAATGAATCAGAGGTAGTATTACTTGCTTCAATAATAATTAGGCATTGCAAAGTGAGTATATGATAATTATTATTTTTTAAGTTTGGTTTTTTCATGTTCATATCAGTGAAGCTTAAGATGGTACTCTGTATTTTTCTCTTTTAATTGTGTTCTTAGATTTTTGTTAAGATACAAGATTTTAAGCTGCAGGGTGGGCAGCAAAAGCCGTCTAGGGTAAAGAACAGGGGGAAGAATGGAGCTTTTACAAAAACCACTTCTTCTTCTTACCTCAGCTTGAGTTCTGAGCAATTGTGGTCGGACATCGTTGATTTTGCTAAATTCAAATATCAGGTATATATCTGATGTTTGTATGACTTTGCTTTCGCCCTCTCAAGTATCAATCATTGGTGAAATACCGAAAATTATGTTGTTTAATTAACATTGTAACTGCTACAATCTTTTCTTCATGTAGTTTGACTTGCCTGATGATTCAAAGACACGGGTCAAGAAAGTTTCAGTTATTCGCAATCTGTGCCTGAAGGTAACAATGTTTCTTCCAAATTTAGCATCATATATATTATTTTCTGTCAACATTATTTTGGAGTGCATGTCTCGACTTGATTACTTTCACCTAAAAGTTGAGCTTGTTTTCTACCCTACTTGCATTCTGTCGCTAGTCAAGTCAGGCTCAATCCCAAAAGATTTCAGCTATGCTTTAGGCTAGAAGGCTAGTATGATAAAGACGTGTGGCCAAAGAATGATAAGCTACGAACTCAGGTGATGAAAAAGGAACTCTTGTTATTGGTCAAGAGAGATAAATGCAACGCATTTGTTGTTGATGGATGCAAATGATGGAGACGACCTGTAGTTATAGGCCCCACCGGCCCACCAAGAGAGATAAATGCAACGCATTTGTTGTTGATGGATGCAAATGATGAAGACGACCTGTAGTTATAGGCCCCACCGCCCACCACTTTCCTACTATAAAGACATGTTAGATAAGATATTTAAAAGTGGACTAATCATTAGTCATAACTTTCCTAGGTTCGTCTATGATGTTCTAGAGCCAAATATATCCGGCTGGTGTATTCATTAATACACAACAATTTGAACACTTTCTTGTCCTAGAATCTTCCACAAAATTGCGGCCTTTGGAAATGTTGTGGGCTCCACGCAAATGCAGGAACGAGAGTCACTTTTGTTTCATCATACCTTTACTGTTTTGCCGTAGCTTTCTGTGGTAAAAGGTGAACTAGTGAATTATTGCAATGAAGGGACGAAGATAGGTTATGGCGGATTATTAATTTCTAAAGACATTTGAAGGCTTTTTTTATAGAATGAATTCTGCTTCGTCTGATATTTTAGGTTTAAAGGGGTTTCTTGGGGAATTGGTTCGTGGATGATTAGGCGCCCCTTTGTGGAGATGTGTAAAGGGACATGGATGGGTTCGTGGGATGGCACAATAAATTAATGTGATTCACTCTTTTTTGTTCTAAAAATGACTGGTGATGTAGTTTCATTGTCTAGTTGTTATCCTTTTTATATTTTATATTTTTTTAGTCATTTATTTGATATGAAATATTTTTTTAATACTTTAATAATACCTCCCCTTTTATTTGAAAGATTAAATTGCTGAAAGTAGCTGACATGATTGGAATAAGGTCCACGATGAATGAGTAATTGAATCTGCAACACCTTTATACTAACCATGAACACAACAGATACCGCGATTTAGTACCCTGATTACAACTCTTTGTTGAAATATATAGTAGTGTCTAGTGCACTGGCATATTGTCGGTCGCTAGTAAGAGTGATGAGAATTAATTGATGTATACTTGAATTGTACCCGCGTGTTTTAAAGTTTGCAGGTTTTCATTGCAACTCATGAGAAATCAGGGGTTGAGTAAGATTAAGTATGATTGATTTGCTAACATTTATCTTATTGTCAGATTGGAGTAAGTCTTGCAGCCCGCAAGTACGATCTTGGTACTACTTCGCCTTTTGAAACATCTGATATAATGGATCTTCAGCCTGTGGTGAAGCATTCTGTTCCTGTATGTTTGGAGGCAAAAGATCTTATTGATACGGGGAAGGTCCAATTAGCGGAGGTTTGTCTCATTTTGCATGATACTCAAAATTATGTCTTTGTGCTGTAGAAAAGTCCTTCGAAGTCAATGTGCCTGACTCTTTACTTTATTTCTTTTAATTCTCAAGTAGCTGCCCACTAGGCTACTATATTAAAAAAATGTTGAGAATGTGATTTTAGTAGCTAACCCATCTCTAGACAATAATCACAATATGATACTTGGACTTTAAAGAACTCATATAAGGCTGTCATGACAACTGATGATAAAGTTTTTCAGGATTTTAACTTAGATTAGTTATTCTTGTCTTTTTTATTATTTGTTTTATCTTTTATTTTTCATGGTAGTAATTTCTTTGTTAATTGTTTTCTTTTGGTGTTTCAGAATTGTTTTATTTATTTTTTATTTTTTATTTTTTTATTTTTTTTATATTCTTCTGTATGTACATATCAGCTGGGTGAAATAAATCAGAATTAAATGTGTTACGTTTAAAAGTTGATGTTGAACTTTTATTTGTTAGCAATGAGGCCCATAATGCTAGTGATATTGTTTGTGATGGAAATTGCATAACGTACTTTTTGAAATAATTCTATTACTATGTACTGTAAAATGTAAGTAATGAATTTACTACTACGTGCAAACTAACTCTAGAATCCAAAGCTCCGTTGATGTGTGGCCATAGCATTTTATGTGAATCTAGACATGCCTTGTGGCTCTGTTGGAAGGTACACTTATCAAACCATCTTTTTTTAATGCCCTCTACCTTTTTTCTCTTCAGGGAATGCTTGGTGAAGCGTATACATCATTTTCAGAGGCGTTTTCAATTCTGCAGCAAGTACGCCCTCTCTTGATTCTGCATTTTTTTTCTTCGTTGTTGAAGTTTGACGCTTCATTGTATAGGACAGCAAATTCTCATCTAATACGGGGCATTGCCGTCTTAGTGACAAAATGTTGTAGTGAAATGTCACCATTTTGTAGTGAAATGTGGCCATTTAATGACAAAATGTTGTAACTAGTGTTACCGATAAAATTGTTTTTTCAGCTAAATTGTTGTTTTGGAAACATTTTACCAAAAAGTAGGTTAGATTTTACCGTAAAGGGGTCTCATTTTCTCTATATTAACTTTAGATGAAAATGTCCCGACTTAAGGGAGACTTACTGATATTTGACTTGGTCATTATGAATATTGTGTAGGTTACTGGCCCGATGCATAGAGAGGTTGCCAACTGCTGCAGGTAATGTGCTGTCTTAGTATTCGAGTGCATAAATGTAAATGAGAAAACTACAGTTTTAGTTTCAGTGGGATGATAATTTGGTCTATCAATCTTGCTTGGCCAGTTGATTCATATAATAATATATTCATATGGTCTTGACGATTGTTTTTTTGCCTGTTCTTTGTCAATTTCTAGGTTTAGATGTTATAACGATGGCCGTTTTTGACCAATTCTACTTTTTCCACTAATTTAGCTATACACTGAATCTGTTGTACTGATGTGTTGCTACTCAACACCTATATAATAGGTACCTTGCAATGGTCTTATATCATGCCGGGGACATGGCTGGAGCAATAATGCAACAGCACAAGGAGCTAATTATTAATGAACGCTGTCTCGGTTTGGATCATCCTGATACAGCTCACAGGTGTCTAATCTCTTGTGTTATGTAATCCAAGGGCATTTTTTTTGTTTAGCAGACGTATCTTTATTCACCTGACACTCATAGAATTTGGTTATTATTCTCACTTTAATTTTTTTTGTATGATGCAGTTACGGCAATATGGCTCTCTTCTATCATGGTCTCAACCAAACAGAGCTCGCTTTACATCACATGTCGAGGGCACTGCTTCTTCTGAGCTTGTCTTGTGGATCAGATCATCCTGATGTTGCTGCAACTTTCATTAATGTGGCAATGATGTATCAAGATACCGATAATATGGCCACGGCTCTTAGGTACCTGCAAGAAGCTTTGAAGAAGAATGAGAGGCTTCTTGGTGAAGAGCATATTCAAACTGCCGTCTGTTATCATGCTCTTGCTATTGCTTGTAATTGTATGGGTGCGTACAAGCTTTCGCATCAGGTAAGTTTTCTCTGAAATTATCGTTATGACCCCTGTGAGTTATTCTTGATACCACTTCTCGCTTGTAGATTATTTCAGTGTTAATTTCCTGATATTTCGGTTTTGCAGCATGAAAAGAAAACCTACGATATACTTGTGAAACAACTTGGTGAGGAGGACTCAAGGACACGCGACTCACATAACTGGATGAATACATTTAAAATGCGTGAGCTTCAGGTGGGCTACATCTTGAATTAAATGAATAATGGCATTACTGTCAAGTAGTAATTGCCATTTTTCTTGCACTAGTTGACTAGTTTTACATGTGGATTTGGCTTACATACTGGTGCTTGCTTTTATGTGGCAGATGAACGCTCAGAAACAAAAGCCACAAACTCTTGATGCTGCTACTGCTCAGAAGGCCGTTGAATTTTTGAAGGTAAACTTATCTTTGTGCTGGTCTGACTGATGCTTTTCGATTTTGATATCTTCAATATTGCTTGAGTAGCCATTGAAAAAGATGGTTCTGTTGCTGCCGTAATTATATTTCTCTTTTTGGACTCTTACAATAGACATCACAGGTTATATGCATTAACCGAAGGAAAATGAAACTAAGCCCTGAGCAGTAATATATTTATTACTCTTTTTTTGATCCTTGGTTTTAAAGCTGTCTCTAAAGTCCAAAGTGGGTATTTTTGTGAAAAAGTCACTGTTGTCGCTTTATATCATTGTTTTCCGCATTGTTCGGGATTACAGGCTGCCGCTGCAGCTGGAGGATCAGGGTCTGGTGTTTCTGCAAATAAATTATTATCCAAAGGAAAAGGGTATGATGAAAGGGCCACTCGAGCTGTCGCTGCTGCTAGGAAGAAAGCTGCAGCGAAGGGGCATGCGACACACGCTTCCCAACCTGCCAGTCAACTCCCGAGTGATGTTAAGTCAGAGATTGCGTCTAAAACAGACGAGGGAGCGAATAAGGGCGAAAATGAAGCAAAGATCGAGACTACAAATGGCTCCAGCAGTGCAACTGAAGGTAACCTTCCAGCAGCACAAAACAACGGCCCTGTAGGGTTGGGTAACGGCTTAGGGCCGTTGGAGTCAAAAAAGCGCAAGTCAAAATCAAAAGTTGCTGATGCCTAATGCTGATTTGCTTCTGAGAGCGACGAGCTCATGTTTTTTGGTGGTTAGTTCTCGTGGCGTCATTGCTGTGTTTTTTTCATCTTATCAATTGATGCTCTAATAAAGTCGACACCTGTCGAAGGAATTTTTCATGGTTGAAGCTTTTCTTCTTGAGAAGGAAAGTATACTCGTTAATATGCTCTTCCGAAATTGATTGTAACTGAAATAATAATGCTAGGTCCTTTGTGCCTTATTCGTGACAGTTTTGATATAATTTAGATTGTAGATAACTTCATGCTTTGGACCCTAAACATTGTCAAATTGACAATTCTAACAGGGTTTGGGTTTTTCGGTTTTGAATTCATTTTGACGGTGGCAGTCATGTATCATGCTTACTAAGGAGGTGTCCATTGCCCGCACCAACACCTCCATGGCGACAGGATGAACCTGTCGGTGTGACGCGGTTATGGATGTGATACTATACCGTTGTAGACTTGGTTTGTCTTTCTAGGTTCGTGTTAGAGTTTTACACTGTACTTTTTGTCAATAAACTTCGTTGATCTACTTTTTATGAGAAAAAGTTGGGATTATGTGATCTTTTTATTGAAAAGGATGCAGTTAAGTCATAGAGACTTAAAACTGTCTGGTATTAGAATTGGTTAGGCAGCAGGTTGGTGGTTTAAGCCTTTAAGGTTTATTAAACACGATATTTATCGTTCAAAATGCCTGCAACATTTGCAATTTTATTGAGTGGCACGATTATAGAAACGAAGGGAGACAGCCCAAAGTTTTTCGCCTATAATAGGTTCGACTTATTTACATTTTGGTGATCATTCTTCGGGTTTAATTATTTAACAACTTAAAAATTGCTCAAGCAAACAAGAAAGCATAAGGATTCCGTTACAATTCACAGCAGTGTTTTTCAAAAAAAGAGAAATAAAGCAGTGTTAGCTGTTTTATACTGCGTGTTAACTTGTACGGAGTATGTGTTTTATGTTATATTTTGTATCGTAATTATAACACTTGATTGTCGGAAATAGTTAAATAATGTTGTTATTTCGAAAAAAAATAAAAAAACCCACTTTAGCTACGTTACAATGCAATGTGGAGACCAAAATAAACCAAATATACTTGTAACAGCCAAGTCAATAATGTAAAACATACCCTACAAATTCAAGGGTAACAGATTTTGTTGTTCTTGTAAACGCAAGATGTATAATCCAATTATTAAGAGAAACGACTCCTTTTAACTTTTCAAAAAGGCAATTTTCATACATTACTACTATAAACTTAACAAAATACTCGTAACTAATAGAAACGGAAACAACTATTTTGATTTTGATGCCTGGGAAGGCAGAAGCCACTACAACTGGGAGTCGGACGAATCAAGAGTTCTGGTTCACAATACGTGACCTTCGTTTTATTTTGAAAGCTCCATGATCCATGTATTGTAAACACAGCAACAAAGCACAATGTGAGTAAAACCAGCTGCTTTTGCAAGTGCAATATATTCTTCTTTTGTTCTCTCCATTCCATTTAACATTTGAGTCATCATAAGTATATCCAGTTGACTTGTTGCCTTCTCTGATGCTGTTGTTTGTGGTGTTTCCGAAACCATTTCCTCTATAACTATTACTTTACCATTTTCCGGTAATGCTTTATAGCAATTTTTCAACAGTTTGATGCAATGTTCGTCGTCCCAATTGTGTATGATCCACTATAAAAATAAAACTCGATAAATAAGAAAATTTACATTTTAAAAAACTCGATAAATAATTAAATAAGATACACATTGTAGAAATTACCTTCAATAAAATGGCATCTCCAGTTGGAATCTTTTCAAACATATCTCCACTAATGTGTTGCAATCCTGAAACAAGAAAATAAAATAAAATGATTTGTTTTATTATAAATTGTCAGGAATTTATCAAAATTCAAGTGTAGTAAATACGTATTTTAAATAAGTTTCATTCAGATGCTTATTTCACGAATCTACACTACACTATATGTGGATCGTACCAGTCTCGGGCAGGGCATTGTTGATAACATGAGGCAAATCGAAGTTGATTCCGTTGATGGTTGGATACTTAGAAACAATGGCGTGTACAGTGTGACCAAGACCACCACCGACGTCAACAAGTTGATGAACGTCTTTAAAACCGTCGTATTTAGCAAGGATTTGTTTGAGGAGGATGCCAGACTGAATGCGCATTGTATCGTTGAAAGCGACGTTAAACTTTGAATCTATGGCAGCATACTCGTATGCGCTCATTCCATTCGCCATGTTGAATGGTACGCCTCCTTCGAGTATCCCATCCTTCAATTTGTACCTATAAGATTGACAGACATCTCAAACAATCAGTTTAAACTATTAATTGAGTTGATTTTTGGCGTGGATTTATACTAACCGGCTATTCAAAACCGCTTTTTGCAAACCCCAAGCCAGTAAGGGAGCAAGGGAAAGCCCATCTTCGTCAGGCAACAAGTGTTTGGAAGCAGCTGCAAGACCATACCGTCTCACAGACAATCCCGTATCATTATTACGAGAAACCGTGCAAGTCACCAACGAATAGGTGGCCAATAGACGCATCATGCGGTCTAGCATGGACGTTGTTACGTCGGGATTCTTGGTGGATAGCTTAGCAGCGATCTCTGCGGCTGTTAACTGAGCCCCGTCTCCTGCTCTCGCAATAATGCTCAGCAGATCAAGCTCGACAGTGGCGTTAAGTACGAAAGGCAGTATGGATGATCTTATTAACTGCTGCACGTATACGTAGCTTTGATCATCGTCGGTTTCATTTGCTACGCCGTTGGATGACGATGAACGAGTCATTTTGTTGCTAAAGGCTTTTCTTGAGTTTTTGATGTGATTTTTGAAAGGATGAAATGGTTTGGTTTGGTTTGGTTTTTATAGACTTATTACTTGTTCAATAGTGTCTGCCACATAAGAACAACAATGGGCCATTTTTTCTTCGTCTTATATAGTTTGTGTTATGACGGAAGCGTGAATGACTAACGTTGGGCACTTGGGCCTCTGCTCCTAGGGGTGAGCACGGATCGGATATCCGATCCAAACAGGTAGTTCGGATCGGATATCCAAACTCGAAATTTCTAAATTTTAATATCCTAATCCGATCCAAATATTTCGGATCAAAGGCGGATATTCATGTGGATATCCATATAGTATCATTGCATAAATAAAATGTTGATTTATTGTTAAATTTATCGTTATACCCGTTTATTTTTTTCTATTAAGTTCGATAATGTATTTTAAAGTATGATTGTATGAATATCTTCACATATCACATTATATTGCTTATATAATTATTAGTTATCTGCATTTTAGATTTAGCCACAATGTCCCGAACCCTAATTTTCGGATATTTTTCGGATATCAGATATCCGAAATTTCAACACTAAATATCCAACGGATATCCAATATCCATAAATTTCGGATACGGATATTTTGCTCAGCCCTATCTGCTGGCTGCTGCATCGGTGTCCACGGTCCATAATAGTATGATATTGTCCGCTTTGGGCCAAGCCCTTACGGATTTACACTTGGACTCCTTCCCAAAAGGCCTCATACTATAATATTTGGTGACCCTTTATATAGATGACCATTCACCTATTTTCCACCGATGTGGGACTTGGGTTGCACCATAACAGTTTGAAATCTCGTACGAAACCTTAAATTTAAGTAATTGGGTTCACATACCCGACACGAAATATAAATTTGGAGACACGTATCTAAATGGCCTATTTAATTACTTCGTATATATAAGTTAAATAAGTAGGGATTAATTGTCATAAATAATCCGAACTCGACCTTTTATTCCATAAATAATCCGAAATCGAATTAATCCACGAATAATCCGAAATATTAATGATGTATTCCAATAATAGATTGTATGACTTAATACTTGTTTAGCCGGTATTACTTTTTCACCTTTGACTATTTGACTTCCAAAAAGCCACTTTTTCATTTTTCTTCCCTTATTCGTTCCTTTTTCTTCACTAATTTCTTTCCCCTTTTTCTTTTTGTTAACCTAAATTGAAACCCAGAAAAATTGAGAACATTGATTTTTTTGATTTCAAACCCTGATTTCGATCGATTCTATAAAAAAAAAAACCACAAAGTCACAAAATTTGATAAAAAAATGAAGTAACTTTGTTGATTTCGTGAGTTGTTGTCCGAAGTTCAGTTGAAAAACTCGTGCTTTGAAGTCGATTGGTCACCAAGCAAGGGGTTTCGAACGTCGAAGACTATGACATCGGTAATTGACATCATTTGCTCCCCTTTTTTTCATTCTATTTTTGTTTACTTTGATAATTAACCCTAATTTGAGTTGAGAGGTTTAATTTTGTTTTCATTTTGAATATCGATAGGGAAATTGCTTTGTGACTTTGAAATTGTGGCATGGAGGATCATTTTCAAGTAGTGATTCGGGGTTGATGTGTTTGCACAAGACAGTGTGTCGGGAAGAATTTGAAGAATCTGAAGTTGACCTCATCTTCATAAGTTATACTTCACAAGTTATAATTACACCAAAAACAATTTTTAATGAAAAACAAGAAAAAAATATTGAAATAAAAAATTTTCAATTTTTTTTCCATTGTTGCTGTTTCACGTTGATAAAGAAGCAGGGAAGATGATTTTAAAGAAAAATAACAAAACTGGTCCCACCTTATTTAATTACCTTGAACTACCGGTAATAATTGACATAGGTCTATTATTGGAATACAACATTAATACCTCGGATTATTCGTGGATTAATTCAACTTCGGATTATTTATGGAATAAAAGGTCGAGTTCGGATTATTTATGGCAATTAATCCAATAAGGAGGTTAGGCTTATATATAATATTCCCTTCATTCATACTCCCTCCGCTTCGATGGTTTGTTTACGTTTACTTTATACACATTTATCAATGTGATGAGAGAGATAGAGAAAAAACTAATAAAATATTACTAAAAGTACAATGGAGGGCCCACTTTATCAAAATTAATACTTCTATATGTAATTGGTTAAAGTAGTAAGAGCCCACGATCATTTATGGAAATGTAAACAAATGACCCGTACATCCAAAAATAGAAAGTGTAAACAAATGACCGGGACAGAGGGATTATTTTTTTTTCCATTTGATATTGCACGTGGATTAAGAAACTTTTTTAAAATTTTTGAAAATTAATTATAAGTGGATTATATGATTAAATAATTCATATACACTAAATACTAAAATCATAAAAAGTAATTTATTAAATATAATGGATAAAAAAATATAAAAAAAATGTACTCCTCCCATTTTCTTTGATCTTCCCACTTGATTAAAATAATACACTCATTTAATAAACAAGTGGGAAGATCAAAAGAAATGAGAGGTTAGTACTCCGTAAGTGAATATATTTTTTCTCTTTAAAAAACTTGTGTGAAACAAAAATGAGTAAAGTAATTTGATACTCTCCCTGACTCCCTCCATCCAAGTCATTTTGGCATTTTGCTATGTATCCGTTTTTTAGACTATTCATTAAGTTTCATAATCTTTGAAATTTCTCCCAATAAGAGCAAATATAGTCAAGTACTCCTATGATTTCGTTTTATTCGTCAATATGAATATAAAATTAAATTCAATTTTCATACTGCGTATTAATATACGTGTTGCAAAATGTGCCTTGACATATACTCCGTATGTAATAGAGTGGCAAAATAACTTTAATAGAGAAGTATTCGCTTAAATTAGTTAAATACTTCCTCCATTTTAATAGGTTCTATACATTTGCTTTATGCACGTACATCAATACTCGTTTTGTTTCATTCATATCTTTGGTTTCGTATTCTTGAAAATTTTAACATTTTGATATTAATAATGTGTTCGATAAGACAATTAAAACAAGATCACACTTGACTGTTTTTTTTATTTGTATGTTAAAAGTTATATCGTAGATTCTACACACTTATGAATAGTGTCCAAAAAGTGAAACGTATAGAACCTGTTAAAATGGAGGAAGTGAGTTATAACGACTTACCGAGTACGTTTCAATATGTTTGACTTTTATTCAAGTTTGCTAAGTTTCCCAGGAAAAAAAATCACACAAATATATCACAAATGCAACGTAACGGAAATAAAAGTCATTTGATGGAAAACAAATTCAAAGTGTAAAATGCATTAATTAGTGGCTTTGAATCTGTGATTTCAAGTCGAATATGGTGGCTAACGTACGTATGTTGTTGAGGAAAATGCTACTCCGTATTTAATTAAGCTAGTTTTAATATTCATAAAATGTACGATAATTTTGTGTTTTTATGTTGCAGACTGTTGACCATCTTCATGGGCCGGCCGGGTCACGTCGAGGGCCATTTTTTTTAAGCCCTTACCAGCCCTTCAAAGCCCGGTTGGGCCTGCCAAAATCTAAGGGCCGGACCCGGGCTCAATTTTTAGAGCTCGGCCCTCTCAAGCCCGCAAAAAAAATTTAGAAAAGAAATAAAAATTAGAGGGCCCTCTCGGGCCCGCCAAAGGGCCGTGCAAGGACCCCATTTCAAAAGCCCGACCCTTTTAGGTCCGGCCTTCCCCCACCCAAGGGCCGTGCAAGGGCCTCCTCGCCTCCTCGGTGGAGCCCAGCCCTTGGTCACTTTAAATATCTTATTTCCTTACAAATCTTTTTACTCTTTGATATTATATTCCTTATACTTCTCTTAATGTTAAAATAGATTTTAAGTGCGTTAATATAAATATTGGTTTTTTTTTTCTTTAGTGTATGTATGGAATTGAATATCATAATTATGATTTCGAAAGTTCAAAAAATATTTAAAAAATAAAAAAACAAGTGAAATTACAATTAAATTCGATGACCAATCATAAAATGTACGGAGTATCTACATAACTGCATAAAGTATTTTAATTTAACTTGTATTTCAACAAATTTTTTTCACAATTTCTTGTGTGAGACGGGCCTAACGATAAATTTATCGTAAGTCCTCTCACACAAGGTAGTTACGAGTTAGTTTTTTTTTTCTTTTCTTGCTTGTGTCTTACGTTAATTATCGTTAGGCCCGTCTTTCAGGAGAACTACTGTATTTTTTTTAAGAGAAACAATGTCGATCAAATGATAACAAAAATCAACTTAAGATGTAAAGTATTGAAAATATCATAGATGTGACTATGTTTTGTAAAATTATGTAATAAACTGATAGTATGCATATAAGAACTTATTATTGTGGTCAGTCATTACCTTAGTCCTTAGGGTTGTGATAATATCATGTGTTTCTCCACGTAATGACGCATACAGGCCTAATTTTTTTTGGAAAATTAGAGTCATCATATTTTTCAAACCATTAATTTTTAATTTAAATGTTCTATATTGTAAAGCAGGTGAATTCTTTTCATTGTATCGGACTATCGGCTTGAATATGCAATTTTGATACGGAGTAATTATTTACATAATCTTCAATGTAACTATATTTTTTAATAATCACCTTCAACGTCAATATAATTTATCCAATTTATTTCAATTTTACATGTTAAAAAATCTAAAAAAATAAAGATAATTTTATATACAGTAGCGTTTTCAAAACAAATTTTTGAAATGTAAAACACAATCATTCTAAAAATTGACTTGAGAAATTTTATCATTCATGAATTTGTTAAAACTAATAACAATTATATAAGGGTATTAATTTTTCATATACGGATTTTACTCAAGTTATATATTTTTTTTCATTATTTTTCTCACCCTATCCTTTTTTACTCCAATAATATACAAAATTCTCTCTTTTTAATTTTCAAACAAATCTTAAATCAAATTCATTCAAATTTCTAACTTTTCAATTATGAACTTCAATAATAAATTCAATGAAGTAATAATTGTCTATTAATTTTAATTTTCTGTTTAGATTATTAAATTTTATTAATTTTTAATAAATTTGATATAATTTACATCAGAAAATTCATGGCTATGCTATGACTAAATTCACAAGAAATCAAAACATGGCACATGCGTTGACCAAACGTTGAACGCAATGCTCAACAACGAAGTTGCTCGAAAAGCTTCGACTACCCAATGATCATCCCTTCTAAGAATCGGGTCTGCCATGCTTACGGAACTGCCATGTTTGAAAACCATGAGACACGAGTCGCTGCCCATTCATAAACCCTAATTATAAATTATAATTAAATTTGTTAAAAATTAATACTAAAATTTAATAATTTAAACACAAAATTGAAATTAAAAGACAACTATTACTTGAATTTATTATTGGAGTTCATGATTGAAAAGTTAGAAACTTGAATGAATTTTATTTAAGATTTGTTAGAAAATTAAAAAGAGAGAACTCTGTATATTCTTGGAGTAAAAAAAGGGTAAAGTAGGAAAAAATAATGAAAAAAGTATATAATTTGAGTAAAATTCGTATATGAAAAATCAATTACGTTTATATAAAAGATTAAATATATAATAGTCAATAACATTACCATCTAACAAGTCAATAAAAGATGATTAAAGATATTTTTATAAGTTTGAAATGGTCAATCACAAATAATACTAAAAGTTGACTCGAAAAATTTTATAATTCGTGGAGTCGTCCACAGTAAGAATATTCTTGTGATAATTAGTCAATAGTATCAACTAACAAGTCAATAAAAGATTAAATATCTAATTGTTGTTAGTCCATCTATTTCTGATAAGTTCAAACAAATTAACAAATCGATCATACCTCAGTAATCATCATATTGTATGATAAAATAAATTTAGGAATGAAAAATTAAAAAAAAAAAATTTCTTAGATATAAATGGATGATAATTAGTGAGCCACTTGATACATGACATTTGATATTTTATATCCATAACTTTTAAAATTATCAATTTTTTAAGGCCTTAATTTTATAAAATAATACTTCATCCGTTTTAGTGAATTGTTTACAGTTTGACTTTTTTGTGGGGATTTGAAAAAAGTGTAAACAAATGACTGAGACAGAGAGAGTAGTGCATATATTAACATGAATTTAATAAAAATATAGTCAAGAAAAACAAATATTAAATATATAAAATCAAAAACAAAAAAGTACAATAAAAATAAATTGTTAAGAATTAGTGAATTATTGGATACATGACTTTTAATTTATTTATTTTTTCAATCTTAAATTTGGTATAATAATATTTCATGTCTTTTGAGGAAAAAAAAAACGGTAGATGTAAATCTTGTCTACGGAGTCCTATTTTAAATCAATAATAATCCCAACTCAAAATAATAATAATTGCAATTAACGCCCATTTTTCAAAAATAATCTAAACTCAAAATAATTCCAAAATAATCCCAATTATTGGAATAACTTTTTCTAGTTGGGATTATCCCAATTAATCCCAATTATTGGAATAACTCTTTCTAGTTTGGATTATTTTGGTATTATTTTGAGGGGGGATTATTCTTGTTACTTTTTCCTAAAAATTATAACTAAAAACTTGAATAAAGATATACGAAGTACAAATCAAAAGTAAAATTATTAAATATAAAATGATGATAATTCGTGTGTTCATTGATTATTACATTTGAAATATTGTTTTTTTTTTTGGATCTGAGAGAGACACAAGGCCATTACAACGGGGGAGGGGATTGAGCGCGAGACATAATGTTAGTCACTCCGTCACGATCACTGCGGAAACATCTTGATTACTTTTGAAATATTGTAACTATTAGGAAAACAAAAAATTTGGAGTTTATGAAATATACTCCGTATTCAATATATTTTGGTTATCTTATTTTATTGATAAGTTCAAAATAATTAAGGTAAGATGAACGTTTCGTATTATCATTTTAAATTAGGTTTTTTTTTTTCCAATAATAATTAAGAAAACTTGTTTATTGTAAGAAAATCTATACAAATTTGTGCACCGCCATGTGATTTTTAAGATTTAGCTTATTTTAACATAAATACTATCGAATATGGCTGATTTAAAGAGTACAAGAATTATTAATATCAAATTATAATTTCATATTTCCAGTAATAGACATAAATAAAAATTGCTTTAATACGATTGATATTACAATTTCATTTTTCTAATTTGAACAAAAACTAAATTAAAGCTTTCCAAAACACAAACATTGGAAGGAAATGGTCTACCAATAATAATATTATAAGAATTCTAACACGATGAAGTTATTTATAATCTTTTTTTTTTTTTTTATTTCTTCTACTCCGTATTTTACCATGTTTTATACATTTGATAAGTGTGTATTTTACCAATTGTGTACAATTAGTCACTTCCACTTTGTGATTTATTACTACTATTTTGTAATATTATTTACAAGATAGAGATTTATAAGTTGAAAAATTATCGTACAATCAATATGAATCGTGGTTTACGTGAAATAATGAAGATCAAATATGACACTCAGGTGAGATGAAGCATGTTGGACTTGGACAATTAAATAAATAATTGGGCTAAAAAGACTTGTTTTAAAGCCCAAATAGTAATGTAGCTTATAGGAAATTAAAAAGAACTCTATCATCTATATGACTTTACATCTTTCAGTTCTAAGAAGAGTTGATCAAATGCGGGTTCTGGTTTAGCATGATTTTTTGGCCTACGGATAAATAATTTAGCGGGTTTTGAACGAGTTTGTAAGTCGGGCCTTTGTAAATTCTTAAAAATATGTTGCCTAAACAACCCATTTTTTCGCGGCCGGACTCAATGGGCGAGGTAGTCTTGTGAGTTATGATCAACTTTAATTTCTAGGTGTGGTTTGGACACCCTAATAAAAAATTGGTGAATTTAAAATTCCCGTGAATTGATTACTTTTGTTTCGTTGCTTAAAATCATGTGAATTGAGTTTTTCTATAAATTGTGAAATTCTCGACAACAAACTGAGTAATTTATTGTCAATTAGCACATGAATTTAATTCCTACTATTGAACCAAACACATTCTAAAAAGGAAAATTTACCATGAATAATCCATCCTATGGGTGGTCTTCCAAAAATAAACTCATCTTTGTTTAATCCCACAATAAACCAACCTATTACTTTGTTCTTCTTTAAATAGACCGGGTCACCTGCTACTTGTACAACAGGTCACCATCTTCTTTATCAAACTAAACCCACATTTATACCATCTTCTATCACCATTAACACTACCTCTATCTCCACCATTGACCACCTCCACCACTATTGACCTTTCTCAACCACTCCAAGCACAGCCACAACTACCACCATCACCATTAAAATTGTCTCGGCCGAGAAACACTCATACAAACTATGACGGTCTCATAAGACCTTCCTCACCTCCTCAAAGCAGGGGAAAACTTCAGCTCGAAGCTCGACATTTTAATCAAAACTGAAAACACCACCAAAAATCGACCATGTGCTGTACCACCGAAAATCGACCATGTGTTTCCTCTCATTTTCACCGAAAAACTTCATGGTCACCGGTGCTGCACCAGCCTACCTCCGACCTCTCTTTCCCACCATTAATATCACCCCTCATTGATGGCACCCTTCATCTCCATCTCCATCAAAAACACCTTCCATTAAGAGCATCCTCCATCACCAACCTTGACCGCCTCTCTCACCACCGCCCTCCACGACTTTACCATTGACCCCCACCCTACACACCACTGACCACCTCTCCATCAAGAATGTAGTGATCATCCGCCCAATTTACGGTGATTTGTGGCGGTGGCCGTGGCCGTCGGCCGGCGCCACAGTGGCACGTGGGATGGAGGTAGTGGTTTTTTAGCAGACGAGACGGTGTTGGTGATTTGCTTCAATTAGTGGAATTTATGGAAATAATGGTCCTGCTCTTGATTGTCACTATTTTGTTTATCGATTTAGGAGAGTTATTTAGAGGTAAATTTTCAATTGGATGATGAAGAAAGGGTAGAAAGTTGATTGGGTTGGGAGATTAAAGAGTGATTAAAAAGTGAATTATAATTTTGTATTGATGTTGATTATTTTGGTGGATGGTTGAAGATGATGTAATTTGTCAAAAAAAATAAAAATAGTCAGATATTGTTCTTGAGCTATGGGGCTTAAAAATGGTGGAAGCTTTATTGTAAGAGGGAGGAAGAAGATGAGAACTTAAAAATGGTGGAAGTTTTATTTTAAAAGAGGGGAAGAGTGTGACTTGCATTTGCAGGTAATTAGCAGGTTAAATTTTGGGTGAGTCTATTGAAGGAAGAAGGATGTCAAACTTGGGTTTATTGTTGGATTAAAAGTAGGATGGTTTATTTATGGAAGATGGCTCATAGGATGGATTATTGTTGGTAAATTTTCCTTCTAAAAAACAATTTAAATTATTACTAAGTACTTTTTTTTTTTTTTTTTTTTTTAATTCATGAGAATTTAATTGCTAGATGACAACTAAACTACACCTAGTTTACAATAGTTTACACATTAGTTTTAATTGGTTTTAGGTGCAGGATATATAAAAAGTTTCTTATTTAGGTTCTTTCGTTTTACATACCGATATTTTTACTCAAGATTATATTTTCTTTTTCCTTTCTCTTTATGTTTTGATGTTATTGCTATTATTTTTTATTTTGTTTACGTAATTTGTGATAGTTAATTTTAAGGTTTATATCATCTCTAAATAATAAATATAATGAACGAACAATAATAACAAAAATAATTATTATAATGCATGAGGAAGCACAAAATCATTACAATTTCGGGAGCATGAATTCAATTTCGGGACTACCTACTATCCACGATACCTTAGTAAAACATCATTGTTAGATATATGCCTTGAATCTGTCTGTTGCCACTTCGAGTGACTATTCGGGGGTCTCGCTGCCCGGTTTCATATGCTTATCATACCATCTGAAATCTGTAATCTGAAAACTCCTCTCAAATTAATAAAACTCTCTCCCTTCCGCCCTGTGGACGTAGCTAACACGACGTTAGTGAACCACGTAAATCTGTGCGTTCTTTCTTTGTTGTTCGTTTTTCTCTTTACTCTTTGCTTCTGTTACAACAATCATTTTAATAAATTCCCTATTTTTATTTTGAAAGCTCCATGATCCAACTATTGTAAACACAACAACTAAGTACAATGTGAGTAAAACCAGCTGCTTTTGCAAGTGTTAGAATTGTTTAAGCAGCAGGTCGGTGGTTTAAGGTAATATTAAACACGATCTTTATCGTTCAAATTGTCTGCAACATTTGCAATTTTATTGAATAGCTCTTATTTATTCGTGCTGAACGATTACATAAACGAAGGGGGACAGCCCAAAAAATTTCGCCAATAATAGGGATGACTTGTTTACATTTTAGTGATCAATCTTCGTGCTTAATTACTCCGTATTTAACAACTAAAAAATTGCTAGATGCTTAAATAAAAGGGCGCACAAAGTAGCGGGTATGGACCTTTCCATTTGTTGAAAAGAAATGGACATCTATTTCTTATTAACGGTTGTGATCGGATCTTGTGAAAATCTAAGGGTTATAATTATTTGATAAGAATAATGTTTTAATGAAGGAGAGAAAAAATATATTAAAATATTAATGTATTAGAGAGAAAATGGAGAGAAAGAAATGAAGAGGACCCAAATTACAAAGTAGCCTAGAGCGTCCTAACCATGTAATATGATCGTTTTTACAAGTGGAAAAAAAAAATTGCTCAAGCAAACAAGAAAGCGTAAGGAGTACGTTACAAATCACACTAGTGTTTTCAAAAAAGAAGAAAAAAAAAAAAATATTAGCTGTTTTAGGTCCCGTTTAGTTGCACAAATTAGCTAGCTATTTGATTAGCTAGCTTATTTGACCAGTTAGCTGTTTTGACAAAAATTTCAGCTACCTGTTGTGTTTGGTGAGGGCTGACTGGTAATATTTCAGCTAAGTGAAAACTTATTTCAATGTTTGAAATAAAAAATCTTGAGTAGGCTTATTAAAAATAAAATTTGAATTCTGAGTTTGTTTCTTATTATTATACCCTTATAATTTTATCCATAAAATAAAAATCATGTCCTTTTATGTCAATTAATTTATTTCACACTACAAGAAATATGAAATCGGGCGACTGTATTTGTCGACTGAACATTATAGTCGCCAAATTGGCGACCAAAAAAATAATCGGGCGACTAAATATGGTCGCCAAATTTGGCGACCACACCTTTTTAAAATTTTTAATATCAGCCAAATTGGCGACCGAAAAAACACAATTGGCGACAGTGTTTCGGTCGCCAATTTTGGCGACCAAAAAGGTTTCAGTCGCCAAATTAAGTGGCATTCTGACCTTCCCTACCCTTGTTTCGTTTGCCGTACTCGTTTCCCGATTAAAAAAAAACCCCAAATCCCATTAAACCACCCCACCCCCACCCCGTCACTTACCACCCCTTGCACCGGCAACCGCCACCTCCGCCGCCGTCACTTACCACGAGCTAGCCGTCACTTACCACCGCCACCGTCACTCTCTCCTCAGAAATCAATTTGGGTATTTTTTTTTAATTTCAAACTTTAAATTTGTTTAATTTGTTTTTTAATTTATAAATTTTGATGCTACATTTGGTTGTTGTTATTTGTTGTTGTTTTTGTATTAAATTAATTAATTTTACTTAGGGTTTGAAGTTGAATTATAATGTTAGGGTTTTAGAGTTGATTTTAGTTGAATTAGTTGTAGTTGAATTGATTTTGATGTTGCATTTGGTTGTTGTTATTTAAGTTGAATTAGTTGTAGTTGAATTGATTTAGTTCAATTATAATGTTAGATCCAAGTCTCCAGTACGTGTGCAAGGTTTATCTACGATGAGCTTATTAAGGTTCGCAAGATACAATCGTACTACTTAATTGAAATATGTATGCATGAAGTGTTGATTTCCTGTCATTTAATGTAGATGTGCCATCGATTGTCTAGTTCATGAAGCTGCGGCGTTTTCCGATCTGAGAAAGCGTATGGATGATGTTATTAATAACTTTCTCACGAGAAGGCCTTGACTGCGAGAGGAGATGATTGGGCACATTATCGAAATGGAGGTATTGGGCTGTGAAGATTGTGCTTATTTAACTCGAAATTTCGTTATAGCTTGAAGTCAATGTGCCGAGATTATGTTGCTCTCCTAACTTGCACAGTTGATTTCTCGGTTGCATATATTATCCTTTTTGTTCGCCCACTGTCTTTGCTCAGAATTTGCACTTTGTAGTTGCTTTCGTTTGGTTATCTTTTCAATATCGTAATTACTATGCGTATTGCATATTTGCATCCTTACTCCTTACTGGCCCTAGTTTGGCATAAATGTTGTCTTTCAACTGGTACAACATGATGGTGTTTATCATTGTGTACATGGGTAGTTTTTAGTATGTTCACCGTGGGAAACTTTTACCAATCATTTTATTAAAAGGAAAGTTGTTGTGATTATGATTATGATTATGACTATGCTAATTCCTACTTCCTACGACACGATTTATATTGCAGCTTGCTATCACTTTAGAACAGATAGTTCTAATTTCCTTGAACATGCTATGTTGTATTTTGTTGGCAACTTCCCTGCCCATTGTATTTTGTTGGCAACTTCATTGTGGTTGTCTTTATTATAGAACATACGTCCACCTTCAGCAGATGGGGAAAAAGCTACTCGTCCTGGTAAGAGAATCAAATGTTCTGTGATAAACTATAATTACGTAGACTTGGAATAAGTTATGTGGTTCTGATCTACGATTTCTAGACAGGAGGTGCAACTAATTCTAGTTGGGGGATTTCCTCTATTTTTGGTGTTGCTGACAATCACACAGCACCTAAAGAAACCTCTATTTCTAAATCGTTTAATGAGCATGTTCATCCCTTGGAGCATTCAGTTTCGATGATACATTTGACAGAGGTAAGTTATTTATCTGTGATAGTCACTTCTCTTAAGTTTCATCACTTTCTCAACTCCGGATTAATTTTATATGTATTATGTTTTGAAGCCCCCGTCAGTATTGAGGCCTACGGAGAGTCACCACAGGTGAAGCAATTGAAATCATTGTCACCAAGCTACCATCAAGTCATACTTCGACATCGTCAGGAATAATGTGGAGGACGCTGTGCCTAAGGCAATCATGCATTTCCTGGTGAGATCTTGTGTATCTATGTGAATTGATTTAGTTCAATTATGCTGCCCCGATTTTCTACGAACCGCCTCGTGGACGTCAATCCTCGATGAGTAAACAAAGTTACGTGCCGGGGATGGTGTCTCAACTCCAAACTCAACTTCAAAACGAGCGAGAACAAAATGCCGCCCGTGACGAGCAAATGCGACAAATGCAAGAGCAAATTCAATTGATGCAAACCCTTTTTGCCTCTTGTAACCCAGGGTTTACTCCACAAAATCCGGATCCTCGTGATCCTAACAATGAAGGTGGTAGTGGCGCAGCGTCTAGTTTTATGGTGTCATAAACCTTTTAGTATTTAGTGACGGAATATATATATAACAACAGTTTGAATGACTATTGTTGTCGTGTTGGTTTAATGATTATTGTTGTCGTGTTGGTTGAATTTTGATTGATAATGCAGGATTTGGTTGAATTTTGATTTATAACGTAGGATTTGGGGAGTGCAAATGACAATTTTCGTATTATATAAAACAGAAATTTTGGTCGCCAAATTTGGTGAAAAAAAAAAAAAAAAAGATGAATCAGACAATTGGCGACCAAAAAATGGATTTGGAGACCAAATTTTGGTCGCCAAATTTGGTGAAAAAAAAAAAATGAATCAGAAAATTGGCGACCAAAAAATGGATTTGGAGACCAAATTTTGGTCGCCAAATTTTGGAAAAAAAATAATAAAAAAAAAATGAATCAGATAATTGGCGACCAAAAAATGGATTTGGAGACCAAATTTTGGTCGCCAAATTTGGAGACTGAATCTGTGGTCGCCAAATTGGCGACTGTGTTTTGGTCGCCAATTTTGGCGACTGACGTCACCTTCAGTCGCCAAATTATGTTTTTGGCGACTACTGTCAGTCGCCAAATTTTGGCGACCAAATTTAGTCGCCCGATTTTTTTTTGGCGACTAAGCTGGGCGACTGTGTTTTGGCGACTAATTTCAGTCGCCTTTTGTATTTGGCGACTGGATTTAGTCGCCAATTTTGGTCGCCCGAGAGCAGATTTCTTGTAGTGTCAGTTATTATTTGATCACAGTTTCTCAAACAATATAATTAATTTATTCCTTGCTCGATCTGTTATTTTTATTATCTTTTCAATTTATTTATCTTTTCACTTTCAATACTTTTTTCAATTTTACCTTTCAAATTTAGTTTTCCCAAACAAAACCTTATACTCTGTGTTAACTTTTATGTTATATTTGTATTGTAAATGTAACACTTGATTGTCGGAAATAGTTAAATAATGTAGCTATTTTGTAAAAAAAAAAAAAAAAAAACAAACAAACTTGGGCTACGTTACAATGCAATGTTGAGACCAAAATAAACCAAATGTACTTATAACACCCAAGTCAATAATGTAAAACATACCCTACAAATTTAAGGATAACAGATCTACTCCAATAGTAGATTTTGTTGTTCTTGTAAACGCAATATGTATAATCCAATTATTAAGAGAAACGACTCCATTTAACTTTTCAAAAAGGCAATTTTCATACATTACTACTATAAACTTAACAAATACTCGTAACTAATAGAAACGGAAACAACTATTTTGATGCCTGAGAAGGCACATGCTACTACAACTGGGAGTCGGACGAATCAAGAGTTCTGGTTCACAATACGTACGTAAAAACATCATACGTGACCGTCGTTTTATTTCGAAAGCTCTATTATCCATGTATTGTAAACACAACAACAAAGCACAATGTGGGTAAAACCAGCTGCTTTTGCAAGTGCAATATATTCTTCTTTAGTTCTCTCCATTCCATTTAACATTTGAGTCATCATAAGTATATCCAGTTGACTTGTTGCCTTCTCTGATGCTGTTGTTTGTGGTGTTTCCGAAACCATTTCCTCTATAACTATTACTTTACCATTTTCCGGTAATGCTTTATAGCAATTCTTCAACAGTTTGATGCAATTTTCGTCATCCCAATTATGTATGATCCACTATAAAAATAAATATAAATAACTTAGGACATTTCACGCCATAAGAAAATTTACATTTTAGAAAACCCGATAAAATTAAATAAGATACACATTGTAGAAATTACCTTCAATAAAATGGCATCTCCAGTTGGAATCTTTTCAAACATATCTCCACTAATGTGTTGCAATCCTGAAACAAGAATATAAAATAAAATGATTTGTTCAGTATTGTTTTATTATAAATTGTCAGGAATATATCAAGTGTAGTAAATACGTATTTTAAATAAGTTTCATTCAGATACTTATTTCACGAATCTACACTAAACTATATGTGGATCGTACCAGTCTCGGGGAGGGCATTGCCGACAACATGAGGCAAATCGAAGTTGATTCCATTGATGGTTGGATACTTAGAAACAATGGCTCGAACAGTGTGACCAAGACCACCACCAACTTCGACAAGCATATGAACGTCTTTAAAACCATCGTATTTGGCAAGGATTTGTTTAATTTGGATGGTAGAGTAATTGCGCATAGCATCGTTGAAAGCAGCGTTAAACATTGGATCGATTGCTGCATACTCGTATGCACTCATTCCATTGGCCATGTTGAATGGTACGCCTCCTTCGAGTATCCCATCCTTTAATTTGTACCTATAAGATTGATAGCCGTCTCAAACTATCAGTTTAAACTTTTAATTGAGTTGATTTTTGGCGTGGATTTATACTAACCGGCTATTCAAAAACGCTTTTTGCACACCCAAAGCCATTAAGGGAGCAAGGGAAAGTCCATCTTCATCAGGCAACAAGTGTTTGGAAGCAGCTGCAAGACCGTACCGTCTCCCTGACAATCCCGTATCATTATTACGAGAAACCGTGCAAGTCACCAACGAATAGGTGGCCAATAGACGCATCATGCGGTCTAGCATGGACGTTGTTACGTCAGGATTCTTGATGGATAGCTTAGCAGCGATCTCTGTGGCTGTTAACTGAGCCCCGTCTCCTGCTCTCGCAATAATGCTCAGCAGATCAAGCTCGACAGTGGCGTTAAGTACGAAAGGCAGTATGGATGATCTTATTAACTGCTGCACGTATACGTAGCTTTGATCATCGTCGGTTTCATTTGCTACGCCGTTGGATGACGATGAACGAGTCATTTTGTTGCTAAAGGCTTTTCTTGAGTTTTTGATGTGATTTTTGAAAGAATGAAATGGTCTGGTTTGGTTTATATAGACTTACTTGTTCAATAGTGTCTGCTACATAAGAACGACAATGGGCCCTTTTTTCTTCGTCTTAAATAGTTTGAAATCTCGTACGAAACCTTAAATTTGACCCACATAACTTCAATTATATGATGCGATATACGGAGTATCATATATGTAGTTGTTAGGTAAGACAAGTTTTTCAGCTTTTAATTGTAGGAAAATGTACACGGAATTACACATGATACCTTATGCTCGAGGTTTGTTCATATAGTACCCCTAAACTTTGTGTTGATGTGTCCAATATACCTTTTTTCTAACCAAAAACATGACTATTGGGCATAATATTAACAAACTTACTAATACCTGGCTGATAAACGTTTGATCGACTTTTGATTAGAAAAGGGCATATTTGCACCTTCTTCATTAAAATCAAGGCCGTCAAGTTTTTTGTTAGAAAAATGACATGTTGGGCACATAAACATCAAGTTTAGGGGTACTATATGAATAAACCTCAGAAATAAAATATCATACTCCCTCCTCATCACAATGTTTATCACATTTAGTTTATACACGGTCTCCAACGTCATAGTTTGACCGTCTTTTTCTTTGGCTATAGTTGACGTTTTTCGTTGAAAATATAATTTTTGGAAAGATGTTTTAACGACGAATGTGAATATCCTATTGCTATATTCTCATTATTTATACATTTTAAAATATTGACGGTCAAACTTTTAAAAGTTTGACTCTCAAAAAGGTAAATGTGATAAACATTGTGATGATGAGGGAATATGTAATTTGATAAAGTTTAAGGGTACATACAAAATATCTCTAACTAAAATGAGAAATGACAAGCCAAGGAGTAGCTAACAATTGTTCAACAAGGCCATTGCACAACTAATACCATTGTGTTGCTACCTTGTGGGGCTGCTGTACGGCCCATGAGCTTGCCTTGGTCTGCGGTTTAAAGTTTGAAGTTTTCTGAAATTTCCGTAAATTTTAATAAGTTTAGTCGATTTTAAGTAATACTTCGTGGGACATTTGAAGTTTTCTTAGAGTTGGTAAAAGTGACGCGACACAAATAAACAACACGAATTTAGTGAGTCTGGACATGATGCGATAAACCATTATTTAAGTAATTGGGTTCACATACCCGACACGAAATATAAATTTGGAGACGCGAATCTAAATGGCCTATTTAATTACTTCGTATATATAAGTTAAATAAGTAGGTTAGGCTCATATATAATACTCCGTATTCCCTTCATTCACATTTTTTTCCATTTGATATTGCACGTGGATTAAGAAACTTTTTTAAAATTTTTGAAAATCAATTATAAGTTGATTATATGATTAAAATAATTCATATACACTAAATACTAAAATCATAAAAAGTAATTTATTAAATATAATGGATAAAAAAATATAAAAAGAATGTAAGTGAATATTTTTTTCTCTTTAATAAACTTGTTCGAAACAAAAATGAGGAAAATATAGTGAAATTTTCTTTTAAGAAAGTGAAAAGAAAAAAGAGGGGAATGAAGGGAGTAATATTATACAAGTATTATATACTCCATATTGTTTAATTGAGTCTTAGTACAACTACTCCCTCCGTTCCGGTGATTTGTTTACAATTTGACTTTTTTATGAGGGTGATTTAAGGAAAGTGTAAACAAATGATTGAGACATGGAGAGTATTTTCTTTCAAAATTCAAAATATCAAGTAAAAGATTACTCCGTACTACTCCTTCTATAATGGAAAAGTCTCATTGCCTTTTGCACAAATATTAAGGAAAATGAAAAATTTAAGAGTTATTGCTAGTTTGGTTAAATGAGGTCCATTTTAAGAGATAAAGTGTGTGGTTATTTTGATAAAATGAGTATATGAGTAAGGGTAAAAATAATATTTTTATTGTTAAAGAATAAAGATTACTATATACTCGTATAGAATGAGGTTAAATGGTGAAATTGCAAAAACAAAGAAAGTGGGGATAAATGAGTGAAATAGAGGGAGTATTTAATTTTTTGACCGCTTTTTCCAACATAACTCATCAATTATTAAATTAACATTAATTTTTGGTTATCGTTGTTGATGTAGATGTGTTTGTGTTCGGTGTTCATGCCTGGATTTCAATTTGATACTCTCCCTCCACTCAAGTCATTTTGCTATGTACTCTGTATTCATTTTTTTAGACTATTCATTAAGTTTCATAATCTTTGAAATTTCTCCCAATAAGAGCAAATATAGTCAAGCAAGTACTCCTATGATTTCGTTTTATTCGTCTATATGTATACGGAGTATAATATTAAATTTAATTTTTATACTGCGTATTGATATACGTGTTGTAAAATGTGTCTTGGCAATTTGGCATGTGTGTAAAAGAGTAGCAAAATAACTTTAATAGTGAAGTATTCGCTTAAATTAGTTAGTCCCTCTATTTCAGTCATTTGTTTACACTCCTCTCAAATTTCCATCACAAAAAAGTGAAACTGTAAACAATTCACTAGAACAGAGGGAGTAAATAAGTTACTCCGTATACCGAGTACATTTCAATATGTTTGACTTTTATTTGTTAATATAGCACAGTATTCAAGTTTGCTAAGTTTCCCAAGAAAAAAAAGCCCTCTGTTGTTTTCATCACACAAATACTCGTACATCACAAATGCAACGTAACGGAAATAAAAGTCATTTGATGGAAAACAAATTCAAAGTGTAAAATGCATTAATTAGTGGCTTTGAATCTGTGATTTCAAGTCGAATATGGTGGCTAACGTACGTATGTTGTTGAGGAAAATGCCATTTAATTAAGCTAGTTTTAATATTCATAAAATGTACTCCGTATGATAATTTTGTGTTTTTATGTTGTATACTTATACACCCTCTGTCTCAGTCATTTGTTTACACTTTTCTCAAATTTTCCTTACAAAAAAATCAAACTGAAAAAATTAAACTGTAAACAATTTACTAGAAAGGAGGGAGTAATTGACTTTTAAATATCTTATTTTCTTACAAATCTTTTTACTCTTTGCTATTATATTCCTTATACTTCTCTTAATGTTAAAATAGATTTTAAGTGCGTTAATTTAAATATTGGTTTTCTTTTTTTCCTTTAGTCTATATATGGAATTGAAAATCATAATTATGATTTCGAAAGTTCTAAAAATATTAAAAAAAATAAAAAACAAGTGAAATTATAATTAAATTCGATGAGCAACCATAAATGTATCTACATAACTGCATAAAGTATTTTAACTTTTATTTCAACATTTTTTTTAAAACAATGTCGATCAAAGATAACAAAAATCAACTTGAGATGTAAAGTATTGAAAATATCATTGAGGTCTTTAGTCCTTAGGGTTGTTGTTGACTTGTTGTTGAGCTGACTTTTTTCTATTATATCGAGCCTAAGGTTCTGAGGTCTCACGTTCGATCCCCACTCGCTACACAATTAATTGACAATATCATATGTTTCTCCACGTAATGACGCATACATGCCTAAATTTATTTGAAAATTAGAGTCATCATTTTTTTCGAACCATTAAAATTAAATTTAAATGTTTTATATTGCAAAGCATGTGAATTCTTTTCATTGTATCGGACTATCGGCTTGTATTCTGCAATTTTGATAATTATCTATACATAATCTTCAATCTTCAATGTAACTATATTTTTTAATAATCACCTTCAACGTCATTATAATTTATCGAATTTATTTCAAGTATACATGTTAACATATCTAAATCAAGTAAAGATAATTTTATATAGCGTTTTCAAAACAAATTTTTGAAATGTAAAACACAATCATTCTAAAAATTGACTTGAGAAATTTTATCATTCATGAATTTGTTAAAACTAATACTTCGTAAGTCAATAACATTACCAACTAACAAGTCCATAAAAGATTTTTTTTTTGTACACAACAAGTCAATAAAAGATGATTAAAGATATTTTTATATAGAGTTTGAAATGGTCAATCACAATTATACTAAAAGTTGACTCGAAATTTTTTATCAACAAGTCAATAAAAGATCAAATATTTATTTGTTGGCTGTCCATCTATTTCTGATAAGTTCAAACAAATTAAAAAATCGATTATACCTCAGTAATCATCATTTTGTATGATAAAATAAAATAAATTTAGGAATGAAAAATTAAAAATAAAAATTTCTTAGCTATAAATGGATGAGAATTAGTGATCTGAGCCATTTGATATTTTGATACATGACATTTGATATTTTATATCCATAACTTTGAAAATTATCAATTTTCTAAGGCCTTAATTTTATAAAATAATAGTGCATAGATTAACATGAATTTAAAAAGAATATAGTAAAGAAAAACAAATATTAAATATATAAAATCAAAAACAAAAAGTACAATAAAAATAAATTGTTAAGAATTAGTGAATTATTGGAAACATGACTTTTGATTTTTTTTTTTTTTTTTTTTTTTTCAATCTTAAATTTTACTACGTATATAATAATATTTCATGTCTTTTGACTATGTTTTGACTTTTGAGAAAAAAAAAACGGTAGATGTAAATCTTGTCTACTATTTTAAATCAATAATAATCTCAACTCAAAATAATAATAATAACAATTGCAACTAGCATCCATCTTTCAAAAATAATTCCAACTCAAAATAATTCGAAAATAATCTCAATTATTGGAATAACTCTTTCTAGTTGGGATTATCCCAATTAGGGATGTCAGTGGGGCGGGTCGATGCGGATACCGCCCCGCATCCGCCCCAGTGAGGGTGGAGGTAGGACGTAGATTAGTGGGTCGTGGAGCGGAGGTAGGAGCGAAAATTGACCTCCGCCGCGGGTCGTGGGGCGGAGGTGGATTCAATTTAAACTCCGCCCCGTCCCCGCCTCGTCCCGGCCACCCGCCCCGCTCCGTCCCCGCCCCGCCGCCTATATACACACACATGAAATTTTAATTTTAAATAAAGTAACAATAAAAAATAGGCTAAAAAAAAGTAGTGAAAGTTGGACTTGGACTGTTAATTCTTGAAGTCTAATTTGATGTTAACATTGAATTGGTATTTTGTATGTGTTTTTTCTATCTTTCTTGAATTTTTGACGTCGGATTTTGTTATTCCATGGGGCGGGTGGGACAGGTCTGGGGCGGGTCCGGGGCGGTTGATGGGGGCGGGTGGAGGTTTAAACTTTGCCCCGTTAGGCGGGTGGTGGAGGAGGGAATGTCATCCGCCATGGGTGATGGGGCGGGTGTGGAGGTTAATTTTTGTTCGCAGATGCGGAGGTAGGGGACCCTTCCTCCGCCTCCGCCCGCCCCGATGACATCCCTAATCCCAATAATTACAAGATAATCCCAATTATTGGAATAACTCTTTCTAGTTGGGATTATTCTGGGATTATTTTAAATGAGGATTATTCTTGTGAAAATTTCCTAAAAATTATAACTAAAAAGTTGAATAAATATATAAAAATCAAAATTGAAATTATTAAATATAAAATGATGATAATGCGTGTGTTCATTGATTATTACTTTTGATTTTTTTTTTTTTTTTTTGTCTGAGTGAGACACAAGGTCATTACAACGAAGGAGGGGAGATTCGAACCTGGGACTTAATGCTCAGGGTACCTCCGTCCCGATCACTAGGCCAGAACATCTTCGGTTACTTCTAAAATATTGTACCTTATTAGGAAAACAAAAAATTTGGAGTTATGAATTATATTCAATATATTTTGGTTATCTTATTTTATTGATTAGCTCAAAATAATTAAGGTAAGATGAACGTTTCGTATATCATTTTAAATTTCTTTTTTTCCAATAATAATTAAGAAATTGTTTATTGTATGAAAATCTATATAAAATTGTGCACCGCCATGTGATTTTTAGGATTTAGCTTATTTTAACAGAAATACTATTGAATATGGCTGATTTAAAGAGTATAAGAATTATTAATATCAAATTATAATTTCATATTTCCAGTAATAGACATAAATAAAAATTACTTTAATACGATTGATATTACAATTTCATTTTTCTAATTTGAACAAAAACTAAATTTAAGCTTTCCAAAACACAAACATTGGAAGGAAACGGTCTACCAATAATATTATTATAAGAATTCTAACATGATGAAGTTGTTTATAATAATCTTTTTTTATTTCTTCTATTTTACCATGTTTTATACATTTGATAAGTGTGTATTTTACCAATTGTGTACAATTACTCACTTCCACTTTATGTTTATCAGTTATCTCAACATTTTTAGTATATTTTATATAATATTTTTTCTTTTTGTGATTTATTACTACGATTTTGTAATATTATTTACAAGATAGAGATTTATAAGTTGAAAATTTATCGTACAATCAACATGAATCGTAAGAGGGTGAAAAACAGTACCTCCAAAAAAAAAAAAAATGATAAATATTGAAGAAGCACGTCTTTTTGCAAAGGAGGGTCTTTCCCATGGTAAAATAATAACAAACAAAATAATAATATTATTAGTAATAATAAATACAGTAGTTCTCCTGAAAGACGGGCCTAACGATAATTATCGTTAGACACAAGCAAGGAAAAAAAAAAACCTAACTAATAACTACCCTTGTGTGAGAGGACTAACGATAAATTTATCGTTAGGCCCGTCTCACACAAGAATTTGTGTAATAAATAATATAGAAGAATCTTGGGAGATGATCTTAGTGTCTTGGGGTTTGGTCGTTTGGATGTTGAATGGTTTCTCTAAGTGTCTCGGATGATGTGTTATGGGTTTTTGTTTTTTTTACGTTTGACCGAGTTGTTGGGGTGCGGTTTGTTGGTGGATGTGGCTGGTTTAGCGGTGGTTTTAATCTTCTGATTTATAACGAATGTATGAAACGTTAAGGGTGTCCTGTCTCTTAACTCTTTTGCTCTTGGTTTTGGTTCTTAGTCCAAACAAGATAATATTAATAATAATAATTATTATTATAATTGTTACGGATTGGGGTGTCCTGTCCTTAATTTCGTGGTGGGTTTTTTATATGGTTTCAATAAGCATGCGGAAGGCATTAGTGCTTTGTATGTATTCGGTTTGGGGATCTTTTTCCATGATTGTGGTCTGGAGTTTGCTTCGTTTGTGTTCGGTTTTGGTATGTTTCGTTTGTGGAATGCTTTCCACAACGATTGTGGCCAGGAGTTTGGTTGAAGAGCATGGTCCTCGAAGGTCTAATTGGTTGCGGTTCTTTTCGGTTTACTATTCTTTTGGGTGTAGGCCTGTAGGGTTAGATCACCAAGATGTAGGAGTGTATACTCCATTAGAGGCGAACTTTGCTTTGCTTCTCCCCTTAAATTTCTACGCTTTTATGACGTAAGTATGTCTTGTTCTCGTCACCCATTGCTTCAGAAGTTGAGATGGCCACAAGAAGACATCAGCGCTTTTTATACGGTTGAAGACAATGCTCGTGCCCAACTTTCCGTACTCCACCTACCTGTTTTGGCTACCGAATGCAGTCCTGATCTTTTAGTAGTAATAGTTACCTATGAATTTGTATGCGGTTTATGTTGTATTTGTATTGTATTTGTAATACCTGACTTTTTCGGTCAGGAGACATTATTGTAATACAAATATACTCTTGCCAAAAAAAAAAAAATTAAAAATAAAAAAAATCAACATGAATCGTGGTTTACGTGAAATGATGAAGATCAAATATGAGACACAGGTGAGATGAAGCATGTTGAGTTGGACAATTAAATAAAGGGTTAATTGAATATAACCTCCTTTTATAACACTTTTTTTCAAAATAACCCCCTTATATGTTATTTTTATAACATAACCCCCTTTTAAGACATTTTTGTTTCTAAATCACCCCCAAAGTCGAAATATGCTACTTAAAAATGGTATATTCACACCCTTAAACAAGGATTTCTCAAAAGGTGTCGACATATTTTAGACATTGGTGGTTGTAACTTGAAAATGAGATACCCTATAATGTCTTTAATTGCGATTTTTAAGTAAGAAAATTCGACGTTGGGGGTGATTTAGAAAGAAAAATGTCTTAAAAGGGGGTTATGTCATAAAAATAACATATAAGGGGGTTATTTTGAAAAAAAGTGTTATAAAAGGGGGTTATATTCAATTAACCCTTAAATAAATAATTGGGCTAAAAAGACTATTGTTTTTAAGCCCAAATAGTAATTTAGCTTATAGGAAAATAAAAAGAACTCTAATCATCTTTATGACTTTACATCTTTCAGTTCTAAGAAGAGTTGATCAAATGCGGGTTTTGGTTTAGCATTATTTTTTTGCCCACGGGTAAGTGGTTTAGCAGATTTCGAACGAGTTTGTAAGCCGGGCCTTTGTTAACTCTTAAAAATGTGTTGCCTGGACCCATTTTTTTAGGCCGGACTTAATAGGCGTGGTAGTCTTATGATCAACTTTAATTTCTAGGTGTTGTTTGGATACCCTAATAAAAATTGGTGAATTTGAAATTCCCGTGAATTGATCACCTAATAAATTTTTTGTTTGGTGGCTTAAAGTCACGTGAATTGAGTTTTTCTATAGATTGTGAAGTCCTCGACAACAAACTGAGTAATTTATTGTCAATTAGCACATGAATTCGATTCCTACTGTCTAACCAAACACTTTCTAAAAAACAATATAAATTATTACCAAGTAATATTTTTATTTTTTTTAATTCATGAGAATTTAATTGCTATAGATGACAACTAAACTACACCTAGTTTACAATAATAGTTTACACATTAGTTTTAAGCGGTTTTAATTAAGTACAGGATAAAAAGTTTCTTATTTAGGTTCTTTCCTTTTGCAGACCGATATTTTTATTCAAGATTATATTTTCTTTTTCCTTTCTCTTTATATTTTTTTATTTTTTATTTATTATTTTTTATTTTCTTTACGTAATTTGTGATACTCCGTAGTTGATTTTAAGGTTTATATCATCTCTAAATATAATGAACGAACAACAAAAACAAAAATAATTATTATGATGCATGAGGAAGCACAAAATCATTACAATTTCGGGAGCATGAATTAAATTTGGGGACTACGTACTATCCAAGATACCTTAGTAAAACATCATTTGAGTAAATTCCGTGTTTTTATTTTGAAAGCTCCATAATCCAACTATTGTAAACACAACAACTAAGTACAATGTGAGTAAAACCAGCTGCTTTTGCAAGTGAAATATATTCTTCTTTTGTTCTCTCCATTCCATTTAACATTTGAGTCATCATAAGTATATCCAGTTGACTTGTTGCCATTTCTGATAATGTTGTTTGTGGTGTTTCTGAAACCATCTCCTCTATTATTATTACTTTGCCCTTCCCACGTAATGCTTTATAACAATTTTTCAACAATTTGATGCAATGCTCATCATCCCAATTATGTAGGATCCACTAAAAAGAAAACAAAAAAAAACAATCAATATAAAACCATGATTAAAAAAAAATTATACCAAAAATAAATCTTAAAATCATATACAGTAGGAGTACATTTTATAGAAATTTTTTCCAATTCAATTAGTCTCATATACATTTTATAATCATCTCTCTATTCTAAAACCAATTGGTGATAGGAGGAGTAGCCTACTTACTTATAAACATGTCATCTCACATTGTCACTATTAATCCGCCGATGTGGAACTTTGTTTACTCTTTAACATACATGGTCCGCCGATGTGGCTATGTGGGACTTTGTTTGCTCTTTATCACACATGGGAACCAAGCTCAACATATACCCTACTTTTCTCACACAAAATTATTTT
Source organism: Dianthus caryophyllus (assembly GCA_023091065.1). NCBI lineage: Eukaryota > Viridiplantae > Streptophyta > Magnoliopsida > Caryophyllales > Caryophyllaceae > Dianthus > Dianthus caryophyllus. The sequence goes on along the minus strand of CM041525.1, from coordinate 6,338,301 downwards.
TTCGCACTCACAATCAATTTTTTATTATTAAACTATTCTATTTTTCTCCATCCTAACCCACTTTTTTCACTTTTGCTTTATAATTATGAAAAAACCAATATATCGGAGCAATGTGAAATTTTGACATTTAAAAAGTGAAGTGCGACTAATACAGACATACAGTAAAACATGGGGAGTGACTATTACCTTCACTAAGATGGCGTCGCCAAGTGGAATCTTTTCAAACATATCTCCGCTAACATGTTGCAACCCTGAAACACGTACAAAGATGATACTTTAATTTAGTACTTTCGTTGTACGTATTATAAATTATCAGGTTTAATATCTATCGAACATCTCCTAGACACGCGCGTCACAAATTTAACGTAAGAAGTACGGTCGTTATTTGTGGGTCATACCAGGTGACGGCTGGGCGTTGCGGACAACATGAGCCAAATCGAAGTTGATTCCGTTGATGGTTGGATACTTAGAAACAATGGCATGAATAGTGTGGCCAAGACCACCACCGACGTCAACAAGTTGATGAATGTCTTTGAAACCGTCGTATTTAACAAGGATTTGTTTGATGAGAATGGTAGAGTAATTGCGCATGGCATTGTTGAAAGCAACGTTAAACTTTGGATCTGTGGCTGCGTACTCATACGCGCTCATTCCATGGGCCATGTCGAATGGTACGTCTCCTTCCAGAATTCCGTCTTTTAGTTTGCTCCTGTAATATTGCGAGGTTAGAATTTAGCCATCGATTGTTAAATTCCACGGGCCTGGGCCACACCCAAGAGTATGAGAGAGTCCGCTTATAAGGTTTAGGAGGTTCCATCCTAAAACCAATTGGCAATATGAGGAGTAACCCCTAAACCTTATAAACAAGAGCAACTCTCATCTCACAACTGATGTGGGATCGCATGTGGGAATGTATATTAGGCTGAGTTCATCTCCAACATCGATAAAACTTTTAGTTAAATTTACTGGTGTATACTAACCGGCTATCCAAAAACGCCTTTTGGAAACTCAAAGTAATCAAGGGAGCAAGGGAAAGGCCGTCTTCATCAGGCAGCAAGTGTTTGGAAGCAGCTGCAAGACCATACCGTCTCACTGACAATCCCGTATCACTACGAGAAATTGTGCAAGTCACCAACGAATAGGTGGCCAACAGACGCATCATCCTGTCTAACATGGACGTTGCTACGTCGAGATTCTTGGTGGATAGCTTAGCAGCGATCTCTGCAGCTGTTAGTTGCACCCCGTCTCCAGCACTCGCAATAATGCTCAGCAGATCAAGCTCGACTGTGACGTTAAGTACTACGGGCAATATGCATGACCTTATTAGGTGCTGCACGAATACGCAGCTTTGCTCGTCGTTGTCGGTTTTGTCTGCTTTGCCGTTGGATGACAACAAATGATTCATTGTTGAGTTTTGTTTATTTTGTTTCCGATGGATAATTTGATTAACATGGTTTAGTTTATATAGTCGTGTAGTTGTTGCTCAAAAGTCAAAACTGTGTACGTAGTACGTACGACTAACAAAATATAAAATGAATTATGTTCGGCTTTTGTCAATAAAGCACGATATTAAATTGACGAACTTTGTCAAAATTTGTTGTTTAGAAGTCAGAGTTGAAAAAAAAAGAAAATAATAAAATAAAATTCAAGTCCAATAAAAGTTGCGATCTCTCATGTAGAATATGGTGGCCTACGTAATTATGTATGTAGTTGGGGACTTGGGGAAGAAGCAATTTAAATTAAGTTCGTTCTAAAAATCTCCTAGCCTTTAACCTTTTAATACGGATAAAAACTCGATATAAATAAAGAATGAATAAAACAAATTGCTCATTGCTTAAGTCTTATATAAAATCGTCAGTTTTATGAGTGTGACGAAGTTTTTAGGAGTGAAATGTGACTATTTAATGTTTAAAGTGGTCACTTTAACGTTAAATGTACGTGACCACTTTAAAACTTTATAAAATGTGATAAGTTTCTCACATGCAGGGTGGATGAATCGATGAAGATTTCGGTAGAAGACAAATATAAGTGAACACATTTAAAACCATTAAAATAATGGTAAATTAAATATAACTCCATTTTCTAATACATTTTTTCAAAATCTCCCCAAAACTCATTTTAATTTACACCTCTTTCAAATTATAACCATCAATGTCTAAATATGTCGACACCTCTTGAGAAATTTCTATTTAAGGGTGTGACTTTTCTATTTAAGTAACATATTTTGATGTAAGGGTTGATTTTGAAGCAAAAATGACTTAAAATGGGTTATTTTTAAAAAGAGTGTTATAGAAGGGGTTATGTTTTATTGACCCTAAAATATACTCCGTATGGCACAAAGTAGTCATGTAAAATCTGGTTTAATCTGTTTTCAGTTATGATTACTAATAATATATTTCCTTTATTGCAATAGGTTCAATACACTACAAAAAAACAGTCTATTTGCGACGGAACAAATCCGTCGCAAAACACTCAAATCCGTCGCAAAATGGCTTTTGCGACGAAAACCGTTCGTCGAGAAAAATGGTCGCAAATTAAATTTTTGCGACGGAACTCCCTCACAATTTTTTTTGCGACGGATTTTTTTTTTTTTTTTTTTTTTTTTTTTTTTTTTTACCGTTGTTTCATATAACGTTATCCCGGAATCCTAAACCGCATTATCGAATCCCTTATATAAGTTTCGTCACATTTCATTCAAACATTAACTCACAACAAATCTATATAAACCTTATACGTACAACTTATTTTCCTCACCGATGTGGGATATCATGTTTTTTCAGTTTGCGACGGATTTTTGCTGATTTGCGACGGATTTCCGTCGCAAAACAGAGAAAAAATTTGCGACGGAATTTTCCGTCGCAAAAAAAAAAAAAAAAAAAAAAATTTATTTATTTTTTTTTTTTTTTTTTTTGCGACGGAAAATTCCGTTGCAAATCAGCAAAAATCCGTCGCAATTTTTGGCACCAAATCAATTTTTCAGCCCGCCAAAACAATCCGTCGCAAATTACGTTTTCCGTCGCAAATTTTTTTATCTGCGACGGAAATTTTTGTCCGTCGCAAATTCCCTCGCAAATAGAGTGTTTTTTTGTAGTGATACATTTACTTTTTTGACACTATTCATGGGTGAGGAGAACTTTCGATATAACTTTCAACATATAATATAAAAACAAGTCATGCATGCGAGATCTTATTGTAATTGTATTTTCGAGTGCATTATTAATATCATATTTTTATATCTTTTTGTAATACGTAACTAAAGATATGAACAAAATAAAATGTGCATCGGCGTACATGCAAAAAGCAAATGTAGAGAATCCAATGTAATTGAGGAAGTATATGTATAAGCTATTATTAGGCATCAACCAACACCTTACGACCTTAGGGTTTTGTTGGAGTGGTCTCCGATCCAAAAATAGAAGACTAGACATTAATCTTTCCATCCAACTCTAAATGACTCATTTCACTTTATTGAAAGTCAACCTTTCTAAAATTGACTTCAAAAATAATACAAATTTTACGGTGAGATTATCTCATAATATAAGACAATGAAGACATAATTACTTTCTAATAAAATCAACGTTACATTTCATACGTAATGCAATTATGTTTGAACACAATAGTTGTAGATTAACAGTGACCTATATAACATATAAGTGTTTAATAAAATTATGGTAAAAAGAAAAAAAATATAATATTGATATGTGTAGATAAATCATGTCATTAACATTTTGATCAAAATATTTGAGAGATAAGAAAAATTACAAAATTAGAGAAAAAAGAAATAAAATTAATTAAATTAAGATTAATAATATTAGTTTAATATAGTTTGTCTCATACTATGAGGCAGCCTCATGATAGAATTATTCGAACGACAAAAAGATCAGTCTAAAAGGAAGGCGGCTAGCGGCACGAACAAAAGACTTTTGAAGTAGAGACTAGAGACTTTATAAGAGCTAAGACCTTATACGGTCAAATGCCATAAAAAAGAAAAATTATTTATTCCAATTTTGGAATGCCGTTGCTGAATTTGCAACTTTCTCATATTGACTTGTATTCTCTCCGTTGTTATTGGAATATTGGGTTTGGATTTTTTGTATTTGAAAATTAGGAGTTTAGTGAAATTTACTTAATGTAGAATAAAATTATTATTTACTTTTAATTTTAAATGGTAAAATATTATATAAATATATTTTTTCAACTAATAGTAAATTTCATCGAGGTTGAATTTGAAAAGAGTGTTATAAATAATATATTGTGTGGATGTCCATCGCGCCCAAAGCCCATTACTACCTCTATGTATCTAGGGTTTGGGTGAAACCCTCATTACTGATGTACTATATATATACACCCTCATGAAGGATGAATAACACACATCTATTCTCTTCCCTCTATTCTCTCTTGTTCTTATTATTTCACAACACGTTATCAGCACGAGTCTCGTAATATTTTCCCTACATCTTATTTAATTTCACGGGTTATTTTTCTTCATTATATTTTAGCGTCAATTCGTACAAGGTATGCACTTCTTATTGCTCTTATCCAATAATAATAATTAATAAAATTAAGTTACTATCATCATTATCATGCTGCATGTTACGGAGTATTCTGTTATTAATTTGATACTTCATGTCCACTTTGTTATTGCTTTTGCCGTATATTATTATTGCTTTTACCATGTTTTCTAAGTTAAATTTACATTGCTTGTCATGTATGTAAGTACTCCGTAGTATTATTGCTTCGATCTTGCTGTCCTATTTTGTTGGATTTAATAAGTTTCTCGTGATTATATTGGCACTGTTAAAATTTTGGTCATCTTATGAGTTGTGTTATGCTCTAGTTCTAGTTGTCAAGCATGTAAGTATTTGTTAATTATTTGGTCACTGAACGTTTTATGCATAGTAGTTTTACCTTATCATGAATAGTCCTACATGTAATAATCTGCTAATACTCCGTATTACTGGTTGACCTCGGCATGATTTTATTCTTTCTTTAATTACACTTTGAGTTTTTCCCGTATATAACAAATCACAAAGGATACTATACTCCATTTTAATAAAAGTTTAGATACTATACTTAATTGAATTATATAGTAAAGATTTTATTTGTATGGATATGTGACAATGATATACTCTGTATTATGTTTGGTTGGTTATATTAGTATGATTATAATTTTGTTAAATAATATTTGGTACAAGTTATATACTTTGTCTCCCCATAATTGATTTGAAACGGAAAAGTCATGAGACATAAATTAATTGAAATATTATGAGATTTATATAATGACATTCCCGGAAGCGGATGTAATATTTCCTCCCACATACGGGATGTGATTGAGGATGTGACCGCGGAGACGGTCTAAATCAGATTTCATCTAATATCGTTGTTTCCACCGGAAGTGGTCATTATCGAGATCTGACTTATAATTTAATATTTTCCCCCACGTACGGGACGTGGGCGCGGATGTGGCCGCAAAGACGGTTTAAATTAGATTTCGGTGTAAATCTTTTCTCATACTAGTAGTAGTTGAGAATATTATTGTCACAAAGATGATCTTAAAAGTTTTGGTTAAAACTATTTCTCCCACAAAGGGTGGTCGAGAACGTGACCAGAAATAAATTCATTATTTGTCAAGGTCAGAATGTTAATAAAAGTTTTCGCATGTATTTGAGGCACTTAACACTATTAGTTGTGTAGAATTAATAGAACTATTTTAAAAATTATTGAGTTCAAAATACTACTCCGTAAAAGAGGACATTTAAGATTGAAATAAACAAAGCATAACCGTCAAGTTATTAAGACCATGTTTATTGATGATTTTTTTGGGGGTGAGTTGTTAACTTTCAAGCAATAAAAAAAATATTTGAGTTGCCAACCCATTGAGAATGGGATGGTTGAGCAACCCTTCAAGTGTAAGAGCAACTCATGTTGTGATTGATTGAAATAAAACGAGGTCAGGTAGATATATATTAGAATAATGGAGTTTAATATAGATTGGTGTGGGTTATTGATAAAGTATGTAAAAAAATTTAGATTGGCGGTTGTAATATTTAATGAGTGAGAAATTATTATTTTTTTTTTATTTGGGTTGTGTATTGAAAAAAATTCATCAATAAACATGCTCTAATAGAATAGATAAACTAGAAATTTATGGATAAGACCACTATTTTCTATAATAATTACTTTCAAGTAAGGGCAATGAAACACATGCAATAATCTTATTATTAAGAGAAATGGCAATTTTAATACCTTATTCTTAAATATCATGAACAAACAATAAAAACGAAAACAATTATTATGGTGCATGAGGAAGCACGAAACCATTACGATTTGGAAACTGGGAATTCGAACTCGGGAGCTATATCGTCCTCGATACATAAGTAAAACAACATATTTTAGTAAAATGCCCTTAGCTTGTTTATTTTGAAAGCTCCAAAATCCAAGTATTCAAAACACGACAGCTGAGCAGAATGTGAGTAAAACCAGCAGCCTTTGCAAGTGCAAAATATTCTTCTTTAGTTCTCTCCATTCCATTTGACATTGTAGTCATCATAAGTATATCTATTTCACTTGTTGTCATATCTAGTATTGTTGTTCTTGGTGTTTCTGAAACCATCTCCTCCACAATTACTACTTTACCATTCTCATGTAATGCTTTGTAACAATTCTTCAACAATTTGATGCAATGTTCATCATCCCAATTATGTATCACTAACTATAAAAAAACAAAAACAAAAAAACATAAAATTAATGTAATATAATATCGGAGTATATCGTAAGGAATTTCAAATATTAGGGAGTACAATATGGCGCCACAAATAATATTTGACAATTTTGCCCATATTAACACATATATCGAAGTAAATCACAAAAATGACGTTTTTGGAGGACAATGAAGTTGATCATGGTGACGATTTAGGCTCATGAGGACAGTTTGGTTAGTTTACGATAACATTTTGATAAATAAAATTTTTCGCTAATTTTAAAAAAAATAATCAAAATAGCACTAAATGGGTATTGTTCGTGCAAATTACTCGAAATAATCCTGATTCATTCGAACAAATCACATGAAACAACCACGGTTCAAGATTCGCGTAAATCACTTGAAATTACCATGTTATTTCAAGTGATTTGCTCGAATGAGCCATGGTTATTTCGAGTAATTTGCTCGAATGTACCGTGGTTGTTTCGAGTAATTTACTCGAATAGTGTTTTTTGTTTTTCAAAAATTATACTCCGTATAATTTACTTTAATCATTTAATTTTATGTTAATCGACGAAAATTGCTTATTGTCGTAGATTGAAGAATTGATTGGAGACATAATCGATTAGATTTCTTTTCAGCAATACATTCAGTTTTGATGATATTAAAACGTCTTACTTAAGATCTCAATTAAATTAAAGTAATCACAAAATAATAAAAGTAATCACACGATTAGGGACCCAATAACGAACGGCAGCAAAGTTGAAAAAAGTCAGTATTTTTTGTGGCGCTGTTTCACAATTTATGGCGCTATATGATATTGTAATATTGTTATTGTTATATTTTCATCAATCACCGGTTTAAAAAAAATAAATAAAAAAATATAAGTCCCTATATTATTTGCTCAATAACTATGATGTGCTTTGCGAAGTTTCAGTTTTGAATTAATAAATTAATTAATTCCCCCAAATTAATTATTTATAATTTATAATTTATACTACAAATTACAAGAGTTACCTTTAATAAAATGGCATCTCCAGGTGGAACTTCTTCAAACATGTCTCCGCTAATATGTTGCAATCCTGAAACATAAAGATGATGTATTCAATTTATATTTAATAATTTAATATTTATTTATATGTATATCGCAAATTTTCGTGAGATTGACCTTATTACTCCCTAGTCCCTACTGAATTTTTTTGTACCCTTTTTTAACTGCAATTTGTATTTTGGATCTACCTCACAGTAGACTTACTGTATATATCTATCTATCTATATCTATATTAATCTATATTAATTATATATAACAAAAACCACCCATACAAATTTTTCCCTCCAACTTTTACTTATTTTAATCCCTTTTATTTTATTTTATTTCCTTTTTGACTTATATAAGTAATAAGTCAATATCTTCTACGTACAAAAGAGTATATATTTTTTTTTTATCTCTTTAACTATCCATTTTTATTTAATATGTTTTCAGCATAACATTTTATCTCTTAAACTATCGATTTTTACTTAATATTTTTTTAATAACATTCTTAGCGAATTTTACTATATTATTATAATAAATGATGAATTTTAAGACAATATATTGCGATACTTTGATCGGTTTTTGCCACATTATGATATATTTTAATTTCCTTTTTGACTTATATAAGTAATAAGTCAATATCTTCTACGTACAAAAGAGTATATTTTTTTTTTTTTTTTTTTATCTCTTTAACTATCCATTTTTATTTAATATGTTTTCAGCATAACATTTTATCTCTTAAACTATCGATTTTTACTTAATATTTTTTTAATAACATTCTTAGCGCATTTTACTATATTATTATAATAAATGATGAATTTTAATACAATATATTGCGATACTTTGATCGGTTTTTGCCACATTATGATATATTTTAAAATAAATTTATAACTATATTTGTATAAAATTAATGTTCTATTATTCTAATTGTTTTGTTACAATTTTCAATGTTTCTATCATCTAAATTTTGATAGTTGATTAAGCAAAATTAAAATTGACACTTTCAAACCTATTAAACGGGTTAATTGGAAGACAATTACGGGTCAAATGATTTAAATTATTTCACAATACTTAATTGCTTTAAACAAGTCATATAAGCAAGTTACATGTTAAACAAATACGCAGTCGGGTTAAATATAGTTTGTTGTATTTTGGGTCTAAAAATAGATGTTTATTTAAGTTGCATTTATATTATTATTACGAATTATTCTTATTTTAATTTAATATTAAATTCAATTATCAAATTTTTCAATTAACTATTTACCTATTTTCTATATCCCGTGCATTTATGCACGGGTATTATGCTAGTTATATATAACAAAAACCATCATACACCAATTTTCCCTCCAATTTTCCCTCCAACTTTTACATATTTTTATCCCTTTTATTTTATTTTATTTTATTTTATTTTTATTCCTTTTGTTTTATTTTATTTTATTTTCATTTTGAAATTTTGTCATATAAGTAAGTAAATATTTCTATGTAATACGTAGTATATATTTTTTTTATCTCTTAAACTATCCATTTTTATTTAATGTGTTTTCAATATAACGTTTTAAGCGCGCTTTACCATATTATTATAAATGATGAATTTTAAGACAATGTATTGCGGTACTTTGATCGGTTTTCACCAAATTATGATTATTTAAAAAAAAAAATTATAACTCTATTTGTATAAAAAAAAAATGTTCCACTATTCTAATTTTTTTTTGTTACAATTTTCAACGTTTCCATCATCTAAATTTTGATAGTTAATTAAGAAAAATTAAAATTGAAACTTTCAAACCTATTAAACGGGTTAATTAGAAGACAACTACGGGTTGAATGATTTAAATATTTTCATAATACTTAACTACGTTAAACAAGTCATATACGCGGGTTACATGTTAAATAAATACGTGGACGGGTAAAATACAGTTTGTTGTATTTTGGGTCTGAAAATACATGTTTATTTAGGATGTGTTTATATTATTATTCATATTCTAATTTAATATTTAATTTAATTACCAAATTTTTCAATTAACTATTAACTTATTTTTATACATCCGGTGCATTTATGCACGGGCATTATGCTAGTATATATATATACTAGGAAAAGCAAACTTAAATTGATGTTGATTTAACAAAGTTAATGTAAGAGTAATAAGTAGTGTATTTGTAGATCATACTAGGAGATGGCAGGGCATTGTTGACAACATGAGGCAAATCGAAGTTGATTCCGTTGATGGTCGGATACTTAGAAACAATGGCGCGTACAGTGTGACCAAGACCACCACCGACGTCAACAACTTGATGAACGTCTTTAAAACCGTCGTATTTAGCAAGGATTTGTTTGAGGAGGATGCCAGACTGATTGCGCATTGCTTCGTTGAAAGTGGCGTTATACTTTGGATCTACGGCAGCATACTCATACGCGCTTATCCCATTCGCCATGTTGAATGGTATACCTCCTTCAAGTATTCCATCTTTTAGTTTGCTCCTGTAATTGTAGACTCGTCAACGCATGTATTAGTTTAAACTTTTAGTTAAATCGATTTTTAAGGTTAATTATACTAACCGACTATCCGAAGAAGCTTTGTGCACGCCGACAGCCATTAAGGGAGCAAGGGAAAGCCCATCTTCATCAGGTATCAAGTACTTAGAAGCAGCTGCAAGACCGTAACGTCTAACCGACATTCCCGTATCATTATTACGAGTAATCGAGCAACTCACCAATGAATAGGTGGCCAACAGACGCAGCATCCGGTCTAACATAGACGACGCTACCTCGGGATTCTTGGTCGCTAGCTCAGCAGCGATCTCTGCAGCTGTTAGTTTCGCCCCTTCTCCTGCTTTCGCAATAATGCTCAGCAGATCGAGCTCGATTGCGGCGTTAAGTGCTACTGGCACTATGATTGATCTTATTAAGTGCTGCACGTATACGCAGCTTTGCTCGTCGTCAGTTAAATCTGCTTCGCGGTTGGCTGACGACAAATGATTCATTTTTTGTTTCTAATAATTTTCGTTATTACTTTTATCTGAGTTATGATTATTATTTTGTTTTGAATGGGATAATTTTAACTGAAATGGTTTAGTATTTGTAGTCTTGTATGTTCAACAGTCAACACTGCGGACGTGATACTCCCTAATAACGAACGACTAACTGTATATGGTCGTAGAATATGCAATTTAAATTATTTTCACTCCCGCTTTCTTTGACATATGGTATAAGATATTAGAAGTATATATATGCTGTTTATATGTCGTTTTCACCAAAAACCCGATTTTAGATTTAGAAAAAAAATATCTAGCGTAGAGTAAGAACAACTTATCGAATTAAAAAGGCAGTGCCGTGGTATGGAGGCCACCAACTTAAAAAGTATATCAACACGTCTAGCTTCGCAATCACTCCTATTAGTCCATAATAGTCTGCCCAAGAAAATGTCTTCCTTGCTGTGTATAAAAATATGGGAAAAGTAGTGAAAATACCGATGTGGGATGAAATTTCTATAAAAATACACTTATACAACTTTTACGAGCCATCACACCAACAGAATTTTCATTATTTTTATCACGACTAGTCTATTGGCCCGTCCATGCTCAGGCTTCGCTTCTCCGACTTTTCTCGTATATAGGTTGAAATTTCTTAAACACGGAGTATGAAATATAGAGTGGTTTTAGAGTTTGTCATTTACAATAACTACGGAGTATTTTTAGGAAAATTCACATTTGTAATCCTAAAGGAATGACTTTTCTCACTTGTACCCCTGCAATTCTCACATCTCAATTATACCCTTGACCTTTTTTAGTGAATGTCGCAAGCATGATCAAAATAGATTTAGACGTTAATTGGAGTTTGTAAGGCCGCCTTGGCACTGATTAAGCACATGACATAGATCCCAATTATGTTCCAACAGTTAAGGATCTCGTTTTTTTTTTTTAATTTCCCCATTTCTTTTATTTTTTCCAAAATTAATTGAAGCTCAAGGTGACACTTAACAGTTTCATTGTTCTAATTAACGTCTAAACCAATTATGGTCATGTTTGACTTTCACTAATAAAAGTCAAGGGTATAACTGAAATTATGAGAATTGCAGGATAGAAGTGAGAAAAGTAATTCATTTAGGGACACAGATAAGAATTTTCCTTATTTTTAAGTGTTAGGGCTTGTAAAGAAAATTATTTTTTATATCCCCAGTTAAAATTTTATTTTTTTTCTCAAAAAAGAAACACTAGGCCATTACAACGGAAATTTAAACTTGAGATTTACCGCAAGAAGGTCCTTTTCGGTAGGAATCGAAAGAAAGTTCCAATTTCATTCCCCAAATTGTTAAAAAACAAAAATTATTTTTTTGATTTTGTTCGGATTTTTTCGTGTGCCAAGGTTTTAGATAGAAAGGAAATAGTATCTTTATCTGAATACCCAGGATACCTCAATATTAACCATTAGGCCATAACATCTTCGGATGTTAAAATTAAATTAATAGAAAAATAATCATTAATGTAACTATTTAGAGATGGATTTTTTTAACTTGTGCCCAGACGACGCACATTAAAACCTAATTAGAAAACCTAATTAGAAATATATTTTTAAGAATATTTCATTAGTTCTGTCAAATTAATGTGTTCATCGATTTTTATTTCATCAAACGACTTTGACCGAAATATAACTCCTAAGTCCTAACTAAAAATTTAACAAATGCTAATTTTTTTTTAAAAGTAAAGTTCACTTAAAGACCTACAATGTGAAACAAATATTATTATTGTTTCTGGAAGTCACATAAAAGAGTTAAAGTTGATCAAATTTTTATTTTTATTTTTTTCTATTGTTGTTTCTTAAAGAATTTCCCATTGTCCTTTAATTAACTTTGTATTGTGTATCTTTAAAGCGCATGCTAATTAGGTCGATTTAGTAAAATGAATCAATCAATCTAAAATACAAAATTAAACAAATCACACTACCAGATTAATTTTACTAATTTATCTAAACAAAATAGTCTTTGAAATAATTTGGTGATGTTAAATTATTTAATGTAGACTTAGTTGAATTGAAGGGGATTAATCTCATTAGACACATATAGACGAGGGTGATTTGGTCCATCAACAAGATATTACGCAAACTTTGGGAGGGATTCGCACTTTTATTATAGGTTAGTCAATGAGCACCAAAAAAAATTATAGGTTAGTCAATAGTCAATATAGTACGGAGTAATTTGCACTCACAGTTTATATTGTATTTAATTTTTTGAACACTAATACACAAGTGATGAGCATATTCCGAAAAAAAAAAAAAATTACACATATTAGACATATATTTATGTGAGATTTTATTTAGTTTGTCTACGTGAATACAAAAGAGTATACGATTGTTAAATTTTATGCTCCATGTGCATTTCACATTTCCACTTTTTTCTTCTCATTTCAATATGATATAAAAATAAATGAATTTATAAATCAAATTGTGTGAAAGAAATTATTCTAGTAGGAAGATGACAAAAATAAATATTATTATTATTATTATTAAATGTCAGGAACCAACTCAACCAAAAGAACAAGATCGATTATATATTGACATCACGCTAATCCCTTTGGCCAGTAGACGCAACTACGCCTACTCATTATATACCACTTTGAAAGTGGATGATATTGAACTCACTCTAGGCTTTGATACCATGTGAAGAAGAGAGCAAGTCCACTTTACAAGTGCAAGGGCAATCCACATTTCCTAAAACCAATTGGCAATGGGAGAAGGACCCTTAGACATTAAAAAGTACACAAACTTCTCTTCCACAATCAATGTGGAACTTTCACATGTGGGCAATAATCCAACACTCTCCCTCACATGTAAGGTCCCTCGGAAACCCAGGGCGAAATCAAAGTCCGGGTTCGCCCTTGACTCGATAAAGTTTAAACTGGCCCCAGAAAATAATTATGCCACCGAAGGAGGTCCTCTTTGAGGGCCGGGTTTGCCGCTCCGATTGGGTTTGGGTTATGTCCGCCCTCGTGAGTTCGGGTTGTTGATACCACTCCGGTGCGCTCCCATGATTTCGCCTTGAGTTTTCGAGGGACCTCACATGTGAGGGGGAGTGTTGGAATATTGCCCACATGTGAGAGTCGTCCCACATTGATTTTGGAAGAGAGTAGCTAGTATGAGCTTTATAATGTCCAAGGGTCCTCCGCTAATTACCAATTTGGTTTTGGGAAATGTGGATTGCCCTTGGACTTGTAAAGTGGACACTCTCTCTCTTCCACTCGGATTTGGCCAGTCCCTTTACATGATTCTAACATTAAAACAAAACAAAACAAAAGTGTCAATTAACGTGCAAATATTTTATTTTGGTCAGGTCAAGCGATATGACTCGCATAAGCTCAACACGATTTCGACGCTTGAACAAAAGACTTTAACGCCGGGAAAACATTAAAAAAAAGAAAAAAAAAATAGTGTGTTGGTTTTCTGTCTATTTCACGATATTGACATTTATATTTTGTTAAACTACTTGTCTAAATCTGTTATTGCCTTCTGAACTTGCTAATATCTGTTGTTAACCTTTACAGTGCAACGATGAATAAGAAGCTCATTGATCACAATATCAGAAAAGTCGTCGACGATGACCGTGCCATCAAATGATCATCACCATGCCATGGGGTAGCATCAGATGATCAACGACTGTCAATATCAATTCGAACATGGATTATGTAGCACGACTTCGAGCAGGGTCGGGTTGTAAACATAAAAGTATCCTTGACAATGTCGTGAGAAATCAGGATTCCTGCTCGTAATGACAATGAAACGCATGCAATAATCCAACCCAATTCTTAAGAGAAATGACGCCTTTTAACTTTTTGGAGAGAATTGATTCAAATTCTTAACTATTACTCCGTAATTATTTGTTGTCGGTTACAATAAGAAAGATGTGGATTCCCTGCATTTGAAAATTTATGCATTTAGTGAAGTTTACTTTTATTAGAATGAAAAATATGATTGTGTCATATTTTATCACATTAAAGTGGAAGGAAATTATATTTTGTTTCATGAGTCATTTATTACAGTTTTTACTGGTCCTTTATTATAGAGTCGTTATTGAGTGTCATTCAAGTTCCTAATAATGACGTCGATATATTACGATTTTATAGTCCTGTATATTTCATAGTTGTACCTCGATTTTAATGTACGAGTCAATAAAATAATTTTCCCTAAATTATATTGTCTCTCCAATTTTATCTTTTTACACTTTTTTATATATAGAAAGGCAATCTTTGATCATACATTTTTCCTAAATACAACAAACAAATAATAAAAACAAAAATAATTATTTTGGTGCATAAGGAAACACGAGACCATTACAATTGAGTGATCAAGGGAGAATTCAAACTCGATACTTATTTATTTATTTTGAAAGCTCCATAATCCAGCTATTAAAAATACAACAACTAAGCACGACGTTGGTAAAACCAGCGGCTTTTGCAAGTGAAATATATTCTTCTTTTGTTCTCTCCATTCCGTTTAACATTTGAGTCATCATGAGGATATCTAGTTGACTTGTTGCCATTTCTGATATTGTTGTTTGTGGTGTTTCTGAAACCATCTCCTCTATTATTATTACTTTGCCATTCTCGGGTAATGCTTTATAACAATTCTTCAACAATTTGATGCAATGTTCATCATCCCAATTATGTATAATCCACTGTATATAAAGAAAACGAAAAAGATTAGTTTATTATACCCCTTATATAATAAGCATTGCATGTGATGGTTGAAGGCGCAAGATCGATTCTATACTCTAACACGCCCCCTCACGCGAATGCCCTTTGAGCATGAAGCGTGGACGCAACTACAGGAACGCCTACCTGGTGCGATATGTACCACTTTGAAAGTGAGAGGTGATGAGATTCGAACCTGTGACCTCTAGTCATAACACTCTGATACCATGTTATGAACCAATTCAACCAAAAGCTTAAATTGATGGTTGGAGGCCCAAGATCGATTATATATACTTTAACAAAAAAAAAAATATAACAAAAATAATACTCCCTCCATTTCAGTGAATTGTTTACAGTTTGACTTTTTTGTGAGGGAAAAAAAAGTCAAACTGTAAACAAATGACTGAAACAGAGGGAATACTACGTATGAAATATTCGTTCGTGTGATCATGTCACAACCCCACAATAAACAATGAATTATAATTTTATTAAAATTATTTTGACAAGAAATGTAACATTTTATTACTGTATAACAATTATTTATATTCTATACGGAGTTTATTATATACAGTCGAGGTGGTAAAATTTTGACTTTCTAAAAGTAAAACGTTGAACATGAAATTATAGCATTGCGGACATTACCTTCACTAAGATGCCGTCTCCGGGTGGAATCTTTTCGAACATATCTCCACTAACATGTTGCAATCCTAAAACATAGATATGAGGTATTTAGTATTATAATTAGGATTATATTAATTGTTAATTGTCACCTTTTTTATATACTTTTTCAGAATTTCCTTGTATATATTTTTAAATTTTCGAACATTTTCTAACGAAATTGTTGACAAATTTTAGTTATAAAATATGAGAGTTATAAATCACCGTATAAATTATCATGATTCTATGAAATGTCTCCTAAATACAGATTACATATTCAAAATAAAAATATGTGGTTTAACAAAGTTAATGAAAGAAGTATATATATTTGTGAATCATACTAGGAGATGGTAGGGCATTGTTGACAACATGAGGCAAATCGAAGTTGATTCCGTTGATGGTCGGATACTTAGAAACAATGGCATGAATAGTGTGACCAAGACCACCACCGACGTCAACAAGTCGATTTACGTCTTTAAAACCGTCGTATTTAGCAAGGATTTGTTTGATGAGAATGGTAGAGTAATTGCGCATGGCATTGTTGAAAGCAACGTTAAACTTTGGATCTGTGGCTGCATACTCATATGCGCTCATTCCATTCGCCATGTTGAATGGTACGTCTCCTTCCATAATACCATCTTTTAGTTTGCTCCTGTAATATTAAAAGTACTATCTTAAATTACTCGTATATGAGTATCTTTAAAAATAACTAAAACCTGAATTCAACTGACTTGAAGCGAAACTAAATTCTATAATAACCGAATCTGAATATATCTTAACCGATAAGAATTTAAACTGATTACCCTGAATTATAACTTAATTGATATAATGATATTGACTCAACTTGAACCGTACTCAACCCGAAATAGTGTTATATAAATTGTACAGGAAACGAAATAACAATGAATAATAAAACCGAATCGACTGTGCTCTCCTGTTAGAACAATTCGACCCTTATATTTGTGCCAGGGTTATACCGAATTTTCTAATGAGATAAGACGGTTTCCTCTGTAATTGGCAAAAAAACTGAGATATAACTGGCCTATGGAGTTTTATGTGTAGTTTATTTTCTGTGTTTGAAAATGTTACAAATACTTTTAATTTTTGTTTTTGTATATCATTCTGATTGCCTTTATCTGTTTTTATAGATAAAGAGATGGGTGGATGCACGGAATTAAGATAGTGTTTGTGAAGAGAAGCAACTCTTCACAAAACACCCGCCAAAATACCGATTTAATTCGGTTATACTGTTGGCGCCAAAATTTTAGGGGCGCTGTCCCCGAACCCCCATCGGGGACCACGTTGTGTCCCTGAACCCCTAAACCAGGCGCCCTGGACCGACTTCACCGACCGGCAAATGAGACCCCGTCATAGTCGTTCGAAAGGCAACTATACTACAAACTTGCAAACAAATAAGCAAGCGTACACTCCGTACTTCCCGAACTCGCTTTATTAAGATCGCCCATTTTCAAACCAAACCCAAAAACGCTAAAATGAACCGGTAATTACACTTAAATTACCAACAAATAGTATAAACTGACTATAGTGGCTAACCCAAATCAACATATAGTATTCCTCTAAGTAAAGATTATTATTAAATTCCACGGGCCTGGGTCACATCCGAGAGTCTGAGAGAGTCCACTTATAAGGTCTAGGAGATTCCATCCTAAAACCAATTGGCAATAGGAGGAGTAGCCCCTAGGCCTTATAAACAAGATCAGCTCTCATCTCACAACCGATGTGAGATCGCATGTGGGAATGTATACTAGGTTGGGTTTATCTCCAACACGCCCCCTCACATGCGAGATTGCGAGCCCACTTTCAAAATGGGCTCTGATACCATATTAAATTCCACGGGCCTGAGCCACACCCGAGAGTATGAGAGAGTCCGCTTATAAGGTCTTGGAGGTTCCATCCTAAAACCAATTGGCAATAGGAGGAGTAGCCCCTAGACTTTATAAGTAGGAGGAAATTTTGTCCTCTCTTCCAGGTCTAGGAGGTTTCATCCTAAAACCAATAATTGGCAATAGGAGGAGTAGCCCTTAAACTTTATAAATAAGAGCAACTCTCATCTCATAACCGATGTGGGATCGCAATGTGGAAATTTTTATTAGGTGGATCCACCTCCAACAATTATCAAAAAGTTCGTAACTGTAAAAAGTATTAGTACTGAATACTGTTAGAGTATGAAATTGATCATGGATTATGTTAGTCGAAAAATTGATCATAAATTTTAGACTATCAGTATGAACTTTTAGTTTAATTGATTTCTGTCGTGAATTATATATACTAACCGGCCATCCACGAAAGCTTTTTGGAAACCCAAAGCCATTAAGGGGGCAAGGGAAAGCCCATCTTCATCAGGCAGCAAGAATTTGGAAGCAGCTGCAAGACCATACCGTCTCACCGACAATCCCGTATCATTATTACGGGAAACCGTGCAAGTCACGACCGAATAAGTGGCCAACAGACGCAGCATGCGGTCCAACATGGACGCTGCTACGTCAGGGTTCTTTGTCGAGAGCTCAGCAGCGATCTCTGCAGCTGTCAGCTGCACCCCGTCTCCTGCTCTCGCAATAATGCTCAGCAGATCAAGTTCAATTGTGGCGTTAAGTACTACAGGCAGTATGATTGATCTGATTAAGTGCTGCACGTAAACGCAGCCTTGCTCGTCGTCAATCTTATTTGCTTCGCCGTTGGATGACAACGAATGATTCATTTTGTTTGTAATAAATTTTATTCCTGATTATATTTTGAGTTGCGATTATTTTTGTTTTCGATGGATAATTTCATCAACATGGTTTGGGTTATATAGCCTTACATGTTCGAAACTGCTTACCGACGAAGAACGACTAATATATGTTTGGCGTTTTTTCAATATATTACAGTATTAAATTTTACTAATTTTGTTAAAGAAATCATTGTATGCTGTTTATAGCTGACCAATGCATTAACTAATAATATTAATTGAGGAAGTTGCAATTTATATACTCCCTCCGTCCCGGTCATTTGTTTACACTTTCCATTTTGAGGTGTACGAATCATTTGTTTACACTTTCCATAAATGTTCATGTATGACCCATGTGGGTTGTGGACCCTAACTCCTTCAACCAATTACATTTGATAATTTTAAGCAAACGGGTCCCTTTTTGTACTTATATTATTATTTTATTAGTTTTTTCTCTATCTCTCACCTTACATCGATAAATGTGTATAAAGTAAACATAAACAAATCACCGAGACGGAGGGTGTATTAGTTTCACTCCTGTTTTCTTTGACTTTTAGTGTCTAGGTTATTATTTAATTTATACGTGTTCAACCGCTATATATTATATATATATATATGATTCATATGAATATGTAAGTTTTATACTCTGTAATTTAATTAGACATAAATAATGCATGCATGTATATTCTAATCCTATAATGAACATACAACAACTCAATAATATGAAAACGAAATTAATATTAATAAAGGTCGAGAATTAACCTCGAGCCATTATGTTGGTATTCTTGGTCTATTTTGGTTGCCATCTAAGAATAATTTTTATATGTTATTGTATTTAATTATTGTTACGTTATTTTGGACCTATAGTTAATCTTAGTTAATTGTGGTAATTAGCTAAATATAATAGTTAATTGGGGTTTTCAGTGGGAGTAGCCCAGTTAATTTAATTGTTGACGGACCGATTAAATTAATTAGGTTAAGAAGCTCGGTCCTCCTCTCGCCCTGATGCCTTTATTAATATATGCTAAACCGTCATTAGTATTATACAATTAAGGAAACACAAATTAAAGGGTTTAAGGGAAAAGAGAGGAGAAACAAAAAAACTTCAAATACACCGTGCACCATCATCGCTGCTTTCTCCAAATTACCGCTTTGCACCACCGCCGCCACCGCCGCTTTTCCGCCGCTGCTTATCGCTCACAACATGTCGGACCAAGGTACGTTATTCTCCATGTGATTTGTTTCTAATCGAAGGTCCTGTGAACGAATTAAGTCTGTATCGTTCTTAACTAGATTATTATCGATTGAACCTAGTTTACATGCCAACCTCGATCTCATTTCTCACTGTAGATGGGGTAAAATTTTCATTAGAGTATTGATCAACCTTATTCAAATTAATGACGTTAATTTTAGATACTATTTACAACTTTACAAGTGACGAATATATTTAAATAAAATTACAAATACATTATATAAAATCATGTGAAATTTCGTTTAATTTGTGTATGTGTTTTATAATTAGTATTGTTACTACTGAATACTAGGGGTGACCATTTCTGCTGGCCGGCTCGGATTTTGATGGTCTGGCCCGATCTGTCAAACCGCTCAACCCTCTCAAGCAACGGGCTGGATCTGGACCGAACCCTCCGAATCTGTACTTTTAAACAATTTTATAACCAAAAGGCCAGATTCGAACATTAATTTTTCAAGCCCAGCTCGGCCCAAGCCTGGCCCGTCATGCCTAAGGGCCGGTTACGAGTCGTAGGAATAGAGCCTGGCCCGTAGCTGGCCAGCCCGGCCCGTGGCAACCTATACGGAATATTTTTTTTTTTTTTTTTTTTTTTTTTTTTTTTGCAGGGAAAAGATCGTTTCATTAATAATAAATCATACGACAAATACAATACATGTCATGATCGATCGGAAACAAATCGATTAAAATCACATGAACTACAAACTTAATCAAAAGAAGATCTTTAAACTTGATGGGCTCATGAACCGCTTCTGCACATCCTCTAACATATCGCCATACTTTTCACAAGAGGGTCTTCAAATCTTCTAGAACTTTGACAAGAGAGTCCAAGTGACCAAAACGATTGAAACCAACAATCAGACAGCAGCTGCATCGTCATAGGAGCAACAATGAAGGCGCCGATCTTCCACATATCTCTACGGCTCCCAAAATGAGAGACCAAACCCACACAAAGTGGGAGCAAACTCTCACAAATGGAGAGACACAAACAAAAAGCCTAAACAGAAAAACATAAAAGAAAAGACAAA
The DNA here is from genome assembly GCA_023091065.1 of Dianthus caryophyllus. Lineage (NCBI taxonomy): Eukaryota > Viridiplantae > Streptophyta > Magnoliopsida > Caryophyllales > Caryophyllaceae > Dianthus > Dianthus caryophyllus. The sequence goes on along the minus strand of CM041525.1, from coordinate 6,317,226 downwards.
CAAAAGAAAAGCAAAAGCAAGAAAGACATAAAGAAGGCCGTGACCCACCGACACTGGCCAATCAAGACCCAAACTCCACTCGCACCACCCCGTCACCGGATCCGAGCAAAACCCCTCGCCACCAAAACAAACACTAACAGAACTGGGGCCACCCACAACCCACCCGAAAGGGGGGGAGGGGGACCACCACCACCGGTGGAGAAGCGGATGCCCAAAAGAAGGAGGAAGGTTTTACAATTGAGGTGGACCACCGACGATGGGCCCCAAAAGGACCACATCGTCGGTGGTGGAGATGGTGAGGGAAAGGGAGAGGGGTAGTGGTGGAAGGAAGAAGCGCCTAACAAGGAGGAAGGGTTAAGGGTTTTTTTTCCTAGAGAGAGAGGGAGGGAGGCAGGAGACCTATACGGAATATTGATAAAATAAAGGGTAATTCTCATCTGTGCCCCTGAAGGATTGACTTTTCACTGCACTCGCAATTCTCTTAATCTCGGTTATACCGACATTTATTAGTGAAGGTCGTATGTGACGAAAATTGGTTAAAATGTTAATTAGAGCTATGAAATGGCACCTTAAAATCCAATTAATTTTGGCGAAAATTAGGGAAAAGATCATAAAAACGAGTTTCTTAATTGGTGGAAAGATAATTGAAATCGTGACGTGTCTTAATTAGTGCGAGAAGGCAATTAATTTACTCCAATTAACGTCTAAATCGATTTTGATACGCTTGATATTCACTAATAAAGTTCGGGGTATAATTGAGATTATGAGAATCAGAGTGCAGTGAGAAAAGTTTCATTTTTCGAGTCTGACAAATGAGAATTTCCCTAAAATAAATGTCATGATTCACATGAACTCAACACGCTTGTGACGCTTGACTTAGGCCTACATCTAGTCCATCTACACTGCGACGGAGTACATATTCAAAGTTCAAATGCCAAAAAAAATAATAAAATAAAATAAAATAAAAATAACTATTTGGTTCATTGACTATCTATCGGTTTCATGATATAAGCACGCATTTGTTTCGTACCGATTAAGTACTAATCTGAATTTGGTATTTCCTGTTGAAGTCGCTACTTTCCGTTTTAGACTTGTAGAAAGTTAATATTTATTGAAATATTGTGTGTCTCGTATCATGAGACAATTTCATGATAAAATTGTACTGTGCGACGATGAATAAGATGTTCCTCGATCACAATATTTGAAAGTCATCAACTCACAACAAAAATTCCCTTGGAAGTCCAAAAAATCCTCCTCTACCCTATTCTGATGAATTTTTTGTACTCCCTTCGTTCTTGTGTTTTGTTTACAATTTGACTTTTTTACGAGAAGAATTTAAGAGAAGTGTGAACAAATGAGTAGACAGAGAGAGTACTTAGTATTTATGTTGACATCGAAAACGATGTTAATTTTATATTAGGAATTCTGATACAGATAGAGGTTCAATTAGTTTTGGGTAAATTTTAGGAATTTTGATACGGATAGAGGTGGCCATGTACCAGGCCTTGTTTTTGAGGCCCGAAATCAGCCTGTTGGGATGACAAGTCGGGCACGGGTTGGGCTGAGCTATCTAAATGAAGACTCGAGCCCAACCCATTAGTTAAAAATTTACTAAAAGATAGATGCTCAGCGGGCCGGTTTCTTAAAATCAAAGCCCATTTGGTGGGCTGGGCCGAACCGGATCGAGCTGGCCTGCGTAAACGGCCACCTCTACGGAGTATGTTGGAGCACGTGATAAGAACTTTTATTCAACAATTAAGTTTCGGTTTTCATATACGGAGCACGTAATAAGAACTTTTATTCAACAATTAAGTTTCGGTTTTCATATACGGAGCACGTGATAAGAACTCTTATCAGATACGGAGTAAATAATGCTCGGGAGCAACGGGTGCTTATCCACTACTGTCAATATCTCAATTCGAGCGTGAATGGGCTGTACAGAGCTAAAATCTACATTGAGGCATCACTAGTTCACTGCTACTTCCATTAACCTCTACTTTTCGGTTTACCTGCTGGTGTTTCAATTCCCAGACTTCATTTCCATTGATAATCAATTCTTTGAGCTGGTTCACCTTCAAATCGGCGGAAAAGGCAGTGAAGTCGGTGTAGTAAACACAAACATGTCCTTGACAATGTCTTGAGAAAATCAAGATTCCTGCTCGTCTTCAGTTTCATCATCGTCTTCTTCAAAGTCCAACCCCGTTATTACCATCTTTCCTATGTTAACTGACATGGAGGAAAACGCCAAAATGTCAGCACTTTAAGGATAAACCATTGGCATCAATCAGACAGGTTTAAAACAAAAACACAATCATTAAGATAAGATGAGAGACTCGTTTAGAAATATTTATTTACCGCACTAGAAAAAGGCGTAGGAAAAAAAAAAAGTGTTAACAAAAAATATACTGTATTGAAGGGTAATATTTTGGAAGGGCACACAAGTCGATATCCTACGTATTAACCTGTGTCCAGCCAAACTCCTAAGTAGTCAAAAACCTAAGGTGAGTCCATCGCACAAGCTGCTTTATCACGGGGATTAAAGTTTCGAGTCTTCTGTGCGAATAATTTGTCATAAACGAAAGAATATGAACTTCTAAACTAATACAAGTACGTAACAATATTGCAAATAAATCCGTAAGTCTCATTTAAGGCGTAGTTCCCAACTTAAGAGCTTCTTTAGTTCTTTACCATATTCTGATTTTAATGGATTAGTAAGACCGCTTCCCCTTATCAGTCTTCCATTGTTTTTTACTAAACACCGTCACCCCCAAAGATGATTACAGGCATCTGCCTACAGATACAGCAAGTAGTTTTTTGCGCGCTTCATCAACAAATAGTACGGAGTAATAGTTGTTTACATATATGCTACCCTTTATGCTCCTCTTTCTTGCACAACCATCACCACCAATAACGTTCAATTCTATGCATTAAATATTTAACCAAGACCACCTTTCAAGGATACGAAAGCAAACGATGCATCTACCTAAAGACACTCAAGTAGTACTTTTAGAGTTTCAGTGCTTCGTCAACAACTAAGAAGTCAATGCTGCAGCAGCAGCAGCAGCAGCATTCGATAAATTATTCTAATTGTAACAGAACTAAAAATACGTGTTCCAGACAATGATCAACAACCAATTCTGGAAGGTCAGTTTACCAAATACCAAGCAAACCCTTTCCCGTAGCAGGTTAGGCATTATTTCGACATAGTTTTAATAAAATGTGGTTCAGAAATTGGTAAGGTTTGTCTACTAGAGAAATGAAAAGAAAGTACAAAAAGGTTCTCGTGTAAACATCTCGAGGTATGGAACAGCATTCAAGAATAGAATTCCTACGTATATAACAATGCAGGCATTCAACCAAAACACTTTCAAGCCACTTACCAACCGCATCCATGCCTGCCAATTTGGGCATATATTTCTTGATGTGATCTTCAGCGGCTTTATCGGCTTTGAGAGACTCGCATTCAAAGGAGACAGTGATCTTGTTTTCTGCCAGCTTTTTTTCAACTTCCTTAACCACGTCATTCTCCCAGCTGTTTTATTAACATTATTAGATGACGAATATATGTTATAAGAGGTCTTTGTGTAACACTAGGGAATGAAAAGTGGACTTAACTTCACACAAAAGTGCTCAAACATCAGTCAAGGAACCTCCACACATGGGTCTGTTATCGAGGGTGACTACTTACCTCACGAAACATGCAGTGACCGTTGGGCTGTAACTTTCCCGTTGGCTTAATTTGAGTGTTCACCGATAATCTACAGTCTTCTAGACTCATCTACGGAATTAATTACAAGATTTTAAAATCGTACAAAGTACTCTAAATATCTAGAATATTTTAGGTAGTTCTAGTCCATCTTGTATGTATGTGTAGAGAGACAATCTTTTTGTTGTGTTTAACTTTCTAGTGAACTTAGGGAGTAGGAGACAGGTCCACAATTACACCCTACGTTACTCAGACTCATCGATTCTTGTCGAATGCGACTTGACTGTCGAGTGTCTGACACTCTATCTTACGGAGTAACATTTAAGCAATAAGTGAACAATTGTCTTGACCGACAACGTTGACACAGACTCAACACGTCTTATGAAACAAAAAATAATATAAAAATAAGTGTTTTCAATTCATACTTCTGTTTTTTTCGTTAGACTCACAATAATTTCTCTTCTACAAGTCCACTTACATTTGCCTAAAGCATTGTGTAATACACTTTTGTTGTTTTCGTTCTTCTCATCACTCTTATATGAAACTTTTGAAATTTTGTATCAAATACTTGGTGAAGTGCCGATGTCTTGTCTAATATTGGTGTGCCAGACACATGCCGTGTGTAGTGTCGGCTGTGTGTTGTGTCGGACAAGCAACACCGCAGCTATGTGAAGTATTCCAGTATCAAAGGATACAGCAAAGACTAGTACATTTCAAATGAGTGACTGCCAATTTCTTATCAAACTTTTCACTAATAACGTGACTCTTCTCTCTTCACGTCAGCCGAGTCACAATCAATTATGCATAGTGACAGCGAACGAGTCCCAATTGAACGGACTCAAAATTGAGCAAACTCGTTGATGATGGATTATTTACGAATTAAGCACCAGCAATGATTTGATCCTTTCAAGCAAAGTCAACATGTGACGAGTCTGACGACGTGCAAATAAAGGGTGTGGAGGTTAAGGAAGGCTCCACATGATCAAGTGATTTTCATAACAAAGATGACAAAATCATTCACTTTTTAAACGTAACCCTCACCGAAAATAGAAAAATGAAAGAAACAGGGCGGAAGGAAAAGTCATGCTTGTTAGCAAGAATAACAATTAGCGGCTTTTCGGCAAGTCACAAGTTAAAATCAAATCACTACACATTATGCATGAACGCTTACCCATGAGCGTGTTCAACGTTCTGAAACCTAGCAGCATCATGTCCTTTGCATTCCACGACCACGGTTGCTTGTTTGTCAGTCTGCCAAGTAGGAGGTTAAAAAAAGCAAAGGGATGACCGATATCACCTCCAAGTAATAGCAACTAAAGATAAACTAAAGAAAGGCTGGTGTTGGGTCAAGAAATATTACGTTGAAATCGATAATATTCAACTTGATCAGGCGGTAGTCCTCCCCCCTGCTGCACTCCCTTTCACACAACAGCTCTTGAAAACACTCGCAACAGTCAGTTTGTCAGACAGCATAAGATTTGCATGTCAATGACCAAATTTTCTTAACAAGGGAATAAAAGAAGAAAAATTATAGGGCAATAGAGAACTACAAAGAGTAAGTAGAGTAACTACTAAGCATTCACACAGCGACCAGGAATATAACAACTTCATATAGCTCATTACTAACTGTTTTTTCACATGAGTTGCATCTCAAAACAAATTAAGCTCATCTTGTAGAACTGATGACAAAGTATTCACTCGTTTTCTTCCTCAAATTGTTTTAACAAAGTTTCATCTAAGTTTGCACGTAATAGCATGGGATTTAGTCAAGGATAAGAGAAATAAATATCGTGCAAATGAAGAATTGTGCACCGTTGGATTCCGTCATACATGATTTTATCCACATAGAGTTGCCCCTACTTGTTTCTATTTGAGCTTTTTTTTTTCAATAAAATACGGTCTACAGAAAACTTTGCCTCCGATCTGTGGGCCCTGACTGTTATCGAAGAAATACAGTCTTTTGATTAAACCAGATTAAGAACAAAAGTCACAAATGTATTTCAGCCACAATAGAAGCACTCCAACCTCAAATATAAAACACCGACAAGACGATGACACAACTTTGTACCTAAAATTAAAAGCCATCAGTTACTTACCAGCGGAAGACCTAAGAAGCCAGGTTTATAAACCAATGCAATTATAGAACTTAGTACTCGTATAATTATGTTACACACACATCATCAAATGTTAAGCCTAATTTAGAAGAGATTGAATGCCAGCTTATCTAAATACGTGGAGTATTAGCTTTGCGTTAATCTCACCTCCCCTACTCACATCCCAAAACGTTTTCCAAAAATTTTGGAGGCTACAGTTACCGAAGTTATGTCTCAATGACTGAAATCAGGCCGCAAAGGCTGATACTAAGATCATGGCTAATCCCGATATTAATATCATCGTATAAACTCCATGAAACAGTAAATGAGTCAATGCCATGAGGTTGGATCCTAACCGTAGCAAACGGTTGAGTCAGCTAACTTAGAATGAGCTCTATGTTACACAAATTCGGTTAAAACTTAAATGTGTCTAACACTGACACGGCTACATATCCAGGTGTTGGACACGGCTATTTCAGATTCATGTTTTTATTGCTCTAAATGAGGTGTCGGTGCGTCATACTAATTTCCAAAGTGGTGTGCCCAACACGAGTACGAAGAGGCCAACCCCGTTAACTAAAGAAGATTAAACAAGATATGCCGTAATGACCAGCGCAATGCATATAAGTACACACAAGGCGCAAACAATTGTAGCGTTTGAAATAATACTTCCAAAAGAAAATTATGTGCTACGATACCCAAAGGCCAAAGGGAAAGCTCGCAGAAACAAAGGGTAACACTCGCTACCCAAACCCTTAAAATGAACAAAAAACAGACTGACATTTTGCTACCTGAAACTAAAAAAAAAAAAAAAAATGATTACAAAGCACATTGAATTTTTACTATACCCAAAAAAATTACTTGGGATATTTCCCGTGGTACACCGTCTCAAAGGTTGCCTCTTTACCTTTCCTTGGGATATCATAACTTGTAGCTACCGAGTTTAGAAATTGACGAGAGTTTTCCCTAAATTGTATAGGATCAATTTGAGTACCAAATTAGCCAGATTCACAACTCGTAACCAATGGATATGGTCGGTCAAAGTGTATTCGACAAAAAAAACTTTAACCGATCAAAATTAAAGAATACGGTTGTCAACAAGACAATTTTTTTATACTAAATCAAAGAGCTCGTAACTAGACCAGTTAAAGTTTTTTCATCGAAACAAAGGGTATCTATCTTATGCAAAGTTGTGAACTTATAAGAACCATCCAAAATCATATAAATCCTAGCTTCGCCTCTGAAATCAAATTAACGGTCAATTTCCAAAATAGAAAAGTAAACAAATGACGGTAAAAAAAAGTACTCCGTATGAAATGGTAAATACGAAGAATACCGGTGCCATGAAGACCAAAACAGGTAGAGTGAGGAAGAAGAATGAAGTGACCAGAGATGGACCCACATGGTAACAGCGCTATTGATGCCACTCCTTCCATTTTCTTCTCTTTTTTACTCTTCTTTGCTTCTCCTTCTCCCATTTCCATGGAGTATTTTCTTTTCAATTTTGTTGGGGGATTAAATTGCAATCAAATGTGAGAATTTGAGAATGTATGCATTTGTTTGGGAAATCACTAATTATTCTATAAGGCTGTCTCACCATAACTTATGGTGAGACAGACCCATTAAACCTCCTAAGCCCAATTTAAAAAAAAAAAAAAAATTAAAAAAAATAGAAAGTTCAAGCTGTTATACATCTCAGTTATTTTTTCCTAATTCAACGTTGCTTTCTTCCTCTTCCTTCTTCTCCAATATTAAACCCTAAAAATTCAAAATAAAAAAAAATCCAAATTCTACTATCATCAAAATTAATGATAATCCAGGTTTATGATCTTATATTATTTTTAGTTTATTTTTAATCTCATTTTTTTTTTTAACTTGTTAAAGTGTAGTAGTATAGTCATATACTCATATTTGGGTTTTAATATTGTTTGATGTTAATTTTTTTTTTCGGTTAATTTAGATAATTTTAGATTATATCTTTTGTGTTTTGGTGTGTTTATAACTTATTATTAATGTTTGATTATTGAAAAATGGTGACCATGATATGAAATTAAAGTTTTTTTTAGGGTATGTGAGTTTTTTGTTGATTATTACCTTTATGGTATGATTTTAGTCTGACAACTTATGAATTTAAGTCGAAAACTTTTAACTATAATTGAGATACTATGATGGCGTTATTATACTAGTGATTTTAAATTTAGAATCATGTTTTTTAAGTTTGAAACCAATAATTTTAATTTTATATAGGTTGCAGTATAATTTGTTTTGAAACCTATAATTTTAAGTTTAAAACCTATGATTTTTAGTTTAGAATCAAATTGAGAGTGTGTTTCAATTAGAACCCCCTTAATTTTACGTTAAAACCTTGCAATTTAAGTATAATTGTCATGAATTTAGTTCTGTACTTTTTTTTTTTTGTTGCAAATGAGGGATTTAATGTTTATATGCTGGCCTATTAATTAGTATTTATATCACAACCCTTAATTTCTACCGGATCCATAATTTATTTTTTCGATAAATTGTTTAGAGCACCAAAAAAATCTTTACAACTTCAAAATCACAAGACTGTGATTGTGTAAAAGGTTTTTACATTATATGTTGAGAACCTTACGTTTTATATATGATACATTGAGTTTTAAGTATAAGAGTCGGGATCTTAATTTTTAAACGGATTAAGCAAATAAAATAAGATGTCATTACTAACACACTCATAGAAATAAAACTGACGATTTTACAATGAAAACTTGAGGTTCTAAATTTAAGGGACATGTGTTCATAATTTGTTAACGTTTTACGAATAATATGTTCTCATGTTTATTATAGTATAAATTAGTTTGGCTGCGCATTATTTTATATAGTTTAATTGTTGAGAAAGCCAATTAGCTCAATGGTAGAGTGTATGCTACGCATAAGGTGGGGGTTCGAATCCCTCATTGGCTATCTAAACAAAAATCAATATTTATTGGAATGTTTCTCATCACGTTGTTTTGTTGTATATATGATCAACAATTCTTATTGTTCGGACATTGTTTAAAACCTTACGTTTTATGTGTATAACCTTTTTGTTTTAAGTTCGTAACCTTGTAATTTAAGTAGATTCTCGTATTTAAATAACCCCGGTGTATTACGCCAATAATAATGCATTCTATATTCATAACCTTATGTTTTAACTCATCCTTGTAGTTTTGTTTAACAACCTAGAGTTTTAGATTTATGACATTTTAGATTAATTACCTTTAATTTGAAGCTCAGAACCTTGAGTTTTAATCAAATTATATACCTTTGAGTCTTTGATTTATAAGTTGTTGACCTTATTATAAACAAGGTAACATATCCCTTTATGTTCTATACATTACATTTTTTTTGTTTGAACCATACGTTTTATATAAATGACACACATTTTGACACAATATCTAAATAAATAATGACATTAAAATTATGAAAACAAATAATTTTATAATTTAATTAATTATTAATTAATTGTCCACTACTTAGGAAATAGGTGGGAGTGAAGGTAGTTATTAATTTATCCATGCATCATTGTCACGTTTTTTTTTTTTTTTTTTTTTTTTTTTTTTTTTTTTGGGTAAATGTATTGGGCCAGCTCTTATTGGACTTGTCTCATCATAAGTTATGGTGAGACTGTCTCATAAGAGAGTTGCTGTTGGGAAATTGAAAGCAAACGGGTTGGTCCATTTGGGCTCTTATTTGGGTCGGGTGGGGGCGATTTACTGGGCGAGTTTGTTGTTAACGGGTCAATTTTGGATCACGTTACGCTTGAGTTATACTCGTATGATACTTTTGCTATAAAGTCTGGTTGGCTTTTGCATCAGTTTTAAGAAAGTTAAAAAAGTTAGAAGTAAAATTGATTTTGTACTGTAAAATAAAATTCATTTTAGAAGATTGAAAAATGTGATACGAGTATTTTTTAGTAAGAGTAATTCTACTATGAAAGTTATTTTGATAAAAATAAGACTAAATGAGTCAAATGGTAACTTTTAGTTATGTGTTTTGTGATTGAATATGATATGATGACTTCTTATTCTGTTAGCCTTCCATTCCCGTCTTCTTATGATTTGTGTCAGAGGATAGTTATCTTTGCCTTCTAGCGTTGTTTTGCAGTGAGCCACATTGAATGAGCCATTGCTCCCTTATCTAGCCAAGTTAGCCATATGCCCACATCCTGTCGCACTCGAGCGTAGCGTGCAACATGTCCAGATTTAGGGCTCTGGTGAATATAGCCAAGAGACCTTTCGGGCTAAATTACCCGCACGGTAATGCCATTCCCATTATTTCTAATAAGATCTTTCCGTGAGGTAAGTCCAACTGCCGCTAATAAAGACTCGGAGGAACATGGCCTATCAATCATTTTGTCTTGATTTAATTTACTAACCGCAACATATGATTTAGAAGGCATAAATACTAAAAGTAAAACCTTATAATAAATTAATAAATAAATAATAAAAAATAGAGAGTAACGGCCTCTAATAAAATCCGCACCGTAGGGCACCCTAGAGCGTGTAAATCGACCGGATTCAACGGCTAACAAAATCTTCGTCGTATAACAAACATTTATTTTCATTTTAAATAATTCCACCTTATTTCCTGCAAAAACTAGCCGTTATATTTGGGTCATCTAACGTTCTTCTTCTTCTTCTTCCTTCATCTCTGTTCTCACTTTCATTTCTCACTCACACAACTCTCTCTCTTTTTTCTTTCACTTTCTCACAATTAAGGTCAAAAAAATATTGAAATTAAAGATGGCAACACCAACAAAAGACTCACCAAGTGTTCGACAAAATGCCGCAGAGAAACCCAAGAATCAGGAGAATTCTAACCCTAATCACACCAGCCCAGGTTTAAAACCCTCGTCTTCTCCGTCGATTCGGGGTATGAAAACAACCCCGAGATCTTCGGGGAGAAAGGAGAAGGCGTCGGTTGTGTCGCCCAAGAAGAAGATTAGGGAGAGAAAGTTTGTGGTGGCGAAAAAGAAGAGGAATGATACCAAGAATCAAGATTCTGGGGTGAATTGTAAGTGTAAAGAGAAGATTAACGGGAAATGTTTGTGCGTTGCGTACGAGAGTTTGAGGGCTTCACAAGAAGAGTTCTTTAAGAGTAGAAGTGATGAAGATTGTGAAATTGGTGGTGGAGGAATTGGTGGGGGTCAAAAGGGGGATGTACCCGTCTTAGAGAGTGTCGAGAATCGAAATGGGTATGAGAATTCGAGGGAAAGTGAAGTTTGGGGGGTGAATGAAATGGTTGGGTATGAGCCACAGGAGGGTGAATCACCAAAAGGGTTGGGAAGTTCAACGATGAAGCGGAGGCGTGATATGTTGTTGGAGGAAGCGAGAGCGAGCGTGCCTGAGTCGGGGAAAGTTATGCATTTGGTTAAGGCGTTTGAGAAGTTGTTAACGATACCTAAGGAATCAGTTGAGCAGCAGAAGGATGGAGAAAACGAGGGTGGTGATGTTGCGAAGAAAGGGATTAGATGGGCATTGCCTGGATTGCAGCAGTGTCCTCCTAGGGCACCTGAGACGCAGGAATCGTCGTCTTTGTTTTGCCCTGGAGAGTACTTTTTTACTGCAGAAAGTTTAGGGCTTGACTCTCATGTGTCCTCTTCACTTGATAGTAGTAGGGGAAGGTTTGTAATTAGTATCGACATTTCGAAGTTTGATCATTATGTTGATTGACATTCTTATTGGACTTGTGTTGATTTGTGCGTGATTGGTTATTGCAGTGTATCGAGCAGAAGCTCTGGTGGCAGTCATAGAAGTCGAAGAAGTGTAATTGTTCTCGAGCCTTGTTTCGATATTGTGTCTATAATGTTGGTGATTGTGGAGAATTTTGTGTACTTAATGCAATTGCAATATGTAGGGCTCGTTTTCTTCTGGTACTGTTGGCGGGAGGAAATGGAGAAAGCAGCAGCGGCAGCAGCAACAGCAGCATAGAGTCACATCCCTGAAACCATTCAAGCTAAGGACGGAGGTGAGCGCATCACATTGCTTTTTGTTTTAGCATCGCTTGTGTGTGGATTCTACAAACTGAGTTTGATTGTTTTTAAAGCATTTGTGTTCATTCTCGTAATAGTTTTACGAATCCTTATTTCAAAATGGACCTCTATATGTCGTGATGTGTGACTGTATGATCTTCTCCTTCACCCTTCGGAAGTTGTATCAGTGTTTATCATGTGTCAAAACTTCCTGGTAGCAAGATGAGGTTTTGTTCTACAGTCGATACTGGTTGGATCTTTTTACCTTAATTAACGACAACATCTTTGTGCTGTGTTCAACAGAATTGATTTAAATCATCAAACAAGTCTTAAAAAGTATCATCAGACACACGGATACGATTAAGGGCTCTTTTTTCTGCGACAAAATGTGTTATGTGTGAACTTTTCATTGTAGTCGTCAGTTTGGACGTTTTGCAACCTTCGTCCATTGGAATTATAGTGTTTGAATTTTAGAAGAAACCTGACAAACTTCAGTCTCCTAGTAGTTGTGGGAAACAAAAGAGTAGACATCTGCATCTACACTGGCAGCATGTCCTAGAGCCAAATAGTGTCGAGATAGGATGTGTCAATGTAAGCACTTTGCTCCATTTTCGCCGTAGTGTAGATTATAGTTTTAGCTCTCTTCAATGCAAGTTTCTCTTTACATGGCACTTATGTTTGCCGAGTTACAGATGAATAGTTGCCATGTATCGATTGCCAAAAACATTGGCTAATGTTTGCTCTACAAACATTGGCCAATGTTTGGTAACTAAGTTCATCTTTTTGCTAAAATGAGTTCTAGATCAAATATTCGAGCTCTTTTTTGTTTCATTATTACGTCTCTCTTGAAATCTGCCAACGTTTGAACGGTATAATCTTCCTCGGTCCTGAATTATATTTTTTCTTTTGCGCATAGCTATGTGATATTGTTATCATCATTCCCCTTCTGAACTTTTTATGCCCTCTGCATATTGCAGCAACGAGGAAAGGCAAAGGAGGAGGAGTTTGTAAAGAAGTTGCAAGAAATGATGGTTGAAGAAGAAAAGCAGCGGATACCTCTTGCACAAGGACTTCCTTGGACAACTGACGAGCCAGAGGTGAGTCATTTCTAACGATGATGGAAGTTTATAGTCCATCTTCTTAAGATGAACATTATTGCCGCTTTAATCAAAATATTATCTAAGCTGATTTAACTGCCATTTGTTATCAGTGTCTGATCAAACCGCCAGTGAAAGAAGCCACAAGACCAGTTGATCTGAAGCTTCATACTGATGTGAGGGCTGTGGAACGTGCAGAGTTTGACTATCAGGTATGGCTGGATGATATGAAAGTGCTCTAGCACAGTTTGCAACAATAAACACACAAGTCTGTCGAAATTTCTATAGAACAGTGTAGTGCTCGTGACTGGAACTTTATAACCGACTATTAATTAGAAAGCATTTCATTACTGAGATAATTGATGATTCGTTGCTGTGATTTCATTATTATTCCCAGTGAATAATGTTGATTATTGATGATTCGTTGCTGTGATTTCTTCTGATCTGATTGAAACCGACGACATAGAGCTTTAAGTCCTCGGTGACAATGAATTGTCAAAATCGTTCTGCTTTCATCAGGTGCATTTTAATGGCATCGTAATCTGTAACTGTGTTTTGGGGCTCTCAGGTGGCTGAAAAGATGACGTTAATTGAGCAATATAAAATGGAAAGAGAGAGACAACAAAAGGTGAGAGATGCTTTCAGGATCGTCTATTTGGCTTGTTTCTTTCTTAACGAGTTCTTCAGAAAATTTATTATCGTTTTCGTGCTCCTGTATAGTTGGAAGAGGAGGAAGAAATTCGGAGGCTGCGAAAAGAACTAGTCCCCAAAGCGCAGCCTATGCCATACTTTGACCGGCCTTTCGTTCCTAGACGGTAATCAAAATTTTATCCATCATCTCTGTTATTCTTTCAAAACTTTAAAATTATGTATGATGAACATTGGTGGGTTGATTCTTAGGTCTGTAAAGCAGCCAACAGTTCCGAAAGAACCAAGGTTCCATTTTCCGCAGCAAAAGAAGATCAAATGTTGCGTCTCTTTGAATGACTTGAATGACTATGTACATGCAACATGAGTCGTAATAACGATCACAGATCAAATGCTGCGCAGAAAACTAAAGCTCCCATTTTTTTTGCTACGCTGGAAGAAATGCCGCGTCCCCCGGATTCATCTGAGCGAGTACAGTCAACAAGGGTCAGAAACGCAAACACCAGTAGATGAAGCAATTGATTGTTGCACTATTCTTTAAATTCATTTTGCAAAGGTAGTGTCGATTTACGGTTATTATTTTCATTCTCCCACCACAATCAGGATGTATATTTTTACCATAAGCCCAGAAGTTTTTACCATAAGCCTGTAGATGTTTTGGTTTCAATATTGTCATATCGGAAGACCTAATCAATCAATAACAGTTTGCATTCACGATCTCGAATTACTGAGTCAAAGAGGCACATGAATTCACAACTGAGCACAAACTAAATGTGTCCAGATTTTTCAAAGGCTCAAGGTGATCATGGGCCGAGTTGGACTCTATCACTGTAAAAGGACTAACAAACGCTTAATATATTATATTCGTGGCACAAGATTCACGTTTTTACCAATTACAAGATGAGAAGAGATATACGGAGTAATATGCAATGAAAAGACTATTTCAAAGACTATTTCAAAGTTAAAAGAGATATACGGAGTAACAATAATCACTTGTTAGTGTAACTGTGTAAATAAACAGAAATAACGATAGATATTACTTCCTCCGATTCATCAGGTTCTTAACGTTTGACTAATGTCTCCGTCGCAAAAATGGTCAAATGTTAAAAACACGTTGAATTGGACGGAGTAGGTATTTGCACTAGAATAATCTAACATAAAATACTAATAACATTATAGCATAGCATAACAATTTGAATAGAGTACAAATTACAGACAAATTAACTGCATATAATAACTCATCAGAAAGTTACAGAAAACAGGCAGACACTGGGAAAAAAATAAAAAAAGAAGTGTTTGCGTTTATACTGCAAAGGCAACTCTCTGAACATAATCGGGGCGTCTTTTGCTAGGCATTCGAAGCAGTCCAGTAATTTGTAACTCCGATACCGCCCTGCAGAATCGTGCTCTACGATAAAAAGTTAAGGATATCAAGAGTAACCAAAATATAAAGAGTTGGGGGTGATCTATATAAAAAGATGATAGAGAGGAAAAAAAAGTAGTTAAATAAACAAATGTACGGAGTAAATAAGAATTTGTAAGGATACTGGATAACGGATTCACTGTCACTTTGATGTTCAGCAGCATCCTTTCTTTTCTTAGGTGTCGAGGAACGCTTTGATTTACTTTTTGCTTTGAGTGATGGATTCACCATGATTGCCTTGAAAGATTGGTACCAATCATGGACGTTAATGATATCGCCATGCTCTTGAGCTAGAGTATACCTGAAACCGACACAGTTAATCAAACATCATCGACATTAGACGAGACCTATGTTACTCGACGCTTCACTTAGCTGCCATGTCGCATGTTAGCCACTTATGAGAGGCTTCAAAACCAACAGTCTAATATATACAAGTAACGGGATTTGAATTTAGGACTCATTGTCCACTACATACCATATTCAAAGTCTATATTGTTAACAAAAAAGAGACAATATAAACTATGATTGATTCATCTAAACAGCTTTCATACCCGATGTAAAGTTTTGTCATCGGTCTATATGGGAAGAAAGGTTGGCCAAAGTTGAGACCAGTTCACCAAAGTCAAACGAGCACATATAATTGGGAATTTCAAGTGGACAGAGAACAAGAGAAAACAGCAGCATGGTACTCGAAAGATATTAGCTCTGAGCGCTGCGGGAGCACCATTAATGGTGGAAGAAGATACACAGAATGACAGAACATGATGACTAGGAAGTAGTGAAGTATGAACCACATAGTTGGAAAACATACGAGTATTAATTAACAATTTCACTTCGAAGCATTTATGAACCATGTATTGCACTAGACACAGATCAGTAATTACTACTTACAAAATTGTCGTGTCATGAAGAGACGGCAACAGCCTGCTACCCCTGTTGCTGCAGCAGCTACAGCATATATACTTATGGAACTCCAAAAGATCAGATTGAATCTTCTTCCGAGGATCTCCGAGTAGCGCCTAAGATGTTTCAAACGTTAATTTGGAAATAAAATAATCGGTAAAACATAAAATAAAATCGAATAAAAATAAATATTATATGCATATGTATTGGTTTGTGAACTGACATTGCTCAGGCAAGGAATCCTCCATAAAGTTCATGTACATGCTGAATGGAGTATAAAAGCAAATGTATCTCTAACAAGTTTGAAGCCAATGCAGAGAGAGTATGTTCTTGCAATAAAGCTGTTCTTATGAAAGCCTTTGCACGCCCAAACAGTAAAAAAAAACAAGCAAAAAAAATTAAATACTTGCCATCTGAAGTTTGTCGACATCCTTAAAGCATATAATTTCATGGAACGGCAAACCCTCCATGGGTTTCATATCTCTGCAATTAAAAACAAACAAATTACTCAGCGACAAAAAAAAAGAAATCATCAAGGCTCACCAAAGAAACATTGAATGAGATTCAGCACATAAAATAGCAACAAAAAACAATATAGGATCGAAAATTTAAGCAGAATCATAAGATCCATATGTGTTAGATATTAAAAGAGAGAAAAATTACTACGTAAAACAATATAGCTGAGATCAACATGCAACATTGATAAACTTATTTCGCTTTTAGACCCTCCAGTGATATCAAGATGACAGCAACATATACCAATAGAGGAAAGTTACTACGAAAATAAATCATTACCGGACCATCCATTCAATCAAAGCAACAGCTTTTGAATTTAGTACATCTGGGGTTTTGGCTGAACTATTACGCCGAAAGGAATGTCTCCTGTTACAAATTGCATTCAAAAGTCATCAACTTAGTAGAAAGCAATGACTTCTAGACAGAAATCTCATTTTATTGTAATTTGTAAGCCTTACAATTCAAAAAATGTACCCTAATCATTTTACAAAAATGAAAACATATACCCTTTTGTTTGATTGCTTAATGCATTGAGGATTGCTGCTACCATGAAATATCTCACACGGAGTAGATGATTGTAAGAAAAGAAGACGTAATAAGCTTATCTAAAGAATAATGGCACAAAACAGCAGATACATGCACATGACACGTTCACATATACCATTACTGCATTTTGAACATATGCCCTGCTACAATAATAAGGATAATTTAGCTAAATAACCAGTGTATAAGGAATTTGAACATAGAGTGCTTGTAGAAAAGTATCAAAAACACCATAATATTAACTCGGCTATCGTGCAGAAGTAGACTTAAAAGTTCAATTATCTTCTCATTTGTTCTACTACTTCTTACCCCATTCCCCAAACCCAAGCCCACATTTTTCCCATGTGTACCCCGTACGTGTTTGAGAGACAAATGAACACTAGACCACTAGCATCAGATTAAGATACTCATGGTAATTGATGTTTAACTTGATAATGAGAATTACGACATGCCGCCACAGAATCGCCAAGTCTACCATTAAATTACTCTAATAGCTGATGTAATAAAGTATGTTCTCACAATAAGCAAAATAGTGAGCAATTTTATAAAAAATAAAAAAAATTAGTAACTTACGACGAAATGTTAGTCAGATCACATCCTGAGCTCTTGTTGTCAGCCAATTTCACCATGCATTGCAACTCCTTCACTTTTGTGCATAGCTATGAAGCATAAAGTATGTGGAATGGGCATATTAGCTCAAACTATTAAAACCTTAATCAGCTATAATACAAAGCAGAAATCAAATGAAGGTAGAGACCTATCTCAGTAATATGCAGAGAAATTGTGAATCAAAGAACCACAGATGACATTAAAAAAATTAAAAAAAATAAATAAATTGTGTAATACTCCCTCCGATTCAACATGTTCTTAACATTTGACCATTTTTGTGAGGGGGATTTTGGTCAAACGTTAAGAACCTGTTGAATCGGAGGGAGTACTTCGTTAACAATTAAGTACATGAAAGCCGTGTTCAAACCATATAATTAAAATAACCACGAACACTCAGCAACATCATTAAATCCCTTCGTTGAATTAGTGAAAGAATGTACTCAACAAAATGATACTAATATGTAGGAGTTGTCAAGTTCTCCTTGAGCTTGTACGTGAGATTAAATATATAAGATGTGTGAGGTGTACACATTTAGAGACTGGTGTTGATTCTCTTGGGTTAACATATTTAGTGAGATGCTCAGGCTACAGTGAACATTACAGCAATTCATGTGCCGGAGACAAAATGAGGGGATGAATGCCTTACTAGTTATAAATAAAATAAATTCAGTACAGTACACAGTAGAAGAGCGTATGCTACATAGAATTTAAGCAAAACCACGATCCAAGTACCTCAAAGGATTCAACTGCCTTGTAACTCACTCGTTGAGCGAATTCGAAACCCAAATTGGACCTTGTTAACTCGAACACAATAAGGAAGACCTAAAACCCATACAATACTTACAAGTATTTGATCTGTATGACCTTTTTCTTTTCAAATAAAAATTTCCTCCGTAACTTTCACCAAATGTTTTGCATCACATTTATTGCTTTGCTGTTATCTTTTTGGGGTTTCTTCTAAAGTGATACTCGTATCTTCATTTTGAATGATTTCAAATAACTGTTGTGTTCTCTTTCTTACACTAAAATTTTATATTTAACCATCTTACAATCATCTTGTACGTTTTGGTTCTCGATACCGTGGAATAAAGCAAAATGGCTCACTAAAATGGTTGCGGTTCTTTTATTGTGCAATGTTAGTCATCCTATTCAATTATCAATGCAATCTTCACCTTGAGTCATTCGGAAACAGCCTCTAAGGCTGCGTACTTCCCACCCTCCCTTACCTCGCAATTTGAGGGAGCCATTGAGAGTTTGAGACTAAAGCATTATACAATGATCTTGTATGTGACTCGAAATTTTGCCAGGAAAGCAAATGTTAAACTGCACTTCACACGTTTCCTCTAACTTGCATATGTAAAATTAAGAATAGCAATTTTCAGTGTAGATACAAGCATCACTGTCATACCTCATTAATACCATCCGTACGACTCTCCCAACTCTTAACCAATTCAGAGAGTGCTGCTGGTGGAAGATCCCTGTTCAAGTACATAATAAGGTACTTCATTCCATAAAGAAACGGAAATCTATTGACATATTAACTGAGAAACACAAAAAATCTAACAACATATTAACAAAGAACATTATACATTGGCAGGTCTTAACAGCAGGGTGTTAAAATCCTAATTTAGTCATAATTTGCACCCTTAATATAACCGACGTTGGAGTTCCAGCTATCAGGATTCAGAATGTGACTGAGCTAAAACTCAAAAGGGAGGCTTTGACACCACGTGTCACTACTTATTGATCCAAGTCAGACTTGCCTAGTGACAAACTAACAAAAAAAAAAAAAAAATAACTCAAATTGCTAAATAACTGCCAAACTAATCTCTAAAGTGAATACATATGTTAGCATATTGAATATATTTCCATTAGTATTTTTAATCAGACAATTGAATATATATGCCTGTTAGTACATTTAGAAGTAAAAAATAGCATGTATGTGTATATTTGAACTATGTGGGCCAGTAATGTAAGGCAGAAAAAAAAAATGCAGTTGCATTGATTATAGCAACAAAATGAAGTAGATGTATGACAGACAGTAAGGAAACCTAATTCATCGGCACAATTTAGATTTATAGTAGCTCCCCTGTAGCTATACTAAGATACCAATAATGAATTGGTTAAATTTGTTAATCGGACAGTTGCAGATCAGGTATCGTTCTAACGACTAATGATCGGGTCCGAGTACTTATCTGCCTAAATTCCTCAGATAAATATTATAGCAATGACTACGTAGTCAGACAGCCACATTTATAAAATTGCTTTAGGTAGTCTTGCATTCAATTTAAGAGTCGTAAAGCCAACTGCACAAGCTGATGATATCTACACTACCTTTCACACAGCACCCAGTATAATCCTCTACCACGAATTATGGAGTGAACAATTTGGAGAAATTAAGGTATTAAGACAGTCACAAAAATAAATTTACTGAATTATTTATGTTCAATATTTGCCCAGCAAAAGGCTTAACCAAAGAATGATACCTACCTTACCTTTTGCACTGCTTGACGAACTGAACCTCTCTCGGGAGCGTCACGGTGATGACTGGAACAATATCGAACACTTGAGAAAGAATTATCACCATGATTTGCCCTGGATCTCTCTGGATCAGGGTCAAGGGCCTCACAGTGCAAATCTAACAGCTGTAAGTTCAGTGATTTTCCAGCATCATATAGGCACTGCCATTGAATGTATTCAGTAATTTGTAAGGCCCCACAAGATCAAGACTAAACACATGACTAATCTCCAATGAATAAAAGGTATAATGTTAAAAATTTACAATAGAAAAGGGGGATAAACGCAAATCCTCACCATAACTACAGAGGCCCAATGCTTATGAAGATTATTCAGCTCTGGTAAAGCATTAACCAACTTCTCAATGGATAGGTCGATAACTCTGTTAAGCACATAATGCCACAGTCAGCATCAACAAGCCAATAGATCAGCTTCATAAGATAGGTCTTATACAAAAGCCTATTCCACACCTTTTGGTAGAAGAAAGTTGAGAAGAATACTTCAAAACCATATCCGTCATTAAGGCATCATCCTCCATCCATGTTTGCTGAAACAAAAGTTGAGAGTGATTGATGAACATTAGTACAGATTATTAACACAGGTAAAAAAAATAAAAAAAAAAAGTGTGCTGGAAAATATAAAATGCAAGCAGTTTGTGGACTTTCAATTAGCAATCCCGTATACATGCTGAAAAAAAGCATCCCTTTGTTCCTGTTTGATTGTTGACATGCTTTCAGAACCGACTTTTAAGAGAGGTGCTTGCAAGTGGGGTTCAACGTCTTGGCAGTTAGATTACAAATGTACACACGTGTGTAATAAGTTGATGGTAACCCTAGGCCCATAGCAACGTTAGTCATATGACACGGCATGGCAGACTGATTAAAAATACATATTAAAACAACCAAACGGCCTGGAACAGAAATGTTAACAATCCAATGAAAAAAAAAATAGCATTTTTACGGTCAGAGAAGAATGGGGAGGAAGAAAGAAAATTCAAACCTCCAAATCGCCTTCAGCATTAAAGTGTTTCATCAGGAAGCTTAGAGGCTCTGTAGAGAAATGCTGCATACAAGCAATCTGGGAAAGATTGGAAGTAAGAGTGTTACAGAGACTTGATATTCTAATTAATAAGGACGAGGGGGTACCATGGGTATGTTGCATACATATAAAAAGAAAAAATACCTTTAAAGCCCTTATGAAAGATGTCAAGGATCCATCATGCTTCAGGAAATAGTCTCTCAAGAAAAGAGAGACCTTGTAATTCACTCTGAACCATGATGACGGTTGTAGAAGAACAGCTTCTACAATAGCACTCATTCTTTCTGACGGAGACCCCAGGATGAATTTAGTAGCACAAAGTTGTAGTAGTGCATTTGACGACAACAAATTCCTAAACGTATCAAGTGTTGTTGCTATGCCCATCACTAGAATGACTGGAACTTTAACCGCCCATTCACTGCAATGCAGAAAAGTAAATAATAAGTTTTGTAAGACCAAGTTTAGAAAGAATCAAGAAGAAAAATCAAAAAAAAAATTCCATAAGACTTTATAAGATAATAGTGTAATATAAAAGCATATTTCTAGCATAGGTACTATTTTTTCAGAAGATTACAGAATTATCTGTTGCAGTGCATTCAATTACATACAACAAACTTAGATTACGCAAACAAAAAGACTATCGACCTTAACTAGGCCTTCGTAAACACCAACAGGGGCGGACCCACGTTAACAAATGGTGTAGCACGTGCAACACCAAAAAAATTAAAAACGAAATATATATAATATGAAGAAAAATAGAAACAGAAGTCTCTTGTAGCGTAGTTGGTTGGGCATCAATTGTCTAGACACTTGCTCTGTAGTGTAGGTCAGGAGTTCGAGCCCTGTGCTCTTCTTTTTTTTTTTTTTTTTTTTTTTTTGGCCTTAATTAAATAGATAGAGTAAATGCTAGGAAGTCTTAGGAAACAAATGATTTTTACGATTATTTAAGGCAATTAAAATCAATTTTCATTGTCATTATAACTATAAAGTTATATATCCAACTACTCTCTTAAAAAAATATTCAAACAATTTTTTCAAAAAGAACTTTATTCAATTAAATTCTTTAATTGGTATTATAGTTGTGATTTTGTTTTTTTCACTTCATGTATATAATTGCAAGAAATTGTGATTTCATATTTTGACACGTTTAATACTCTATAATAAAAGAAATTATTTACGAGACACTTCATGTTCAAAATACTATCGGTAATTAGTGGCTAAAATTTTTTATAAAGGCCGCCATTTATTACGACATAGTGCTACACCATAAAAAAAATTCTGGGTCCGCCCCTGAACACCAACAATGCATTGATGTCTAAGAGGTTCATGAGATCATCAAACTTAAAGAGACTCAAGAAGCTACTCATTGTTTCAATATCCGTAACAAGAGCCAAGTTGTAGCTTGAATACCTTAACGTTAATATAAACTCGGATAAAATAGCACCACAACACCTTTCTGTATCCTCTATTATTATAACCAATGGCTTATACTCCCTCTGTCCCGAGTACCATGATGTCAGGATGGACATATCAGCACCCTAATCAATTTAAAAACAAAAATTAAGCACAAGTGTTCAAGTTATTGCAATTAAGTGAAAATCAAATATAAATCAAACTATAAACCCTTACATCCAAGGTAGTCCTTAAAAATAGCCTTAGTAAACGAGTTAAACAACCACCGATGCCATTTTTAGCTGAGAAGTCTGGTGATGACATGTTGGCAACATGACAACCATTGGACTTCAAGTGCTTACCAAGTTCCTCAAAAGTGAGCTGATCATCAACAAATTCCACGTTCTCTGCAAAAGGTAGAACACTTGACTTTATTAGACACACAAAAGTGAGCTGATCAAGGCTAAAATCATGTGATCCTACTTCCCAAACAATACATACAAGCACACCCAAAGACTCTAAATGCATATGAGTCATCACAGTATTAAATTCAAGTAATGAATAAGAGAATTACTAGTGTACACAAACCCAGTAAAGATCTGTTTTGAAATGGAATCGGTGACAATAGGATATGGCCGAGTGGCCTTTCCAAAGCCAAGCTCTCCATGCAAACGAACTTTATTGAATGATTCTTGAACCCATTTACTGACATCGTTGAACATGCCTGCATTGACATCCCTAAGCACCTCCTGCAAGAAGTTGAATATTACACAAGTAATAAATTATTAAAAGTAACACGTACATTGTAAGCCTATGAAACTTAACATGAAACACTTTGTATGATCACATGAAAGAATCTTGAAACTAAAAGCTGAAGAATTTCATATCACGAAATAAAGAAGAGTGTGTTGGTCGCAAAGAACCCGCAATGAGAATTATCAAACCCACCTTGTGTAGATCCACTACTGCGGCACATCATATAAAAGTCACGAACTTTCTGACCTTTTTAACAGGACACGCCTCAAACCCATCTCTCAGACCTCAGTCACAAGTATCCGAAATTTTAAACAATGCTACTCGACTAAATTCTCTGCCTTTATATTTAGCAAATCAGACTTATTCGTATGAGAATAATGCATTTGAAGAACCAACAAGTTATTGCTAAAAGACCGTCTACAAAAGACTATTTTTCACAATGAATATTGTATCTATGGTCAGAGTACATCCTTATCTTTGAGCCATACATCTTCTCTACATCTCATGATACCATGGAATGACACCGATCCTCTAAGACATTAAAGTGGAAATATTCAGGAAAAATTAAACGACACAGAAAGAAAGACGAAAACTACCTTAATCGTAGTCTCAATGTTAGACCATACAGAATGAAAGGCCTCAATTCTCAAATCATAAAAACCGTCGTCATCATCAAACTCCTGAGCATTTTGCACCTCCAATTTCCGAGCGACATTCTTAGGAGTCTGCTTGTCTGTTTTTCTTCTGGTTTTGGGACGGGAAGAACACTTATGAAGAACGAAAAAAGGCTTCAACAAACACCCAAAAAAAACGACAAAATATCAGCAATTTATTCCGTTTTGAATATCGATTTTCGGACCAATTGTAACTTGAATTCAAGCAACTACCTGCAGATTACTCTCTGAACTGTCAGCAACTGACGGCGACAACAACGACGACGACGAAGGAGAACCTGCATCAGATGTTTCTGGTGGGGCCATCTCTACGTTTCCGAAAATCAGAAACTAAATTCAATCACTAGGGTTTCAACTTTCGATTTTGCAAATTGCAACATTCAAATTAAAAACTAGAATTTCTCAACTAAACCTAAAATTAAAAATCAATATAACACTATTGTGAGATCAAATGAATGCGGGAATGTAAAACAGAAACTAAAATTGGGGGAAAAAGGGAGGAAACCCTAAAAAAAACCTGAGTTTAGGAATTGAAGTTGGTGATGACGTCAGAAAGTGGAGAAGAAATCAAAGAGGGGGGAAGAACGACGTCGTATTGAAGCAGGAATGCAAATTAAAAGTGAGAAAATAGGGTATTAGAAAAGTGGGGGGAGAGAGGAACTGCTTACGTTAGATTTTGCGCGGGAAAATGCCTCGTCGTATAATTGAGCGAGACCGTCTCACGGTAATGTTATTGTGATTTGTGGGATACTTTAGAAATTCATAAAATAAAAGAAAAATGTTCATATATTTATCATAGTTAATTTAAATATATATTTATTTTTTTTGGGAGTGAGACGGTCTGTTATGAGAGTTATTGTTATATTATATTATGTTTCTAAAAGTTTAACATTCATATATTTATAATGAGTCTTAATATAGTTACTCGTACATTATTAGTTAGAAGAAAAATAAATAGGTGTCCTCATTTCTATTTAATTTTAGGGTTGAAATGACTCTCGGAAAATGAACTGCTCCATAGAAGTAATGTAGTGGCGCAATAAAGGGACGCACATTTCCAATACAAAAAATCTCTGTTCCAGGTGAAAGCACTCGTGGCATTATTACTACTCTAATTTTAATAGAAAAGAAAATACTTATTTTGAGATGAAAGGAGTACCTTATTGGTCTCACCCTAAATTTAGGGTGAGCGTATTATTGAAACGATATTACTCATGTACACAATTACTTATTCATGTACACTTTTTACCCTAATTTTTCCATTCAATACCCCCACCTCTTTTTAATTACAGTTTTTCCTCTCTTTTATATTCACAATTATGTTGCATAGTTTCACTATAATTGAGCAATTATGACGGATACTCTACCCATGAGATAAATCTAATTATTTTAACGGTTTTGCTATCATCTATTTAAACGATTTATTAATAAACACGATTTTATTTTGGATGATAATGGTGATATAATATGGAGTATGTTGTTAAAATATGACGATGATGAGATGAGTACGGGGTAAAGTCGGCATCGGTAATGGAACGTATCGTTGCCGGCACAATCGTGTCCGCGTGTTTGGTGCTTAGGTTTGGTGTTGCGGCTGTACAGTTTCTCTCCTTTTTTTTTGTTTTTTTTTTTGTTTTTTTTTTTTTTAAGTTTTGTTATTTTTTTTATCACAATTTCTTGTGTGAAACGGGCCTAACGATAAATTTATCGTAAGTCCTCTCATGAGTAATTCTGAAGTTAGTTTTTTTTTCTTGCTTGTGTCTTACGTTAATTATCGTTAGGCCCGTCTTTCAGGAGAACTACTGTTTTTTTATTTAATATTGTAATTTATTACTTTTAATAATTTTTTTAGTGAATTAATTTAGTGTTTATTTTTTGTAAAATACATATTTTAATATTTTGAATAAAATATTTAATGTTTTTAATTTAGTGTTTATTTTTTAATATATATTTTGAATAAAAAAAAAGGTGTACAAAAATGAGTAAAAAGTGTCCAAAAATGAGTAAAAAAAAAAGTGTACAAAAGTAGTATATGAATGAGTAAATTTGAAAAGGTGAGAGAAAAGAGAGAATAACTAAGAGTGAAAATAAAAGAAGGGGTATAAAATGGAAAATTGTGTACATAGTAAAAGTGGTACATGAAAAAACAACACCCTATTGAAAAATTCGTCTTCCTACAAAGTTCCGATGTGACTCCTATTTTCATTGGCATGGAGTAACTTCTGTATTTTCAAACATATGTTCATATTATTTTCAACAAACGGGACCTCATTATTTGGCGAATCTGACAAAAACTCCTCCGAAAATTAGACGAGACGTCATGACACCATATTCCTCCCTATCAATACATAGTACACGGTACACACTAGTACAATACAATGTGCGTCTGCAAACTTCGATTCCAAGATACACAGCACACGCCTACACGGCACACACTAGTACAGTACAGTGTGTCGGGTATACACAAGAAATCAAGTTGCAACCATAATATACAGCAAATGCAAATCATAATGCAGCAGAATCGGTAACAAAATGAGAATGATGCATTCGACATTAGTCGACCACTCATTTTCTGTGAGTATTGTTTAAAGACTTCTGTGAACCACTAAACAAATCCAGTATAAAGTTCTCCAAATCATCAGCGGTGTATTTGATGTACTTGTCGCTAATTTCATTGGCATGCCTTCCTACAAAGGTCCGATATGCTTGAATCACGTTCAATGACGTTGAAATCCGCAGATCTTCCTGAAGTCCAGGGTCTCTAATAAGCCACCCTGTTTGGTTTTTATACACCTCCTCAAAAGCAGCATAAAAGCTCCTCAGCCTTTCTTTTAGAACGTTTTTCGTGCTCGAATTTGAGCTACCCGAGTTCTGAAGTCCATCGTCTTTGAGGAACGACAGGATGGAACTCCACGTCCCTCTTTCGTAATTCCTCGCCTGCTGTTGAAATTTTGCATTATGCCGTTTGATCCACTCGTTGCCAAAAATATCTTTGAGCTCGGAATGTTTCACCTTTTGGGCCATGTAATAAATATTATTCATGAGGAAGAAATGCTGCAACGCGGGATCTTTGTACAACTTTGATTTCTCGTCGAGATTATGAACTAGGGTAGATGTGATTGACCGAAAATGACATGCCATTGGAGTAAGATCGCCTTCGTTCTCCTCGTCTATAGACGAAGAAGAATTTGAAGACGGAGAAAGCGGCTCCTCTCTTTCAGCATCTACAAGGATCTGATTTAAAGTGTCCTTGTAATCCATGAGCAGCTTCAGGTAGTTCATCACGTACCGTGTCAGATGGTGGACCCCGCCACCAGCAAAAGGGTTCGTAGACTCATTTGTCGCAATCGCTCTCTTAAACTCGAGGAAAGTGGCCTTCACTGCATCACCTAATCTTCTCATAACCTCGAGGCATTCACACCTAATAGAATCACCAGCCTCGTCGGAGTACATAGAATTGATGTCGGGAAGAAGTTCCACGAGCGCCTCAAACATATCGATGATCCGAAACAGCTTCTCGGGCTGCCTAGAGCTCACGGCCACGGCATCACCAAAACTTAGCAGCTGCATGAGAGATCCCTTTGACGCATCAATGAAGCATACCGAGTTTACGGGGCTAAACTCCCCAAAAATATCGTCAGTAAGCCTTCTTTCGCTTGCAAGATACACCCGCACGAACTTCTTAATAGCCCAAACCCATCTCTTGATTTGAGAGTCGAGGCTTCCCCATTCCAACTTGAGGACATCTTCTATGCTTAGAAGCTCAACTTCTAGAATAATGAGGCATTTATTCAAGGCGTCTTTTCTAGCATTGACGTATGCTTGGATGCACTCTCGCTCATAACCAGAACCGAACATCAAGTTCCCCATACGTTTTAGGTCTAAGATTACATCGGGATGGACCAAGTCGAGGACGAAATCCTCAAAGGTTTTACCGACAGATTCTCGGCGAGACGAATCCCCAACCGAGTCATTGTCCATAGAAATCGGGCTACCAATCAGACCATCACCCTCATTAGAACGAAACGACAGACGCTCTGGCTCAAACGGCTGCGCATTTTGGACCATAATGTGCCCAAACTCAAGTTCAAGTCTTTCCATCGCAGTCTGAAGAACGTCACGAGCTTTTCGTAGCAGCTCAACTTCTTCGCTATCCTTATCCAAGCACAAAGTCTCCAACTTTTCAGTCAAAACACGAGCGTCCTCGACAGCCTGTAGGTACTCAGAAGTATCTTCTTGACCTAAATCCCATATCATAGATTCATCCGACACCCTTTTAATTATCTTCTCAGACACCACATTCAAACACTCCTCAATCTCACTCGTCCCATTAACCGCAGACTCTGCAGGTTCAACCGTTTCATGATCATCCACCATAGCCACTGTGGACAGGAGTGTTCGAAGATCGACAAGGACTTTCCTCTCATCTTTCGACAAAACTTTCCTCGTCCCTAACGCCCAAATTATATGCTTTGCTGCAGCTATAAGACCCCCTTCAGCGTTTTCTTCGGTTTGTTCAGACTCATAACCTCCCATCATACAGTCAACTTCACTCCTAGAAACCCTCAGAAAACCCTAATTTTCACTTCTGATACAGTAAAACCCTCAACAATAACATTAAAAACCCACCAAAAAAAGAATACCCAAGTGCCCAATTCAACCACAGTAGATAAACTTCATACCTAAAATCGATAACACGAAAACTTCATACCTATACAAATAACAATGGTAAGAACAAGAGATGATCAGTGACTAAATACTTCGTAATAAAAAGAAGCGCAGTCAGTTTAGCGAGTCGTTTTACTTCACACAGTAAAACATACAGAGTAAAGAAAAGAGGGTACAGAAAGCTTAAACAACCACCATAACACACACACACACACACACACAAAAAGGCAACTTTTTTTGAAAATTTAAGAGGTTTGTAGTACAAACAAATGATAAGATATGAAATATGAAGAAAACAACATAGAAAAGTGAGGAAAAAAACAGACCTTTGAAGAGGGTAGATCTGTGAAGAAAGAGGAGAAAAGTATGCAGAAGAAGAAGAAGGAGAAAAAACAAAGGAGTTTAAGTAAT
Organism: Dianthus caryophyllus; assembly: GCA_023091065.1. Classification (NCBI taxonomy): domain Eukaryota; kingdom Viridiplantae; phylum Streptophyta; class Magnoliopsida; order Caryophyllales; family Caryophyllaceae; genus Dianthus; species Dianthus caryophyllus. The sequence goes on along the minus strand of CM041525.1, from coordinate 6,288,243 downwards.
AAGTGGACATAATGACGAAAACTAAATTAGTGCAACATTACACTCACTCACTCACTATTCTGTAGATATTATTTTCATTAATTTCAATTGGATTGATTGATGCGTCAGATATTGGAAGTTAGGACAGTTACTTACTTAAAATTTGGAGAATATTCTAAGCACATCGTAAGAAATTTAACAAAAAAATTCTAAGCACGTCGTAAGAAATTTAACGAGAAAATATTCTTAAAAAAATACCTGTAATTATTACGGAGTAATACGGAGACACGGAGCATTTCTATTTATATAAAAATAGAAAAAATGATGTTTTCGGATGTTTGTTGACATTTTTATGAAAAATGAATATGTAAAATATGGAGAATTATTCTTTTAAGATTTACATTTTGCAAGTTAAAAACAAAAGAGTAACTTTATCATATATGGTTGCTGTGAGAGGGTGACAAGATTTAGTTTCCAACTGGCAAAAAAAAAAAAAAACATAAATTGATGAGTCCAGTGGTAATGTACAAGAAATATTTGCTACGGATTACAGAGTAAATCATAATTATAAAATTAAAAAAGTGAATTTTAATTTGAAATAATTAAATAATAATGTAATTAGGACATTAGGACATTAAAATTAAAATAGAAAGTGTATTAAAATAAAATATAGAGCTTAACTAAATTCAATCTATCCAAAAATCAAATTAGCTTTACTCCTCTAGTTCTCTTTTCATATTTATAAATTATAATAATATTTTTTGAATCTTATTTCTTAGTCACAGATACATATTTTATATTTATATTATATATATTTTCTTTTCAACACAGTCACCATATTAAGTTTTCAAATATTTAAAAATTACTACGAATTACGGAATATTTATTTTAAAAGTTCAAGTTATAGCTCATCAACCAATGAATCTACATTTACGGCCTTGAGTAATAGAAATTGGGGTAGCTACAATTCACAAGAATGTTGACCAAAATGGTCTTAAATGACACAATCATAGACATAACCCAACGTATGGGGCCTGGGGTACGTAGTAAATTTGTCTACTCCTACCATTTACGGACTTGAGAATTGAGATCATGTGTCACGATAAATATTAATTTCATTGACGCAATCTGTTTTAAATTAAAGATTTAAAAACATGGAGAGCATTAATATCCAACTTATTACCCCGCATATGTTCACTTGAGATTTATTTTTATGATAATTTTAAATAAAGTTGTCCCCAAAAAAACATGAGATTTTTATAAAAGTTAAAAAAATGTGAGAAAGGTTAAAATCACAGTTGTAAAAGGTGAATTGTTATCAAAATACTCTATTAATAATTATTAGGGAGTAATATTAAATTAAATTACTAAATTACAAAGATTAACATAATGATCTGTGCACCTAAAAAATATCTATAATACGAAGTATCTAATAAATAAGGGTTTTTTGTCAAACACTACCTTAAGTTTACGCCAATTTGTCAAGAACTACCTTAAGTTTTTTTTTTTGTCAAACACTACCTTAATTTTGTCAAATTTTGTGAGACACTCAAACCTATTTTAGTCAAAAATTGACGTTTGGCTGATCATTATTTGTTAATGAGTTATTAACCCAACGTGTTTCCCTTTACTCCCTAACAACTTTCCTCCCTCCATATTTTTAATTTTCCCTCCAAAGTTAGATGAATTTCCCTCCCTTTTTTTGACTAACCCATTTAAGTCTCCTATTTAATAGCTTCTCTTTCCCACTTTTTCTTATCCTCTCTAAATGATCGAGGCAGTAACCTGCCCTTGTCTTGTGGCACTCGAAGGTATAGGTAGTGAACTCAGTCTATTGTTTATGAGACTTTGAGAGGGGCATGTAATAGGTCAACTTCAAGCTTGACCATAAGCAGAAGGTAATCTTTCCCCTTTGAGGGCTATGTAATCGCTCAACTGAAAGGGGGAGGTAATTTCACTTCGACTGGATAGGCTGTTTACAGACTAGTTAGTTAGAGGGATGAAGTCGATTCTGTTCGGCAGATTTGACCAACTCCCGCACCGAATGAGCCTTTGATCCCCGCTTTCCCGATCGGATCTCTAACCCCAATGCTGGAACTTCGACTTTAAGCTTGGAGAAGGTTTCCAAGCCATGCTTAGACCACGGGACTAAGAACTTTTGTCTTGTCTTTCGCTTCTCGCCTATACTACCGAACGGCAAGCATCGAACCCAAAGCTTCGAACCCCGGAGATCTTCACCCCTAACGGCCCTGTAAACTGTAGTTGACTAACGCTTGTGTTAAGGACTTTGGTTCCCCACAATTATAATCCCCTGCGCGTAGTTAACGCCAATGAGTTCTACTGGCAGCTTGGATAAGGTTTCCAAGCCAGAAGTCAAATTCTTCCGCCTTGTCTTTAGCTTCGCATACTCTATTTGACCAACCCAATCTCGTGAAAAAGAGAAAAAGAGATAAAAAAGGGAAATGAAGCGTTGAAAAGAAACGAGTGAATGAGGAAGAGGGGAGTAAGGGAGTTAGTTGGCTTAAAGAAATTCATTAACAGTCAATGACGGTCAAACGTCAATTTTTGACGGAAAATAGGTTTTGGTAGTGTCTCACAAAATTTGACAAAATTAAGGTAGTGTTTGACAAAAAAAAAAACTTAAGGTAGTTCTTGACAAATTGGCGTAAACTTAAGGTAGTGTTTGACAAAAAACCCAATAAATAAATACGAGTAACAAAATTTCATCCTTACCCCACATTGAAGCCTTGAAAGTACATAGAGTCATAGAGTACTACGTACTAACTTTTTAATTATGGAGAAATCAAAGTTATTTTATTGGTCGTTATACACATACTAACGGTCTCATAGTAGAATTACTCAAATAGTATATTTGAAAAAATAAAATCGAACGAGTTAACCTGGTCGAGGATATCCCACTATTACCACGTGAGTTCAGAATTGTATAGACATATATTGTGTATACGTAGGACTGCAGGAGTCTACCCATACCGGTGCAAATGCTCCGTTAACATACAAGAGGTAAGAGCTTAGTCGACGCAGACCACATATTCTTTTGCTAAAATCGAAGATTAGTTCGACTCATCACTCATCATCACATCAATTATATTAAACTGTGTGACGACCGAATTACAATCGGTACATAAGCGACTACGTTAAAGATCCAATGAAGAAGGCTAACTACAGTCTAAAGCACTGGCACTGCGACCATTAAGATTTAAGACGATATCAAAACAAGCCCGCATCAATAACACCCATAATATTACAAACACGACCAAATTTGACATTCTCTAATTAGCAAACAATGACAATATTCAGAAAATATTGGCTAATTAAGTCTCGTTACGTCCGAGGGAGTTGCAAATTATCAACGCCCTAAAATCCTACACAAAATTTGACATGAACGGAGGACAGAAAGGTAGATATGGGAAAAAAAACCGATGTCTTCCATATCTGAGCTAAAATCAATTTCAGATGCCAAAATCCGTCATATCTCGAATCAGCATTGTCATGTCTAATTTGCTAATTGTCCCTAGTGTTCAGTAAACCGATTCCTTTTGCGATGGCAAAAAGAACTACACGAGATAGCTTACGCTGTGTCCAAGCTGGCAGCCGTACGTTGATTCGTCCCACTCCCAGCTCTCCCTCGGCCTCGCTGATATCTGTCAGAGCCTCGTCCTCGACCAACATATTCACGTCGTCCAACAACGCCGTTTCCACTAAATGTATGACCAACATTGTAACCTCCGCGGCCTCTAAAACTCTCGCTGCGGAATCCTCCCCTTCGATAGGGGAACCTGCCTCGTCCATTATCAGCTGTAAATAACAAAATATTACTGATTGATGAATCGTTGGAGTGCATTTTACTTCAACATATCATGGAAATAATGTCGAAAAAAAAAAAAAAAAGGAAAAGGAAGAAGCTTGCCATGAGTAACAGTCCTCTTTATTTCTACAAAACATTGTCGACCTCCAATAGTTATTGGAGAGGCCTGCAACAGAAAATATATAATTCAAATACAGAACCCAAAGTCGTCAAATTGAAGAATAAGCTTGCAAACTTTGATGCATAGTCCGAGTAGCGGAAAATACATCATCATCACGATCACCATCTCAGTACCTTCTATTATCTATTATATCATGAAATAAAAAGTTGTACGGGTTTTACAAGCTGATCTTAATCAGTCCATTATATGGTAACACCATCCATTACTTCATCAATCATCACGTACATATTGTCCTCTCTTTTTGGCCCATGTAGGAATAACCGGGCATTTTTAAACCTAAGAAAATGCGGCGAACTCAACATACTGCCATTAACGCCATTAACAGTGGTACTCCCTCCATCCCAAATTACTTGTCCCCTTTCCACTAAAATTTTTCCCAAATTACTTGTCCCCTTTCTATTTTTAGTATGTTTTAACAAATGATTTTCAAAATTTTCTCATTTTCATTATCATCCCTTAAATCATCTCAAAATAGAAAGGGGACAATTAATTTGGGATGGAGGGAGTATTTCATTGCTAGATCTTAGATAGTTAGATAATTATAACCCTATTCAAACGGGGACCACTTTAGTAACATGGATGGAATAAACTATATGAGCCATAATAGGTTGCCTTATACAGTATACGTGTTCAAAAAATCAGAGGCTTAAAGCAATACGAAGCAGAAGAGTTAAAAACTGAAGCTTAACCAAAACGAATGGAAGAACAAAAAAAAAGTTACCTGAATTGCTTTTTCCAATGCGCTTGAAGATAGAAATTCAACAAATCCATAACAAGAGCCTTGTTGCTGAACAGCGAATAAACCGAGGGAGAAGACAGAGAGTAGTATCAGATATATAGAAAAATGTAATAATTAGAGCACGTGTTGAACTAAGTAACTAACAGATCATACTACAATTTGATTAAAAAAAAAAAAAAAAAAAAGAAAAAAAAGAAACTGACCGAATTACTTCTGACTTGTACACCATTGGGTTTGATCGGACCAAATCTTTTGAATTCCTGCTCCAGTTGATCATCAATCACATTTGCTGGCAAATTTCGAACAAAAATGGAAAAACCTTCAACAGCAGCGCCTGCATAATCAAAAGATGAGATACGCTGCAACAATCCTTGAAATGTACTATAAACAAGTACTCCGTATATTCAGAAATGTTCTATAGGAACTAATGTATACAACAACATCATTACCCATTTACCCCGTTACTCCAATGCCTCAAATGGCTCCCACATATTGCGAGATTTTCGACTTAAATAATTAAGCAACGACATAACGTGTGATTTTCAAAAGGGCATAAAAGTAAAATTGAAATTAGTACTTCGATAATTGAATTGCATAACTTGTACATCCCTTGCCAATGTTGGGCAGTATTACAAACATTACTCTAACAGTCCCTCACTAGTTTGTGAGCATTGTCATCCATCACTATCTCATAACAGCTGGTCTCCCTTGCGACGGCCCTTTGAGAAAAATGTTACCATTTTATTGTAAAATGTTACCATTTTATTGGAAAATGTTACCATTTTATAAAATCATGGTAAAAACATTTTGCAAAAAAATGGTAACATTTTACAAAAAAATGGTAACATTGTCCCCGTCGCAACTTGCGACGGTCTTAAACAAGAATTTGCCATCTCATAAAGCATGGCTTACAAAATCTAAAAGTAATCCAGCGTTAAACCTTGTATCATACAGCATGGTTTGTAACGCACTGAAGCTTCACAAGTATTATTTGGATATGTTCAATCAACAGCCTTTAGCAATTTTTTGTTCCTCAAACATTAGTACAACTAAGCATGTATTCAATCGTGTACACTTGAAACAGTCAGCACGAGGTACAACATAAAAGAAAAAAATACAACATAAATTAGCTACTACATTAAGCGACATTCTAAACTCACCTTCCTCGTTAGCATTGACTCTCTCGGGAGCAGCAGATGTTGATGCCAACAATCCACACGATTGCTCTTGAATGTTTGAGGATTCCACTTTGACCTCATCAGCAGCCACATATACTTTAGTAGATCCATTATTATCAGTTGCCTTCTTTACCTAACAATCAAATACATTGTCTTTAAGTGTACATTCTAATCATAGATCAAGGATTAAGCCAACTTTGTTCACATACTCACAATTGAAGCATATGAATTCTTCACACTGTCCTCTTCAACGGCCATTTGACTTGATAGAGCCACTGAGGACACGTGGTTTTCTGACTGAGGGATAGCATGGACATCCTCGGGAACAGCCTGTCTTTCCTTCCGAACTGGTTTTGACGATTTTTTAAGCTTGGTTTGATTATCTTCTATTGAAGTCATCTTAACCGGTACCGGAAGAACAGGGCCATCAGAGGGCTCTATAAAGGTAACACATCAAGGCTCAGTCTTTCTACCGAAATGGAGACGAATGAAAACAATGTAGGGGACTAAACTTACCTGTATATATAACCGTTTGAGAACCCCTCGAGTTATCTGCTTTGTCAATCGTAATTGCATTTGGGTCTAACAGTTTACTTTCATCAACGTATCTGAAGACATCATTTAAGACAAAGTAACCTTTTGACTGTGGTGCGAGGAAAAACGATTGAGCAAATTTCTTCCTCACATTCTCTTTTCCCGTTAAACATCCTGTCACTAATACTATCACCCCATCTTTGTAAGACTCCTGAGCATCAGCTGTCAGAATCTCTGCCCTGTAATTTTTGTAATCTAATGAAAGTATCTTAGCATTGATACCCTGCAGTAAATTTAGAAATGAGCCAATCAATCAATAAAAACGTAGCCCAATAGAATCCAAAATGTAAATCACAAAACAACCACAATGTAACCTCTCATACCTTAAGACAGAAAAAGAGCAAGGCATCACAGACAATGTCTGCTGATTACTAAAAAAAAAATAAAAAAAAAAACAAATCCTTCCTCGAGTACCTTCTATTTCCTGGTAATATTCCCAGGATAAACAGGTGTATAGCTTAAAATTCTTTGCTTAAATAATATTGGGACCATAGTAACTTACTCTTTTAAGACGGCAATGGTAAAATACGTAGTAGTATAGAAAAATCTTAATTGATTGATTCTATCAAAATGCATAAAAACACTAGCTATAATCACAGGCTCCCAGAATGGTAGGTGTGGTCTAGGTACAACGTTCCAAGACACATGATGGTAGGGTGGTTAGCTGCAAAAGGAAGATTAGCAACGTTGGATCGCCTGCGGAGGTTTGGAATCACGACCAACACCTGCTGTATGCTATGCCAGAATGGTGAGGAGGACAATCAGCATTTGTTTTTTGGATGTGCCTTCAGTCAGAAGTTGGTGCAACAGGTATGTAGTTTCTTGCGTATACGATTAAGCGGGGAGTGGAGGCTGATGTACAAACTGAGGAGTTTGTCGAGGTTCCAACGCCAAATTTGTTTTGCGTTTATCGTAGGGATGATTTATAATATCTGGTTTTGTAGGAATGATTGTAGAATCAATGGTCGTTTAATGAGACCGGAGATTGTTTTTAGGAGAATACGTGATGAAATTCGAGCGCGGGCGTATAGAATGGTTAAGAATCTAAATCATAGTGATAGTGAATGGTTCAAAAAGTTGTACAGTGATGTATAGGTACAAGATGAACAGTTGGATGTAAAGGTGACGGTTTTTGAATTAATGATATTTACCTTCTACCAAAAAAAAATCACAGGCTCCCAGCCATAGAAGAGATGTAATCGATTATAATCCAGCTAAAGGCTCCACTACAAGCAGATGCTTCAATTTTAACGGTTTTGAAATGCTGTTCTGTGTTTCCTTTGTTGGAGGGTGGGGGTGGTAAGGAGGGGACGAAAGTTTGAACTAAATGCAAGGAGGACAAGACTGAATCTTATGTTCTTTCTTATCCGTTAAACTCAAAGGACCCCATGGATGAAACAGGAATTTTGCACAAAATCACAGGAACAGTACGAGTACGACTATACTACAGTAACGTCAATTACAGGCATTTCACTTTGGGGACACATATAGTACAAAGAAATCACAACATAAGCCATTTTCCCTCATATAGTGATGTTGCCGCTAATACTACAACTATATGCTTATAATTTTTTCGGAAAGAAACATTGCAACAGAGATCAAATGATTATTAAAGCAAACAAATACTCACTTGCATCGTTGTGACAGAAGTCATCTGGCCATTCTCTTCTTGGCGACTAAGAACACTCGAGTCTTGATAAAATCTGTGGACTAGCTCAGGGGAGTGATGGAGAATGTGGTAGTACTGCTCAACAAACGCATTCGCAACCACTTGTGGATCAGGAGCCGTAAAAGGATTCGTAGTCTGCAGAGCCATCCTGAACAAAAGTCCGCATTTTTTCATTAGATTCCGTCACAAAAACAAGGTCCAAGCAACATTGTGAAAGCGAATACAAATGTGGACAACAGCCTTAGGATGTTGGTACTTGGTACTAAACATGTACAGAAAATTGTAGAAATGCAAGCGACATTAAGTCCTTAATAGAAGATTCACAAAGCTCTTTCCATTCCATTCCATCTTACTCATCACTTAAATTGCATCATTCGCACATAATGAATCTACACATACTCAATCCAATTTCGACACATAATTTTTTCAGCATGATATTACAATCCACTTTACACCACCATTCAATGCCAATTAAACGATACTAACATGGGTATTCTGCACAATTTTTTCCCCCCCGAAACTTCTTCTCTCCTTTTGAATTACATACGAACAAAATTACTCCTTTTATTGTAATTATAACAACTCCTCAGACCATTTTTCTCATCCTAACTTTTCTTTTGCTATTCACACTATTCATCCAACCAAATCACTTAGGACGAAACCTTTGTTGTCGTTGAAACAAACCCTTATACAACCAAATTATAAAAGAGTAAACCCCGTATTCAACCAACACACAAGTTATCAGTTATCAGTAATCAGTAATCGAGTTCCAAACCCATACCACCTCGAAACAACAGCAGTATCCGACAGCCCGACACTCTATCCGACAACCCGACACTCTATATGTTATCAATTAGACTAATAACTATGAGAAAGGGTAGAGCAAACAATGAATTTACAACCAAAACAAATGCACAAACATAGAATACCACACAGCAAAAAAAAAGGGCAATAAAAAAATAAAATAAAAAGAAAACTAGAAAATAAATAGTGGAAAGTGAAAAAAGCAAATAAATGTGATAAATAAGGAGCAAAAAAGTGGGAAGAAAAATGGCGAAAATGGTAGGAGAGTAAACCTAGAAGAGCGGTGGTCGGAAGTGGAGTAGAAGATAGAAGGTGGCGGTGTTGTGTCGAATGTGAGACTTGAGAGACTTCAAAAGTTGAGTCTCATTTTTAAAGGGTATTGGATTGGATTGGACTATTGGAGTACTATCTGTTTTAAACTTGAGACGGGTTTAACTTAACTGTTTAATTCATTTTTTAATTCTTATGCATTGAAATTTTTAAAATTGTTTTGGGATATTTTTTGTTACTCGCACTCTTTGCACCTTGGAGAGTAGGATTTCATTTGAATTTTAGAATATTTATAGTTCGAGAAAAAAAATATTTATTTGCAAAATTTGGTACAGAATACTAGAATTTAGGTACTTAAAGGTTTCTTGTCGACATGGCGACATTTTGATTGACAAAAAACATTCGTAGGGTAATGCTGAACGGTTTGGAAAACAAGTTTTATGTGAGACCGTTTTACATGTGAGAGACCATCTCACATGTAAGACATAAAAGAAAAGTTATTAAAAAAAATCATCTAAACTAAACTTAACCACTACCCCTATTGGCCCTATATGTGAAAAGTGTTACTCGTACAATAAGGATATTCAATATTGTGACACCGTCTCATGCAAGAATTTATCCAATTTAAAAAGAAACATATAAACATTTGAGTATGCAGTTAAAAATTAGGGACATTCAAAGAAATATCTATAAGAAAAATCGTTAACTGTCTAATTGATTAATAATACGATTTTTACACATATACTCTGTATTTGATGATCAGTAATTAATTGATATTTTTAATTTATTGATTAATATCATACCATGATTTTATTGTTACTTTTTTTTTTTTTTAACAATCCAAAGGGTTTAGATTGTTACTCCGTACTTGTTACTCCGTATTAGTTAATTCTAAAATTTACCAAAAATTATCTCATCTCATATTTTATACTCCGTATGAAGGATCTACGATAATATTACTATAAAACCGTCTCAAACTATCATGTTCTAAATCTTGATTTTAATTTACAAAATTGAAAGTTCCAAAATATGTGTTGAGTACCAATTATTTTTTTTCAAAAATAGAAGGCTCTATATAAATCTACATCTTCCCTCCTATTTCTCACTATAATTTCTCAATTCAACTCCTCCTTACAAAACCCTAAATCACACGGAGCACAATTTCACATCAAATTACTCAAATTAATCCCCAATTTTTCTCAACAATTCATCGAAAAGATTGATGAATTGGGGAAGAATGATGAGTTGAGCTATGGTGGAGGACTCAAAAGAAGCTGACAAAGAACTTCCTTCTTCTTCCCAACAACAACAACAACAACAGCAGCAGCAGCAATTGAATTACACTCGAAAACCGCTTCGAAACGAGGATTTCACTCGATCAATCGCAAAGATTGCAGTGGCGCAAATCTGCGAAAATGAAGGGTTTCAAGGGTTCCAACAATCTGCGCTCGAAGCTTTTTCCGACGTTGCGATTCGATACGTCAATGAACTCGGTAAAGCGTCGAATCATTACGCTAATTTAGCCGGTAGATCGGAATGTAATGTGTTTGATTTGATTCAAGGGTTAGAAGATTTAGGGTTAGTTCAAGGGTTTCCTGGTGCATCTGATGTTCATCATTCGACAGCGAATTCCGGAGTTATTCGAGAACTTAGGCAGTATGTGAATTTCGTCGAGAATGTACCGTTTGTGTTTGATGTTCCGAGGTTTAGTGTTAGTAAACAATGTGAGTCGTCGTCTCCGAGTTTTTCGCAGTTAGGGGAAGAGCCTCCTGGGGAACATATTCCGCCATGGCTGCCTGCGTTTCCTCGAAAAGACGGTTCTTTGGGAGTGGAGACGGTGCAGGAGGAACCGCAGGAACAGAAGTCGGTTGTTAGGGATAAGGAGGAGGCGAATGTGAACCCGTTTCTTGCTCCTCCATTGCGGTATGGGGAGAAGGAAGTTGCGTTTGTTGAACCCCCGACGAGGTTTTACTTGAGAAGTCATGGGGATATGATGGATGGGTTTTGTAGGATGAGTGAAAGTGATGGTGTGCCGAAGGAGTTGAGCGAGGTTGAGGCAAGGAATGACGATAAAATGTCGGTTGAGAGACCGACAGTGCGGTTTAAGCTCAGTAATGTGAGGAGAATAGATGAGAAACTTTCTGGTTGCTGCTTTAGTATTGAAGAGGAACCTTTGAGTGAGTTTTCAGAAGTGCGGGAATTGGATTCGTCTTAGCGTAGGCTTTTATTCTTAGCGAATGATGGAGGATTCGAAAGCGGTTTTTTAGTGTTTGAGTTTTAGGATGACCGTTCCACTAGTTGTGGAGGTATGTACAATTAGCTGTTCTTGTAAAATGTCTTCTTCATTGATTCTTTTCTGATAACACTTTTGCATTTGATTATGTACAATTAGCTCACTAGTTGTACTTTGTGATTTATGTGTTAATTCATCTCAGTTGTGTGTGCAATTTTCGAGATGCATTGTTGTAATACAGTAAAAAATGGTACGTCTTTAAAGCAAAAGCCAAATGGTTGAGTTAAAATACCTATGCTTGTAGTTCCAAGATCGGTTTGATAATCTTGTGGAAACTCACTTCAAGAATACCTTTTTTGTCAACCTTAAAGGAGTAAAAGAACATTGTTGTACACGAAAAACGTGTTACCTTTAAAGCAGCGCACGGTACATTCTTTCACTCATGAGAAAGGCTAAATCTTGTTTCTTCCTTTGTCTATTGTGATAATCTTGTTTCTCCCTTTGTCTATATTGATTCATTTCCTGGTTGATTATGTTAACGGAAAATGGGAGAAGAGGAGGATGAAGCCCTTCTGTTGTCATTGTTCAATAAAAATGGAAGTTGCGTTATTTGTCTACACATGAATGGTTGTGATCATTTAAGTTTCGGTTGATTGTATGTTTGTATTTAAAGCTCGCAATGTATTTGCAATGAGAACTGGCTTCCTCCCGTGATTCTCGCCTTGACTCGACACTTATTTTTAACTCTTGAATTTGAAATGCCCTCCAATTTTATCGCTTGTATCATTATGCGATAAACTACTAGAACCCGTTTCCTTTTAAAGAATAACTTGGTGCAGAGGTGAATGATTTGGTAAGCTAAAGTCATCCGTAAATGGTATATATAGCTGGTGTGCCCTCCTGTCTGCTGTTCCATGAGAAGGTAATTTTACTTGAATCTATTTGCATGCTTTAGTATCTTGGCTAAATTTCAAGGTCTGTTTAGAACCGTTTGCCTATCTCCCTTCTGCTTGCCCGAAACCATTGTAGAAGAGTGACTATGCTGTTAGAAATAAGTGCAGGGTCCAGAATTCGAACAAGTACACATATACCTACATTTACACATTTTAAGGAGATAAAAAAGCTTGGCCTTTTTTACAGTTACATTACTGAAAGATAGTATTAGTTCTATATTAATTGCTCTTTGAAGCAAAGGAGAAATTTTTACAATATTATTAGATATCATTGTGACTACTAACTCTCTGATATTATGTCCTATATAAAACCTACTTGTGCATATTAGATGAGAAAAAAAAAAGCTGGGGCTCATTCATAAATACATTACTGAAAGATATTATGGAAACAAATCCTAGAGTACGTGAAGCGAATGCGGTGGTTGCTTGTGTCTTCTTTTGGAGTCGTGTCCGTGATGATTCTTATTTAATAAGCTCCGCAATCAGATCTTTGAAAATTAACCTTTCGATGTCTAATACTAACTGTGGAATTTCACTGCTTACATTATTCCAATTCCCGGTTGCGTGGCGTAGATCCTTCTCAATGATGGTCCCAAGAAAGTCATTTTCGTCATCTAACAAACCCTGATTGCAGCTGTTAGCTCGCAGTTGATTAATTTCTGAGCATAGCTCTTGCAAGACTTCTCTACTGTCAGTTGTAGATGTTGAGATCTTTTTCGAGAGCCGTGGCTGCATTCCCATGCCAGTGGAAGATAGTTTTTGGGACAAGATTTCATTCACAATGTCAAATAGGAGTTTCCGCTGATGCTTTCCGTTGGCACCAAATGCTGTAAGGTATCCGCTTTCTTTGGTTTGCTCTAGGACAAAGAATAATTTTGGGTCAACTGCTTGCGACTGCACGAGTTGAAGACTGAATGCATTGTTGCTAATATCATCTAGGATCTCTGACGTTGCAAGTATCTCTGTCACATATGCCTTTTCAAGATTTTCTTTCTCCTGGGAGTCAACAAAGTCTGTACTTCGTTCTCGCCCGTAGTCAATTTGCCTCAGTGTCTGAGATGTTGGACTGAAGTTTTTTTCTATTACATCTTCCTTCTCGTAGCTGAACGTCGGCCCCAGGCTATTTGGCATATAAGTAAGATCAATGTCTCTCCATTCTGCTTCGTTATATGCTGCATTAGTCTCATAATCTGCATAATTGTTTAAGATGATAGCGTCGAGTCAAAGGCCGGACTTATTTTTCTAGTTCATTCTGAAATGACAAAGTGATATTATTACTCTGCAATTACATAAAGTTATGAAAATATTACTGACTGGATTTCATTTTGGGAATCAATCTTCTACTTTACAGTTTGGTATTTAATTGGTAGTGCATTCTTATATGTTCTGAAGTTTTTCATATGCAAATGTTTCTATTGTTGATGAGCAGTGTACATGCATCATATAGGCATTTATGTCTGAGAAATAAGGTAATATATTGCCTATTTGGATGCCTTTGACACTCGTTATGGTCTATTGCTGTTTTACCTACTAGTTTGAGTATAAACTGGGATGCAACACCCTTTAATGGTTAATAAGAAGAGCTATCTTTACCTCTGAATGCTGTCGGTTTCTTGTTAACTGGTGATGGAGATTCGTCTTCATAAAAGCTTGCATCAAGAACTGATACCGGGCTTGGCTGCTCTCTTCCAACACTTACCAGTTCTTCGGGTGGTGTTGTATCTCCTGAAGCCCCTTCTGCATTCTGATAGATAACATTCATGTTAATGTTAATGGAGATGAATCCATGAGGAACAAATGGGGTGTGTTGTTAATCTGTAGGTATATTTTGACTTTGGCGTTATGGTGTTTGAGCTAATTCCACTATGGTGGCACAATGTTTCACAAATTCCATTGTAATGAAGTGAGTTTTTGAATATATTTCACTTTATTAGCTTGAGGCTGTTAAATTCATTCACATTTTGATGTCTAAAGGACTAAACATAGTCACATTTCGTGTATTGCCAGGATAACCAAAAAAAAAAAGTGCAAACTAATTTACTATAGTAAATACTCCGAATGGAAGGTATTATTTTCTTGCGAAATTAGTATGCTCTAGGTAGTCTAGGTCACCACAGTGAAAATAGCTCAATCACCAGATACTAACATGGAATTAAGTAATTTCAGTATAACAAAATGGGATCAGTCCAGATCTGAGGGTATGGAAATTTTTTCATATGTTTACGACGTTGATACATCATCAAAAAAGCTGAAGATTAGAAAATGGAAGCTTACTTTGTTGTTGATCTCTAGCAGCCAGGTGTCAGTTTTCATGCCTGGATGATCGGTACTTGTAAGTACTTCGTGCATTTTTGAGACCATTTCACCCATGTCTTCTGATAAATTTGTATTTGTGTTATTTTCTTGGTTGAGGAAAGCTGTTGGGGTGCATCTAATCATTTCAGAGCGGTCATCTTCGTTTTTCAAAATGTATAATTGCTGTTGTAGATTGACAGTTGGAGAATGCAAGCCTTTTGTGTTTGGCTTGTGCTGCCTTGTTTTAGAACCTATTGCTGTCCCTGGATTGTGACTGTATATATAATTGCTGACTGTCTTTGAACTTTTGATTAGGCTTGGGACATTAACCTTCGCCGTAGGTAGACCCTTTGAAGCTGTTTTCGGTCTAGGAGTTCTTTCCCCTGACTTATTACGTGTGGTGCAGTGGGTTTGATGTGTTGTGTCACGGACCTGGTTGGCCATAGGAATATTAGGTTTGGTGCTTTTTCTCTGTGTTGCCTCTTTGATATTATTTCCAGGTTTTCCAATCTTGATTTGGTGAAGGCTTTTTAGAGGTAAATCTTGTATATCAAAGACAGCCTCTTTCTTAAAATCTCTGACAAGTTTTGATGCCTTTTTCTCCCTTGATTTGGTATCAGTGGTGGACCTGAACTCTTTACCTGTGAGTAGTAGCACTTGGCTAACATGATCTTGATGCTTAGAGGCTTCATCTCTGAAGCCTTGCGTAAGGCTTACGTTAGTAGAACTGTCGCTGTATGTCTGAAATTCATTATCGGAAGACATATCCTCATTGCTGCTCAGTAGCTTCGTCTTCTCTCTATGGATTGAGTCAAGTATGTGCTTAAGAGCCCTGAGATCTTTCCCCGATCTTTTGAAATCTAGATCATTCATCCTTTTCTCAATGTTCGCATACACAGTAGGTGTATGCTTCTTTGGTTCAGGACTATTTTCTTGATTCTTTGAAATTGCCAGGCGTGAGGCTTGCTGCTCTTCTTGTGTCTTCCATGGTACTGGCTCTTTAGAAACTTTTGTAGGTGGCTTATCTTTTCTTTTCCGCTGAGTTTTAGCTTCACTGCTATTTTCTCTTCGGGATTTTGAAACCCCCTTCACCGTGCTTTCACCGCTGCATCTTGATGATCTTGACAAGGAATTGGAGCTTCCACATAGGCTGGAATCGTTTCGCCCTATCTGACCCTTGATGCTCCGACTGCTATCTGAGAGAGTATCAAGTCCCATCAGTTTTGCCACGACATTAGATTGTGGTCTGGCAGTTGCTGGCTCCTCTAGCATTTTCTGAGTATTTCTAGGATTTTGTTCCTCCCTCCTTAAGTGTCTGAGGACTAAATCGTCTCTGGACTCGTGAACAAATTTTTTCACGGTTTGTTGCCTGCTATCCAGTGATAGCCTTGGGAGGTCTTTAAGCTTCAAGCTGGAAATGTAAGTCTCCTTTGCTTCCCTGTCATCATGAGAAAACCGTGGGGAATCCTTGACTGGGTCATCAGAATATCTCTTTCTAAGGGGCAATATGGGTGCACTCTGGTTCGAACTCGTTGAACGAAATGAGTCAACCCGAGCAACTACTCTTGGACTGTCGTGTTTGGGTGGCTGTAAAAGTCTTGGGGAGTCGATGTGGTTCTTGCCATATCTAGCTGCTGGTTCCCTTGTTGAAGTTTTGATTGGTGATGGGCATTTTCCGCTCTTAACGCTCCGTTCACAGTCTTCCAAAGTTGTTGAGGCAGATGAAGATGATACAGAGATCCTTGACGACTCTGAGGAATTCCCTTTTGTCTTTACGACCTTTGGGCGTTTTTCCTGCAAACCGGCAAATTTCAGAATGAAAGAGCTGTAAGTTTTTTCCCGTCTTTGCTGTACAGTTGTAACTCATACAGTATGCTGCAGTGTTTTGCCGTAAGTTTGAAATAACTGCAAGTAGGATACTATGATATGTAATTATATGCATACCTTTGTTTTCTTAGTAGCAGTATTGGCTCCTTCTTGAGTTCTGTTTTCGTCTGCGCAGACATAGTATTCTGGAAGTAAGTTTCTTTCGACGAGGGACTGATATAAGGTGGGAGGGGGGAACAAAGCAGGACGCACAAAATCCCATAAATTATCAAGTGTTTCTCTAGTTTCGATTATCTTTTACGCTCTTTGGAAAATTAGTGAACGGTCTAGGGGTCTACGTCACATTTTATTGTATTCAGTATGGTGTCTATGATCAGGGGGTAAGGGAAAATAACATGCAGTGTTAAAAATGGTACATTTTCTGCCTAAATTTACGTGTAAAGAATGTAATGGTTACGAGACTCTTACAGCATTTCTGCTCGTACAGGGCCATTGCAGCACAATTTTTCAGTTCTGCTGCTTTACGCGAACCTATAAGTTTGTTTGAGACTACTAACCAAATCTACTACACTCTATATAGAAGAAACACACAGTAATTCTGATAGTCCAAAAAAAAAAACTATTGTAGAATTTGATCTTAGAGAATGTTTTGAGAACAAAGTATTAAAAGTCAGTCATTGTTGGTTTTTGTAATTTACTGCGTCATATTATTACGTTAGTCGTTGGTTGTTTGAACAATTTTTGGTTTCAAGAGACAGGGAAGAACTTCCAGTAACAGAATTTCGACTACAAAGATTCAATTTCTACGACAATTGTTACCTGGAGGAAGAATTCTTCTGTTGGAGTTGCTGGCACTACGACTGCCAATGAGATGATGAGGATCAAAGAACTGTAGAAATCCGTTCATACATCCGAGTTGCTTCTGCTGGTTCAAGTTTTCGCCTGACAGCGAATACAGAAGCTTTGCAGACATGGCACTGTCAAAGACTTACTAACTCAGACAAACTTTTCTTTTAAATTTTTCCGTTATTTTGAAAACAGGGTTCGCAGAAGAGTCACTGACGAAGGACACTCCGATAAATACAAGCGAACGACGGAATAAAATGCAGATAGATAGAAAGAAAGGAAAGGAAGAAAGGAAGAAAGTACAGAGGAAAATGGTGCAGAAGAACCTAAGAAGGTATGTTTCTATGTTTACAGATATAGCTAAGAAATAAATTCTGTGAGAAAAAATGTGTGCAATCTCATGGGAAAAGGCCCTCTTAAAAGCCTGCTACAAACCAGTTGTGGAGAATGTCTAAAGTCTTATATCATGTTCTGTTTTGCACATGACTTTAGACAGTTGTGATCCTAATCATATTAATAATAATCATGTGATTATGCTATTTTTTAATAACTGTACTCCATACTTTCTCATCATTATTTGATTTGATACTCTTTTTTTTTTTCTTTTTACACGTACCGTGAATTAAAACCCTTAATCTATACTCCGTATTAATTATATATAACAAAAATCATCCTACAAAAATTTTCCCTCCAAATTTCCCTCCAATTTTGACATATTTTTATCCCTTTTATTTTATTTTTTTTTTATCACTTTTGTTTTATTTTATTTTATTTTATTTTTCAAATTATGTCATATAAGTAAGTAAAGATCTTCTATGTAATACGTAGTTATGAATTTTTTTTTTTTTATTTCTTAAACTATCCATTTTTATTTAATGTGTTTTCAATATAACATTTTATCTCTTAAACTAACCATTTTTATTTAATGTGTTTTCAGTATAACATTTTAAGCGCGCTTGACCAAATTATATAAATAATCAGTTTTAAGACAATATATTGCGATACTTTGATCAGTTTTCAACCGAATTATGATATATTTTTTTTAAAAAAAATTATAACTCTATTTGTATAAAAAAAATTTTAAAGTTCCACTATTCTAATTTTTTTTGTTAGAATTTCAACGTTTCTAGGATGTAATGATAGTTAATTAATAAAAATCAAAATTGAAACTTTTAAACCTATTAAACAGGTCAATTAGAAGACAAATACGGGTTGAATGATTTAAATATTTTCATAATATTTAACTACGTTAAACAAGTCATATACGCGGATTACATATTAAATAACTAAGTGGACGGGTAAAATACAGTTTGTTGTATTTTGGGTCTGAAAATACGTGTTTATTTAGGTTGTGATTATATTATTATTCTTATTTTAATTTAATATTTAATTTAATTACCAAATTTTTCAATTAACTATTACTCCCGTGCATTTATGCACGGGTATTATCCTAGTAGCTTTACATATCAGTTCCACATTGATTATGGAGAACAGACAGTTAGTCAGCTTATAAAGTCTAAGGTTTCCTCCTCCAATTGCTAATTGGTTTTGGGACAGAACCCTTTTGACCTATGAAGTCGACTTTCTCTCCTTCCACTTGTGAGTGTGGTCCGGGTTCATCTCTCCTGAGTTATATGTATATAAGACGATCTCATACAGTAATATTGCGGGTGAGATAATTGGGTGAGATAATTGGGTGAGATCTAAATTTCTGGTGAGTGTTGTAAATTCAAAGAAGCATGTGGCCTTATAATGTGGGTGGGGTGTATCAAGCTGGAGTAGTGGACCAGTCTATATGATTCCTGCAGGACTTGTCAGAACTCTAGGATTAAGTTACTTCTTTTTCTTTTTTTCCTTTTTATTTACTGTTTTTTTTTGTTTTTATTATATTAAAAATACATAAACTAAATCTTTAATCCTACTAAAAAAAACTTGAAGAAAAGGATTCAACTAGGGTTGTTATGATACGAAATTGGGTTGTTAGTGAGATTATACTCAGTTAATTTAATTGGTTGCTACTTGATTCTTGTTTAACTCGCTTAATTAAATAATTTTTGATACTACGACAATAGAAATGGAAGTAAACTTCGTAGATATATTTAAGGACTGACTCGGTTGGCTGGCTAGATTTCTGAAACACAAGGATTATGTGCTAACCTAAGGATACATATACGAGGGTACATTGTTACGGAGTACAATGAATTTTTTTTTTTTAAGTGAAACAGAATTTTGTGAGTTAAACATTGACAAATAAGTTAAATTTGTCGGAAATCATATTACATACTCATAGACGAGTCTTTCTGTTCTTTTCAGGTAGCAATTTGTCATCAACGATGAGATTTCGAGCAGATAAACATTCTTGTTGCGTCACGTCGACAAAGGCATAACCCCTAAAGTGAAGCCTCGAAATAACATACGGTAATGCCTAATTAATTAATTGTACATATTTGTTAGAAGGCGGTGTTACGATTTTGGCGTACTCGAATGATGAATCGAACGTGAATATCAATCTTTATCGCATACAGAGGACATAAAAGTTTGAGATGAAAATAGTGTTTTTCTTTCATTTACGATGGAGATTGCAATGCAATTATGCATCATCCCACAGATTAGAGCCTTAGAAATTAGTTAAAGTAGGTCAAGTAATTAATGAGGGGGAGGTTTGTATGAACAAAGGACACTTACCAATATGAACTTGTTGGTTACCTGCTTGACAATACACTCCCCACTTCTTCCACCCTTTTCCGCTAAAAATTGCCCTCTTACTTGCTCTGTTCAAGTGGATTCAGAATTTCTCTGTCTCGAGTCATTGTGACTCGTGCTGTTGCATACATTTCTATTAAGTTTAGCTTTGTTATCGATAAGGGAGTGATGAGCGTTTTTTTTTTTTTTTTTTTTTTTTTTTTTTTTTGGGTAACGAGGGATTGGTTAGGACACTCGCATACGCGTGTGTCAGAAAAGTCATCGTAGGATGGCGGGTATCATAATAATTCTTCCAGTGAGTCGAACCAGGGACCTCTCGATTCCTCAATTCTGAGTTTTGGCCTTTTAATTTCCGACGAAGCGACTTGGAAATCTTATATTTAAGCCGGATGTGTGTAAAGCCGGATGAGCGTTATTTTATCTAGATTGTATCTTAATAATAATAATAACGATTAATAACAATACTCTATCCAAGTCATTACTCATTAGAAATGCTATATTTCTGTAAAGCAGGATGTGTGCGAGGAGAGTTATTTTAGGTATGTTGCAGTTCCACTGAATGAGCCGTTTTTCTGGCAGATATTGGAATTCAGTGAATTAGATGGAATAATGATAATAGTTTGGAGTAACAGTGAATATATATGGACACGTTTAATGTCTCCTTTCGTAACGAACGTGGTTAGTGCAATTGAATGAGAATTTCCAAGTTTGGGTAATTAAGAGAGTTGTGAATAAGAAAAGGAAAGTAGAATAGTAGATGGGTGTTTGTTTTAGCACATGAGCATGTAAAACCAACATCTTCTCATGGCGTTCGGATCCACAGCAGTTCTCCTCTCAACTGCATTGGGGCTGTTGTTTTAATCCTGACCGTACAATTACCCAATGGCACAGATTTATTGAAAATTAATTATTAAAATAAATAAATCAAGCACTAAAAAGTAATCTCCCTCAAAATTCTTCCAATCAATCATATCATATAATCCAACAAAAAAAACTCTTCGAAATTTCCCAAATTATCCAGATTCATCTTACTTTTCTCATTTGAATAGTCACAATCATTATAATTTCACCTCTAAATTTATTCCCAAGCAAAAATTAGTTCAAAAACCAATTGATTTTCAAAATCTGCATCAAATTCTACTGAGTAAAGATTGATATTTGTTGCTAAATCACAAGTTGAAAGTTGGAAGGGTGAGTCTAAACCCACAAAATGTAATTAGTATTTTGCAAAACCTAGAAAACCCAATTCAATTTGTTAGATTTTTTGTTTGGGTTTTGAATATCAAAATTTTATTTGAGAAGAATTAGTGGATGGCTGTTTTTAGTAATGCCCTCCAAAGAAAAGGTGTAACTTTGTTGAGTGCTAGATTAATTGATGATATTAAGCATACCGGGTTTCCGATTATTGAGGTTTCTGTGCATTTTGATTGGTAGTCGGGGTAATAAAGGTTGGCAAAGTATTGTCTCGAGTTATTTCGCCAAATTTCGACTGCGACGACTTTGAGTCTTTGACAGTCAGGGTAGTCGGTGATGAAGACGGAGGGCGTGAGATTTGGTGGGGGAGACTGAAGAATGGACTTGAATGATGTTTCAGTGTTTTTCTGTTCTTTGATAATTAATTTTGAGCAAATCAAGGCCATTGAGAAATTGTACGGTCCAGATTAAAACAACAGCCTCACTGCAGTTGGGTGACAACTGCTGCGAATCCGAATCCTCATGGTAGCATCGAATTAATAGAGACGTTTGAGTAAGATATCTACCTAATTCTTCGGCCTATATTACTACTACTACTACTCATTTTACCTATTTTGGTGGTCACAACTCACATGCCATGTACAAATGACTAATGACAAATGACAAATGACAAATGACAAATGACAAAACTTCAATGGTTTTGGAAAATTCTATTCCGATCTTGATTAAATTTGGTTAATGAGTTAATCGGGTTGCATTAGGTCAAATCGGTTTACTGCTTTATTTGCATTGGAGAGGTTAGGTCATTTCTGCATTTCGGGGTTGTTGTTTTGTGCTCTGTAGCCATTTTGAATTTTGTGTCAATTCGAGTCAGATCGGATCGAGCTAAGTCCTTTCTAAGTCAAATTGTACTCCGTACAATTTTAGTTCAAAAGTGTATCTAGTTTTTGTTAACTATTGTGTAAAACAAATTTTTTGTTGTAAGTTCTGCTAATTGATTTTCTATATCATGCACTACTCCATAAGTGATATTCCGTATGAAATTAGTTATTTTATATGGAGTATCAATTAAGTAACTTCGAGTAAATTTATATCTGTTCAATCTGAATTTCAGAGTACTATCGAGTCAACAAATGTTGGGCCGCCACGTCTCTAGGTTAGGTAAGTTCATTAGAACTCATTTATTTTAATTTTTGTAAAAGTATTACTCCTAGTATTAAAAAAAAAAAAACATAGCAAGGGCTCATTCGATGTGAGAAGACGTTGAATTGAGTGTAGGACAAGGTGGTACCAAAAAGGAAATTCCAAGTTGAGGATAACTTAATATGCGGAATAATACTCGAATTCAACAAGACTTTTTATTTATTTATTTTTATACGGAGTATATTTATTGTGTATTTGTGTATATATATTATATAATAATATATAGAGTATATGTATAATAAAATAGTCCCATAAAAGTCAGAAGATGGCACGTGAGAGAGGTATGTTATACTATACGGAAAGCTCCTACGAGATACGAAGATGTAATCATACACAAGGAATCCTTCCTTTTACTTCTTAAATTACATTCATTATTATGCATGTGCTCTACGTACGTACACCACAAAGTACGTTCTTGCATATTGCAAGTGCATACCACATTCTCTGAAGTAGTATATACGTTCCTTACTAAATACTCACTCTTGACTTTTTCTTATCCTCATTAATTATTAATTAATTAAATTTAATTATCACATTTAGATCGGTTGAAATAATATTAACAATGTTACAAAGTACGGAGTACATAATGAAGACATGGTCGATTAAGGAGAGGTTATCAATACTTAGGGATGCTAAAGGGTGTTTAGTTAGGAATAATTCTCTCACAATAACGATCCTTTGTTGTAGGAGAGCATTGTTAGGATACAAACTCATGTCCCACATCGGTGGTGAAAAGTTATCAAAGAATATTTCTTATAATTTGTATTTTACCATTATGAACAATGAATATAGACACAGCCATTCTCAGAGTTTTGAAACATCTTGTCTTTGGTAGGTTCCATATTTTTATTATAATTTACAATGAGGAATTACTGACATATTTTTTTTGTCAGTACAAAAAGAAAATTCACATGAATCAGAACCTTGTGAGGAAGTGAAAGGTCATAAATCGACTTCATGATACTTGGGACTTTGGATCTTAGGAATTAGGAAAAGAATATGAAAACAATACTTATCTTTTTAAACTTTTATATTTTTACTTCGTAACAAACGACAAGTCGACAACTATGCAACAACACGTAAAATTATACTCCATACAAGAAAAATTCCCCAATATTTAACAATAATTCTATCTAGTCTGATTTTAGCTATTAAACAATAATAAATTCTCAACTAAAACGGTCTTATAGAATATTATAATAAAATTTATCCCATTTAGATACTTCATCATTTTAAAAGACAGTCTTTTAATTTCTATGTTAATTCTATCTTATAGACGATTTTATATAAAACATATTGAATCAGAATTTGTTTTTAACTAAAGATTAAGGAGTATGAAGTTATAATAAATCACTACATTTCATATTAAAGGAGTTTAAATCATGTTAAATACAAATTAAAACATTAAATTTAAGTAGAGGAAGACATAATATTTGAACTATCGAACTAAGTAGTCAAGTACGTAGGTCATATTCGAGGTGGGCCAAAATATGTTACCCGAAAACACAACTAGGATAATGAGAAGTGAAATAATAATCCCAAAGTTGGTTTCCTAGAAGGCTACCCTATTAGTACCCCATCTTCCGCACATGACAACGTAACCCCAAAACTTTATCATCCAACAAAAAACATATCATGTGCATCCATTTATAATCATCCGATGTTAAATCATTCATGGTTTGGAACGCACATTTTCTACCACGTTCTTTGCTCACTTTCCATGGTTCATCATTCACTTACGTGAACGTCTACCGCGCCAATTCGTTCGTGGGAGCTGCCGCGGAGCCAAGGTTTACTGTTTTCGTCTTCTTGAGTCAGTCCTCAGGGTAACTTAGTGACTTAGTCATGACCACTAGGCTGGAATATATAAAATGTCAACATGTGAAGCTGTTTAATATCGATGGTGCAATGATTGAGAATTGTTCAGCTTATAAAGATGCTTGAGCCTTATATTATTGCCAAATTGATTACGTAAGGATGAATTCTTTTGAGTTTACGTGTTGAATTATGATTTTGACTTTCAATTTAATAGAATAATATGATGACTATTGACGTCTCGTTATCTGCAAAATTTAAATTTAAATTTATTTACTTCATATTTTTATTCTAAATTAATTTAAAAATACTTAAATATTCTACAAGACTTTTTATGTTGATTACGTATTGGTTTAAATTAAATTACTCAACTTAAATATATTTGTTGTCACAATAAAAAGCTTATTTGTCAAAAAAATATTATATATACGAAACACTTATTTGACTTATCGACTTATTGAGCTTGTCTTTTCATTAGTTATAAAAAGACCGTCTCATAAAACAATTTGTTCTGAGCGATTTATAAAAACATCAATTCATCAAACATTCACTCACTCAGTCACTCATGATATAAGCCCAAATATAAAGTCCAATGGAATAAGCATTAAAGCCCATCTCAATAATTGGCCCATATTAAATTAGGCCCATGAATAACTTCCCTTTCTTTTTTATTCCGTCTTTCTCACAAGCTATTGCACTTACGAGTACATTTTAACCGGACCAACTTCGTGGGTTGGCCGGCCCACTAATTAAGCCCATTAAAATTACGGCCCGTCACATCCTGCAAAAATCAGGCACTGTTCGATCGGACCACGAGTCGTGTCTGAGCCTCTGAAGATTTAACCAAGCCCATTAAGGGCCCATTTAATAGAGTCTGACCCGTCAAGTTCGACACGGCCCGCTGGTCAACTAGACCGGTGAGCCCAAGAGTTGTCGTTATCAAATGAAAGCGGGTGTCTCAAATTGAGGAAGTTGTAATCGAGTAGAGTTCTGTTTTCAATATGACGATATTTCAAGAACCTTTGAAAACAAGCCTAGTAAATTCAAAGTTGTTTGTAAATAATGTTATACGTAGAATCTCGATATTCGTTTAACAAACATATCATCACTGTTAGAGTATATAATCAATCGTGGGCCTCCAACCATTAGCTTAAGCTTTTAGTTGAGTTGATTCCTGACATGGTATCAGAGCCTTGTGACAAAAGGTCACGGGTTCGAATCTCACCACCCCTCACTTTCAAAGTGGTATATATCGCACGGATAAGGCGGGCTCAGTCTGGCGTCCACGCTTGCCCCAAAGGGCATTCGCGTGAGGGGACGTGTTAGAGTATATAATCGATCGTGAGCCTCCAACCATTAGCTTAACCTTTTGGTTGAGTTGGTTCCCGGCAATCACAAGCAATACATTATACATACACCTTATGACCTTAACGATCACAAGAGTTATATTCGTAAGACGTATTTGTCTGCCTCAAGGGAGAGACTTGTTGATCTATGTATCATTACACTTAAAAAAACCTCTTTTTTCTCCCATCTTTTTCAAATATTAAAAAGAAAAAATTGTTAAAATACCTTTCGAACACTTTTTTTTTATCATTTAATACTTCTTCCGTTTTAAAATAAGTGTCCCCTTTCCATTATATTTTTTTTTTTCAAAATAGGCGTCCCCTTTCTAATTATAGTAAATTTTAATGTGAATATTTTCCAATTTTCATTAGCACTCCTTAAATCCTCCCAAAAAAGAAAGAGGGCGCTTATTTTGGAATGAAGTGAGTATCTTTTATACGGAGTACTCAACAAGTGGGAAGAACACTAAAAATGGGAGGGAGTACTTTTTTTGAAAAAATTACTACCTTTTATGAGACTTTTTTTTTTTTTTTTTTACAAATCGTTATCACTTTAATTTATAATGAATAAAAATTAAAAATAAATAAATTATTTTTTATAATTTTTAGGACGTCGAGATAGAGCTAAGACATGAATCATTAAGTATAGAGAAAAATGTGCATGAAAAATAAAAAGGCGAAAGTGAAAATGAAGATGAAAGCGAAAGAAAAAATATCGAAAAACGTGATCTACTAAAATTTCACAAAGGTATTTTATGAATATTTTTACGTATATAAAGTAGTTATTACTAATTGAGCCTAAAAAATAAAAAATATTATTAAATACCTTATTAAAAATTAAAAATTAAAAATTAAAAATACAAAACGCATAATAAGCCAGCCAAATACGGAGTATGTGATATTTTACTCTACAAAAACAAAAACAAAAACACTCCACTTGACCATTTTACACCTACCAACCTACCTTTCTCGTGCATTTTTTTTCCCTCTTTTTTCATTCATGCAATAATCTCCCCCGAAAACAACAAAACTCACCCAAAAAAAATGGGCAACATCTGCAATTCAGGTGCTAACAACAACACCACCAACAACAAAAACACCCCAAAACGCTTACCGTACTACAGACGATCGACCTCCGTCCCAAGCAGCAGCGCCAACAACAGAGGGTCGTCGAGAATGAGGTCATCCTCGACTCGACGAGAGAGCATTAGTTTTGAAGATCATGTTCTTCATGAACAGGCCATCGCTGCTGCTGCTGCAATAATTCTGCAGCAGCAGCAACGAAATGGACTGTCGCTTCCGTTTGATCGGTCGACTTCTCTTAGACACCAACCATTTAGTAAGAAGCAGCAGCAGCAACAACATCAGCAGGTCAGTTTGCCCAGGAGTTCGAGTTCGAGGACGCGCACTTCTACTGATTCTCTCCTTCAGCCTCACCAGCTGCTTAACCAGGTTTATTTATTTCTTTTACTGGTTTCATAAGAATTAAGTTCGCAAGTTAAATTCCGGTGAATTAAACAAGTGTTTGGTTGCTCCGTAAGATTAAGATTTCACGGTAAGTTACTAGTACTAACTTCTCGCATTACTAGGCATTCTGTATTCCTCGATATTTCACTTCCTACATTTTTCTAAAATTATGACGACTAAACGCTTTGAAAATACGGTATAAAATTAAAGATTTTTCAATTTTTTTTTTCAACATTCAAACGAGTCCAAAGTCATATAAAGTACTCCGTATCAATTTAAGATATATATTAACAATGCCTTATATTAACTCGATATAAATAAAATTTAGTTACATATTGTACTTATTTACGGAGTAATTGATTTTAGTTGTAGAACGGTTGTACCAAGGTTCAGATTAAAAATTCACGGAAAATGGTCCATCTAGCAATTAAGATAGAGATAAATACGGAGGATTAATCAATTAGTTCTCAGTTTAATTTTTTTTTCGTCTGACCATATTGTTATGGTTTTTCCTCCCCTCTGTCTCAGTCATTTGTTTACACTTCTTTCAAATCTCACTCACAAAAACATCAAACTGTAAACAATTTATTAGAACGGAAGAAATATTAAAAAAAAGACAAAATATAAAAGTTAATGAGTCCTAAAGCTAAGTTATAGTACTATGTAGTTTGGTGAGTGCACCGTCCAATAAACCATCAGTCATAAGTAAACTCATGATATATGTCGTTGACGTTTAACACGGTGCATTTATAAGGTATATATGGAGCAACCAACTTGAGACTCCTAGTAAAACTAAGGTTGACACTCTCTAGTCAACCAATATACGATTCTCAACAATAACTGCTTGTGGTTGACATGTTTAGAGTGTCAAATTTAAATTGATTCAGTTTAATTCTTGTTCAAATAGATATATTATTACAAAGATGAGTATATTTTTAGAACGATTTGATTCACCCTAATATGTTCGACAAGCTTCTAATTTGATAATATATATATATACAATATACAATTATAACAATGTCCAAACTCGATTTATAATACTCCCTCCGTCCCAGTCATTTGTTTACACTTTCTATTTAGGGGGTTACGGGTCATTTGTTTACACTTTCCATAAATGGTCATGGGTGACCCATGTGGGAGGTGGGCCCCTACTCCCTTAACCAATTACATTTCATAATTTTAAGCGGACTTTGTCTTATATTATTATTCTATTAGTTTTTTTCTCTACATCTCTCCTCACATCGATAAATGTGTATAAATTTATGTAAACAAATCACTGAGACGGAGGGAGTAATATGATTCATACCTGATCTGAATGTTGTGTTTGTTAAGTGTAGGCGTCACCGTTACTACATTGACTTATTAAGTGTTCTAAGTATGTTTAATGTCATGTTTTAGATAAGTTGAGCTTGGTCCTACAAAGTGTTCTTATAGTTGTAGGGTTACCTTACAAGCTTATATGTTTTCACCGTGTTTTAGTTTTAACAAATTTAAGGCTACATTGGACGTTGTCTTGTATAGTTATTTTGCTAGGAGAGCAGAGGCAGATCTAGACTCCGAAGTTTGGGGGTGCGGAAAAAAATTGCTACTATAAAATATAGTTAAGGTCGATTTTCAAGTGGTAATAAAGGCTTCATTTATGATATGAAATACAAGGGTTTTGAAAAAAACATTACTTTAAAATACAATGTTAAAAGAAATCAATGCATTTAAAAAAACTTACAATGAGATTTGAACTCATGACCATTCATTCACATTAAAGCTTCCAAACCAACTAGCAACATTAAATTTTTATATTTTAAAAGTCTTGCTATCAGTATAAGTTTGTAAACTTTGGGGGTGCAGTCGAACCCACAGAACCCCATTTGGATCCGCCCCTGTAGGAGAGTATTGGGCAATTTGTGGGAGGATTGACCTTTGTTACATTTATTGAGGTTGTTTTGGACAAATTCTAACATTTGTATTGTTGTGGCCGCTTTTTAACTATTAATGAGCAAGTTAGACCTTATCCGATCAATTAGAAACGGTCAAAATATTTGCACTATACATACAGTAACTGCTAATGATCTGATGATTAAATCAAGTGTTACGAATACGATACAATTATAACATAAACCATATAGAAGTTGATATAAAACAATTAGCACTATAAGTCTATAATAAGATCATAACGATCCAATTAATTTTATAATTAACATGTTTATATTTAAAGGGATATAAATATTATATAATAAGAAAATATGTATAGTTGGTAAAAGTTGGTATGAATCATATTTTGACTGGTATGATGAATTAATACGCAGCTTATATTAGGACTAATAAAGAAAAGAAAAACATGAAGAAATAAGTAATTATTAAAAAAGAAAAATTATTAAGTCTAGGTATGAGCATAGCTCATAAGATTCGGCTGATACCTACCATCTTAGCTTTGATCATGAAGTTACTTACTAACAACAATTGTTGATCACTATTTTTTCTTTTTTTAAAAAGCTAACAATAAACACATGTTCCTCTTGTTTAGAACCAAATAATACTTCCTCCATTCCGTTTGATTCTATACATTTGACCAAAACACGGTAATTAAGATAGAAGAAAATCAAGTGGGGTAGACAATAGAATTACCAAACTACCCCTACTTTATTCTTTAAAAAAGGACATTGCAAGTGGGTTGGATGAGATATTAATGAAGGGTATATTGGTCTTTTAGTTTAATAAAGTACGGACCAAAATAGAAATGTATAGAATTGATTGGAATTTCCGAAAGAGGAATATGTATAGAATCAAATGGAATGGAGGAAGTACTTCGTACTCGTATATCTTATTATATCTTGGGATAATTAAATAAATAAAGAGAAAGTCAATGAAATTCAACATATATCGTAGAAATATGATATGAATTATGAATGTGCTAAATTAATAACGAAGTCAACAATATTTTTAATTTTAAGTGATAATTTTAGGCTTGTCGTTTTTGTCATATAAAGTAAAGAGAATCCAACGATAACATTTTCATATTGGCGTAATAAGATTACTCAACTAAAACCCCCCACACACAAAAATAAAAATAAAAATGCATATCTATAGGGGAAACTACATAGGAATAAGGGGTAACACTTGTTAGCGTACATGTTGAGATCGAAAATGAATAAAAACGTCAATTTTCGCTAACTCAAATTGCGTACCCCTATAACATTTTTGTTAGAGTATATAATCGATCTTGGACTTTCAACCATCAGCTTAAGTTTTTGGTTGATTTGATTCCTGAAATGGTATTAGAGTCTTTTGATTAAAAGGTTACGGGTTCAAATCTCCACATCCCTCACTTTCAAAATGGTATATTCCGTACCAGGTAGGCGGACCTATAGGACAATTTTCAAAGCAAAATAGTCTACAATATTCCGAAAATCATTTTCGCTACCTCAGACATAAGTTTCCGCGACTTCACCCCTTCAATGCAATCATCAAAATCCTTGACACTACTTCGATGGATGGATGTAATTGCGTTAGTTATTTTATTATCATATGGGGTCAAGTTATAATGAGAATGATTATGATGATAATGATGATGATAACTACTATGATGCTTCTCATGTCATACCCTTTTAATTAAAATACTCAAAAAGAAAAAAAAAAGTATATTTGGGATTTCTTTGTTGTAGGCTTAAAAATCTTGAAAGTGGGTTTCATACATCCCTTTCATTCAATGCTTAAACGCGCAACTTCAATGGTCCCAACTTCTAACTGTTAAATTAATCTGCCAGATGTAGTTGTTCAGTGATCAGTTACATACTTTGATTATGAGATCATCCAATGTTTGTCCTTCCTTTTTCAACCTCCTTTCATGTGTTGCATGTGCCCTCATTTTTATGCTTGCCTTATCATTCCATTCACTTTTGGGCTCTTCTTTAATTTGACATGTCTTCAGAGGTGGCCAAGGATTGGACCGAGTCGAACATGAGGCATGATATCAACACAAGACATAGTCAACTGTGTTACGAGAGAGTATTCAACCATCACCTTAGGGTTTCGGTTGAGTTGACTTTCTAATATGGGATCAGAGCCTCAGGCTCGATCCTCTCTCGTCTCACGCAGTTGACTATGTCTTGTATTTATCCACGCGTCAACGCTTTCGAGCCTTCGCGTGCGAGGGAGTGATAATAAATAAAATCTATTATTGGGCCTCAACCATCATTTTAAGGTTTTGGTTGAGATGACTTTCTAATAGAGCTCAATCCTGGTTATAAATCTTTGAAAACATAAAGGCTCGGAGGGTCGGACCCTAAAAATTAAAGGCCATTACCTTGCAGGGTCGATCTGCATAACTGGCTACCTCTCTTGACTCTACG
This sequence comes from Dianthus caryophyllus, assembly GCA_023091065.1. Classification (NCBI taxonomy): domain Eukaryota; kingdom Viridiplantae; phylum Streptophyta; class Magnoliopsida; order Caryophyllales; family Caryophyllaceae; genus Dianthus; species Dianthus caryophyllus. The sequence goes on along the minus strand of CM041525.1, from coordinate 6,256,775 downwards.
TGTCTTTAATCCTGTTTATAAAATAGAGCTGAATCAAAAAATTAATCAACATTAAATTAAAATTGATCTAATAATCTATGTCTACTAAAAGAGTTTTAAAATGTGATGACGGAATTAGGGAACCTTATATTCAAGTTACTTGTTATGTGCTCTTAGGTTTTTAGGATTTATCAAATGGTAGTGCTACACTACCCTTTGTCCCTTTGTTAGCTGCAAATTTTCAAATAAGATCGTCTCATCGATAGAATTTTTTAGCCTCCTTCAGTGCTAGGAAATTAATGAACAACCGAGCATTTTATTGGCACGATTACTTGAAATAATAGAACGATTTTATTGTCGAAATTTCCCCTAAGCCTTATAAATGATTAACGGACATAAATTGATTTGTGTTCGATTACGCTTTTGGCAGGATTCGAAGAACGACGACCTGCCAACATGCCATTTTGTTCTAGTCCATGGGGGTGGTTTCGGGGCTTGGTGTTGGTATAAGACTATTGCTCTTCTCGAGGAAGGCGGATTTAAAGTAACAACTATCGACTTGGCAGGGTCTGGGATACATTCATTAGACACCAATGTGATTTCAAGTCTTTCGCAGTACGTGAAGCCGCTTACCGAGTTTCTAAAGAAACTTGCCGATGGAGAAAAGGTTATGCTTGTAACTTTTGTCTCGAGCAAATGTAAAGTTGCTTATATAACATGATTATATAACTCGATGCACGATGAATATATGTAGGTGATTTTGGTGGGGCATGATATTGGCGGTTGCTGCATATCGTTTGCAATGGAAATGTTCCCGTCAAAAGTATCGAAAGCTGTTTTTGTTTCTGCAGTAATGTTGACTGACGGACAAAGCGCGTTAGAAATCTTCTCCCAGCAGGTGCTCTCTCGTTGTCTCAATCAACTGCGTCATTTACGTTCTCTGTAATCGGAAATCTTTCACTAAAAACTTTGCAGAGACTAATTAAAACTCTGTGATTCCGAGAAATAATTTTTGCGCTTATCAAACGTGCTGTTCGTTCTTCAGGTGGATTTAATGGATTTATTGCAGCAAGCGCAAATTCCTCTATACGCAAAGGGAAGCAATCTCACTCCAACAGCAATCGATCTCGACAAATCATTCCTCAAGGACTTACTATTCAACCAAAGTCCGACAAAGGTAAACTATGTTTAGACGTAATACTATTCGGTAACCAAAGTCCGACAAAGCTCCATTACATCCCCGTTAACGGATTTAATATCTGTTTTTCAGGACATTGCACTCGCGTCTGTGTCAATGAGGCCAATACCATACGCACCAGTTTCGGAAAAGCTGACCCTCTCGACAAATTACAATTCAGTGCGGCGGTTTTACATAGAAACAACAGAAGATAATGCAATGCCTCTTTCGATACAAGAACAGATGACCAAGGCATCGCCACCTGAGCAGGTCTTTCGTCTAAAAGGCGCGGATCATTCGCCTTTCTTTTCAAAGCCTCAAGCATTGCACAAATACTTGGTTCAAATCTCGAAAATTCTCTAAATTCAGCAACTTTAGCAGTATATATATGCCGAATCGAAATGGTACTTCACTTTGTTTTGTTTTTTTTTGAGCAATTATGTGGAATGGAAGCATCGAATGTAAGAAAAATTACACAATACGAAGTCTCTCGGAAAACCATTTTACCATATAACTAAGTTTGATACGGAGTATTATTTTGATTGGAAAAATGGTTACAAATTTTGAAAATCATTTAATATATGTTACGTGAATTACGTCGATTAGGCCATGTTGCTTTCAGCTTAATTACAAATTTTAAGTTCATGCTCACCTTTGAGATTTACACATAAAGAATTAACTTCAGTCATATCAGCTCAGTTCTTATAAATTCAACTTTTATAAGTCGGAAAAACATGGCCTAAAACCATCAATAATATAGCCAGCGGTGTTCGAGTTTTACCAATGAATATTACTCCGTATGTATGTCAGCGTCTCTTAATTAGTAGGTCTTATATTAGCAGGTAGAATTGAGGTGATTTTTATGTTGCCACATTTACTTTCGCTTTTACAGTTTTACCAATGAATATTACTCCGTATTATCTTGTGTGAAGAATCCCTTATATAATGCTTCACTTTGGTTAAAAAAAAATGGAATTCTCCATTTCGTACTGATGGGTATAATTCCGGTCCAGTCCGGTCCGATTTCACGGTTCGGATCGGATTATACACACTTCTAATTTTCAGGGTAATCATTTTAATTATACTATTTGTATTTTATGGACAAATTTGTATCCTTTTGGAGTTTTGGACAAATTATTGGTCTTACAATAACATCTACGAGTACCTTATTTATCGCTATCATTTAGTTAAATATGAAGTACTCCGTATAAAGTAATTATAAGATTATTATACATTTATACGTCGCCTTATTAACCTGGGATTGGTCTAATTCATTAGAATGATGTTAGTTTTAATTGGGCGTATTAAAGATGATATTCAATTTTTTTTTTCTTTTTGATTTGGGTGCTGACTGCGGAGGAGTGAGGAGACTAATTTGGGTTCGTGTGTAGTTAAAACAAGGGTAAATTACAAAATACCACCTTTTAAAATTGAAAATTTTCAAATTACCACCTTTTAAAACATTCTTTGTAAATTACCACCTTTTATAACGCTTTTCCACTCAAATTGCCACCTTACTCCAATTCTGGTGTAAAAATAATTTACTCTGTCCGATTATTTGTTTCTGATTTGACTTTTTCCCATCACAAAAAGTCAAGCGTAAACAATTCAAAAGTGAGGCAAACGGATTATTTTTTCACCTGAATTGGAGTAAGGTGGCAATTGAGTGAAAAGTCATATAAAAGTGCAGAATTTACAAAGAATGTTTTAAAAGGTGGTAATTTGAAAATTTTCAATTTTAAAAGGGGTATTTTGTAATTTACTCTACAAAGGAGAATTGGGGAAGTTTTGTGTGTGCTCTTATTTCTTGGCCTTGAGTTTCTACAATGTTCAAGTGTATATATATACATTTAATTACAAAGGCTGGACCTAATGTAAACAAAGGCCCAAAGCCCATAATACTCCGTAACACCATAATACTCCGTAACACCCCCCCTCAAGTTGGAGCGTGGGGGTCTAGAACGCCCAACTTGGACAACAAATACGTAAATTGACGAGCACCCAGCGCCTTAGTGAGCAAATCGGCTAGCTGATCTGAAGTATGAACATACGTTGGTTGAACCATTCCACATTGAATTGCGTCTCGAACTAGATGGCAATCAACCTCAATATGCTTCGTACGCTCATGGAAAACGGGATTTCGAGCGAGATGTAGTGCGGCCTGACTATCACAATAAAGCGTAGCAGGGGCAGAAACGGACACTCCAAGACATGTAAGCACGCCACGCAACCACTTAATTTCACACACTGCCGCAGCCATAGCGCGATATTCAGCCTCAGCGGAAGAACGAGAAACGGTAGGTTGTTTCTTAGTTTTCCAAGAGACTGGACAACCACCCAAGAGAACACAATATGCCGTTAAAGAACGACGAGATAACGGACAACTAGCCCAATCGGCGTCACAATAAACTGACAAGTCGAGAGACGACGCAGCGCGAAAGAAAATGCCTTGTCCAGGACTCTTCTTAATGTAACGAACAAGACGTAATGCAGCCTCCCAATGCGCTACCTGTGGTTTCTGCATAAACTGAGCCAAAATGTGAACAGAGTAGGACAAATCAGGTCGGGTGGTCGTCAAATATATGAGTCGCCCAATTAACCGACGATACTGCTCAACATTATCGGCTAAAGAGTCCGTGGCTAGAGCAAGTCGATGATTTTGCTCAATAGGGACATTCTCAGGTTTGCCCCCAACGAGACCCGTGTCACTCAAAATATCCAGAGCGTACTTTCGTTGACACATGAATATACCAGTAGAATTACGAGCCACTTCAATCCCTAAAAAATATTTCAACGCACCGAGATCTTTCATGTAAAAACAAGTGCTCAAATAATCTTTGACATGTTTTATAGCCACCATACAATTGCCACCAATAACGAGATCGTCGACATAGACCAACACATGCACTTCAGCAGCATCCGAGACATAAGAAAATAAGGAATAATCAGATAAACATTGCACAAAACCATAAGCTTTGAGCGCGGCAGAGAGCTTGGCAAACCAACAACGGGGAGCTTGACGAAGTCCATACAAAGACTTTTTCAACTTACATACCTGGCCCGGAACATCCACTGTAAAACCAGGCGGAAGTTTCATATACACCTCTTCCTCTAAGTCACCATGTAAGAAAGCATTATGTACGTCCATTTGATGCAACGTCAAATTTCGAGCAGCAGCAACGGCTAAGAATACGCGTACTGTAACCATTTTCGCTGTAGGAGCAAAAGTCTCCGAAAAATCAACTCCCTCCTGCTGGCGATTTCCAAGGACCACTAGACGTGCCTTGTAGCGTTCCACAGACCCATCAGCTCTCAACTTCACCTTATACACCCATTTATTCCCTATGATTTTCTTCCCGGGAGGAGGATCAACAATATCCCAAGTGCCGTTTCGGATCAAAGCTTCTATTTCAAGATTCATTGCATCACGCCAACACTTATCCTTAACAGCTTAATGAAAAGAAGTTGGTTCAACGATATTATCAACTGCACTGACAAAACAACGATGGTGCACGGAAAATTTATCACAATTCACGTAATGTGTCAAAGGGTAAGGCATACCTGAGGACGACGACGGACGGGCTGAGCTTGTAGTGAGGCTATACTCCTCAGGGTCGGTTAACACACGTGCAGCACCAGTTACAAACTCGTTGGCACTATACTTAGACCAAGGTACGTGCTCCCTCTGCCCTCGGCCATACGTAGGTTCGGTAACCTCATCTCCTGAGACCACCTCTTCGGTCACCCCTCCACCATCGAGCTCGACGACATGCTGCTCTTTGTCACTACTCGTTACATCCGTGCTAGGAACATCACAAAGAATCAATTCACCATCATCGACAGAAGCCGTTACGTCCGGGCTTGCAACACGTTGATCATCACGTCCGTTACTAGTGGCTAAAGCCGGAAACACACTTTCATCGAACACAACATCTCGTGATACAAGAAACTCCTTTGACTCCATATCATATACCTCCCACCCTTTCTTTCCGAAAGGATAGCCAATAAAAATACAACGCCGACTCCGTGAGGCGAACTTGTCACCGTCACGTCGAGGGTGTTTTACATAACACAAACACCCAAAAACACGAATATTATCGTACACCGGAGGCTTACCGAATAACATTTCGTAAGGTGTTTTACCACCAAGAAGCATGGAAGGCGTTCTGTTAATAAGATAACCAGCAGTCAGAACGCATTCGCCCCAAAACTCTACAGAGAGCCCAGATTAAAAACGTAATGCCCTGGCTACATTAAGAATATGTCGATGCTTTCTTTCGACCCTACCATTTTGTTGTGAAGTTCCTACACAAGTGGTTTGATGGATTATATCATTTTCAGCAAAATAATTTTTTAGACAAGTAAACTCAGTTCCATTATCCGTACGTACCACTTTTACGTCCGCATTAAATTGTCGTCGCGCCATAACAACAAAATTTTTCAGCAATTGTGACACTTCATCTTTATGTTTCAACAAATAGACCCAAACCGCACGCGAATAATCGTCGACTATAGTGAGAAAGTAGCTACTACCACATGTAGACGGAGTACGATAATCACCCCACAAATCACAATGCACCAATTCAAAAAAATTCGCAGCTTTATTCTCACTAACAAAAAATTTGTCTCGTGTCTGTTTCGCGCGCAAACAAACATCACACAACTGAGCTACTTCACTATTATTATTTTTGCTAATAAAAGGCAAAGCCTGAACTACTTTTCTAGAGGGATGACCTAACCGACGGTGCCATTTATTCGAGTCACTGTCCTTATTTGTTGCTGCAAGTGCTTGTACGTGTGTCACGCCCTTCAGGAGATATAACCGCCCTTTTTGTTCACCCGTACCAATCGTCGTCCTCGTCACGCGGTCCTGTATGACACAAAACTCATTAGTGAACTGAATAGTGCAATCGAGATTCATACTCAACTGATACACAGAGACAAGATTACAGTGAAAATCTGGTACAAAAAGCACATTTTTAAGTTGCAATTTTCCGCCTAAATCAACACACCCTTCCTTTGTCGACTTAGACAATTTACCATTTGGAAGAGTAATCATACAGGGATCAATATCTCGAACATCACACAACAATTCATAGCATCCTGTCATGTGGTGGGTTGCACCCGAATCTAACAACCAAAGTACGTCATTATCTGCCTTACCCGTCATTCTTGCAGGCCGCAAGGTTTTAGCATGATTAACGTAAGCCTCCCATTGTTCTTTCGGAACGCTGACAAACTGCTCCATTGTCTCAGTAGGCTCGTCTGTCTTTGCCGCACTCGCACTCCCACGACCATAGCCACCTCGACCTGCACTGTGCCGCTGTCCGTGACTTCTCCCACGCCCTCCAGTGCTGCTACCACCTCCGGTGTCTCTTCCTTTTTCTTTCCATCCCTTTGGATAACCGATTATATCATAACAATTGGCCTTAACATGTCCTGGACGATTACAATTATCACATCTAGGACGGCGATCACCATCCTTTTTGTTGCCACCTTCCATTCGTGCAAACGAACCTTGCGTTGCTCGAGCAGCAAACCCCACTGGATCAGGTCTGCCCTCGTTTCTCATCCCTATTGAGCGACTCAAACTTGGACCCGTACCGAGGACATCTTCTTCTTGTACTAAGGCTGCATACGCTTTAGTGACAGGCTGAAGTGGTTCTTGCCTCAACAAACTAGACCGTACAGTAGAGTAAGCCAAATCGAGACCCATTAGAAATTCGTGAAGTTTACCCTCATCTCTCTTTTTGTCCAATTTGCCATTAATGCCGCACTTGCAGCCACTACAAGTACAGGACGGATTTTTATCATACTTGTCGAGATCATCCCAAAGACGTTTAAGGCGACCGTAATAGTCAGCCACAGACTCCTTTTCTCCCTGTTTACAAGCAGCAATCGAGCTTTTAACTCGATAAATTTTCAGTCCATTCCCAACGCTAAATCGCTGTTCAATCTCGTCCCACAATACCTTTGCTTCTTCCACATACGTTATTGTTGAGCCCAACTCAGGTTCGATTGTGTTGAATATCCAGGCTACTATCATAGCGTTCACCGTATACCACTCCTCAACTTCTTCTGAATCTTTCGGCTTCTTTATCGTACCATCGATAAAACCCGTCTTCTTTCTAGCACGAAGAGCACCGCGAATCCTTATTGACCATTCATCATAATTGTCACCATTCAACAACACGTGGATGATCTTGTCTCCCGTCTTATCACTTGTCGAGAGAAAATATGGACTGAGAGATGATTTGCTTTCCTTGTCTTTGGACATGATGACAGACAACGACTTCAACAAACCCTAACAAGACCTAGTCTCTGATGCCAAGTTAAAACAAATAGAATTGGGGAAGTTTTGTGTGTGCTCTTATTTCTTGGCCTTGAGTTTCTACAATGTTCAAGTATATATATATACATTTAATTACAAAGGCTGGACCTAATGTAAACAAAGGCCCAAAGCCCATAATACTCCGTAACACCATAATACTCCGTAACATGTGCTTAATTAAAGAAGAGTACGTCTATTATATGATGGTTTTACGCGTATGATAGGTTAGTGTGACTACAATGTGACCAATTTGAACAGTAAAGTAATTACACTTTTGTCAGAGTTAACCCGTCGTATAAATGAAACCGTCATAATATAGAATGCATGGAGTAATATATTGTGCACCAATCAAGTAATGTTTTTGAGTGTGAGGACTTATTGTTATTAAATCATGTACGGAATAGTTTTCAGTAAAGCGATGGAGGTGTAAACGTAAGCAATCTCAGGAGTATTATATAAATGAGATCATAAACTGATTGATTTTCTTTGTCCAACTTTGGAAGTGCATGGCCTCGACTTCAAGGTTTGATGTTTGCTTAAATTATTATTCACACTTTTGACCTCTAAGTGTACGTTTTTCGACATGGTATTGGATCAAGTATTTCACAGTGAATTTGTTTAGTTTACGGTTTTGGAGATTATTGCGACTGTATATTGTGTCATTTTAGCTACTATTTGATTTGATTAATGCGCTTTGCGCTCATAAGATGCGCGACTTCACCTAACGCCTTTAACCTCGTCATCTATTTCTGTCTCTTTCGATGTTTTTCTAATTCCATTTGGGTTCCTTTATACCTGCCCTTCCAACCCCACCTCTTCCTGCGGCCATTGGTGAGGAGAAATTATGTCTGTTGTTACCGTCTGCATTTTTCTATTGTAGGCATTTCACTTTCGGCAGTTGAGGTTTTGGAATTTGGCTGTTGTTCTTGTTGGAGCTAGCTCGATACTGTCGAATTTTAATTCGGCCTCACTCATGAACTCCATCCATTTCTTTATAAACGTTGTAACTTACTACTTATTTCTCCATAGTGTTTTTGCTCTGACCTAAGTACACGATTTAGGCTCTTGTAGCTTGCATACGAGTATTTGCTGTGAGACAGAAAGATGGCCGCAGTTGATGTGCCGTGTTGTGGGACCATGTTTTGGGTTCACGTGTTCGCGTGTGTGGCTCTTGTTTGTTTTGCCGGTCTTATGTCAGGTCTTACCTTAGGACTCATGTCTCTCAGCCTCGTTGATCTCGAGGTGCTCGCGAAGTCTGGTCAACCCAAGGACAGAAGGAATGCAGGTTGCTGCGAGATGTTTCGCTTTTTTTTTTTTTTTTTTTTTTTTTTTCCTTTCACTTTATTCATATCGCACGGTATAAATTTCGTTTACTTAATTTATCTGCTACTTCTTCACTGTAGAGAAGATTTTACCCGTTGTGAAAAATCAGCATCTACTTCTCTGCACGCTTCTCATATACAACGCCATGGCAATGGAGGTGTGTTTTACGATGATTTGTTTGCAACTTTTGATCGTCCTTTTTACCTCTTCGTTTAATTTTAATTTTTGTGTAGGCTTTGCCAATTTTCCTCGACGCTATTCTTCCAGCATGGGTAGCTATATTGATATCAGTGACACTTATACTTGCTTTTGGCGAGGTAATCCGAGTACACTATTTCAAAATTTTCACATTTTTTTGTTAAATTCTTGCGTAGTTTTACTGAAGATATGATTTTATTTCAGATTATTCCTCAAGCTGTGTGCACTCGGTATGGACTGACTGTGGGCGCGAAACTTGCTGTCTTAGTCCGTCTACTTGTCGCTATTATGTTCCCGCTCTCGTATCCAATCAGCAAGGTAATTTTAATTTGAAACTTTTTGTTAAAATTTATGTAGTGTGTGATAGAATAATGGAGAGTAAGAAAGGTTTTATTAATTCAGAATTGCATGGTTACAATACCAACAGATGATACATATATATAGATCTACATGATAAATCTTAGCTAGAATAAAATCTCTAATTATAAAGATATGATTATATTTACTTCCTAATTACAATGTGAACACAATATATCTATGAGTTGATTTACTTGATTGGGAGATAAGTAATATTTCCTTAACTAGAGTAATATTGCTAATAGTGTGTCCCGTCTGTTATTAGCGAGATGCTTCTTAACGTTTAAACGATGACAGCTCTTGGACTGGCTCCTCGGAAAAGGGCATTCTGCGCTGCTAAGACGTGCAGAGCTGAAAACTTTTGTAGATTTACATGCCGATGAGGTAAATGTCATGTTTCAGTTTTAGAATTCGAAATAATTTCGCTAACAAAATTGTCAACAAATATAATAAATATATTGATCTTATCAGGCAGGCAAAGGTGGGGAGCTGACTCACGACGAAACTACCATCATTGGAGGAGCTTTAGAATTATCCCAAAAGACGGCCAAAGACGCCATGACTCCTTTGTCCAAAGTGTTCTCCCTCGACATTAACGCAAAACTTGACAAGTATATATGCTTCTCTCGACTTTTTCCTTTGTCGTCTCTAAATTTTTTGGTCACGATATATCAGTGATGTTGTTGACCTTTTATTCGTAGGAATAAAATGGAGCTGATTATAGGGAACGGACATAGTCGAATACCTATCTACTCTGGCAACACATCTAATATCATAGGCCTGTTTTTGGTACGGATACACCTGTTTACTCTAGCTAAAATACAATGGATTTCGTATCAATCTTTGAAGTTATTGGTTGCTGTATTTGATTTTAGGTGAAACATTTGATTGCTTTTCGTCCCGAAGATGAGACTCCAATCAGAAACCTCTCCATCAGAAAGGTCTCAAGGTTCGAGCTGTTCTCACTTCTCAGTCTTCGCTGATCACTAAAAGTACTACGGAAATTATTTCTGTTGTAATATATTATTGTTGTTAACTATTGTAGATTCTATGAAAATTTGCCATTATACGATATACTGAATCAGTTCCGAAAGGGTCGCTTCCATATGGGCGTAGTTGTGAAGAGCAAACAAGACTTTAAGAATTTGACAGACACCGTATACAATCCCGTATTATCCAGGATTCAAGCAAATGTGACTTCAAAATCTGAACAATCAGTTATATTGAAAGGTCTTTTATCGTCTGAAAATGTGATTTAAAAACATATGGTTTTCCTCCTGTGTGGTTTGAAACTCACGAGAGGACGATGCATGTAAATTCACAGGTATAAGTCATCTGTGCTTCAGAATAGCAAAAAAGAATGCGTCAAAAAGCGGTTCTGCTGTACATTCAGCTCGTAGTCCATCAGCGATTGATGCTATGGAGCTCGGGGAAAGCATGATTCTGCAGCCCCCTGATCTGGAGTTGTTTCCTGAATCCGATGAAGAAATTATCGGCATCATCACCATGGAAGATGTCATGGAAGAGTTGCTGCAGGTAACCCCCCAAAAAAATTTCACTATGAGCATCGTTTTGTTATTTTACGTTTCTGTTTCTAGCCAGTTTCTGAGATTTTTCAGACAAACAAAATTCGTTATGACTTCTGTCAGTCTGACTTTCTGAGCGTAGCATCTACACTACTGATCTATAACTTCGACGTGAACTTAATCTTTAATTTGTCCATTTTCTGTGTTTTACAGGAAGAGATTTTTGACGAAACAGATGAGTATGTCGATGTTCACAACAGGTAAGCAGCAGTAACATCATTAAGATCCTGTTTTTTCCGACATAATTTCATTTCATTTTATCTCAATGTCTTAAAAAATCAGTCTTTCATGTATTCTTAGTTCTTACCCATTTACGCGAGTCTGATGTCCAACACATATAGATTTGATGAAACTTTACCGTTTGAGCAACGTAGCATTGCTCTGGAATATCACTAGTTTGTCGACAATTATAAACTTATTGCTGTCTCTTAATGTCAGGATTAAAATTAACATGCTAACTGCTATGATATAATCTCCAAGATCGTCGTCCAGTGCAACGCCGACACGAATCGGTTCTTATCCAAGTTTGGGAACGCCTGTTGCATCGTCTCATTCCCTGTACCATAAATTGTAATATTAATAATAAGATGTGTAAATTTGATAAGTAATGACCACTGAGTTTGTAAATTTTTAGTGGCTCCAATGCTCCATTGAATGCACTATGCACTATGCACTATGCACTATGCACTATGTAGTGAGTATGTACTGTGTACTTTATACAAGTTCACTATAATATAAACTTATTAAGTAATCATTGTACATTATAAAAAGAGAAAATAAATTATTGTAATATATTACGTTATTGTTTAATTGTACAGTTGAACAACACCTTATTTTTATCCTATTGGAAGAGATTTCAATGTCATCCCTAAACGTCTAAACCTAATCAAATTACTTCGTACTGTAGTTAACTAGCAATTCGGCATACGTGAGGATATTACCATATATGACTATAATTCATAATACGTACAACTACTAATTTTCTTCATTGAAATACAAGATACACGATCATCATTGCTTCATTGATTTAGGTAAGTGTGCATAAATATTATTTCATCGCTTTTTCTTAAAACATACAAGAATACCAAATAGGCAAATACTTATATTTATAAATGATACTTCCTTCCATTTTCTTTAATCTTCCCACTTGTTTATTAAATGGGTGTATTATTTTAATCAAGTGGGAAGATTAAAGAAAATGGGAGGGAGTACTCTGTATCAAAAACATACTTTTTTCATTTCGCTTTTAATTGAATTTTCTTGTTTTTATTTTAGATAAATTTATGAATAAATACATGATTGAGGTAATACTCAAATTTCTTTGTCAATAATCAAATACATGATTGAGGTAATACTCAAAAATACTTGTTTAATCAAATTTCTTTGTCAATAATTATACTCCATTTGTCTCAATTATTTGTTTATACTTCTCTCAAATTCTCTCACAAAAAAGTCAAAGTAAAAACATTTCACGGGAACAGAGGGGGAGTACTATAAATAAATAAGAAAAATTTAATGGTATTTTCTATCCTATGCCCTATGTGCATAGGACAAGAGTTTAAAATGCATAGGTTAAGCTAATAATTTATTTTTCTTTATTATTTTGTTAACCACCACTATTAATTAGTGTTTCTCACCTTCTAAATTTTCTCACCAACATCTAGAGTTGGCAAGCTTGACCCGACCCGAACCTGAGCAAAAACCGACCCGATTGACCCGAAAATAATGTGACCCGAGAACCGACCCGACCCGACCCGACGACGACCCGTAACCCGACATGACCCGATAATCAGTGACCCGAATCCGACCTAGACCCGATCCAATATCGACCCGATTAAATTGACGACCCGATAATTATTAAACTTAATTTTATTGGATTAAAAGCAAATTATTATTTAGAATGATATATTTGACTTAATAATGAAGTAATTAAATAAAATAACGATCGAAATACTTATTTTAGTGGTTGAAAATTGAAATAATTCGATAAAATCGCGCTGACCCTATAATGACTCGACCCAAACCCGATCCGATACACTATTTGACCCGATATGACCCGACCCGAACCGAACCATACTCGACCCGAAAGGACACTTTGACCCGACATGACCCGAAGCCGTCATGACCCGACCCGACCCAAACCCGACCCGACTGACCCGATTGCCACCTCTACCAACATCATTCTCCCCCTCTTTCACTTAAAAAAAACAATGGATTATCATTTTTTTTTCATATCCTCTAAATCAATTACTCCGTAATTCTTATTTTCTCTAAAAATTAAAGTTCTTCATTTTTTTTCTTTTTATACATGTCATCTTATTGTCGTCAATATTCTCGTTTAATCAATGTGCCAACCAGGTTTATCAATTCCTTTTTTTGTGTCCTATGGATACGGCGGCTTGCCGCCGGAACACACCGGAAAAGGGTTTAGGGTACGATTTTACAGTGCCGCTCGAAAAGGGTGCGGCACCGTAAAATCGTACCCTAAACCCTTTTTCGGAAAAGACAATTAATTTTAACACATAGAATGAGCGAACTCGAAAAGGGTTAAAATTTTTTGATTAATATGTTATGTATCGTAATATAGTTTATTTTAATAAGTAGAAAAAGAAATAGTATTAGTCGTAATCATTGAAAACATTACGTGAAAAAAGAAAATTTATTATGGTGTTGTATGGGGAGAGAAAAGTGAGGAGTAATTATAAGAATATATGAAAGAAATATTAAATAAAAATAATGGACAATGAATAATACGGAGTAGTAACTAACTTATCTACTTACAATTATTATATATCCTATGCCCTAAGAGCATAGGATAGAAAAACTGAAATTTAATTTATGAAAAAATAAGGAAAAAGTGATTGAGAACATTTAAATGAAATGAAGGAGCGGTTTTCAAAAAAAAAAAAAAAAAAAAAAATGAAATGAAGGAGCAGCTGAGGTATAATGTTACTCGTATAGAACATGATGATACTAAGTCTAAAACACATATCAACGGTAATTTTAAATGGACGGACTCTGTTTAATTATTTATATATAAACAGATTTACATATTTTTTTTACAGACACTTTTAATATCACAAAGTCTTAAGCGAGACAGTCTCACATACATCGATAGTTACTAATAAATTTTCTTACATAGAGACAGCAAATCTCACGGTGTGAGACGATCTTACCGAAAATCAACTTTTACAATTATTTATTTTATTTTTTTAATCGAATACATAATATTTTTATGATTTTTTCTTCATAAAATAGTAAGGCTCACGATGTAAACATTTTCATAAAGAGACCTACTAAATTTCATGTCTAATTTAATGAGATGAAATTTTGAAGGAGAGGGATTTGTTAAGCCAAGTCTTCCAAGTTGAACTTCTCTTCCGTGAAATGATATCGGCTCGTGCTTCGGTCATGTTTGATTGTTTCTCCGGTTTTTTGCACAACACGAAGTTCCTTACTCCACTTGATCCTATTTCTTTCCATGGGCTTAAGGCTGTATTTACAAATTACAATAAAATTACATAATTCTTACTGAGTATACAATATTATGTGCATCTCATACAGTAGATGAAAAATTCGATTTATTATGTGGCTGGGTTGATAATAACTACGAGTAACATTTTATTATGTATAGTCAAATATATACAATATACCGATTTACCTTAATAGGAAAAATAAATTGATGTTAGAGTATATATAATCGATCTTAGACTTTCAACCATCAGCTTAAACTTTTGGTTAAATTGGTTTCTAACATGGTATCAGAGCCTTGTTACCAAAGGTCACGGGTTCGAACCTCACCCCCCCTCACTTTCAAAGTGGTATATTTCGCACCAAGTAGGCGGGCTTGTAATTGCGTCCACGCTTGGGCATTCGCGTGAGGAGGCGTGTTAGAGTATATAAGAAAGTGGTATATTTCGCACCAGGTAGGCGGACTTGTAATTAATTGCGTCCACGCTTCAAGCCCAAAGGGCATTCGCGTGAGAGGGCGTGTTAGAGTATATAATCGATCATGGGTTTTCAACCATCAGCTTAAACTTTTGGTTGAGTTGATTTCTAATAATTGATAAGTAGTCTTAATCAATGTAATAATCGTCATGATAGTTTAAAATAAGATTTTTTCACAATTCACACTTTAAAATACATTTTTTTTTCTTTTAAACTGTCACCTTTTGTAATTTTTTTTGTTAAACCCTCAAGCTTACAAAAAGATGATGTTTTAGAATACCACCACAATCCTCATAACCATAAAGTTAATTTTTCCGTTAGTTTTTGGGCCCTTTATTCTCCTCTATTTAAATCCAAAATTTAAACTTTATTTTTTTATATTATTCATTAGCTTAAAGAAATTTTAAAATTCCGTCCAATATATAAGTGATAATATAATGATGTGTGATTTTGTTTGATTCGACTTCATAAATATAATACTTATATTAAGTTTTTATAATTTCTTTATAATGTGTAATTATATATATTACCGTTACAAAGTACGTCACGACAAATAGATTATTGTAATATACGAATTTTAAATTTGAATGGAGGGAGTATTAAATACGGTGTATGTTTTTGTTCTCATTTTCCCTTTTCCCTTCCATTTGAGGCTTTTCATTTGAAATTTTATTTATATACCCAATGAGGATATGCTGGTATTTTAAAACATTTTGGTTACATAAGATTGAGACTTCTGAGGAAAAATATAAAAACTGAGTTTAAAAAAGTATGCTCGGTATTATATAGTGAGAAAGTTGTGAGAAAAGCCGTTGGTATATAACTCCGTAATTAGTTGTACCAAAACATAGCAATATGCACGATTACATATTTAGATTGTACATAATTACATAAACGTAACAATTAAACATAGGCACATAACAATATGCTAAAGAATGAACATTTGTTTTCAAAAGAGAAAGAATGAATGAACATCTATACGATGTACAACTAATAAATTTGTTTTGTTAATATCGTGATAACATCACAATATTAATTGTCATTGTCACCGAATATAATTAACAAGTAAACACCAATAACATAACATGAAAAATTAATTATTGACTCAGACATGTTTTCATAATGAGAACCAACTAATTACATGCACTATGATAATTAAATCATATAAAAGAAGGTCGTGTGTCACCTTAAAAGTTGAGACAGTTTATTAATCTATATATTTATCGCTTCCAACAATTTGTTGATGAAGTGGAAGGCCATGTAATGTTGTAGTGTTGTACCGACTGTGAAGTTGGAATTTTAAATTGAGCACTATTTGTTAGTAGAATCGCTCTATATATATAAAAGAGGGTTTTTTCGTGCGCTCTCCTTGATTCAAGGAGTTTTTAGCCAATAAAAAAATTTCACTTAGAAAATAAATTAAATTACTTAAGTTGAGAAAAAGATAGTAATTTGGAAATAAGTAATTATATAAGACATAATTTTCTTATTTAATTATGATGCATTAAATAATTTTTAGGTAAGTCTTTGATTTTTATATTTTATAAAATGTATTTGTCGAAATAATATAAAATTAACATCATTAGTTTCGTATCAAAAAATGCTATCAAATGAGTTTAAATATCAAGGTATTTCATCCAATAATCAAAAAATTACAGTTAAATAATAAATTAAAATATTTTAATTGAGAACAAAAAATTATAATTTGAAAATAAATAATTACATAACACATAATTTTCATATTTAATTATGACACATTAGGTAACTTTTAGGTAAGTCTTCAATTCTTTTTTGTATATATACATGAACAAATTTAATTTGGTCATCCTAGGCGTACTACGTTAAATAGTTTTAGTTTATTACGTTTTAGTTATGATTACGATTACGATTTGTGTTATTTCTATTTTTTACGGTATATTTTACAAACCGTAATTATAAATTATACTTACTTTATTAATAGTTAATAAAATTCAATAATTTAAACACAAAATTGAAATTAAAAGACGATTATTACTTCAGTGAATTTACTGTCGGAGTTCATGAATGAAAAGTTAAAAACTTGAATAAATTTGATTCAACATTAGTTAGAAAATTAAAAAGAGAGAATTATGTATATTTTTGGAGTAAAAAACGGTAGGGTGGGAAAAAATAATGAAAAAAGTATATAACTTGAGTAAAATCCGTATATGAAAAATCAATTACGATTTAAAAATGTAAAAGTTGTACCTAAAAGAGTAACGATCAAATAACCTATATATAAACTTAATGAGACATATACTAATCTTAATTCAATATTTTGGGGGCTTTGTACAAAAATTCAAAAAGTTCACAAATTGAAATTGGTAAAATTTTGATTATTTATGTAATTCTGAATAGAGAGTTACATGTTTAGATCATGAAAATGTTTAGTGCATATAATTCCGTTAATTATCCGTGTTTCACATACATATCGACATAATCAGGGTCGTCCCTAAGTTTTTCGGGGCCCTGTGTGGCAATTAAGACTTAGGCCCCATTACTTCTACATTATATTGTACTACTCCGTAATAATATGAATTATTGTCCTCTGTATGTCTTTAAAATGATTCTAATATTTTAGACGAAAGAAATTTATTTTTTACTACATTTACGAGTACATATTTCTTACTATATCTTATGGAGTATTGCATAGTATTTTTTATTTGACACTTATCACATCAAATAAAGCATTTTTTTTTTTATATTGTCACATTTTAATCTTGAACCTTTAAAAATATTGATATGATAAAATGACTTTATACTTTTTTTTTTTTTTAAATAATGATATAATCATAATTTTTTTAAAAAAAAAAAAAATCAAGATGTTGTTAACATTTTAGAATATTATTGAAAACAGTGATAATCGTTTTGATTAATAAACATATGCAAATATTTAGAAGGGAAAAAAAATGCTCCTCTTAAGAGTCGAAATTTGACCTCCGATTCCTAAGGGCATCACCTAACAAACTGTGCTACCAAACTGTTGATGTTATTGTGATGCAGTAATATCTATCTTATTGATCCAAAAGCAAATTCATCGAATTGGGCCCTAAAATTTTGGGGGCCCTGTGGCCCGCACGGGTCGCACACCCCTAGGGCCGGCCCTGGACATAATAAGAGCATCTTCAATGTATTAAAGAAAGGTCTGCTTGCAATTATTGTAAAAATTCAAGGTACATCCTAACCATTGGAGATGATAAAAAAAAGAGTTGCTAGAAAGCTATCGTAGCTTGTTCATGCAAATGAAACAAAAAAAAAAATATGAAAAAGTGGAAAAAAAATCTTCATTGTGCGTAAAACAAAAATTAGTCAACTACATTGATAAAGAATATTATAGGTCTTCAGTCCACACGATGGAGTCGTGAACCGAGTGTATTGTGCCTAATTTGTGTAGAAGTGGGCTAACGAGGTCAAACCGATCTCGCGATGATTCTAATTAACGAGCACAGATTGCTGGTGGTGGGTGCCACTAACTGTATTTGGCCTTTGGTTGAAGGAAAATAATACCCGTGACTTAGTCTTGACTGTTTAAAAATGTAAAAAAAAAAAGTTGTAACGATCAAATAACCATTATCTAAACTTGATGCGACATATACTAATCTTAATTCAACAATTGGGGAGTCTTGCACAAAAATTTTAAAACAGTTCACAATATTGATATTGGTAAAATTTTGAGTATTTGGGAAATATTGAATAAGGATTTTCAAGTTTAGATCATGAAAATATTTATATTAGATCATGAAAATGTTTAGTGAATATAATTCCGCTAATTATTGGGCACATAATGAAGATAGTAGCTCAAAATGAACTATTTTAGTTTTAGTTAACGGAGATCCGTGCAACGCACGGGCATTTCACCTAGTATATACGGAGTAACTAATTTTGGGCCTCTAACTATTAACTTAAATTAACATGAACCTTGTGACAAAAGGTTTTAGTTTGAATCTTACCATCCTTTTATTTCCAAGTACTTCCTCCATTCCGTTTGATTCTATACGTTTGACCAAAACACGGTAATTAAGGTAGAAGAAAATCAAGTGGGGTAGATAATGGAATTACTTAAATACCCCTACTTTATTGTTTGCAAGTGGGTTGAGTGGGTATTAATGAAGGGTATATTGGTCTTTTAGTTTAATAAAGTAGAGACTAAAATAGAAATGTATAGAATTGATTGGAATTTCCAAAAAAGGAATATGTATAGAATCAAATGGAATGGAGGAAGTAGAATAATACATACGGAGTATATAACATTAAAAATTTTTACTCTGTACTTTTATTTAATAAGTTATTTTTTATTTAAATAATAAAAAAAATATTATACTATAATCGCAAAATAATAAGCAATTTAAAATTTAAATAAAAATCAGCCAAACATTATTCGTGCTTTAGTTTCCCCCGTGGCAAAGTGTCATGTTAACCAACTTACCAAGTTTTTTTTCCCCTGAAAACAACTTATCAACTTTTTGGATACGCTGTTCAAAAAATATTACTCCCTCCATTCATATCCATTAACATCCCTTCTTTTTTTACACTATTCACATAGGTGAAGAATCTTCGGTATAACTCGTAATGTATAAATGAAAATATAGTCATGTGATATATTGTTTTATTCGTTTTCATAAGTACAGCATTAATATCAAATTTTTACATTTTTATACAATTTAGAACTATAGATATTGTCGTTACAAAATGCGTCTCGACAAATGTGTAAAAGGAAGGGATGCTAATGGATTTGAATAGAGGGAGTAACTACTTTCTAACAAACTCTAAACTAATTTCTCTTACATCTTGTTCAATTTCACATTTTGGATTCCATATATATTTAGAACTTTATACATTTGGTGAAGTTTACCATGGTTGGATAGAAGTACTCGTATATATTTGCGATATATTTAACCACATAAAATTGGATGGAAATGAGATTTTTATTCTATATATTGAGTATAATTCACCAAATGGAAGGAATTTAAAGGGAATCCATATTTATTAACGCTCATATTAACTTGCGAATGATTGTTTGTTATTTGAGATCAACAACAACTATCTCCTTCAATTTTTTTTATCATCTTTAAATTTTTTTTTATTTAACGTTTATTGAACTTGATTTATTATTAATATATACTCCGTATTTGTTAAAAAAAAAAAAAAAAAAAAAAAAAAAAAAAAAAAAAAAACTAATACAACAAGAATTTGGTTGATACATTATGTTAAGAGAAGGTACTTTAATTTGTGATATATGGAGTACTTCGTATTACTTAATCTATTTTTAACTAATCAGCCGAACTTACGATACCAATACGGTTAGACACCGTCAAAGGAATAACTAAAGATCGTATACAAGGATGAGACTCAAGGTAATCTAGATTTTTGACAATTTGGCATGTGATATACATGATGATACCCCTCTTTTTGCATTGAAAAACCACTTAATTAGCAGGGCCGGCCCAAAGTTTTTGGAGGCTTTGTTCTGATTTGTAAAATGGGGCCCTAATTTTATGGTCGAAAAATTATATAGAACTGTTTGAATATGTTTCATTTAAAAAAAGTACACGAAAATAACAATAAAGAGGCTTGAACCTTGGTGGCTTATATAATAGTCACAATTTTTATCAACTAAACTACTCCGTACTACAGTACATTTTGTTGCTACATATAATTTTAGTTTAATTTTTAACATTTAACATAATATCAAGTTTAACATATTGGGGCCCTTATTTTTTTGGGGCTCTGTTCCAAGAACCTAATAGCACGTCCAATGGGCCGGCCCTGTTAATTAGTCAACTTTTAAAATCTTGGCCATGAGATAAGGTTAGTCATTGTTTTTTTTTGTTTTTTTTTTTCTTTTTTTAAAACTTTGACTGATCAAATTCGTGGGTACAAATTAAATCTTGGACTGATAAATTTTCAAATCAAATTGAAAATCTCGTAAGATGAACAGTTTAAAAGCATATTCGGCTGTATATTGAATTGGAGCTACGAGTTTTGGTTGGTTAAGGCTTGTTTACCAGAAAAGAAGGTATCTCGTGTAACTTTACAAACCTCGATGGTACAATGAAAAATATCCTCACAATTTATGATATGACGTACAGAGTACTATATTATACTCCGTATAGAATATCATGTTGTATGTGTATAATTCGATTAATTTTTATTTTTTTAATTTTTTTTTTTTACATGACCATTATAATTATAATTACCATAGAAAGAGGGCAATCGAACTCAAAACATGTTGGATTGTCGATCCACAATACCTTCGTTATATTATGGATAACTGAATGAAACAAGTAAAACGAAAAATAAGGTTAAAATTACCATCAAATCCAGCATTAGCACAATAGAGAATGAAGTTAGTAGGGTTGGAACCCAAGACCGGTAAACGACCTTCCTTAGCATATTGTTTCAAAGCTTTATCTATTATTCCATTCACCGTATTTTCTTCGTCAACAAAAAACCTTAACGCTCCTGCACTCCCTAAAATCGATACACTTATCAAAATCCTTTTATTTTCCTCATTATTATTATTATTATTATTATTATTATTATTATGACAATAATTAAAGCACCTCCCCTTCTTGCTCCTTATCTTTTGTGTCGTCATTAGCGACATTTTCATCGAATTAACTCTCCTAATATGAGCGTAATCGAGTTTTGGAATTTGATTGCTTCTGTTAGTGAGGGTCGAGGCCGAGGCAGTACTAAGTGTGTTTGAGGTGGCCATAGATAGGAAGAAGTTAATTATGAGTACGAATGAAATTAAACGTTGCATTGCTATATATATATATAGGAGAAGGCATTGCATGCATGAAAGAGGACTACGTATATCATTACGTACTACTTGTAGCATTCATGCAATTTATATTTTTTTTTTTTTTTTTTTTTTTTTAATTCTTGTATTATTTTTAGGTTAATGGTTGTAGAAGAAGACGGTTTGTTGAATTTTGTAGTACAAAAATGTGTTTTTTTAATTTGTGTATGAGAAAGTTGAGCAATAAGTTGTAATGGAGAAATACGTAACGTAATATTATTGAAGAAGAGAGGATTATGGAAGGATATAAATAATCTGGAATTCTTCAAACCGAACAACAATATTATTCTATCATTTGCTTTTTGTGTCGGATTTTAGGTAGATAAGAAATTAGACAAATCTTCTAAGGTATAAAATAACGAATGCCAGAGCACTTGAAGTATTCCGTATTAATTTATGAGAGAGCACTTAGAGTTGCTAAATAATTTTGTATAAAAAGTAAGTTAATATACACTAGGAAAAACACCAAATCTTGCAATAAAAAAATATAGAAGGAAAAACAAAAAATTTCTGATAGTAGTATTTGTCGTAAAATTATGAATGTATATATATTATCTTAATATATTTTGGGATAATTAAATTAATAAATAAAGAGAAAGTCAATGAAATTCAACATTTATCATAGAAATATGATATGAATAATGAATGTGCTAAATTAATAACTAAGTCAACGATATTTTTAGAGTAGGTAAGTGATAATTTTAGGCTTGTCGCTTTTGTCATTTTAAGTAAAGAGAGTCCAACGATAACATTTTCATATTGGCATAGTAAGATTACTCAACTAAAACCCACATACACACAAAAATAAATAAATAAAATGCACTCGACTATAGGGGAAGCAACATAGGAATAAGGGGTAACACTTGTTAGTGTACATGTTGAGAAAATGAATAAAGAAGTCACAAAGTTGACTATGTCTTGTATTTCTCCATGGGTTGACGCTTTAGATAGAGCCTCCGTGTAATGTATTTATCCACGCATCAACGCTTTCGAGCCTTCGCGTTCAGGGGAGTGATAATATATAAAACTTATTATTGAGTCTCGACCATCACTTTAGGGTTTTGGTTGAGTTGACTTTCTAATAGAGTTCAATCCTGGTTATAAATTTTCAGAGAACATAAAGGCTCAAAGGTTCGGACCCTAAAAATTTTAAGCCATTACCTTGCAGGGTCGACTTGCACAACTGGCCACCTCTCTGACTCTAAGGTCTTTAACCCTGTTTTTTTGTTTGGACTTTCTAAAATAATATAGAACTGAATAAAAAAAAATAATTAACATAAAATTAAATTGATCTAATAATCTATGTCCACTAAGAGAGTCATAAAATGTGATGACAGATTAAGGGAACCTTAAATTCAAGTTACTGCTACAGTACCCTTTGTCCCTTTGTTAGCTGCAAATTTTAAAATAAGACCGTCTCATCAATAGAATTTTTAGCCTTCTTCAGTGCTAGGAAATTAATGAACAACCGAGCATTTTATTGGCACGATTACTCGAAATAATGAAACGATTTTATTGTCGACATTTCCCCTAAGCCTTATAAATGATACAACGGATATAAATTGATTTGTGTTCGATTATGCTTTTGGCAGGATTCGAAGAACGACGACCTGCCAACATGCCATTTTGTTCTAGTCCATGGGGGTGGTTTCGGGGCTTGGTGTTGGTATAAGACTATTGCTCTTCTCGAGGAAGGCAGATTTAAAGTAACAACCGTCGACTTGGCAGGGTCTGGGACGATACATTCATTAGACACCAATGTGATTTCAAGTCTTTCACAGTACGTGAAGCCGCTTACCGAGTTTTCTAAAGAAAATTGCCGATGGAGAAAAGGTTATGCTTGTAACTTTTGTCTCGAGCAAATGTAAAGTTGCTTATATAACATGATTATATAACTCGATGCACGATGAATATATGTAGGTGATTTTGGTGGGGCATGATATTGGCGGTTGCTGCATATCGTTTGCAATGGAAATGTTCCCGTCAAAAGTATCGAAAGTCGCTTTTGTTTCGCGATAATGTTGGTGACCGGACAAAGCGCGTTAGAAATCTTCTCCCAGCAGGTGCTCTCTCGTTGTCTCAATCAACTGCGTCATTTACGTTCTCTGTAATCGAAAATCTTTCACTAAAAACTTTGCAGAGACTAATTAAAACTCTGTGATTTCGAGAAATAATTTTTGCACTTATCAAACGTGCTTTTCATTCTTCAGGTGGATTCAATGGATTTATTGCAGCAAGCGCAAATTCCTCTATATGCAAATGGAAGCAATCTCACTCCGACAGCAATCGATCTCGACAAATCATTCCTCAAGGACTTACTATTCAACCAATGTCCGACAAAGGTAAACTATGTTTAGACGTAATACAGCTAATACTACTCAGTAACCAAAGTCCGACAAAGCTCCATTACATATCCCGCTAACTGATTTAATCTCCGTTTGCTCAGGACATTGCACTCGCGTCAGTGTCGATGAGGCCAATACCATACGCACCAGTTTCGGAAAAGCTGACCCTCTCGACAAATTACAATTCAGTGCGGCGGTTTTACATAGAAACAACAGAAGATAATGCAATGCCTCTTTCAATACAAGAACAGATGACCAAGGCATCACCACCTGAGCAGGTCTTCCGTCTAAAAGGCGCAGATCATTCGCCTTTTTTTTCAAAGCCTCAAGCATTGCACAAGTACTTGGTTCAAATCTCGAAAATTCTATAAGTTCGGCAACTTATGAAGTATATATATGCCGAATCAAAATGGTGCTTCACTTTGTTTTTTTTTTTTTTTGGAACAATTATGTAGAGGCATGAAATGTAAGAAAACTAACACAATACAAAGTCTCTTGGAAAACCATTTTACCATAACTAAGTTTCAAGCTATTTTCAATTGGAAAAATGGTTACAAGTTTTGAAAATCATTTAGCATATGTCATGTAAAACCATCGATAATATTTAGTTAAGTGGATCTCCTATGACTGAGACTGTCTCACGATGTGAGACCTAGTAGTTAACAGAAAAAAAAAAAAACCATCCAAAAAGTTGACTAACCATATGTGTGACGTCTCACTAAAGAATGTGTGTATTTTAGTATATAGAGGGATAGTTGAATGACCATTTTTATTAAGTACTCCGTATTACTCTAGTAATTATGGCTCCTTTCAAATTTTACAATCACGATTTATGGGTTATGCAACCTGATTACTATATGTTCAGATATGAATAAAAGTATCTATCGAGTAGACCTGGCCACGGGCCAGACCCGAGCGGGCCAGCCACGGGCCGGGCCTTAATTCTCATGCTTGGGCTGGGCGAAGGCCCCAATCCGACCCGTTAGTTATAAAATTGTAGAAAAGTAGAAGCCCGATAGGCCGGACCTTAAAAATCAAGGCCTATCCCCGCACGTTGCTTGGAAGGGTAGGACTGAACTTTAAGGGTCAGGCCGGGCCACTTAAAAAGAGGCCCGATGGATGGGCTCCACTTGCTAGTCCTAAATCATACGGAGTAGAATATATATAATTCAACTGGTTGTAAAATAATACAAGTTGCGGAAGTTGTCAAATTGTACAACAAAATTAAGAAAAAATACGCTTTATTGAGCCTAGTCCAACAGCCATACATTTACATATAAGTCAATTATACTCGAAAAATAACGATCAAAAGAACAGAATATACACATTTGATGAACAAACGATGAATTTAATGCCCATTGAAAATATATTGGGAGCTCTTACGCTTACGATTAAACGTGGTATTAATCTCGTTGTTCGGGACCTCGATAGCAGTGACCCTTACGTTATCTTGCGCCTCGGCCACCAGGTACTACTACTATTTTTTCTATAGTATTCGCGTACGACAGATAATTTGCGGTAAAATCTACTGGAAAGCGTATTTTACTCTATAATGGTTATATTATGTTAAAAGAATTGGGTACATTTTAGTTTTGTATCAAAAATTAATGAACTTTCAATTCAATCATTTAGAAAGGAGTTATATTGACCAGTAAAAACAAGAGGTTATATTATGTGATTAAATTCGTAGAAATTATCAAATTACTATCACACGAATTGAAGTTGTTCAATTCATGTATTTTATTATACTCTCATCAGAAGTATGATTTCATTTTTAAGG
The DNA here is from genome assembly GCA_023091065.1 of Dianthus caryophyllus. Taxonomy (NCBI): domain Eukaryota; kingdom Viridiplantae; phylum Streptophyta; class Magnoliopsida; order Caryophyllales; family Caryophyllaceae; genus Dianthus; species Dianthus caryophyllus. The sequence continues at coordinate 6,230,928 of CM041525.1, read as the reverse complement.
GTGTGTTTGGATCGAGGGAAATGAAGGGAAAGGAAAGGGAGGGGAATGGAGAGATTGAATTTCCATCATTTGGTTACAAAATATGGAACGAAGGAAATGAAGGAGAAGAGATTTATAGGCATTCATTTTCCCTCCGTGTAAACAAAATCTCTCCACAATTGGAAAGATTTGAAGGGAAAATCTATCCAAACACCAACATCTCATTTTCCCTTCCCTTCCTTTTTTTTCCCGAAGGAAAAATCTATCCAAACACCAACATCTCATTCTCCCTTCCCTTCCTTTTCTTCCCATTTCCTCATTTTCCTTCCCCTCATTTTTCTTCCTATTTTGTTATCCAAACACCTCCTAAAAGAAGGTGAAAGTCTAATGGAATTATCGTTTAGGGTGTTAGACACTCGATGTTTGACTTTTCGTGGCAAAGTAATTATACGAGTCCTATGGGTGTCCAAATATATAAAAATCCGAGAAGTTAAAAATTGCATGAATTGTAAAAATGAGAGTAGTTTGATTATTTATATTTATCGGAAAATTGGAGAAAATGAAAAGATCTCACGAATTCCAGCTTAATTACCTTACCCCTTTCCCCTTGGTGACTTGGAACGCTCGTGAAACTTAAATTCTACGTTGTCAACCAAATGAATTTTCCAAATTTTCATGAACTTGAATGTAGAAATTAAATTCTAATGAATAGCATGTTCATGCCAATCTGTTGCTTCCGTGTCAACTAAACGACCCCATAGATTTTAAAATGTGTATTGAGAATTAACTCAAAATCATGTTATCTAGAATTAATTGTACGTTGGTGAAGTTATTGGAGCGATCAAAGGAGTTAAGCGATGGTTACTTAATACTCTACTCCGTACTTATTACTCCGTATTTGTACACAAGTTTGTTGAGTTTAAATCCAATTTCATTTCATTTACATTCAATTTAATTACTCCGTATATTCATTCATTGATTTATCCATTTCAAATTCGTTTCATTTCGCATTGTACACAAGTTTGTCGAGTATTAGATTTCGGTATGATTACTCACAAATTTGTTCGTTAATTTGTTGTCGTTTATAATATAGAAAGTAAAGACTCTCACGGTTTACGACACCGTGAATCCGGAGTGGAATGACGAGCTAACGATGTATATTTCTGAAGCAAATAAAGATGACTCGCTGCAACTAGTAAGTACTCTTGATACAAATGTTTAGATCACCCACATTGTTATTTTCGATATCCAATTTGTTCTTATGAGGTTGAACTTTATTTTCTTACCATTTCACTCATTTGCATTAACTTTTTTTTTGTTTGAAATTTTCTTATTTAGGCTTTGTTTGAAAAAATTAACTGTAAAGATATCTGAAAGTTAAGAAGTAGCTGAAAAGATAGCTGAAAATGAGATACTGATAAGTAGCTGAAACTAATTATATCGTTTGATAAAACAATCTGAAATAATAATTGAAATAAAGTAAATGATGTAAAAGGACACAATTATTGTTTTATGGATGAACTTAAAAGGATATAATATATACTTACCAAATTTGTAATCGGTCAGCTTATTTTTTTAATAAGATACCTAAATTAGTTTTTTATTTCATAGCTAAAATATTTTTCAGTTAGTTTTACCGAACACTTTCAGGAAAGAAAAAAATAGTTGAATTTTTTGTCAAATCAGATAGCTGGTCAAATAAGCTAATACTACCTAAGATGCACAACCAAACATGACCTTACTCCCATTTCTATGAAAGGTATCTTTCCACATCAAAAATATCATTTTTACCATTTTTAATAGGAAAAATTCACAAGAATAATCTTAACTAACACGCATCTTCCAAAAATAAACCCAACTTAAAATAATCCCAGAATAATCCCAACTATTGAAAGTTATTCCAATAACATATATTCGTCAATATTAACCGGCTCAAATAAGTATACAAGAAAGTCAAACCGATTTTAATTTTAGATGAAATAAGAGTGAAGAAAATTTTAAACCGGTTTAACCTTTTTATGCCTGTTTGAGTTGGTTAAAACTGACGAAAATATATTATTAGAATAACTATCAATAGTTTGGATTATTCGGGGATTATTTTGGGTTGAGATTATATTTACTCCGTACTAAAATATCACACATTTTACACTTGTGAGATCATTTAACCAAACTAACAATAATACCTATAACTTTTTTCATTTTCTTAAAATTTGTGCAAAATTTAATGAAGCTTTATCAGCAACGAAGGGCATATAATTATGGAATCATAGATGAACTTAATATTTTGTATTCTATTATAATTTTACAACATGAATAACCATAATTATTCCTTATTATATTCTTGTATTTCAAAACAACATTTTAAATGTATGCCCATTTTACATATTGCAGAATGTATATGATAAGGATATAATATTCGACGACCGATTGGGAGACGCAGAAGTCGACCTAAAACCGTTTCTCGAATCAGTGGATATGATAGAGGAAGACATGGAAGACGGAACCATCATCGCCAAAGTAAAACCAAGCAGAGAAAACTGTCTGTTTGAGAAGAGCCATATTGTGTGGATGAACGGTAGAGTCACTCAAAAAATGTTACTGAGGCTGCGCAATGTCGAACATGGTGAAATTGAGCTTCACATGCAATGGATTGGAAATGTATCAAGTACACGAGCTTAATCTATTGTATTTATTTTTGGGTATGTATATTACATATAGACCGTACTTTTGGTTTAATTTTATGATCGCTATAGACAGTGGAAATAATATATATGCGATCTCTTAACGATTTGCATTTAAATTATGTAAGTAATTGGGTTGAATTACATGCATACCTTTTGTCATCAGGTCATATGGAGTATTACCTTTTTAGCTGTCTACTCGACTAGTTATTATCTATTACTTCAGTAATCCTTACTATCATTATGTTACTATTTTGATATTTTAGCCCAGTAATCGATTATAAAGGTATCGGACATTTGGACTTTACGGTCGTTCGTCAACTCAAACTATCTTTAACAATTAAGTGTTACTCGTACTATCTTAGTTATTTCAACCTCGCTTTACAAAATTTGATTCTACTCAAATGAGAAGAATAAATGTTATAAGATGCAAATAATCTTGGTTATATAAACTCCAAAAGGCAAAGTAAATCAATTCTTTTTTGTCACCGTAGTTGGGCATACATGAGGTAATAGTAAATCAATAAAAATACGAAAATTACCATACAAGCAACACCGGTATCATCGATGTGGGTAGGTGTGTATAAATATTTCATCGTTTTTTCTTAAAATATACGGAGTACCAAATTTGCAGTGACTTACTATCACTTGATAGTTTCGTCCTGACAACCAGTAAACCAGAATATTTTCGATGTAATTGTTTTTTCAGTTGTGGCTACATCTCTAATGAGATGAAATTTTGAAGGAGAGGGATTTGTTAAGCCAAGTCTTCCAAGTTGCACCTCTTTTGCGTGAAATGATCTCGGCTCGAGCTTCGGTCATGTTTGATTGTTTCTCCGGCTTTTTGCATAACACGAAGTTCCTTACTCCACTTGATCCTATTTCTTCCCACGGGCTTAAGGCTGCATGCATACATTAACATATTACTCCATATCATTATACCCCATTCGTTCCAGTGAATTGTTTACGGTTTGACTTTTTTGTGAAGGGATTTGAGAGAAGTGTAAACAAATGACTGAGACAGAGGAGTAGCATACAAAGTATTACAATAAAATTACATAAATTATTATTGAAATTTTCGATTTCGCGTATGACATACACACGTTAATAACAATAACATACAAAGAACCCTAAAAATCTTTCTACGATATATAACTGTCTAAGAGTAAAACATGAAAGAAAAACAAAAAAGCTCTATATTATAGTTGTTCACCGATACAAAATAAAGGTGAAATAAACCTGTAAAATTAGTCTGTATTATAGTAGGGATAACTACTGTTATTATGTCCTCATACCCTCTATAGAAAATTGAGTTTATTATGATGGGACGACAATATAATTAACCTTTTATTATAATCAAATATGAGTAATTCTCCTGAAAGACCGTACTTACAATAAGTTATTGTAAGTCACAAGCACAAAAATAAGTATATAGACACTAATTTGATTTAATATAATAGCAAAAATAAACTGATGAGAAGTCGTAGTCAACGTACATAATATTGGTCATGATAAGTTAAAATATGAAATTAGTTGTACCAAAAACACGGCAATATACATGATTCAGCTAGTTTTGTGACATATGCGGTTATTAACTTGCTGTTTTAATGAAATCATGTTTTGTTTTTATTATTTTATTTTATGCTAAAGAACGAGCATATGTACGATGATGTACGTACAACTAATTTTGTTTTGTTAGTTGTTATTATCAACGAATATAATATAATTAACAAGTACGGAATAATTAAACACCAATAACGTATTTAGTGACCGAGACATGTCTCCTGTGCACCTCAAAACATGAGACAATTTAATTTATAAAAATTTGTTGGTTCGATTTTTTTTAAGGCTTATTTAGATTTAGATGGAGAGTACGTATTTGTCATTTAAATAATACTCCGTATTTACTCTATTTTATGTTATTTGTCCATTTACTTTTTTGAAAGTTGAATTTTGAAATTAAATTTTGACCATATGTAATTAAAATTGTATAAGCAAATTGAATATGATGGAGAAATAAAATATTTACATATCTCGTCAAAATATTTTTTATATAATCATATTTGCGACAAAAAAACAAAAAATTTATGTATAAATAGAGAAAAATAAGGTCAAAGCAATTCATTGTAGACCAAGCAAAAAATAATTGGTTGTGGTTTTATCCTTTTCAAATAAATTCAGTATTCTAAGACACATTTCAATTTTACAGTGTATAATTTTATAATACTCTGTAATTAAAGATATTTATAATAATGTGTGTCATTAACTCGTTATATATTTATTTATGAACTCAATTATTATTATTATAGGCAGGGCACCGAGGCACCAACTGAGGTCATTCATTTAGAGAAGGTGCCAAAAAAAATTCACGCTTCATTTTTTTGTATTTTTTTAGTCAAATCATTGTAGAAGTCGAAATTATAAATAAGTGGTAAAATATAAAAATAACAAAAAAAGTACGGAGTATGAGATATGTTCCGTATATATTCTCTCTATTCATATCTACATGATACTTATGCTTTATGTACAAGTATTAAGATAACGATATTTTAATATTAAAAAGTATAACTAGTGGATAAAAGATGTTAGCATTGTCTATTATTGGTATTAAAAAAGTGGATCTTAATAATATAATAGTATTAAAAGTACAACCAAAAAGAAATATGTGCAACGTGAATTTGAATGAAGGGATTATGTCTGTTCTTTGAGAGGTCAACACCTATTTCCTTCCATTTTTAATCCGGCTAAATGACTAAATTAAATATAAACCACTTTTATAATATTTTTTTTCAAAATAATCTCTTGTACGAATTATGTTTTTTCTTTTTATAATATATAATCCTTGTTAAGTAACCTTCAATATCAAAAAAATACTACTTCCTCCATTCCATTTGATTCTATACATATTCCTTTTTCGGAAATTCCAATCAATTCTATACATTTCTATTTTAGTCTCTACTTTATTAAACTAAAAGACCAATATACCCTTCACTAATACCCACTCAACCCACTTGCAAACAATAAAGTAGGGGTATTTAAGTAATTCCATTATCTACCCCACTTGATTTTCTTCTACCTTAATTACCGTGTTTTGGTCAAACGTATAGAATCAAACGGAATGGAGGAAGTACTTAAAAGTTGAATATTCACACAATTAAGAAGAGATTTCTTAAGGGGTTTCGACATATTTTAGGCATTGATGGTTGTTACTTGAAATGGGGTACCTTAGGATACATTTGATTGATATTTTTAAGTAGCAAATTTCGATATTGGGTATCATTTTGAAGCAAAGTGTCTTGAAAAGAGTAGTAGGGAGTATAAAAAACATCTAAGATGATTATTTTGAAAAAAATGTTATAAAAGAAAATTATATTTAATTTATCATTTTCATTACGTTTATAACTTTTTGTTTATGGTTCTACGTATCTTGATTTATTAGTAATAAAGTAAGCCATTCAATTATTTATTATTTTGCTCATAATAATATTTGGTAAAACGCTACAAGTACTTTTCAAATTTTCGTAGTAGATTAAGTTGGTACGAGAAACTTACCGATAGACGCAGTCAAACGACTAAATAAAGTGTATATTCTCTCTGTCGTAGTCAGTTGTTTACACTTCATGTTTTTCACAAAAAAAATCATGAAAGTGTAAACAATTTACTGGAATAGAGTGCGAACTATTTTTAAAAAGACTGTATTATATCATGTTGTATGTGTGTTTCCGATAACTTTCTTTTTCCTTTGTTTCTGACGAGGGGGTATAATAAGACTAAACACGAAAATTAAGCTTAAAATTACCGTCAAATCCAGCATTAGCACAATAGAGAATGAAGTTATTAGGGTTCGAACCCAAGACCGGTAAACGACCTTCCTTAGCATATTGTTTCAAAGCCATATCAATAATTCCATTCACCATATCTTCTTCATTAACCAAAAACCTTAGCGGACCCGCGCTCCCTAAAACCGAAACACTTATTAAAAACCTTTTATTTTCCTCAAAATTATTATTATTTGGACAATAATCAAAACACCTCCGCCCCTTCTTGCTCCTTAGCTTTTGTGTCGTCGTTAACGACATTTTCTCCGAATTAGTACCTCTGACATGAACCATAGCGAAAACCGAGTTTGAAATATATTAGGATGGTGGATTGGTGGTATATTTATTAGTGAGGGTCGAGGCCGAGGCAGCGGTAGTACCAAGCTTGTTGTTTGAGGTGGCCAAAGGAAGAAGTTATAAGTACGAAAGAAACGTTGATATAAAAAGGAGAAGGCATGAAAAGGGCGTATTTGACTACTGTTTGTACCATTCAAGCTAAAATGTTTATATTCTTGTGTTTTTAGATTAATGGTTGTAGTTTTTGTAGTACAAATATGTGTTTTTTTGTGTAAGAGAACGTTGAGGAAGTAATGAAGAAATAGGTTACGTAATTCTATAGAAGAAGAGGGGGATTATATGGTAGGGTATAAGTACCTCTTCTTTTCGGCTTATAGGAGCTGAACTTATAAAAGCTGGTTTTATAGGAGCTAAAATGAACTTATAACAGGCTAACAGTTGAACTTATTTTTCTTTTCTGTTTAAATTTATGCTTGTAATATCAGAGCTAAACTTATAGGAGCTGAACTGAACTTATAAAAATTGAACTGAACTTATAAGAGCTGAAATTAAGCTCGAAAGAACAGGTTCTAAATAAAGTTGGAAAATCAGAAAATGTTCATGTAGACAGGTGTATGTGGTGTAGTTGTTCTACTCTTCTATAGTTCTATATATTCTCCTAATAATAGGCAACAATATTATTCTATCATTTTGCTTTGTGTCGGATTTTAGGTGGAAATAGCTATTTTTGTTTGAGAAATTTTACAATAATATTATCGTGAAATCATCTCAGTTAAATATTTGTAAGATAGTAATGCATCGTATAGAAAATGTCTGGTTTTATTGTCAAGTAATTGTTGATCTATAATACAAAAAAATGATTTTTTGGGCAAGATCAGTTGAACTCAACAAATTTGTATACGAAACATTAAATTTGTATAATACTCCGTAAAAGAAAGATACAAATAGTATGAAGCAAGAGGTAAAAATAGTATGCAAAACAATTAGAATGAAAAAAAGAAAAAACAAATTCGGCAAGTATTTTTACCGTAAAAGACTAAAAGGTATAAACTTAGTATAATTACTTCATGAGAGAGAATTTAAAAAATTTGTATAAACACTCATATATCTTATTTTTTAAATTACGAGATAGTTAATTTCTTATTAAACGGGCATATCTGTTTTATGCAAGAAACAGGTCAAAAGTTGAATTTTTAAATATAAAAGAATTTTTTTTTCTATTCATAAAATCGTACTACATAAGGTTGAACTAAAGAGATCACATATCTTTAGGATAACTAATCATAAAATTAAAGCGTCGTTGCATTTTTAAAATAAAATATCTGAAAAAAGAAAACGCAACTAAACCAAGAAAATGACACAAAAGGATCAAATTCGTAGAGTAGTAAAATTGTAGTTAGACTTTACGTGGTTATATTATGTCATGAAGATTTGAGGCACTTGATCAAAAAAAATTATAATTACATCGTATTGTTGGTCTCATAGATTCAAGTGCCATCTAGGGATGGGGGCACGTACGAGTTCTTCATTTAATTAACGTTATTATGAGTTTTCAAAGCCTCTTAAGGTCCAAAACTGTTTCTTACATATATTTTGGACCCTTATTATTATTATTATTATTATTATTATTATTATTATTATTACGCCAAATTATAGTGTATGCAAAATGCATCACTGGTACGTAGATGACTCAGTTGTCAAAGTGAACCTTATTCGTCTAGATATGCATATGTTCATATGACACTGCTTAACTGATTATTTTAACATTTAGAGTAACTACTTTTAAGGTTTTTAAATTGATCAGCCTAAAACATTCGTAATCAATCTTAGTCACGGTCTCCCATTAAACTATTACGAGCCAACTCAACCAAAAGCTTAAGCTAATGGTTGAGGCCCAAGATCGGTTTTATACACATGAATGCCCTTTGGGCTTGAAGTGTGGATGTAACTACAGCCCCCCCTGGTGCGAAATAATCCACTTTGAAAGGGAGGGGCGGTGAGATTTCTCTTGTCACAAGGCTTTGATACCATATTAGGAACCAACTCAACCAAACGCTTAAGTTAATGGTTGAAGGCCCAAGATCGGTTTTATACACTCTAAGTCTCTTAACATAAACTTGCTCAAAATTGATGTTTATGGGAGTTTTGTCTTGCCACGGCCACAGATACATTTTATACCTTCTAGGCTTCTACTTTAAAACTAAAATTCGCGTCTGAGGAAGACGCAGACATGCAATACATTAATCACGGCTTTCAGAAATTGCAATCGTTTTGCAGCAAGTAAAGATGACCAGCTAAACTGCTTATACTTGAAATAGATCCCTAGAGAAACATCACAGAGCATGACAAAATCCAAGAAAATATGCATGAACGCAAGCAATAATAGTAAAGATGTTTTCATAAGAACAACGGACCCTGTTTAGTTACAGAACCAACGAGGAAACTCTAGTTACCTTGTCATCACAGACGATAGCCATTCACTTTGAGCGTTCACAATTCACAAAGAGGGTAGACTTTGAACCCATCCCAACTGACGTACATTCGAAAGAGTGTACGTAAGACTCAAATCCAGAAAAATACAACCAGAAGGCCTCTATCACCCAAATCGATTTGCATATCGAAGTCTAGCCTCAGATATCTATGGAAGGAAAAACGTCGTAAACTTTAGCGGACATAAAACGTCGCGTACAGAAAAGTCTTGCACTATTCATATTTTATTAGTAAGTTCACCAGATAGTTTCATCGCATACAAACAATACCTAGTAGGATATACTCATATACATAGAAACAGAAAACGGAGTACCAGATAATGGTAACGGTTATAGGATAACGGGACAACCAAATATGGGGTATTTCGATGGGTAAACCAAAAACAAGACATCAGACAATGGGGCAGCTTCTAACAACCGAAGACATCGTCAGACAGCTTTAATAAAACGGATTTGTAAGGGTCTACCTCTTGTGATAAGTGATAACTGATAAAAAAAACATCAAACGGGGCAGGCATCGTCAGACAGCTTGATCGACATGTGGATATCTTCCAAACCGCCCTGAAATGGACACATTTATTACAAAAAAAGGCCACGTTATCTGTCACGTTCAAGAAGCCAAATATCCCTTCACGCAATGAAAAATGTTCAGAAAGGCTCGTCATCTGTAACGTGATGCCGATAATGGGACAACCTAATATGAACCAATAAGCGGGCAACGGCAAAATTGGACGTTCGATAACGGGCAACCAAAATAGACATCCCATAATTGGATATCCGAATACGGGGCATTATATATATTGAATATACGACAATTAAACTTTAATAGCAACGGCAATCAAACAAAAGACACCGGACATTATGACAGCCTACAGCACTCGAAGATAGGATAAATTTGAAGGTGACACTTACGAGTCTGCCCTTTCTGTGATGGCTAATCAGAAAGCATCATTTGGGACTTGAACTCGATATTTGTGTGAACGGAAAGGAAGGCGCAACACAAAAGCTACTAATAGATGGAAAAAATGCATTGACGCTGCAAACAATAATAACCAAAGTTTGATATGAATAATGTATATTTCAAGGTTGAACAATCATATGAAATCGAAAAGGGTAGCAAGCACCCAAAAAATCATGATATAGCTTAGTCTCAAACATTAAGGAAAGAAAAAACAGCGTAAGAACTCGATATT